>VDFB02379711.1:100063833-100220005 GCA_007258455.2 Sequoia sempervirens
GCAAGTCATGTGTAGGTCAATAACGTTTCAAAATAAGATACGCCTGTCTAAAAATAATGGACATGTATCCAAAACTTTGCTTATGTAGCCATAGTCAGTCTGCTTACAATTGTCCTAGACTTCCCAAGTCCTCAAGCCTGTATCATCCATTTTACTTACGTAGGGCAGCATTGGAGTTTCTTGTTTGCATTTGATGTTTGTATGCACATTTGAATGCTAGTGGTGTCTTATTTCATGCAGAAACAGGTCGCCATCATATCTAACAATCATTGCTTGTTCCTTATTTAATGCAAAAGAAAGTCACCATCATATCTAATAGTGGGTACTTATTGAATGTAGCTGCTTTGGCATCCATACATATAAGCTTTATTGTCATGTGTAGATTTGAATATCAGAAAAGGAAAGTTTATTATTTATTACATGCATATTTGAATGTCATCAAATCTATTGGTTTGGCCTATACATGTAGGATGGCTGCCTAGGCTCTAGTGCGCATGGTCAATAAAAACTTTTTCTAAATCAACTTTTTGATTTGCCTTCAAAGGGATGCACACTTTATCATTTACATCAAATCTGTTTATTTTTTTTAGGGGTGCATAAAATCTATTTTTTAGTGTTAGCTTTGTAATAGCCATTAAATCCTTGAAATAAATCTTATTTGTGATTGTTTTGTAATGGTTGCAGGGTTGGAATCAAGAAACAATGGTGGTCTTTTTCACGTGAGAAGCAAATAACAAAGCAGATTTGAGTTGAAGTTGGGCATTGAACATAAATATGAAAAAGCATTTTTAAATGATTATTGTGATAGTCTAGAGCATCCAATTGCTACTTTTGTTTTTTGTTTTAGGCCAACTAGATCAATTTGGGGTTTAAGATTAATCATTGGTTGATTCTTTCAAAGTTGGGCTAAAATTGAACGTTAGAAACTTATTAGACATTGCTTTTTGGGCTAACAATTGAACAAAGCAACTTTCATCTTTCATTTTGGTGCTTTAAAAAGAATCAAATCATTGCTTTGAGGATTTTAAAAGAACATGTGCATCTTTTTTTTTGTAATCACTTACCCAAAATAATATCATCAAAAAGATGTATGCACTTCTCTCATGCCTCACGACAATCTTGAGAATCAAAAGGCTTTTAGTGATATTAAGTTGTGTAAGTGATTGCCTACACACTTCAATTTGGATCCTAAAATTGAAAAAATCTTGTGAGTGTGAGTGAAACATATCGCGTGTGTTCTCTCTTTGTTTCTCAACAAAGATCGATTGAACTACACATGTGTTTGCTCACTTTTGTGTTATCTTAGAGGGCCTACCTTGTGGGAAAAAGTAATCACCCAAGGGAACAACCTAACTGGGAACATGCTAAAGCCAAGCGACTTCCACCTGGGATATAAATGTGGGTACTTGAAGAAACACAAGTACCATGAGGATTATTCTGACGAGAAGGGCAGCAATGGTCTCTCATTGCATGGATGGTCCCCCATGAACGAAATGTCTGCATTAAAACCCCTTGTTTAGAAAGGCCAAAATCCTTATCTATTTGTTGGTGCAAGAATGATTGTTTTGAAGCCGCCCCACACTTTTACAACTTTTAGTAGAGATGGAAAGTATGCCATGGGAGATTCATGGGTATTGATGCTTGGCTAACCCGAGAAGTGAGTGCACTATAAGGGGTAGCCTATGTGGTCAAGCATCTAACCATCCACTAAAAGTAAGGATAGTTGGACTTGTCCAAGTGGGGATTCAACAAATATTGTCTCAATATCCATAGGGTTGTGCATGTTCTTGAAATCAAAACACTTTGCTTGATCAAAAACATTGGAAAAACAAACATTTAACATGAGCGCCAAATTTCAAACCCTTTAGGAGAAGCAAATACCCTTGAAAAAATTTACATGTTATTGCTTGCCCTTGGGATTCATATCCTTAGAGGCTTCTAATCATTTGGATTTCATCTCAATTTGCTCCTACTAAAGTCAACATTAGGTAACCTTTGCCTTGATTTCCTTGATTTCCACATAATGCACTTTGTGGGATGAAAGAAAATTAGAACATTGGACATCTAGTTTTAAAAGGTAATCAAGAGTGTGTTTGTGATAAAAATAACTCATTAAGCAAAGTTAAGAAACAATTGGACCCCACACATGTGCTTGGAATCTTTTAGTCATATGGTTTTCATGCAAACATTGATCTTTTGGTTTTGAACTACTCTTAGAGAAAATCATGTTCTTCACTATCTTAGTCTTGTAAACAAGGTCCCTGTTAGGTTCATTTAGGATCAAAATAAAACACTTCATTCATCCAAACATTTATCATCTTCATCTCATAAACAAGTTTAGAGATTTGGAAACATCATTATCTAGACTTGGGTACATCCTTAAACCAAATCAAAATCATCTGTTTAGTTAGGTGTGTTTGGATGAATCCTTCCTCACAAACTTAGTTAAATTAGCACACCTTTGAACGAGTTCATCCTAAGATAACATCTAACATCTCAGGGTTTACAAGTTCATTACCCAAATCAAACCAATAAAAAATCCAAAATTCCTAAAGTCTAGCATTGATCCAAAGTTCCTAAAATTTCAACACCCATATCATTCACCCCTTTCATCCTTCATCTCATCATTGGTCTTGAACACCTTAAAGGTTCACTTTTTGTGCTGGTGTTGGACAAGGTCAAAACACAAGAAGAAAATGGAATATAAACTTGATCCATACATCATGAGCAGTCTAAACCAACCAAACTATCAAAGCCTTACAATGCCAATTGATTATCAACACTCACATTTATACAATCTGTACATGGGATCATTATCTCCTACAAACCTCGATGGTACAACAAATGTGAGTATGCCCAGTCAAGATTTTGGAACACCTATCCCTATGGTAGATTTAAATCAAAGTCCAAACTTACAAATCTATCAACCAAACAATCAATGCATGAGTCTTCAAAACAACATTATCCCACCAAATCCATACATGCCAAATGTCAATATACCAAGTACAAGTTTATCAAGCATGAACGTTTCAAACCCACACTTGGTAAACTTTGGGATAGATATGTTTGCGGATCATACAAAAAAATTTCAAAGTCCAAACAAGATGTTAAAAACTCCATTTTTTGATCCAAGTCAAGATAACACCATGCAAAATCAAGGCAATATGATTCTCAAACACAACAATGTTCAATTTCAACCTATAATGCCAAATTTGAACATCATCCCAAGTCAGGACATTGTCCAAAATCAATTTGTCCATGATCCCATGCAAACACCACAAGTATGTATCCCAAACCTGCTTGAACGAAAACCAAATCAACTATATCAAGGGAGTCAAGATCAAATTTTACGAGATCCAATTGCTACACTTACCAAAATAGTTTATTCATTGCGCCAAAAGACATCTCCATCCCAAAATTAATACACTCTTCCATTGGTTGAACCATGTCATCAAATCATTGATTTGTGTCCACAACCACATCAAGAACAATATCTCCAATGTCAAGAGGTTGGATATCAAGATCGACAACATCAACAACAAACCCAATTACCCCATCTCAAAGATCAATCACCACATCTCAAAGATCAATCACCACATCTCCAAAATCAATCACCACAAGGTCAATTTAAAGTACAAATATCACAAGGTAACAAACGGAAATACACACCACTTAGGAAACCAATTGAATCGGTCATGCAACAATTGGTGCAGGAAAATCTCATTAAAATACCTGTCTATGAGAACTATCAAGAACCCCTAGTAAAACCACCTTGGTATGACAAGAAGCACCTTTGTGATTTTCACAAAATAAAGGGACACACAACATCAAATTGCATTCAACTCAAAAATCTCATCAAAGACCTTATTGATCAAAAAATAATAGCTATTGGGGACAATGATGAAGATTCAACCACTAGTGATAACATTGACAATCTCCCCACCACAATTGTTGAAAACAATGATCAAGATCTATACATCAATGAGCATATTGAAGATGTTTCTACCTCATTCAAAGATCAAATCAACATATATCAAGAGTCACTTTTCAATCATGATCAAAATCCACCACCAACAATACCCAACAATGATCCAATTCAAGAATTGTCAACATCACTTGATCTATGGTTGAAGACATTGACAATCTCTCTGCCACAATTGTCGAAATTTTTTTTCAAGATCTCTCCATTAATGAGCACATTGAAGATGTTTCTACCCCATCTAATATTCAACTCACCATACATCAAGAGACACTTTTTAGTGATCTATTTCAAGGAGTGTTAGAATTATTTAATCCCATTGACATAATCTACGATCCATCGACCAATGATCATATTGAAAATGTCTCTACATTGTCTTATGAGTTAGAGAAAATATCTCAAGAATTCATTCCAAAGCATGATCAACATCTTTCACCAAAGTCTAGCAATAGTCCTTCCCAATACATATTGGCATTCTTTGACCTCATGGTTATAGAAGGGATCCTCAACTCAACATTTGATCCAAGTCCACTCAAAGATCAAGAGGATATTGAGCTACTTCCCATGCCTAATGAAGATATCCAAGAACCCTTTGTAATCAATCCATCCTTTGAAACTACCCCATGTCAAGAACTTGATCCCAAGAATGTCAAAAGTAATTTTCAAATCATTCAAGATCAAGAATTCATATCTCCAAGATACTACAATGATCTAATGTGCACTCTCCTATCTATACAAGATGTCACAAATAATGATCACATCCACATAACACATACTCCTCCATCTACCCGTGAGATGCTTTCCATGGATGGACACGTAGATGATCTTCATTCAGAATAGGATTCCTTTACTCCTAACATTATTACACAAAAATAGTAGGTTATTGATTTCTATAGTCAAACTAAGTTGTCAACATCAGGATCAGATATATCCCAAATTTGGACTGAGAACATCATGTATGAAGATATCTAGCATTATCCACTCAAAGAAATATGTTAGATAGAACAAGATATTTTGGAGTCAGCAGCACAACAAATTGAAATAATGTCATCAGCAGTGGTCATTTATCAGAGAATGCATTCTAAACATGAACTCTTGAAACAAGCAGAATCAAAGCATGAAGGTAATACTTCCACAATACTTGGGGCAACTTTGTCTCAAGCAAATTTCAACATAGGGAGCATGAAGAATCCTTATTATGAAACCGATGCCAATACTACAACTAGCCACGTCACAAATCTTCGTCCACCCATCACCCCATCTATGAATTGGGACCAACATCAAAAGAAATATTTGAATCAAAGCATGAAGAACGTTATCAAAGCAAAAGAAGCTAAGAAGCATAATGGACAAATCAAATACACATGGATATCAAAGAATACAAAGAAATATTATCCATATCAAAATCCATTAGTCAAAGAAACTATGGGGCAAAATAAAAAAGGGAAAATTGTCCATCAAAGATTTCCACAAATTCAATAGCGGGCTTCTAAAGCAACATAAAAAGTCTATCAAGCAGTTGGTCCTAATTCCATGCACACTTCTATATCCACCCATGATTGCTCATCTTCCCAAGTTTGGAGAGTCAAAGGTTCCAAACTATCAACCAATCCATCTTTTATTCCTAAACATGCTCCATCCACACCTCCATGCATGATATCCAATTCTCACATTGACCATGTATTGATAGCCACCCTTCATCATAATGATTTAGAAGGCACTCTATTGCAATGTGCACATAAAGATAGAGTTAGCTCCGATATCAACAAAGCAAATTAGGAATCTCATAAGTTGCTTTCAAGTGCATGTATCTTGGCAAAGCAACTTCTTCAAGCAGGATATCAATGGCACATTATGACAAAAGCATCTACATCGACACCACAAGGAAGTTCAGAATGAGCTTAAAATCTTTTAGAAAAATCCAAAAAAATAAAAAAATATGAAAAATAAAAAAATAAAAAAATAGAAAAATCATGAAAATAGTAAAGATAAAAATTGTCCTCCAGTGAAAACCACTATAGTGGCACTTTGGATAGGTACCATGATGAAAACCTAGAAAATAGGTGTCATGTGTAGAATCAAGCATCTACATGTGCCACTTCAGGTGAAAGTATCTCATCCCATCCATAATAAATCTAGCATTCCATCCATCTTATCCATAATAAATCCATTCATCCATGAACCATTTATCCAATCCATTTCATCCATCTCCATCCATAGTCCAAGTTATCTTGATCTTGATGAAACTTTGGTGCACACTTTACACTTGCTTATGGCAAAAAACCTTGACATGGGCCATTTTCATTGATCCTATCCTACCCAATGTTATCTAAGCCATGAAGCACTATCCAAATGAAGCACTCCTCTATTCAAACACCTTATCTTATTGCAAGATAATCCTTGGCATCCTTTGCATGCTTACCATATCCATCCATCCACACACCTATCAAGGTATCCATCCATGACATTCCATACAATGCTAGACACTAGGGGTAGATATTTACATCTTGCTTTGGGAATAAATCTTGATCTATCTCTTCTAACTTATGTGGTGATCCAAACATTGGAAAAAGTGAAATCAAATTAGTCAAAGCATTTGTGAGCCAAAAATCCAAATCACTAACTCATGGCACATTTTGATGAGAAGATGTTCCTTATCAAGCTTTATCTCTCATTGAACATCAATCCAAACAATCAATATTAGTTGCATCTAACGTGTTCTTCAACATCACATCAAATCATCCAAAACCAAATTTTGTTCCAAATCAAGCTTCAAAATCTTGATCAATCAAATCCATCATCATCTTGGGATGTCCATCCCAATCCTCGTGTTTCTTAACACTATCCTTGTATTGTTGTGTATCCTCAACAATGTTATCATCATCAATCCATCAATCAAATCCAATCAATCCCTCATCATCTTGGGGTATCTATCCTAATCCTTGTGTTGCTTAACACTATCCTTGCAATGTTGTGTATCCTCAACAATGTTATCATCATCAATCCATTGATCAAATCAATCAACCTTAGCTTGGTTTTCAACAAAATCCCAAAATAGAGCACTGATATTGTCACACATGTCCATATCCAAAACATTCAAAACATAAAAAAATCCAAAAACATTCATAAAAACCAAGAAAATCCAAAAACATCCAAAAACATTCATAAAATTCAAAAAACATCAAAAAAATGCTATCTGAACTACGTCATCTCTGAGCTTAAACATAGGCAAGGCTAATCTTTGATCATCCCCCAAGACACCAAATCCAAAAAATTCATAAAATCTCAGAAAAACCCCAAAACATTGGAAATGTGAAAATCAAAACATTTGTAAAATCTTGAAAAAAAACCAAAAACAGCCTCAAAAACATTTCAAAAACAACAAAAAACATCCAAATATTTGAAAAATCCATGTCCCATTTTGCTTTCACCTGCAATAAATCACTCATCCATAATAAAACTGTTAGCTCTAATTATTTGCACCCGGGCTGAGATTAAACACAACCAATCATGAGCAACATGGGAACATTTCTAGGGTTGTGGGTGACCCTATGACAGAAAAGTACCTCTAGAAAAAAGCTGGCTCTTGTTGATTTTACCTCAAACTACTTATATTTATGAGGAAAAGGTAAGAAAATTTCCATACTGAAATGAAACTAAAACTTTGATCCTATGATGGAATACTCAAACTAACTAAAGGCATGCAAACTTGATTCTGTTACACTTTCAGCTAGTAGATTGATAGAAAAATTACACTACTCATCCTTTCATATCAAGTACATGAGCAATTTATGAGAAAGTGCTTGTATATGATTCCAATAAGAAAAAGATTATTTTCATAATCTGAAACCTTATATTGCTCACACAACTCACAACCTGTCAATTGATATTTACTTGCAGAGAAGGTACTTTTGAAGAAACAAAAATACAAGGAAAGCACAAATTTTCACAAGTATTTCTATCAATTTCAATGACATGTACACTAACATAGAAAGTAATGAGAAGTTAAATTGTATCAATGCTATTAAACTTCAAAAGGTACTCACAGTTTGCATGATTGCATGAATTACAAAATAATAATGAATTATGATGATGAACAATCTCCAAAAAACTGCCAATTAAGAACTAAACTCAAATGAGTTAAAATGAGCTAATATAACTCACCACCTAAGTGGTTGCACCAAAGGAGTCAATAACCACTTTGGGTCGGATGCCCCAATAAAGCCTAAAAAATAGGCTTCAAAATTTCCCCAATACCACTTACAACATGTGAAAAGGAGGTTTTGGTCAAACCAAAACTCAAAGTAAGCATAACACTTAACAAAATGCATTAAAGACCCCTGCAAATGTGGGAACTTGTCTCTAAACTGAAAAAACTTTTCCAATATTCTCTCCATCAGTTTCCCTTCCCTCAATTTGCATTTAAATGATAACAAAATAACTTAAAGGTTGATAAATACACCTTGAAGCTATCTGTTTTACAATAAAATTAATGCAAAGAAGAGATTACAAAAATAATTTGCAAAGCACGTACATAGAGTGGCACCCTTATATTGCATCATTGACTTAGCAATTATTTGAAACAAAGTGGAAAAGGGGACTTTAAGGCATAGAATTCCTAAGTTAATGACATATGACTTCGACCCCAGCATAATACATGTTTCAATTATTTAGAAAAAATGAAATAAAATCCCATCGAAGACACAAAAAGCGTCAAACCCTAATTATGAAAAGAGCCAAAATGATGGGAAAAACCATCATTTTGTTGTTGCATACTTTTTGAGAGCATAATACAACCACTAGGGTTTGACTGAAAAGCTATGGAGAACCACTTCGCTCAGATATTACAGACGCATCCTTCCTTGCAAAAATTGACAAATGATGATCTCATTGAGTAAGTGCTTGAAAAAGGTTTTTAAATGAAGTTTTTCTATTCAATTTGACTTCACAGGTCGCAAGCATTATCATCTTACTTACACATTTAATTTATTTTTATTTTTTAATGGTCATTTACTTCTTTGCTAGTCGTCATGACAGTCTGAAGATACACTACCAGAACCTTGAAAAGATGAAACTCGACCTCAAGGAGACAAGGCCATTTACCGGTCTGCTCTAATCACCTGGATGTATGTGTTTGTTTCCTTCTTGTTTTCTAAGTAGAAATAACACTTCCTTTGCATCCAAATGTGGTAGAATCGTGCGACCTTTTTAATCTATGCATTTCATACTTTATTTCACCTTGTGTTCCATTTTTGCATGATAGTTAATCAGGCATCCATCATTTTATCCCTACTCATTGTGATTTTTTTTGTGTTTCTTGTACTTTCAGTAGAAAATATGAAGAAACCTTCTTAAAAAAATGTGACTCTATCACCTTTGGTGAATTCTTTAGAAGAAACCCTCGGGTTTCTTTATGATCTTTATAGGCACTCTTGAAATGGCTTTAGAAGCCAGTGATACTCCATTTTTGCTACAAAGTTTGTATACCAAAACCCCTACATAACAATAGCAGAAGGTAAACTTACTGTGAAATGAAACTTGGTTTGTAAGCTGTTGGCTTCACCTCTGTTAACTCCCATGTAAATTCTTTGCAGATTGCATATATATCATGATTCACAGTCAAAGAATTATTAGGAAAGCTTGACTATTAAACAAAACCACTTCAATATCTTATAGTCACTTAGGCTCCAAATATTTTATAAGAAATTTCATAACATCATGGTATTTTTTGTAGACCACTCTCTGTTACTTTACATTGATCTTCCTTTGGGTTCGAAATCCTATTTTCTAGGTCAAAGATTTCAGGCATTCCAGTTTCTGGGTATCTTACCTTCTGCTATATTCTAATTCCAGCCTATCTCATGGCCTTGATATTTACTGTTAACATTTTCTATGATTTATGCATCATTGTTAAAAATCTTTTTCTAGGTTGATTTCTATGCATTTAGATCTGATAATTGTCATGCTATTCTCAGCATTCAATTCCCTCACTGTACTTCATAGGCAATCTCTAACTGATAATGAAAGCATATCTTACTTTGTCGTCTATTCTTGAAGTAGTGATTAAAAATTTCTCTTTATAAATAGAGTAGGGTTGTATGAGTCTAAGTATAAAACATGTAAGATATAAATAACCATGACTTTGACAATTCTAGCCTCAACATTTCAATGTTTGCTTTTATTGTAATTTTTTGCAATATGCTTTGTATAAAATTCATTGCTTTTCATTGATACTAAGTTTGAATTTGTAAACAATGATCACTGTATATGTAATGTGTTTTGTGCTTTAGTTACACAGCATTTTCCACATACTTGGACTACTTTTGGCATAAGTGATTGCTCCATTTGAAGTATTCGCAGTATTCAATGAACAGTGCATTTTCCATGCTATTTGTAATGAAACTCATTCCACTAGTACTGTGTGTACTTTAATGCTGGGGTAATAGTCTTTGTTCTATTCAATTCCATAGTTCAATTTAAAGTTGACTGGAGGAAATTTCTTTGAATCCATTGTTACCCAAAAGTTGTCACTCTATATCAAAACAAAATTGCCCTTTACTCATGTATGCCTGTAATATCACATATTTCCCTCCTCAAGATGGATACCTATAGTCACTGTCAAAATGAACTATCACCTATGATTTTTTGATCCTCTGAATATCTTCCTAATTGTTCTTGATCTGATTCATGTTTAATGCTTCATGATGATTGATCATACATCACTTATGACAATAATCAACAACTTACTACCATAAATGATGTATGGTCATTTACATGAGCCAATAAAGAGATGAACCTATTTGATAAATGTCTCTTAATGCCATCAAAGCATAACAATATAGCATGTTGGGTTCAACCCTTGTGGGAGCCACGTTTCATCCCACGTGTTAAAACTTGATAAAACAAGAACATTAATCTCCCTATATCTGCACATGAAACAAACAGTTAGAAAAAGAAAACATATGCATATATCTAGAGGCTTAATGGTTTATTTTCTTTGAACATGAGCAGTTTATAGATTTTTTAATGCATGTAAAGGGCAATCTATACACTAGTGGGTGGGTGTATATGTAGTGTTAGAGACCGTCATTGTTTAGAGCTCTACTCTAACCCATTGCAACTCTTTTAGATGCAGCCTGACATGGAAACTGGGAGCTACAAAGGACACAAAACAACTTGGAGTTGAGGATCATGCAGGACAACGAACTTAGACTAGTCATCGGTCAATGACTGGCCTCTTCCCCTATATATGCATCTTTTATTCTTTCAATCCATTTGTGTATATGTTGCATTTTATCTACATTGGACAAGCTATATCTCACAACTTGTGTGAGATAGATTTGAACTCTTGAATCAATTAAGATTTTCTTTCGGTAATATTTGTGTGAATCTTTTCAATATTGTATACATCTATATAAATGCAATAATCTATTACTAAAAAAATGTAATCTCATTGATTTTATGTTTATACATTTGAATGCAATATAGGGAAGATTGATATGAAATAGTCCTTTAATTCACTTATTTTGACAAAGATAAAAATGAGTAACAAAAACAATCATCACCTTCATCCTTTGGCAACACAAACATAAACAACCACAACAATCAGCAAAAGTAAACTTCAAATGTAAAATCAAAATCAAAACAACAAACTTTTAAATGTAAAATCAAACTCTTGATCATTCACAGTTCCATGTCAATCAACCTTATATCAACAGCCTTTTGAACAACCTATCAACTTGCCACCATCCACTAACATGTCCTAGGATGCATTCTTCCTACAATGGGCATTATCTATTGGAAAAATACTTTGGATAAACAAAATGACATGTCACCATCCACTAACATGTCCTAGGATGTATCCTTCCTACAATGGGCATTATTTATTGGCAATCGTTTTGGTTCTTATCCTAAACAAAACAAATCCCTTTGGCTAGAGGTATGAAGAACATTGACTGGTTTGTGTGCTTGATCTTTTTTTTTATCTTATTGCGCTCATTCCAATGACCTCTCGATGATGTCTAATCAAAGCGATTTAGAGAGAAAGGAATGGGGCATCGATCATTATTTTTTTGTCTGTTGTGCTTGTTGGACATTCTTGTAATATAACTTGGTGAATACTTACTTTGTTAGGTGCATCCTAGCAAGGTTTTTGTATGTCAAGTGTGAACAAGAATACTCCTATCTATTTTTCGAGTCAAATTCCATCGCACTAGGTACAACACCATCCTGGTTCTTTATACCTTGATGCATTGTATCTATGTGTGTTATCAAACATAAGGTAAGTATCCCTTTTAAAGTCCCAATTTCTAATAAGCAAATCATCCATATCTCATCATCATCTCTAGTAAAGTTGGCTTGTTGAATCCTATTTTCATCATCTCATTTCTTCTTTCTTCTCTCTGTGCTAACAGTTAATCGCATCACCAATGCATCCATCTTGCATCCACAAACCATCAGCATACTACATATCATATCATATCATATAAAAAGCATTGATCATCTCACATACATTTTCATCATTGCATAATCTAGATCTGTTAGTCTAAACATCTCATAAATCATACATTTGAATAAAACATCCATTGCATAATCATATAGGCATCATTCATCTCATCCATCTCATATGCATTACATCATCATTTTAAGTTGTTTAGGATAATATAGATTGGTTATCCTAAGCATCTTAAAACCATCTCATTTGCATCATCATCATAACCATTCATATGTCCATCTTGAACCTCTTTGTCGTGAGATTGACCTTCAAATCAAACTTTTCGCTCGATATCTCGAGGGGGCAATGTACCAATATACTTCTTTCCGCTGGGGCATCTGAAAAAATTAGAATTTTTTTGAATTTTGATCGCAACAAGTTTATTCTTTGAACCAACGCAACAAGTACATTGCTTCAAAGAGGGGAAAAATGTAGACATGCAAAATTGACATCATGCATTCCTCATTTTTAATTAAATCATATTCACCCATCAATTAAATAAATCAAGTTTGTTTGATTAATTTCCTAAGGTTATCTCTTTAATTAAATAAATCATTTTATTTAATTATCCCCTAAAGTTTCTTCATTTAATTAAATCAAATGTATTTAATTAAATGGCTAATTTCCATGTTTTCCTCCCATTTGATTTAAAATCTAAATCAAATGTCATGTCAACTAATCTCTATCTAAAGTTAATTAAGTCATGATTAACTTCTAACACTAATCCTCTTGATAAGTAGGAGGTATTTTTCCACAGCGTGTCAAATTATGATATTGCTATCAGGATTCAACCACAATGAGTGCAAGTGGACCATTCGATATCATGAGAGATGGGTTCTTGTTGAACCACTACTCATGAAACATGGGCCAATGAGTTTGACTCGAAACTACACGGTTGAATCCTGATAGCAATATCATAAACTAATCCTCTTTTCACTAGCTTTTACCACTTGCACAATAAATCATTTACTTTGATTTATTAATTCTTCTACTTTCCCTCAACATGGTATAAAAAGAGAATACTCTTCCAAATTTGAAAATTCCTCCAAAATGGATGTGTCCTTCCAACATAGCATTAACTCCTCTTACATTGTGTGTTACATGTTCTCCACTTGGCATTTAAGACTCTTTCCTCTCCCTCCAACAAGCCATCTTTTGAATTTCAAATCTCCCCCTCTTTGGCACATTGATCAAAATGTGCTCAACTTTCATCCTCTCACATTTTGACAAGTGGCATCTTGTCATTGGCTCATGTTTTTTCCCACATCCTCCATGTTCTTCAATCCTCCATCATACTTTCTTATAAATAGAGGTCTCCTCTATTGTATTAATCCTCCACAACTCCACAACTTGATACACAATCTCAAGCATTTGAATCTTTTTCATCATATCATCCAGGAGCTTATCAAGGATTGGGAAAGGGCTTCTTTCCACATCAAAGAAGCACCAATTGTTTCCTTAGTTGCATACTTAACATGATTCAATATTTCATAGAGATGTTTTGGTTTTCTTTGTTTTAAATGATAATACTAATGTTTGTTTATTTTTAAGCAAAATGTAAAAAAAGTCATCTATAGGGCCCTTCATCGTCACAACAAGTTACAAATCAAGAGCATATCAACTATCTACACCTGAAGGTGAGCCTCTATAGGAGCCTATCAATAACCCCCATCTCAAAAAGTTTTATGCCTAAACTTGCAAGGTATAAATCAAAAAAATATAAAAAAATATAAAATTATAAAAATCCAAAAAAAAATCAGAAAAAGGATTGAAAACAGTAAAGAAAAGAATCGTCCTCTAGTGAAAACCACTTCGGTGGTGCTTTGGGCAAGTACCTTGGTGAAAACCTAGCAAATAGGTGCCTCATGTAAATAAGCACTTCCCATCCACCATCATCTCTTCAACTTGTTCTGCATCATTCATCCATCACCCTTCCATTGATCCTTCCATCACCCATTCGCATCTGCATCATAGTTTGATCCTATGTTTGTATCATGTTACCTCCTAGAATTACTTGGCACATTCCTAATGTCAGTTTGTCCTTCCTATATTGAAGTAGTCTATTGCATTGCACACTAGGGGCATGCTCTTATACCTACATTGGATCGAATTCGTGTATATTCTTGAAATCTTCCTTAAAAATAGAAAATCCAAAAACATTCAAAAAATTAGAAAATCCAAAAACATTCAAAAAATCAAAAAATCCAAAACATTTAGAAAATTAGAAAATCCAAAAACATTTAGAAAATCAGAAAATCCAAAAATAATTAGAAAATTAGAAAACTTCAAAACATTCAAATCATGTCAAAAATCCAAAAACACTCATAAAAGTCAAGAAAAGATAAAAAATAGAGTCGCCTTGTCAAACTATGGGTCTCTGAGCTCTGAATGTAGGCAAGGCCATCATCGATGTGCCCCCGAGACACATTAGGTCAGTCCTTTAGGAGTTTGTCACAATAACTGGCAATCCATTTTTTCATATCTCATCAATAAACAAGTTTGTGTCAATCAAACTACATGGTCTCTGCGTGTATAACCTAAGCAAGGCTGATCTTTGATCAGCCCCCGAGGCCCCTAGGTTAGGTCTTTAGGTTAGGTTCTTGGTCAAAATCTCAAAAAACACAAAAACATTAGAAAATTTGAAAATCAAAACATTTACAAAATATCTCAAAATACCAAAAATAGCCTCAAAACATTTCAAAACATCAAAAACATCCAAATTTTGAAAAAAAATTCATCCATCCCATTTCACACTCACTCGCAATAAACATTCACTCATAATAAATGATCATAATCTTCAAGCTTAGTGACAACCAAAAACAAGTTTAGCAAATTGAAAGTGATAACTCAAAACGTCAAGGTCTCAAGTCTAGGTCAATAGGTAAATAAGTTGGTTAACTCTTGGTATTAATAACCTAATCATCCCATTAATCCCACACTCATCTGATAATGTCATGTCCTAAGATGCATCCTTCCTACAATGGACATCAACATTAGGCATCACCATAGTTTAGTCTTGGTTAGAGGTATGAAGAACATTAGCTTGTTTGTTTACTTGATCTTTGTCTTGTTGACTTATCTTATTGTGCTCATTCCAATGACCTCTTGATGATCTCTAAACAAAATGATTTAAAGAGAAAGGAATGGGGCATTGATAATTATCTTTTTATCTGTTGTGCTTGTTGGATATTCTTGTAATATAACCTTGGTCATGCTTACTTTTTTTTGGTCTGTACGGAGGGTGTTTTGAATATCTTGTTGACCACATGTGAAGGTTCTTCCTTTCTATGTTTTGGTCTAAGGTGTTTGAAATATCTGAACTACATTCTAAATAGGGTTTCATATGCCAAGTGTGAATAGGGATACTCCTATCTGAGTGTCAAGTCAAAGTTCATCACACTAGGTACAATGCCATCCTGGTTCTTTATACCTTGATGCATCATATTTTTGTGTGTTATCAAACATAAGGTAAGTAAGCTATTTACATCCCCAATCTTTGATAAGCGAAACATCATCGATCTCTCATCATTATTTCTAATAAAGTCTCGGTAGATCATGGACTTGTTGGATCCTCTTTTCATCATCTCATTTCTTCTTTCTTCTCTCTGTGCTAACATGGTATCATGACAATCAACCAAACATCACCAATGCATCCATCCTGAATCCACAAACCATCAACATACCACATATCATTCATATCATACATAATAGGAAACACTAGTCATTTCACATGCATTGCATTTCCATCATTGCACCATAATATAGATTGGTTATTATAAGCATCTCATAAACCATACATTTGCATAAATAATTCATTGCATAATCATATAGGCATCATCACATGTTGCAACATCCATAAATACATTTGCATCCATCACATAAAATTGCATCCACATAGATTCATCATACATCTCATAATCATAACGTATCACATCATCTGTTTTAGGCATAATATAGATTTGTTATTCTAAGCATCTTAGAATCATTTACATACCATATACATTTGTATCCATACATCCATACTACAAACATCATCATCATAACCATTCAAACATCTATCTTGAATCTCTTTGTCGCGAGATCGACCCTACAAATTGGAATTTTTGCCCAATCTCTCGAGGGGGTAGTGTACAAGCATACTTCTTTCCGCTGGAGCAAAAGTGGGGCATCCAAAAAAATAATAAAATTTTTGAACTTTGATCTCAGCAAGGTTATTCTTTGAACCAACGTAGTAGGTACATTACTTCAAAGAGGGGCAAAATGTAGACACTCAAAATATCCTGATTGACATCATGCACTTGATTCACTAACATCGATTCTTCCTTAATCACTTCCACACTAACCAATTAATTGAATAATCTTTATTTAATTAATTAAATTCATCAAAATTTCCTCCTCAATCAGATAATACACTTTTTCGGATTATTTAATCAGAATCCTAATGTTCTTCCTTTAATTAAATAAATCAATTTTATTTAATCAAAATCCTAATGTTCTTCCTTTAATTAAATAAATAAATTTTATTTAATCAAAATTTTAATGTTCTTCCTTTAATTAAATAAATCAATTTTATTTAATTAAAATCCTAATGTTCTTCCTTTAATTAAATAAATCAATTTTATTTAATTGAAATCATGATGTTCTTCCTTTAATTAAATAAATCAATTTTATTTAATTAAAATAATAATATTCCAACACCATCTCATTTGATTTAAATAAACCCAAACATCTAAATCAACTGTCACAAATCAAACTAATTTCATCTTAGTTAATTAATCCTAAATTAATTAACTCCTAACACTAATCCCCCATTCCTCTAGATTTTAACTTCACCCTAGGGTGAGTCAACCTTGGTCAAGTTGCACATGTAAATCAATTTATTTGATTTACTAATTGCCCTATTTTCATTAAAAAATGACATATTCTTTGAATATTCCACCCACTTGACTTTTCCCTCCCAAAGGACTTTTGTCCTCCACCTTGGCATTAAAAACTCTTACATGTCCTATTTTTTGAGCCACCTTTGCATTAAGGGCTCTTACACCTCTTCTTACACAAGCCACCTCTTGGCATTCATTCCTCTTACACATCCCATCTCCCAAGATGTGCTCACACATGTGTGAGCACATCTCCTCTAGATTCATTAGCATGTTGACAAGTGGCACAATGCCATTGGTCCAATTTTTAATCCCACATTCTCCCCATTCTTCACTCTTCAAACCTTCTTCATTATGAATAGAGGCCTTCTCTATTGATTCAGGATACACAAGTTCCCCTCAATCATCCACAATTTGATGCAAGGTTATTATTCACAAATATCATCCAAGTTAACATAGAATTCATCATTCATAGCTAGGTTATTGGCATTTTGCATCAAGAATCACACATTTCATCCAAGAGATTATCAAGGGATTGGGAAAGGGCTTCTTTCCACATCAAAGAAGCACCAATCCCCCTATGGGATGTTGGTTTGAGCATTTAAAATAGAATTGCATTAGTATTTTATTTGATATTTTACTTTGTTTTCATGTTTTTGTGTTTAAATTAATTTCATAGGGAATGCTTAATTTCTACTTGTTTATTGAATAATGATCACTTGTTTGTTCATGTTTAAGCAGTTCTAGGAAGAGCATTCACACAATGAAGTCTATCACTAGTCTAGCCGTGAAATATGTCATTATGATGATTGGTCATAAAATTTACTTCACCAACAAAGAGAACCTTGTTTCGGCTATAGCTATTTATACTGGTTTTGATATGGTGGTCAATGGTGTAGATTATGACCTGCGCGAACTTCTCCAATTATAGCTACTTTAGAATTTGAGAATGACCAAGGAAAAAAAGTATACTTTTAAATTCAACTCATTGATTGTATGTTTGTTGTTCTATTTTGTGAAGAGACTTCAGGTGGAAAGGATGATGTAGTGTTTTGGGATTCATCCAAACTAGTGACACATCAGATTTTTTATTACTTACATAATCTAGGCGATTTAAAGAACATAGATAATCTCTAACAACATTCTTTGTTGTGTTAAAAAATAATATGAATGAGAGAAAGAATTTTGAGGAAAATTGTTGAGAAGTACAGAAATGATATAAGTTTTCATATTTCTTCTGATGAATGTATGATTGAAGTTGTAGAACCATGGACTGTATGGATTCAACTATTGGGTTATGAGATCATGGAGAATGAAGCCAAAGGCTATGTGCAAATATTGCTGAAAATTCTGAAAGATGACATTGAACCTAGAATTGGGACTTATGTTGAAAAGACTATGGAGGTTCACATGGAGTTCAAGAAGCCTATAGTAAGGAAGAACGTAGAAAAGAAGCTTAAAGAAGCAGGTTTTATTGATGAGGAGTTGCACTAAGCAGAGCTAAGAGTGAGCAGATGGAGGGAGAATCATCAAGACCAAGGAGATCTGGAAGGACTGCTCCTTCTAAGCCCTCTGCAACTCCTACAATGAGTGCAGAACCCAGTGTTACTGACAAAGGAAAAGGCTCGGATCCTTCTGGACCTACTACTAGATCTGGGAAGAGGAAAGAAACTCCTCTAGTGGTTCCTAGAAATAGAGGAAAGAAAGCAAAGGCTACAAGGGAGAAGAACCTTAGTGTCACAGATGATCAAGATGAAGAGGAAGAGGATCCTGATGCAAAATTGGTAAGGAAGAAAAGAGGAAATATGTCCTCTGGTGAAGGTGTTAGTTTAAAGAGAGTGCATATTGTATCATCCTCTGAGGAAGATGAAGAGTCAAATTTTGGTGTTCATGTGCACACCAAACCAGAACCAAAGGAAGAAAATATGTCTGAAGAAACCTCTTCAAATTAGGGAGAACAAAAGGACATTCCAGTAAGTCCTTGCCTCCATTTCAAATTAGAGGCAACTCTCAATTATTTGTTACATTTTGAGAACATGTTGAAGCCTACAACAAAATATTATGATCATGTTGGAAAAGAGGATAAGAAAACATTCATTTTAGCTATCATTCAATATGTTATCATCTTGGAAGTTAAGTGGGATGATGTGAAGAAAGATGTGCTTGAGAATATGTGGGTAGCCCTAATGAAAAGAAGATCAGAGGTTGTTGAATTTGAAGAGAAAATCAGGAATGATGCATTTGATAAAATTGGGTCTTTTCTAACCCCGGATGATCTGGAAACTTTGAAAAAGATATGTGCAAATATGTTCCAGATGAAGAAAAGGGATAATATTCTGATGACTAGGGATAAGAAGCGATAAAGAAGATAAGGAAGGAAACTGTAGAGGTAATAAAGGACATAGCTGAAAAGTATGGTATGCTTGGTTCACAACCATCTGATTTTGAACCTAAGATAGGAGAAGAAGTGTTTGCAGAAGAGGCTATAGAAAATATTCCTTCCAGTATAGGCAATATAGGGATTCCTTCAAAAACAATTGATGTAGATATACCTCTAGATACAAGTGTTGAAAATGATCCTTCAGAGATGGAGAAGCAGACCAAGGGAGAAGTAGAAATATAGAAACATTATGATTCTCCTTCAGAGCATACTAAGAATGAAAAAGATAATACTAAAAAGGAAAAAGGTAGTGAAAAAGGAGAAAAAGCTAATCCAGAAGAAGAACAAAATAAAAATGGAAATGAAGGAAATGGTGGAGAAGACAGCAGGGACAAAGATAAAGATGAAAAGGAAAAGGAAGAAAAGAAAGAAGAAGAAGAGAAAGTGGAAGAAGAAGAGAAGGAAGAAGAAAAAGAAAAGGGAAAGGAAGAAAAGAAAAATGAGGAATCTGTTGAGAAAAATGAAGAAAGTCAAAATAAAATTGTAAAATCTCTTAAGTCTCCCAGAGAACCTTCCTCCGGTAATGATGTATTGAAAGGTTTGCTATCCAAGCATATCAAATTCCAGCCAATAATTCCTCAGGAGCTTCTACAACTTCCTATGATTGAAGCGTATGTAGATGTGGAGAAGATGTCTCTGGTCCATAAAGTGGTATTAGGGGATACATTGTTGGCATCTGGAAGGAAGGAGATTCTTGAAACTCATCAGAGAACAAAACTCATTGAAGATGCTCTTAAGGTATTGTAGGAGGCCACACCTGGTACTTCTATAAATACATCTCACTTTGATTGAAAATTTGAGATTGTTATTGGATTCCTTTAAGGAGTATGCCTCCAGACTTAGTGAAAAGACAAAACAAGAGATTGAGGAGAAGCTAGCAGAGAAAAGGTTATTGGCATTGCATGACAAGTGTGCTCTAGCACACACAAATGTTGAGAAGAACCTAGAAGCTATACAGATTTGTGAGTTGAAAGCAAATGTTGTTCTTGCTCATTGATTGAAGTGGCCAGATGCCACTTAGAACATTAAGGTTGCTATGGACTCCATTTGGTCCCAATTGACTATTGTCTCCAGTACTTATAGTATATCCAAAGACAAAGACAGATCAACCTAGAATGCCATCTTTGTGCATAAAGATAAATTCTTTGTTTTACAAAAGCAGAAGGAAGAGATTATCAAAAAAATTGATCAGTTAAGTGACATTGTAAGAATGGAGTACACCCTGGTTGTCAAGGCTCTAGCAAGTACAGAAAAAATTGAGAAGATAAATCTGACCCCTGGTACTTCAGATGATGCAGAAGAAACTCTAGTAGAGTTGGAATCTCTAAACATGATGTTGATTGTTGCAAAGGAAAGTTGGGAGAATGGTAAATCAACATGGAAAGGTATTCTTAAGGAGCTTCAAGGCTCACCATCCTCTAGTTAATGCATGTCTCTTTGTTTTCTTTGTTTTCATATTTCAATTTTGGGGATGGCCTTTGTCCTTGATGTCAAAGGGGGAGAGAAAAGGTGATAGTGGAAGGAAATTACTAGTGATAGGGGAGAGTGTTGTAAATAGGAGTTTGGTGTTGAAAATAGGAGTTCAAATGGTGTTGAAAATATAAGTTTTTGCAAGTTTTTGTTTTGAAATTTTGGCACATGTTGCCATCAATGACAAAGGGGGAGATTGTTGGAAAAATGAAGAATGTCTTTTATATAGTTTTTGTTGTCATTGGTGTCACCATGATATATGAGTTGCAACTGCAAGATCAAGTCTTAGTATTCTAAACCGGTACCTGATCCGGTATGCAGTTATCAGCCTCTGGTGTTTTGATACATAGTCCCTAACATTTGATTACCATTGTTTGTGGTTTTTGGAAACATCTTTTGGATGCCTGAAGGATATTTGTTCAGAATTTCTCGTGCTCCAATACTCGTATGGTGAATTGGCATTGCTCTATTGTTTCCTTTTAAAGCCTATATCTAGCCGACTTCATGGATTGTTGGAGCTATGGTGAATTAAAATTTGTTGTGCAAATATATGTGTGACCTATCTTAGGTCGATGCCAACACAATGTAGTGTACTACACATTTTTGTTTTGAATTTTTTTGTGAAATCTTGAAGCCGACAGTTGGTATTTTTGGTAAGCAAGGATTGCATCTAATTAGGTTGACCTAATTGATGCTTGTGAAATGGATCAAGTATATATGTTGGATAGGTTTGAAGATTGAGATGCGAAGAAGCAGTAGTGATTGCAAATTTGTGAGTGCGAAAAGTGTGAAGATGATGAAGTGCATTAAGTCAGTTTATTGAGAATCACCAAAATTGAATCAACACTTGATAGGTGTATATTATCAGTTCATTTTGTGGTTGTAAGCCATTTTGTCATTGTAATTCTATAGGAAGTGAGCCTTTTGTTTCTAGACAGTGAGTCCTGGTAGTGAGCCACCATCTTTTTTAATATTCTATAAATGGTTATACTATATTGTGAGCTAACACTCATCATGGTTTTTCCCATTTTGGGTTTTCCATGTAAAAATCTTGGTGTTGATGTGTTGTATGATTTCATACTTTGTTAATGCTCTTGATTATCTTTACTATTTTATGAATTGGAATAATTGGATAGCATTTGTTCAGTAAATTTAAGAAGATATTGATTCACCCCCCTCTCAGTATCTTGGATATTTAACAATGAATTCATCTAACTCTTCACTATTTTTGGTTCACTTATTGATGGTTGAAGGTGATTCTTGTTTCATATCAGTATGTTGGAGTAGTAATGCTTTACATTAAATCACATATATTCTTTCATGCAAATCTTGGCTTCAATTAGAGGCAATTTCAACTAACATGACAATATGAGGCCATTGAAAACAAACATGGAAATTAGATGCAATTTCAACTAACATTTGAAGTTAGTGAGACAATAGAGGTCATTCTTGAAGGGAAGATAAGAGGCCTTCTGTCAAGGCCTAGTATGTGCAAAGAAAACGTTGCTTGAATCTTGAACATGATATGCATTTGACAGTGCAATAATAGTTTTGACATTTTGAAGTGGTAGTTTCATAAGATAGTCACAGTGCTCTTAAAGGTTTATAATGGTTGTCTTTGTCTTCTTGCATATCTTGGTCATGTCTTACACATACACATTGGAGTGGTGCATATCATAATAGTGTGCACAAAGTGGTGAGTATCATAGTGAATGGTGAAGATAGATCTCAGTCAATGGTGATAATTCATCATCTTGACAAATGCTCTACATAAACTTCATATTGACAAAGTGACAGTGGATAAAGTGGCTATCTTGACTAATTTTGACAATGATCCACATATCATGACATTGAGACAGTGACATAGTGACAGATGTTTTGAATTTTTTTACAGTGGGTGCTTATAACTCTTTACTTGCTTGGTATGACAGTGGTATTGCTCTATACTCTCTTATTGCATTATGATGCTTTGACAGTGCTCTATCTTGTTCCACACATGAGTTTCATGCAGGGTTATCATCATGATTGTATTTTGCAAGAGGGTTGGTTTCTATGACTGTTCTCTCTATCATAGTGTGCAAAATATTTGGGTTTGCAAATTTCAAGAAAGTGATCTACTGATAATTCATGCAAAGTGATGTTTTTGTTGCAAAGAGAAAGTGATTTGCTGTTAATATAATGACTGTATTATCATCTTTTTCTAGTTGTCGAATAACAATTTTTAGGAACAGTATGGTGTTTATTTTGAAACTCACAGGGTAGTTGGCATTTTTTGGTTGATGACAGTGAGTATGCCTATAATCTTGGTGACAATATTCAATGTAATCTTGATAGATATTAGTATAACTTGTTGACAGTATAGTGCCTTGACAATGTTTTGCTTTCAATCTCAATGTGTAGACAAGACCTCTCTTGCAAAGGGAGTACTAGTGTCATAACAGATTTTGCAGAGAGTGAAATATAATGACACTTACATGCGTACTATGAATCCTAGACTGTGTGCATAGTGAAGTTCTAGTTGCATGAATATAAAGCTCTTGTCCATAATCACTCTTCTCAATGATAGAGATTGCAGTGATAGTGTGATATTGAAGAGTGCTTAGTGGTGTTCTTGGCTTGATAATTGCATTATGATGTTCATAGCCCTTTGTTATTGTTGTCAAAGGGGGAGAAATTGTCATGAGTGGAGTTTGATTCATCATCACAGGGGGAGAAGTTGACATCAATGCCAAAGGGGGAGTTTGTTGAATGGAGTTTGTCATTGATGTCAAAAGTTGATAGATTGTTTGTTGAATGGGTTAGGTTGATGGAATTAATTTGTTGGTGTTGATGCAAAATTGCTTTATCATTCATTTCATGGTTCATGCCCACTCATTTCATTATTGCTTCTTTGGTGTCATGGTGTTTGCATATTTTGTGAATTGTCATGGTGTTGGTCACAATAATTGATGTGACTGGTTGATGCTTGTTGATATCCAAAGGAGAGGCATTTATCAAAGGTATCAAAGGCATAGATGTCAAACATGTGGTGTCAAAGGTGTAAAGAAAATGTATCTCATGTTGCTTCAAGGTATCTCATGCATGCTTGATTTACGGTACTTCATGCTTGTTCCAAGGGTTGATAGGTTAGTGGTATTCATTCAAAGCTCATAATCAAAGGTACTTGTCATGAGCATCAAAAAGCATCCTAGTTTCAAAACCCTAATCCTCCATTGATGAACATAAGTGGCATAGTACTCTGCATCAGAGGCTTGAGCATATGTTGTGTGATAGTGTTTTAAGGTCAATCATCAATTGTTCAGTTCAGGGTGTTTCAAGAGGTATATCCCATGTGTGCTTAAGTACTAAATCCTAATGCACATTCTTCATGAAAGCTTATTTTTCCTTGTCAAATTTCAATGGTATAATATTTTGCATCAAGGGAAATTGATAAACAACAGAGATCATGAGCAATCAGGTGCAAATTTGATGGGTTTTTGAAGAGCTTAGGGTTCTTTTCATTGTTAGAAGTCTTGTTTCTAAAACCCTAAGTATATGCTTTTTATACAAAATCAATAGCAAGTTTGTTTATATGTTATATTTGAAAGGTGATCGGGTATAGGAGGTTAGATTTATTTAAGTGAAGACTTAAAGGGGTATTGGACGTCATTTAAACAACCCCTCTATTTATAACCCGTCGAGCAGGTTAAGAGACTTGTTTTATGCTTTTGAACAAAGACCAAAGGCTATATTTTAAAAGTGACTGAGGCAGGTTTTTAAATCCAAGGGTCGAGATTTGAACTCTCCAACGGCTATTTCTAGAGGTTGTTCCTTTGACGGGAGACTGGCTGTCAGGTGTTATTGTTTCTTTGTTTCTAATTGAATGTGAACGGTCTTTGGTCTATCATTGTTGGCGCCAATTTGAAAGAGAAGATTTTGCATTGAGTATGGGTGAGTAATAGTGTGATGTTGTTGGATGGAGTTTGATGTGAATGGTTTTATTCATATTCTTGATCATTATATGATAGAGTATTGTGATTGAACTTTTATGAACAAATTATGGAATTGAAAAGTCTTGACTAGTGAAGTAAGGAGGATGGTAATGGTAGTGTAAGTAACTATTTTCTATTAATGCCTTCATTCTATATGTATGTTTTGTAGGGTCTAGAGTGATCTGCATATGATCATTAATGTTTGATGGTTTTTGAGAATTGAAATTTATGTGATGGTATACCATGGTGTTGTAAGTGAAGGAAGTTTATAAGCTAGGACAATATGCTACTATATACTATACTCACGATGTTTGTACAAATTAGTGTGTTCTAAATCAAGATTATAGGCGGTTGGGGTTTGATTAGATGGTGTATAACAATGCTATGGATAGTATTCATGAGACAAATGTCTTGTGTTTGATTGTCTAACATTGTCAATACATGAAGTCAGTCTTGTTGTACTTATTCTTTTTAAGAAGTTTACTAACAAGGGAAGATGCAAAGGTGGATTTGTATCTCAATTTGATGAAAACAATACTGTGACAGATATTGAAGATGATGCCTTTATGATCAAAATATGAAGATTGTCAGTGGAAAGAGTGTGATTTCAAGGTGATACCTTTTTGATCAATATATGAAGATTGCCATTGAAGATTGCATGAATTCAGATCTGTGAAAGGTAAGTGTGAAGTTATATCAAAGCTTGATGCCATGATGATGATTACAGAGCTGGATGCTTTATCAAAATAATGCTAAAAGGCTATGGTTTGAGCAATGTTTTGAAGTGAAACAGGGTAACCCTCTGTAATCTTTTATTTTCCCTTTTGAAGATTGTCAATGAGACATGGAGTTTTTCCAGTGAGGCATAGGAATCGGCTAGTGAGGCTTGTAGATTGCCAGTGAAGCATATTGTAGCCAGTGAGGCTCGTTGTTAGCCAATGAGGCACACAACTTGTAACCTGTAAGGTTTTGACCAATGAGGTCTAATGCATCTTATGTTTAGAGTAGTTTTTCACCCTTTTAGGGTTTTCCACTCATAAACTTAGTGTTGTGTCTTCTCTTTGTGGTTTCTTATAGTGTGCTTGATTGGATATCTTTATTCAAGTATTATATTCCGATTTGCATGTTATTTGTGACTCCATCCACATTTAATATCTATAATGATTGAGGTGTTTCAATGGGTTTCTTTGAATCAAACAAGTGAGTTTAGCATTGAAATTTGATTTGTAATTAGACCACTGATTCACCCCGCACCGTCCCCTTCCCCCCCCCCCCCCAAGTGGTCCTGTACTCCAACAAACATGACTCTTAGTAATGAACCCTGATTATCTTTTTGATTCAGAGGTTTTGTTTTGGTCATAATTAGATCCTTATGAATGGATGCATAATGTATTTGAAGCTAACACTTTGCCATTGAGACATTTATTGTTCAACCAACATCGTTTGCTAAATGGCCTACCAATTGACCTCGCATGCAATACAAATATATGCAAAAAACTAGACCAATTTTTTTCCTAATTTCCTTTACACACTTTCGGCATACCCATTGCACACCAAGGTGCGATTGCTATTTATATATAGCATTAAATAAAAAATATTGTAATTTAACATTTGATATTGAAAAAAAAAAGAGAGTGCATGGACAGCGTCAATTTTTTGAATTTGAAATTTAACAATATGTTAAAACGCTCACCAATGCGTTAAATTGATTTGAAAAGAACATTAATATTTTATGGGACAGTAATTACATTTCGTCTAAAATTAGACTTTTATGTTAACACGTGACTTTTACGGTGGAATGAGGAATACATTTATTGCAGCCTGCTACTATAGCCCAAGGTATAGTGGGCAAAGGGTTTAAGTAAATGGGGATCAGTCAATTCTTAAACCCTAAAAAAATTGTCTTCATATTTTTGACGGAGGGCATCCACAGCTATTTTGCAGAGGGGAAGACAACAAACGGATGATCGACAACATTGTAAGATATGGTTCTGCATCTCATGACGCTGCTCTGTAGTACAATTTTCACTATGTCATTTTTACTTTGTTTTATTGTATCTTCTTTACTCTGCATCTCATGAATCAGCTCTTTAGTTAGACCTGCAGCCATACTGACATCAGTATAGCAATGCTTTAGTTTTCTCTGTGTTGGTGAACATCTTTCTTAATATAAGGTACTTAGCATATTTAGGGAAGGGGCCAAATTTATCTAGAATCAGTTAATACCGCCCGCAAAGGTACCAACTCGAGCAGGCAACCAGTTTTTGAATCCATTCCTATCATTGGAGGGAGGCCTGGTATCGTATCAGAGTGAGACTGCTGCTTATTACGCGGTTGCTTCTGAACTGCATCATATACGGATTCGAACTGCATGGGGGAAGGGGGTTTGGTTTGTGGAGTGTCGAAAGGCCCAAGCCAGGTTGAGTGCGAGTCAGTGGGAGCTCGGAAGATAGGCTTGTTGAAGGTGTAAAACATAGATGACTGCTAGGTGCTAGCCCTATCTCTTGCTATAATCACGTCATATTTTTTAGTTTTCTAAACACTGTCATCTGAATTGTTGTAGTTACTGCCTTTGTTAGATTATTTAAAAGAATTGGTGGAATTTCCATATATAACAGCCCTGTGAGGTTTGTAAACACATAAGATATGTAGGGAATAGACGGAGAGAACAACATCACTGGTGATTCTTCAGAACTACAATTGTCTCTTAGTGGATTTCTTAGACTTGTGGGTCAAAACACATGCAAATGTATGGTTACCATAGCTTTTGCTTTTGTGCTAGGCAGGCTTATTTCCCTTCGATCGCTTGCAAAATCTTGTGCTAAATATGTTGACATTGTATTGATCCAGATCAACTTAAAGGTGGAATATGTAGTTCTTTAGTGCAATTATGCTATTTGTTTTGTTTTTATTCTTGTGATGAAATCCTAGAACTTAAAAGCCTTTTAGGAATTTAGCTCTCCATATCTTTGTTACTCTGATAATGGAAAATAACTTTTCATTTCACAAAACTTAGTGGCGAAGTAGAGCTTACATTTACTTGAATCAAAGCTGACGTTTGCTGATTAGTTTAGTTATTTTAATTATAGCCAATATATGTTTGTTTTTTAAAATTTGCAGCTCCTTGTTGGTTATAATTCTTGTTTTTTGAGGAAAATTTATCAAAATAAACAGTTACATCTACAGGAAAATTCCTTGCTTTGAATGAAAGTGTGCCACACTGCCTGCATTTTGGAATTTCTTATACCATTACAAAATTATAACAAATTACTAGCCCAATATACCATGATCCTTATGTCAATGGGGGATATGATACAACTCCTACTAACCTAGTGATTAATTGGTTGCAGATGGATATGTTTGCTTGTTCAGCCTCTCCTGTCCCTCTTTTATGGCTGATAATTTAAAAAAATCCTTCCTACAAGCTTGTAAACAAATATGTTTCCCCTCAAGTTGGACAGGCTTAAGAATTATGCATCTTGGAATTGCTTCTATAACTAAAAAAATATTCATATCTATGGTTTTAATGTGGTTGCACTGCATAATAACTGTATGGTAAAGTCTTTGGGGTTGCTAATTGCATTGTGTAATGTAGAACAAGCAAGGGTGAGATCTTGTTCAAATCTTGAGGATGAACAATTTGATGGCAAGGTGCTCTTGAGCATTGGCCAACAAGTTATGCTCACCTTGGATTTATGGGATGTTGCAGATCTTGTCAATGGAGTACCAGGGAAAGTTATTGTTATCTACAAAAGTGATAACAAGCCTCCAGAACTTCCACTCTTTTTTGTTGTCATGTTTGAATGCTATTAGGATCCACCTTGGGATTTGAATGACCCACAACTTGTGCCAATGGTTTTGGTCTAAGTTACTGGAATCGCTCCTATACCTTGCCAATTCCAGGTACTGGTATGTATCCGAATCGGATACATGTCAAAACTCTGTGGAATCGACTAGGGTACTGCATTTTTTACTCCTGAAACATATTTTAAAAAATAGACGAATCCCAACATTTTTCCGGTCGACGTGGTGTGTTTGACCGATTCCGAAAGTCTCGACACAGATTTCGAAGTTTTTTTCAACTTTTTACCTACATCATCTAATGTCAATGATGATGTTGATCTTAATCAACCTGATGATCCATATGATGCCTACTGTTAATTGTATTATTTTGTTTTACATGTTGAACCAATGAACAATGAATTCAATATAATTATATACCTATCGTAACATTCAAGCTTTGAAAAATTGATATCAAATTAATTTAGTATAATTGTATTTCAGATTTGTTATATTTATTGTAGTTCTAAGTTCTGTTTAGCATATGCATGATATGTGGTATTCTAAATTTATTTCTTGTTTTTACTTTTTAGGCTGCAAATATGTCTATATCTATGATTTTTATATGTTTTATGTACAAATGTACCCAAACGTACCCACCCTCCGAAAAAAAGAAATTGTCGTACTGGTGTACCGTACCCGTACCCATACCCGATTCGGTAACTTAGGTTTTGGTTACTTGTGGCAGCCATCGCTGACTCCCATTCAAGATGGCATGGGCTTTGACAATCAATAAATCCCAAGGTCGACTACTTGAAAGTGCATCAATCAACATTTGAAACATTAATTGTTGAGCCCTCATATTCACTGCTATCTCATGGGTGCGACATTTGTGCATTTCTTATTTTGTGTATGCTGGGGATGTCCCAGTTCAAGGTTGATGCACCCTTGATATCCCTTGTGGTTCATAAGTTGCAATGTGTGGATTGGGAAAGGATGGATTTGTTTTTAACCCATACATAGGGGACATAGAAACCCCTGTTCCAACCCCTGGTATGTGTCCCTATGTTATGCTGATTATTGCAGATCAGCTCTATGGTACAACCGCCTTAATGTAACTTAAGATAGGTGCCAGGCTTAAACAACATGTACATTTGCACTCAATTGGTAACAATCTATTATGTTGTTACAATGTCCGTTATAAACCTGGATTACTTTGAAAAAATGTGTTGAAAGCATATAGTCCATGGTTAACAATGAATTGTGTATTAGTGAGTTAAAATTTAAGAGCTTAGCATAACAAACTTTACAAATCTTTAGGGTTTGAGCTTTTCATTTTATCCTTTGTAAATACCAAGTGCTTAACCCTTTGGACTTACCGTACTTCATAGTCTGAAAGAAGATGCTTATGATAAAACATTAGTAACTGTAGAATAGATAACCATAGCCACTAATAAATGTAAAGATGGTTTTCACAGTAGAAATAAAGAAATAAAAATAATTTTATTTCTGTACTGTTATTATTGCGGAAAGATTCATGTGGTGACTGCTCTATTCAGATCTTACAAATGCAATTTTACAGTATGAGCACTAACTTTATACAGATGATGTGTGATGCCATAGGTCACATTCATAGGCAAGAACTCGTTGAACTTATTCATGTCTCCTATGCACAGAGGTGTCTTAGCTGTTTCAGGATTCACATAAATTTTAGTATATCCATAAATGTTTATTTACAGTTCCATGGAATTTATGGGATCTATCATCATGGAAAGAAACAATGGTTTAAATTCTGGAGTTTCCTAATTCAATTTGAGCAACCAAAGGAAACTGCAACCCTGAATGACAAAACATTGAACAGAGCAGCTTTTGAATTCAATGCTTGTGCCAACAATCAGATAGTATTGCATAGCTTAAATTGCTACCATTTACAACTGAAAACTGTGATACATAGATAAGCTATTGAAAGTTAGCCATTGTCTTATAGTTGTTTAATTGATTTTACCAAAATTGCCATGATGAGATGCTCAAATGAGGGATAAATTTGAATTGGAAAAGAGATTTTTTTAATAATAAATCATCAATATTAAGATACAGAAGAACAGCTTTTGAGAGAATCAAAACTGATTACTCCACATTGGAAGATCGGAGCAATTTGAGTATGAACCTATTTTCATTTCCATTAAGCCACAAGATGATGTATATACTTGACAAAAAAAATTGTGTATCGAGTACACATGGAATTGACCATGTGGCGCACAGTTTCTTCTAATATGAGTTATAGTTATTGACCAAAACAAAAACTACAAGGGAAACAGATTTTACTTAGTTTCAAGCATTACTCTTTATGAACTAATTTTCTTTTCTTCTTTTTTTGATATAGAGGGAATCGTTAACTATTCCATCATCATTATGAATTCATTTTCACCGATTCACACAATGATGTATGTACTAGACAAAGACATTCTTGAGTTTCAAGGAGAGTTGGAAGTAACTGTGCAGTGGACAAAGGTTTTGTATTATTAGCTGCAGTTATTAACAAAAAAGAACTACCAGGGAAAACAGATTTAACTGAATAGATTAACCCAAACAAGTGTTGTCTTTCAGTGTGGTTAGTTAGATTGTAGCAAAACCATGCAAATGTGACAATTTATTATATGATTCTTATCCTCTCTAAGCTGAAATCTAAATGAATGAGTGAGTTAGATTGAGCAGTAGTTTCCTTACATTGAAATATATGGTGAGCACTTCACTGTTGATAGTTAATCTTTGCAGGCATTTGTTTCTTCAAGGCTTTTAGGTTTACTAAGTGATTCTACCAGGACAACAAGCTCTGTTCTCTTCTTCTTGGAACTCCATGTATGCACTAGTATTTCATGACGTGTTAGATGCATCTGGTTTCTGGACCATCTTACTTTGTGAATGATGTCCTTTATCCATTAAAGTGCTTTCATTTTGTTTTAATGGAACCATGAATTTGTACAAAATTGTCAGAAAGTTAATGCATAGAAGTCAATGGGACAGGAGGGATTCCCTTTAGCCACTTTAGTGATCTATAAAACTTGTCTGCAAAGTGAGTAAAATCACAAGTGCATGTTGGATGGTGTCCCTCGATCCATTATTGATTTATTGAGTGAATATATCTGTTGTACATTATGTAAACCCTCTGACACGGGTCCCTCAGTCTCCATTCTGGACTCATTTTGATAGGTCTGTGTTGAGTTTTATTTTGAGTATTTTTAGCCCTTAATATTTTTTATGAATTCATTATTGAGAAGTTTATGTTGAACATTTCAAGTTTCTGATTACTTGACTGATAATGGAATTTCTTCTGAGCTGCAGTTATATATTTTGACATTTGCTATTCTGGAGATCCGAAAGCATGTTGAAAGTTGTAAAACCTAAGACAAATCATGCAAGGAGAGTTCTTGAAAAGCGTGCTCCAAAGCTGGTAAGGGCTTTTATTTGAAAATTTTATATTCCTGTGGTTTTGTTGACTTCAAAATGTTTGCTAGATCCCTTAGCACATTGTATTTCCTGTCCAGACCAGTAGAAATATTAAATATAGATGTTAACAAATTTTGGTTCAAGAGAATGTTGATATAGACTATTTAATTTTCAAGTGTAAATTTCTTTATGGAGGGTTCATAAGAATATTATATTCATAAAACCTCATGAGTTTTTCATTGTGAAATGTTGCAGGTTGAAAATGCCAAGAAAATACTAATTTTGCATGGCACAAAGACTAGCAATGTATTGAATTCAGTCTTGACTGACATATTTCATCTCAAGAGGGCTGGTGGAAATGCCATCAAATACACTAAAAAGAATGGAGATATTCGACCATTTGAGAGTGGGGGTGAAACTGCCTTGGAATTTCTTTCACAAAAGACTGATTGCAGTCTGTTCGTTGTATGTTTCTGCAACTGGATACAAAAACTGGGGATCATGCCTTTTAAATCTTAATACTAATTTGGTGATATAAATCTTTTCTTAGTTGTTCTTTTCCCTTTTTTTTTCCTTGCTGTTTTTGGCATCTCCGCATCCTATATCTGTTCTAGGTATGGGGTGATCATGATTAAAAATGTGAAAAGTGAGGCAGCTCATGGAGAGGTGTAAAATACTTTTTAAACTTAAATGCACATCTAGACATGTATGTGGCCAAAGGAGATATTGAAGTTATAAGTCCTGAGTATACATAGATAAATTACTGGAGATTTTTTATGCATTTGTAGAATTTTATGGTAGGACTTCAACAAAGATATTTTTAGTAATAAGGTTAAGTAGAGATTTGAAGGTCTTAGTTTTGCCAAGTTCAAGGTATTGAAAGTCTCGTTTGAACTCTAGTGCTTTTATAACCTTCTAATTGTAGTGTGCCAGTGCTTGGAATGTGCTCCAAGTGTTCCTCAATTTGGTTCTTTTGCTTCATCTGCATTTATAATTAATGCCTTAAAAAGCAGGAATTCCTTATGTTTTACTCTGAAAATTGCATGCATGTTTAAAAGCCCAAAAAATAATGGATGAACTGAAATTTGTCCTGCTTCATAGAATCAGTATTTTTGTGTATTAATAATTGTTAGTGAGAGTAGTCACTCACCTGGGCTTGTACGTACCTCCCTACAGAAAACTTGAGCACGGATGATACATTCTGATTCACATGGTGTAGTTTAACATGCGTATGCCCCAAATTTGGCTCTGTAAACCGCAAATGCATAATTACAACTTGAAATATGGTACCTGGTGCTCTACTGTAGAGACTAGTGATGTGAATCAGCTCTACAGAGCTGTAAATATTCATTGTGAAATTGTGCACTGGTCATTTTAAAGATTTTTCTCAGTCACTGTTCATATTGTTTCAGTTTGGCTCACATTCAAAGAAGCGGCCCAACAATCTCGTTTTGGGAAGGATGTATGATCATCATGTATATGATCTGATTGAGGTTGGCATAGAAAATTTTAGTTCAATGGAATTATTTGGCCATGGAAAGAAATTAGCCCCACAAGTAGGCTCAAAGCCTTTATTTGCCTTTATTGGGGAAGGTTTTGAGACCAAGGAGCACCTGAAACATTTGAAAGAGGTTTTACTTGATATGTTCAGAGGAGAGGTATTGTTACCATTTCCTCAGTTTTCTGTGTTTGTTTACAGAAGTGATATGGCCGTTTCTGTTTAATATTAGTTTGTGCATAACGATGTGATCTTGTTGTTGGTCAGGTTGTTGAAAAAATAAATCTTACAGGGCTAGACTCCGTATTTGTCTGCACAGCATTGGGTGATAATAAGGTTTGCTATAGTCTTGACTCTTCTTGATTGAAGATTACATTTTGTATATCTATAATTCTGTGCTATCTGGTTATTAGATTTTATTGTCATTCCAAGCACACAAGTGAAATGTTCTTCTAAATAAGGCCACAGCAGTTATTCTTTGTATAGGAATTCAATTAGTTGTATCACTTGTGCTTAGATTTTTAGTTTATGTTATGGCTTACTAATTTCTTGCAAGTGGTTAATTATACAGGTTCGTTTCATGCACTGTGCAATACGTTTAAAAAAGTCTGGCACAATTGTTCCACGAATTGAACTGGTGGAAATAGGGCCTTCAATGGACCTGGTTCATAGACGACATCGGCTTCCAAATGATGATCTTAGGAAAGAGGCCATGAAATCTACTATTTTGAAGCCCAACAAGAAGGTAAGGGGTCTTGTTTTTCTTTTGCTGAGTTTTATTTACATTCTTTCAAGAAATTCCTTGGTAAATGTGATTTGTGCATGCTTTGGTATTTATTTTCAGGTGAAGAATGTCAGTGGTGATCTGTTAGCTGGAAAAGTAGGAAAGATTTATGTTCCAAAGCAAGAGGTATCTTTCTGGGGCAACACTTAATGATGTTGGAAGTTTCTTGCATTCCTCCTCTTCTAAATAGGTCTGCTCTTGCTGTTTAAAGCCACAAGTGTTATGTCATTTTGCAGGTTGGAGACATGGCCCTGGCCAAAATGAAAGGTCTTAAGAGGGAGCGGAGAGAAGCTGCAGCTGCCTTTTCAGCCTCGAAGAATAAAACACATAAAGAAAATGAAAAAGCAAATATGGCGACATCAAACAAGAAGCAGAGAACAGACTAGAAATCTATAACTGTTGAGGCATCTCCATTTTGATTTAATTTCTACACTGAAGTAATGACTTGCATTCTGTTAAAATTCAGAATGTGTACGATCTTTGTTCTCAAGGGTGGGATTTCTCTAATCTCTGAGGTTTCTACCTTCTGGAAATCCACAAGTTCATGTAGTTACATAACCTGTAATTTGACTTGCATTCTGTTAAAATTCAGAATGTGTATGATCTTTGTTCTCAAGGTGGGATTTCTCTAATCTCTGAAGTTTCTACCTTCTGGAAATCCACAAGTTCATGTAGTTACATGACCTGTAATTTCTGTAAGTGGCTTCAAATAACCAGTCACTTGAATCAATATCTTGTAATTCTAAGTGTCATTTCTGCAAGCACTACTATTCCGCTTAACAAGTCTCTTTTTGGCTGCTCAAGATTTTGATATTTTGAGATTGTTTGCTAGGAATTTGGTCTAGAAATTAGGTAAAGTACTCTGATTCAATCGATCACCTTGATTTTGGGTTGGAATTTCATTATTATTCCTTTCCTGATTATCTTGGACACAGTAGAACTTAGAGTTTCGAAATAAATTTTCATTATTCTTGGGGGGTCAATGAAATCTAGTGCAGCATTAGGAAGATGAATTTCATACATATAATGAATACCCATTTTGTTTCTCAACTTCAAGTACATTTGTCTGCAATAAATATTACTTGTTTGGTTAGGTATAGTTCTAGTATACCGTTTGTTTTAAGTTTAATCTCTGAAATGTTCATTTCCATTGCTCAAAACATTTCGATTGCTAAATTGAGCGCACCATTTGTTATTCTTACCAATTTATGCTTATTCACTATCTAGGTTGAGGTATTGTTGTAACAAGGCAAAATGGAGAATGGTACAAGGGAATTAAAACTTTTTAAAATATGTAGAACAAGAAAAAGTATTTATTGGGGCTTTTGAACAATAAGATGGCAATTAAATAGCCAAGAATGTTGTTATATAAATATAAACACTTTAAATTCACCACTAGTTCTCATCTTATTAATTCTTCACTAATAAATAAATAAATAATTTATTTAATTAATTATCCCCTAATTTGTCATTTTATCGTATTCATGTAATTATATAAATAAATTGTTATTTGATTATTATAATTTTTCAATAATTTCTCCTTTTTCCCTAAGGTTAATTAAAATTATAGTTCTCAATTATTCTAATTTAACTAATTAATTAATTAATTTCTATTATAGTTTTGTTTAATATTTAATCCACATCATCTTCAATCTTTGTCCATTTAATTCTAACCATTAAATTCATCTACATGAATCAAAATTAAAATCCACCATCATTTCCCTGTGTCTTCTTTCTTCTCATGCTCCCATGTGTAAGCATGCTATTTTATCCCACTTCTTGCTCACATGTGTGAGCAAGCATTATTGGAAGCATCTTTGACATCCACCTCAACCTTCCCATGCTCCCACATGTATGAGCATGTTAACTTTATCCACACCTTGCTCACACGTGTGAGTATGCTATCTTAGAGACGAGCAATGTCTCCACCTTACTTTGACCTTTTGACATTTTAATTTATTTGCTCACATATCATCTTGTTGACACATGGGAATGTTTCCTACATGTGATCTTGCTTACATGTGTGAGCATGTGTAGCTCTTATATCTCATTAATCTTCTTGCCTCTCTTGTGAAACTTGTTAGCAAGCTAAGCCTTCAATCCATACTTTCATCTTCCTCAAATTCTAGCTTTCCATTAACATTGCATCTTGGTTCATTTTCTTCATGGAAAATGATTAGATTAGAGACCTCCCCTTATGTGTGGGCATCTTTCCATATCATATCTTTATGTTGCCATTTTCTTTATCTAAAGTCACGTGTTGGTTTACTAGGCAACTACATTTCCACCATTAATCCTTACATCACAAAGAATAGATCAAGTGGACCATTGGGTGAACTCTACTTCAATTCAATAAGAGGAATAAGGTAAACAAAATATAAAGGTCAATTGGCTATTGAATCTTTTGTATTTCATGCTCTGTTTTTCTCTGACCTTCATTCTAACATGTTTGGTGAAACCCACATCTTCGTTACTTTTATTTGAGTTTTATGTGAGTTTTTGCAACACCTTGTAGATCAACGTATTTGTGAATTAGCTTATACACAAATCAACACATTCACAAATCAACACATACACAAATCAACATGATCACAAATCAAAGCATACATAGATTGACACCTCGAATCGGTGCTTTCACGATTTCCTAACTCATTGGTGACGATTTGACACTTTCACTTTATGTTAGCTCATTTTTATTTGCATTTTTTAATTTTATTTTCTTGATCCTCATGCTAACTTCTTATTTTGATCTATGACTAACCAATTTATGCAACTTTTCATGCATGTCCAAGACACAAACTACTAATCTATTTGGTGCAAATTCATGTTTGTCCAAGATTCTTTTTTTTTCCACTAGTTTTAGTTGCATTAAAATTAAGTAGTGGGAGAAAAACATTGTTTGCTATTTGAGTGGTGTGTATGTTCTCCTCGTGTTCATTTGTGTGATCTTGAGGATCAAAAATATATTTTTTCTTTTATCCAAATGAACCCATATGTATACTTTCCCCTTGTGTTTTATGTGATCTTGGGTGGCAAAGCGTATTTGGATTATTATTTTTAGGGCACTTGCCTAGATATTTCGTAGGGGACGACCTCGACTCCCATGTCTAGTGAAGTATAAAAAGCGAGGGGTCAATAGAAAGACATGTCTTTTAAAAGTATAATCTTGTCAATCTTGGCTAAGCCCCTAAAAATTTTAACCTTGGGGAAGTGAAGGTGGAGAGTGGGTTACACTCCTCTTGGTTGTTTGGTATTTTCCCCTTCCATCTATGGATTTGGCCTCACATACCCTCATGGTCTATAGAGGATGCTTGTAGACACCTTATTTATCCTAGTGTAAGACCTTTCAACCATCCCATTTGCGGTGCATTGGATACCGGTTAGGCCTAAAAAGTTAATTACAACATGCATTCGGGTGGCAAAGGTAGAGATCACTTTAGGTAAGACTTTAAGCCTCCAAGGTAAGGGGCACATAAGTGTTGCATGCCCTTGCATTCCCTAACTACCCTTACCTTTTGTAGATGGTATAAATGTGGACCCACAAACAAGATTGTGTAAGTGTTTGGTTTAATTTCTTGTGCAAAATCAATGCATATCTATCAACATAAATCCCTTCCAATCCAATTTGTTTGTTTGGTGTGCTTTCAAATCCATCTCTTAGTCAAGCAAGCAAACCTTCATCTCACACCAACCATCCAATCTTCTCCTCAAAATATTTTATTCATTCCTCCAATTCAATCCTTCATCCATCCAAATCAAGAAAATCTCTCCAATCCAATCCTCCATCCTAAAATCAAAATCTATACTCCATCCAAAATTCGTCTTTCATTTTGTCCTCCTAGTTTAGCACCACCACCCTATTGATTAATACATTCACGAATCATTGCTTACATCAATCAATGCATTTGTAGATCAATGCTTACATGGATTGGCACATTTGTGGATCAACACATTTGCAAATCAACACATTCACGAATCAACTATACACAAATCAAGGCTTTTATGGCTCAATGTTTTTAATGTTTTAATACCTTCCTCCTCATTGATTCATCCACATCCTCATCACACTATCCCCTCTTAAATCCAAACCTAATTTCATCCTCCATCTTAATCCTTAATCTCATTCTTTCAATCTCCAATCACTTCTAATCCATTATCATGATTTTGATTCCCTTCCAAAATCAAAATATAACACTCTTAATCAACCTTTTGTCCATCATCCCATTATTCTAATCTCAATCCCCATCTAAAATCAATCCTTAATTCTCTTCTTGCAAACACTATCCCTTAATCAAATCCAACTTCTTCATCTTCTATTCTCATCCCATCTCTTCATCAAACCTTTCCTCCAATCTAAATTAAATCCAACTTCATTTAAATCTCAATCGACTATCCATCCATCCCTAGTCTTCTAATCCACATCATAATCCAAATCCCCATCCAAATCTAATCAAACTTCATCTTCCAATCCTACATCAACCATATCATAATCCACTTCTCAATAACCTCTATTCTTCATCCAATCCAATCAAAATTATCTCAAAATCTAAGCTTTAAAAAATTCAATCCCCCATCTCATCCAACCACCCAACCCAAATCACCTTCATCCAATCTTTTTTAACCCACTTTCTTCCATCCTAATCCTATCCAACATCATGTCTTTATTCTATATCTCCCCACCAATATTTGATGATGATGAGGTTAGTATTATTGACCAACCTAAATATGATCCCTATGAGGTTAGTATTGTTGACCAACTTGAATATGATATGTATGATGATAAAGGTGATCCCATAATAGTGGTTTACATTTTTTGGTACATCTTGATTTTTGTTGAAATCACATATTTTTAGAAAATATAATGATTTAACCCTTGAAAAGTTACATCTAAAGGATTCCAATTGAAGAGGGTTTGATCAAACACCCTTAGATCAAACCCCCTTGGATAGAACCCCGCTAGTTTTAAACTATACCTATAACAGAGTCTCTTTTACACCTATCAAAATGTTGATTAAAAAATACTTTTGATTTACCTTTCGGGGGATCAAATGAATTCATTTAAAATTTATTTTTTGGAAGTATACAGTCCTTATTATAAGCTTCCCAAAAAGTACAATTTTAAATATATTTCATTTGACTATTATATTTATTAGAGCAAATAACCCAAGAAAATCATTTGCAAAAATAACCTTCACAAAAAATGAGAGAGGCAACACAAGGCCATTTCACCAATATGAGCATATAAATTTGAGATAATTAAAATACATATTGTACAAGCTTTTAAAGTTGTGAAATAGGTGATGGGTAAACAACTACCCGATACGGGAAATAAAACCACCCGGTTAATTTACCCTAAGATAAACTTAACACACTAACAATATTTATTTTTTATTTCTTGTGAATGTAGGTATTTTACTGAAAATCAAGCTCTTTGTTCTACACATGTGGAAAAATAGCAAATTATCAAAACAAAAATCTAAAAAATATCTATGCACTTGATATTGATGTCCTTGATCCAACAAAAAAGATAAAATTGAATTTCGATACATAGAAAAAAAATTGTGTTAGCAAGTAAACGTATGTCTAAATTGAAATTGGTTTGACTTCAAAACTTAATTAAGAAAAAAATTTCATAAAACACTATGAAACCAATTGCATGCACTAGATATTTTAGTTACAAATCTAAATTAAAAAAAAATAGAATTTTATCCTTCATAGAAAAAAAGTTATGTTAGCAAGTACATGGCACTCTTTAAAAATAGTGTTTACTATTAAAAACTAGTTTTCAAAGGAGATAGAAAAAGAAATGCAATTTGATTCCAATTTTTTTTTTACATATATATTTAGAATCTACAAATAAAATTTCACAAATCACTAGTTTGCATCATCTTCAAATTCCTCATGGTTTAGCATCTATAGGTGCCCAGAAGTGAATATTTAGTTAAAAAAATTCAGTTCAATGTCAAGTTTGGCCAAAAAGTGTAAACCACTATTGTGGGATCACCATAAAGAGATTCTTGTGGATGAAGACGAGCTCTACACACCCACCAATTCCAAAGACATCCTAGCCCACTTCTTCAACCAATATAAAGATGTTATGGTTAGGTACCTCCTAAGTATTGGTGCCAAGTGCCCAACCTCCCCATCTCCATCAAATCCCAATTCATCTCCTATTGTTCATCCTTCCTCTTCCTTTGACAAGAAAACCAACCCTCCATCCAAAGTTCCCCTCTAGCTCCATCCATATCCCAAATCTTAATCTCTAATGCCAAGATCCCTATCCTCATCCTCCATCCATGAATCTGTTGAAACCTCAACTTCTTATTCCACTTGCTCATCTCCCAAGTCCTTACAATTCACATCATCCCAATCCTACAAATCCTCTTCATCCCAAGTCTTTCATAATTTCCTCCAAGGGCTATTAACAAAAGATCCTCAAACACTACACACGAATAAGTGCCACCTTACTATATCATTCATCCTCTCATCCCTTATCTCCCCTCTATGAAATATCTCCAATCCCTCAAGCCCATCAAACCATCCACCCATAAACATAAAAATTCCTCCCATCCATACCCTCATTATTAGCACCAAGCTTACTTCCTCCCTCAACCCCTCTAAGTAAATTCACTTACGCCAAGCACTTACTCCAAAGCATGCTCTCGCATGTCCTCCTTCAAGTTAGGATCAAAGCATCCTTTCCACTCCCTCTCATGACCCCCTTTCAAATCCTAATCCATCCATCCCTCTTAAACCCTCTCAAGATTCCACCACCCGTATCAGACCCATCCATGAATCACAAATATATCAATTTGGTTCCTTCATATTCATTTTATCTAGTTTCCTCCAAGAAACCATAATCCATTCCACTTCCTACCCCCTTTAAAATAGACTTGTGTCTTTCTTCTTGTAGTGTTGAAAATTGCATACCCTTGCAATTTCACCTACACTTTTGTATGCACTTTAGTGTCCACTCCCTTAGTATTTGTGTAGGCTCATCTTAGCCCTTGTATCAACCTTTTTCCCCTCAAGATGCTCAAGACCCCATTTTTGGCAGCTACCTTCTTATGTCAGCTTTGTGCATCTATGTTATTTATTGGTAGAGGGAAAGGTATGATTTCAGAACTAAAATCTCAACTTGCTGCTAAATTTGAAATGAAAGAGCTAAACACATTCTTGGGATGGAAATTAAAAGAGATTTTTCATTTCAAATTTAGCAGCAAGTTGAGATTTCAGTTTTGAAATCATACCTTTCCCTCTACCAATAAATAACATATCATCAACATATAATGCAATAAACAAGAAATGATCACCGTCAATTTTATAATAAACACAATGATCTAATTTAGAACTCTCAAATCCAAAACTCAACACATATGTATCAAATTTTTGGTACCACATCCTCAAACTCTATTTTAAGCCATACAAAGATTTCTTCAATTTGCAGACCAATTTACTTTTACCTTTCCCCACGTAGTGCTCTGGCTATATCATATAAATATCCTCCTCCAAGTCACCATGAAGGAAAGCAGTTTTCACATCCATTTGCTCATCCTCTAAATCATAAGCAACAACAATAGAAAGCAAAAGTCTAATGGATGTCATTTTTGCAATAAGAGAAAATATCTCACCACAATCAACACCCTCAACTTGAGAGTAACCTTTTGCAACCAACCTTGCTTTGTACTTCTCGATACCTCCATCTAAACCAATCTTTTTCTTGAACACCCATTTGCAACCAACAGGTTTCCGTCCTTCAAGCAATGGTACAAGATCCCATGTATCATTATTTTTCAAAGCTATCATTTCTTCATCCATAACAATCTTCTAGGATTCTACATCATTCATACCTAATGCCTCTTCTACAAATCTGGGTTCATCCATTTTAGTATTCAAAGAAAAAATGCATCTCCAATCATTGGGTGAATACCTTTCAGGTGGTTGTCTATGCCTTGTAGATCTATGAACAAGTTGAATTGGAGGTTCTTCCTCTTCTAAAGATTCTGAACTAAATGAGTTCTCCTCAACTTCTTGTCTATCCATGGGCCTTGATTCAACTTTCTCAGGTGTAGAAGAAAATTGAATCTCATCCTCTTGTTCACTTTGTTCTAGCTATAATATAATAGAAAAATGATAGTTTATCTAAAAATAACACTTCTACTATATATTACCTTCTATGCAACAAGATCCCAAAGCTTGTATCCTTTCACACCATAACTGTATCTGATGAAAATACATTTTGTAGCCTTGTTCTCCAACTTTGTTCGCTTCTCCTTTGGCACATGTGCATAAGCCTCGCAACCAAAAACTCTAAGATGTCTTAATGAAGGCTTGCAACCTGATCGTGCCTCTAAAGGCGTCTTATCATCAAGAGCTAATGTAGGAGACCTGTTAATCAGGTAACAAGTACTGGCAACAGCTTCAACCCAAAATTTTTGTTCTAGGCTAGCACCACTCAACATACTCCTAGCCTTCTCCATTAGTGTCTTTTTCATTCTTTCTGCAACTCCATTCTGTTTTGCAGAATACAGAGTTGTCTTTTTTTCTATGAATACCACAATCTTTACATAATCTACCAAAATTGTTAGAGAAAAATTCACCACCATTATCAATCATCAAACATTTTATTTTCTTTCTAGATTGAAACTCAACCATTGCTTTAAATTCTTTAAATTGACTGAAAACTTCATATTTACTCTTTAGAAAATATACCCATGTCCTTTTACTATAATCATCAATAAATAAAACATAATATGTGGATTTTCCAATTGAAGGAACATCTACATGATCAAACACATCATAATGAATAAGATCCAATACACCACAATATTTATGAGAACTTGAGTAAAACTTAATGTTGTTTTGTTTTCCATAAATGCAATGCTCACAAAAGTCAAATTCAAGATTACAATAAGACAAACCTTCAACAAGGTTTTTAGTTTTCAAGGTCCTTAGACCCTTTTCTCTAGTGTGGCCAAGTCTCTAGTGCCACAACATAGTTTTCTCTATAGATAACTGATTCAAAGGAGAGAGAACCCTTGGGTACCCAAAAGCCATGACCATCTGTTGAAGGTGAAACCCTCACTTCTTCCATAGACTTGCTTTTCATAGAAGTACTATTGCACTCAATAATGCATGCATCAAAATTATACAATGTGTCATATCTGAAACCTCTAGCAATCACCATATCACCTCTAACCATCTTACATCTTGCACCATAAAGTCCTACCTGCACACCTGCATCTATTAGTTTGCTCACAAATAACATATTTCGTGCTAATCCATGGATATGCAACACACCATTAATCCTTTTTATTCTACCATTAGGAAATCTAATTTTAACTTTACCATGACCAATAATTTTTAAATAAGAATCATCACCCAAGTACAACTTACCTCCATCAAATTCTTCATATTTAGAAAACCAATCTCTATTAAAGGTCATATGGAAAAATGCACCTGAGTCAATTAACCATGCATCATTACCTAGATGAATTTCCAAAGCTACAATGAATGTGTCACCCTCTTCCTTCTCGGACTCAAATTCATAATTAAATCTCTTATTTTTCTTCTTTTCTTCTTTTCATTCCTTACAAACACGTCCAAGCTTACCATAGTTCTAGCAAATAACTTTGGACTTTCTAGGAGATTTAGATCTCCCATTGGACTTGGATTTGTCATGCTTCTCATTCTTCTTGCATTTTTCCTTATGTCTCCCACAAAAAATTAGGAATTCCTTGGAACTAATGGATACCTTCCTTCTCATCTATTTAGAAAGCAAAGAACCCACCACATCTTTAGTCTTCAATATAACAAAAGTACTCCCAATAGCCATAGCAAGAGAATCCCACGAGTCAGGCAAAGAACAAAGCAAGATTTGGCATTTCTCCTCCTCACCTATTTTGACACCAACTAATGCCAACTGAGCCACCAACATATTGAATGCTTCCAAGTGGTTTGTAGTTTGTCCACCCTCTTCCATTCTTAAGGAATACAACTTCTTCCTCAAGAAAATCTTATTCACTAAAGATTTGGCTTGATACATCTCACCAAGCTTCTTCCATAGTTTTTGTGCAAATGTCTCTTCATGGAAATTGATTAAAACAAAGTCTTCCAAGCACAATCTAATTAGACCCTTGGCTTTATGGTCCATAAAATCATATTGAGTAGCCCAAGTAGGATCTGAAGGCCTTGAAACATTCTCATCAACCACATCCCACAGATCTCGATCTATCAGCATATCCTCCATCTTCAACTTCAAAATTTCAAAATTATTTCCAAAAAAATTATCCACTCCTTGATGAACTTTCCATCTAAAAATTCTTGCAACAAGATCACAAAGTGTCTTCTACACAAGATCCCACTCAAATCTGGATTAGTTCAAAAAACCCAACAACCCACAAATGAAACCAAAAGGTGACCAGGCTCTAATACCACTTGTAAGGAAGCTAAGGTAGCAGAACAACTTCCTACACTAATCTTGAGAGGAGAATAATGAAAAACTTTACAAATATTTTCAGTTATAGAAAATTAAACATAAATAAACATAAATATTATGCATACCACAACACAGTGATTTACGTGGGGAAAACCCTTTCAGGAGAAAAACCCCACACTCCAAAAGTTTCCCAATATATTATTCAAAAATCACAAGGATTACAATATACTTGTAGAGCAAGCCTCTCATAGGAGTATCACCAATAAGAGATCTAGAGGCAACACGACCGCTATCAAACTCTCATACAACACCCTCATAAAATATAGGGTTGCCTTCTAGTGCAATTCAAGCCAACAAAATATCGACTATCAGATCTAAGAGCTAATGATGAACTATCCAGATTTACAATAATAAAATATAGATAAAATGTGGCTTTTGGGGGCTTTGCCCTAGAACCCCCACCAAGGTGTGGGGCCCGTAGAACCCTGCAGGGGGGTACCCCCTTGCACCCCATGTGCTGATGTATCAACAGTACCTTATGTATTTGCAATGTTGAGACACATTTTCCCAACATGGATGAAGTTGTAAAGGCTTTTCAAGAGGCCATACCTAGTGCAAACATTGACACTTCACTTTCTAGTAATGGAGAATTTGAAATTATTAATTAATTCTTTTAAATAATATGCTACTTCCTTATAGGACGGTGGAAAAGCTAGGGTGGTGGCAGGAAAGTTGAAAATGAGGTTGAAAAGAAGATAAATGACAAGATGTTGGAGATTACTAAGAATTGTGCACTTACACACAATAAGTTTCAAGAAAACCTCAAGGGTGCACAAGATTGTGTGAATAAAGTGAAAGCCCTATTTCAATTTTATATAAAGTGGCTTGAAGCCACAAAAAGCATCAAAGATGAACGCACTCAACCAAGTCCCAGACAGAGAGAGCTTCCAAAGCTTATGATCTTGTGCAAGGCCTAGATGGAAGCATATGATAAGAAATCGAGGACTTGCATGAGAAATATTTCCAACTGCAAGGACAAAAGGAAAAGATCATCATGCAGTTTGGGAACATCAGAGACTTAGTGAACTCAAAGTTCACATCAGATGTTAGTGCTCTAATGTGTGTTGAGAAGGCTATCAAGATCAATCCAGTAACCAACACTCTGGAAGAAGGAGAAGACACACTTATGGAGCTAGATACTCAATGTGGGATGCTTGGAATAGCCAAGAAGATCTAGGAGGAAGGAAAATAAGAATAGAAACTTCATGTTGCAAAGTTTCAAGAGTTAACCTCCTCTGGTTAACAATATTTCTATTTCTTTATACATTTTTCAATTTATTGTTTTAGACTTTAGTGTATATATGCAGACTATGTACAAAGGATTCCGATACAATTTTTTTTGATATGGTTTTGGTGCATAACATTCTTAGGGGGGGTTACTTCAATTTTTAGTTTGTGTATATAAATATATTTGTCAAGGGGAGATCCGGTGTACACGAAGAATTGATACATATGTCCTTTTCCCTTGATGTCAAAGGGGAGGAATGCTTTTGAGATAATTTTATCATGTTTCCATCAATGACAAAGGGGGGGATTGTTGGAAGAATGATGTGTTGTCATTGATGTTGTTGTTGGCAACATGAGCATGTGGAATAAGAACAAGATACATACAGTTATGCATTGCAGTGTTGTCATTGATGTCAACATTGAATCTTGATTTGGAAATCATGGTGCATATCATTTTGGTTGGCTCTAACATGTTTTAGGATTTTTGTGCAAGATAATTTTGCAAAAAGAGTTGATCCAATGAAGGAACTTATAATGAAAAATGACTAAGTGTTATACCAGTGTTTCTGTATACATAACATCTGGTTTTTGTGTCCGCTTTGATCCGATGTTTAGTACTTTTCTTTTTAGTTATATTATAATGTTTTTGGTTGATATAAGAATCTAATTCCATATTTTCTTATCATTTTGTCTTTTGGTGTGAAAGTTATGAGTAACAGAAGTTTGGCTTGACAGTTATAGGTATTTTCCAATTCTAAGCATATAAGTTAGAGAATCTGCACTTCTCCACGGATTAGTTTTTGGTTTTACGGAGTTATGGAAGTGTTGATAGATGTCAGATGAGTGTGTATTCCAATTGGCATGATGTTTTGAGGTACGCGTGTCTGAATATGAGTATACAATTGGATTTTGTTTTTTTTAGGTCCTCTACGGTGCTGACCTAATAAGTTTGAAGGTATGTGAAGCTTAAATAAGTATTGCAAAGTTATGTGGGATCTATTATAGGTCCACACTGACCTATTTCAAATTTTTTTGAGTTTTGAGTCTTGGCACGAGGCATGTGTGGAAGGATTTTGAGCCGACAAATTATATTTTATATATTTTGAATGATACATCTAATTAGACTAACCTAATTGATGATATGGGTAAATTGGATATATAAGTTAGATCATTTTCAGTGTTTTGATATATGTTCTACATGAAATTGATGTGAATAATGTGAATTGAGCGAATACACTGCGAATCTAAGTTGTGAATGTTGAGCAAAATATTAGAGTGATGTGAATGTAGAGGAAGCCAGGGTGTTAGATTAGAATTAGATGAAGTGTGTAAAGTATCTCTATTGAGCTTCATTGGAACTGTATTTCATCCATATGATAGATGAATTTTTAATAGTTCAATCTAGGTTGTGAGCCACAAACTTTTTTCTATATCTTTTCTTCTTTTAGTGGGCAGTGAGTCCACCTATAGTGAGCACTTTTGTAATATACTATAACCGGTTAAAATATATTGTGAGCTAATCCTCATCATTGGTTTTCCCATTTTGGGATTTCCACATAAAAATCTCGGTGTTCATGTCTCATGTGATGTTGTTGGATGTTTTCATTCTTTCTTTCATTTCTACAATTGAATATGCTATAAGTATTGGATGATTAAATGTTTAAGTGGTTTAAAAGAATATTGATTCACCCCCCTTAGTATTTTGGGTGTTCAACACCTATTACCCCTATCATGGCTTGATAATGGTCAATATTTAGGGGCATCCCCTTCCATATTAGGTCATAATAAGTTCATGACATACATCCCATAACTAAAAAATCCTATACCTAGTTGGGAGAATTTCCTCGACTAGTGTTCAAATTGGATCCTTGAAGTCAGTATTAGAGGAAACCTTTCAAAAACTAAAATTTAATTATCCCACATTATCCATAATAAACGATTCACTTACCACAAATCACAATAAACCTCAATCACATTCATCTATCATTGCCACAATAAATTTTCATTTCCTAGACATTACACTCAAGCAAGAGCAAACTATGCATTACCCACAAACATCGAGCTTTAATAAACATAAAAAATGAGAGACCACTTTTAAGCTAGCCTATGACATACCAATCACTTTCCTTTAACCAACTTTAGTCACCTTTATCCATCATGCCTTAACAGATGCATTCTTCCTACAATACAAATTATCCATGTCTAAGTTTATCTAAGCATATATATTTTGGCAAGACAATATAATGGTAGTTGGTCTATTTGGTCAGTGAGTCCTTTTATTTGATTGATCTATCTTATTGTCTTATCCCTAAGCTACTAGAGGATATTTTCACAAGATTAAAGGAGCGGGAATGGGGCAAGGTCATTATTTTCATATGGCATGTGTGTGGACTATTCTTAGTACATTACTAGGAAATGTGTGTTCCTTTTGTGTGTTGGAATGGATTCTAGCATTAACAAACTTCATGTGTCTTTAAGGTCACTAAATATATTTTGTGTTAGGGATATTATGCTTTTTAAGTTTCATTTTCCTCACATATTTTGACAAGGTTGTGTGAGGACAATCCTTCTTCTTTGCAGTGTCCTTGTCCATGCAAAGGATACCAAATTCACCATGGTTTTGTCATACCTTGGTGTACATATATCCATTTTCCACAGGAAAATTCTCTATGATAAAAAAACACAAAATAAAAAGTAACAATATCTATCAATATCATATCTATCTATGTCAATCTATTTCCATTCATCTACCTCATTACTATCTATTCCATCTCATTGTTGAAAACAAGGTGAAACTAAGCTGCAATATTAACTTATGTATGTGTATTCAAATCTGAAAATATATATGTGATAGCACATTCACTATAATAGAAAAATAGAAAACAAATATGACACCAAATTTACGTGGATAAACCCTTCTAGGAAAAATCTCCACATGAGAAAAGAGGGAAAGTATATTATTTACCTTCAAAAGAGAGATACACCACAATACACTTCCTTGTTCATCTCCTACTCGGATGCTTCCATAAACTTGAAAATAACACAAGATGATACTACCATCTCAAGGCTCCAATTTATAAAACTTGTGGGAGGCAAAACCATAGTGGTAAACCAAAACAAAAGGTGCCAAAACTTCTTGCAAAAACCCATGCCCTTCTTTGGAAGACCAAGATTCATGATAATAAATTAATTAGTGTGTACAAGGCTTCAACATGGGTGCCTAACCCATAGCCCCTTCAACTTCTGTCACTCAAGATGCTCCTATGACTATTTAGATTCTAGGTGGCACATCAATGGACACTTGTTTCCATCCAAAATTGGATCCCCACTCAAGACTTCATATTCTCAATGTGAATACCTGGGAGGAATATTTTTTTCCTCTAGAGATGTTTAACCTCGACCAACATTAAATTCCCTCTTAAAAATGCAATTACAATATATGCCAAAATTAAATACATTTCTCACATGTCCCCTAGGACACTTTCCAATAAATACAAAGACATAAAAAATGACATAGGTTTGCAAGGTAAATGTCACCTAACCTAACATTCTCCCACTTGACATTATACACTGCAATTACATCAAAGAGATACAAACAATGAATCAAGTATAGTGATAAAATCCCATGGCCTTCTTGCACCAAGAGAACTTATTTGTGGTCACTAGCTTCGTGAGAGAGTCTACGGAATTATCATAAGTGTCAACCTTATCAATCAAGACCTTACCATTATCAAACATCTCTCACACAATATGATACTGAACATCTGCATGCTTAGTATGAGCATGATACATAGGATTTTTGGCCAAACAAATAGCACTTTAACTATCACATACAATCCTCATTATCTTGGAACCATACTAACTGATTAGAGACATGTGTAGCAGCCATATACTCTGCTTCAGTGGTGGAAAAATCAATTGTGTGTTGCCTCTTACTCATCCAACTCATTGCACCTCCAAACAAAGTAAATAACCAACCGCTAGTTGACCTTCAACTATCTAAGTCACCTACCTAATTTGCATCAACAAACCCTTGTATGTCTAATGACTTGACCACATCATCAATACCATGATAAATCAAACAATAATCTAAAGTGCCACACAAATATATAAACATCCTCTTAAAAAAAGTCCAATGCTCTTTACTAGGGTTAGACATAAACCTGCTTAGAACTCCCACTAATTGGGCTATATACAATCTAGTGCAAACCATTGCATACATTAAACTACCAATGGAACTAGCATAAGGAACCTTAGAAATATCTTCAAAATAATCTTTAGAATTATGGAACATATCTAAGCTCAACTATTTACCAACCAAAAATATAATATTAACTGGATTATAGTCATGCATACTAAACCCTCACAAAATTGTATCCACATACTTACTCTGATTTAACCAAAGCTTTATGTGAGCTCGATCTCTGATAACTTCCATCCCAATAATATATTTTGCAACCCCCAAGTCCTTCATATCAAATGTGTCATAAAGTTGTGACTTGAGCTCCCTAATCATCACCTTATTGTTACCCATGAACAACATATCATCAAAATACAAAATATTAATTAGAATATGATCATCAATAACCTTAATGTAAACACAATGATCCTCTTTTCTCCTAAGAAAACCTAACTTCAATACAAAAGTATCAATCTAATTGAACCCATATTTGAACCCTCTTCTTCTCCATCCTCAGATCCATCTAATTGTTCTTCCACATGTGCATCTTCATGCTTCTCAATCTTTGTCTCGAAGTGCACTGTCTTTGTCTTATCCTTTTCCTTTGGTTGTTCTTCTCCAAAGTAAGCTCTAAATTCCTTGAAAATCACATCTTTAGAAAATATTATTTTATGGGTTGGAGGATTCCAAAGTTTACAACCTTTTACATTCTCACCATAACCAACAAAGATGCATTTTGTGCTTTTGGATCCAATTTAGATCGCTTCTCTTGAGGCACATGAATAAAAGCATCACAACCAAAGACCCTTAAGTGTGAAACAAAAGGCTTTCTACCTATCCACACTTCATAAGGAGTTTTATCAACAACAGTTGAACAAGGAGATCTATTAATTAAATAACAAGCAATACCAACTATTTTTGTGCAAAAATATTCATCAATCTTAGCACTACTTAACATACTCCTAGCTCTTTCCATTAACGTTTGGTTCATTCTTTTTGCTACCCCATTTTGTTGGTGAATATATGGAGTTGTCTTTTTTCAAACATGCTTGCATGCTTACAAAATTCATCAAATTCTTTGGAACAATATTCACCCCCATTGTCAGACCTCGACACTTTTATCTTACAATTATTTGATTTTTAACTAAGGCCTTAAATTCCTTAAACTTAGTGAAAACTTCAAATTTAGAATGCATAAAATAAATCCAAGTGTATCTTGATACATCATCAATGTAAAAGACATAATACAGAGATTTACCCAAAGAGTCAATATTCATTGCATCACATTCATCTAAATGAATAATCTCTAATAATATATTTGCCTTATTAGTTCCACTTGAAAATGATGATCTATTTTGTTTTCCAAGCACCCAATGTTCACAAAAAATATTTTTACCAATAGAATAATCATAAATACTGTCAACCAACTTTTTGTTTAGGATAGTCTTAAGTCATTTTTCACCTATGTGACCCAATCTATGGTGCCACAATATACATGTATTTCAATGTTAGTTACATTCACAAAGTTAAAGTAGAAGTGTTTAGCCTAAATAAATTCCTTATCTGAGATCCTTTAGCTATGACCGAACTCCTTACCAACCTAGAACCAAACTTATTGAATGTCACATACATTCTAGAATCATTCAGTTTGGACACTGAAAGTAAATTTCTTGAAAGTCCTAAAATATGCAAAATATTATCAAGAATTTAATCCTCCCATCACTTAAACACAACTTGACCTTTCCCTTACCAAAAATCCTCTTTGTGTTGTTGTCACCAAAGAAAACTTATCCCCCATCATATTCTTTGTAATTAGTAAACCACTCCTTATGAGGAGTCATGTGGTAGGAGCACCTGGATTATTAAGTCAAGCATCAACACTAATAGTGTTAGCTGAAATAAATAAAGTATTAGAATCATTATCAAAGGAATTTTTTGTGGAGGAATCAAAATTATTTTTCTTATTTCTACCTTTCTTCTTCAAATGCCATCTTTTACCATAATTCCAACACATTTCTCTTTTTGAGGGTTTTAGAACATCCTTTAGACTTATCCTTCTTATTATCACTTTTAAGCCCTTTCTCTTTGAACCTACCCCGCACATGCAAGACATCTTGGGAGCCAACATTCATGTACTTTCTCCTCATCTCCTCTAAAAGAAGTATGGAGATTATGGTGTCCATCTTAGGTTTTGCATTACCACTACTTATGGAAATAATTAAATTTTCCCAAGATTCAAGCAAAGAACAAAGAAACAAGATACATTTATCTTCATCTTCAATTTTAACATCTACAGATGTGAGTTGACTTATATTTAGATGAAAATCATTTAAATGATCCACTATAGAGATGCCGTCTTTCATTTTTAAAGAATATAAACATATTTTAAGATATAACTTGTTAGACAAACTTTTATTTTGAGATATATCACCTATCCTTTTCCACAACTTATATGCAGTGTCTTTGATAGAGACATTCAAAAGGACGGAATCTATAAGACACAATTGAATAGTTCGTCATGCCTTCTTGTCTAACTTTTTCCAATCTTCATTGAACTCTTTGTAGTTTGTTTAATTTATTGTGAAACCAACAACCACTGATTTCTCTCTTCTAGGAGATCCTCCATCTTTAATTTTCACATCTTGTAGCTCATTCCATTGAAATTTTCCTAGCAAGAGGTAGAAGCCAGGATATATAATATTCTTCACAAATCTGAAATATACAAAGACAAAAGCTCCCATTGTAGCCAAAAGGCACCCCCTTCTAAACAAAAATGTTAGCTCTAATACCAAATGATGAATACAAGGTGAAACTAAGCTGTTGTAGAGACAAACTGTGGTTCCAATATTAAGAATAATTGATAAGATTTAATAGCCAATTCAGCTTGCTCCTGATGTCAATTTGGGGTTGTAGACTAATGAAAGGTATAGTGGTTGTCTGATCAAGAGATGAAGATAGCAAGCCAAGTGGGGATGAATGTAGCTAGAACACACGGAAATAAACCTACAACAAACCAAAATAGAACTGGCGACAAGAACTGTCACTTCCTGGTGACATGATCTGCACACACAAAAAACTCTAAAACAAAAAGTTAACACCAGTTATTGAATTCATAATTAAATCTAAAACAAATGAGAATCAATTAGAATTATGTACAATTACATAAGTTACAATAGCTAAGCCAATATGAACAATGCTAAGCATGTAATTAATTGAAATCATAACACATAGTAAATAACACATATCTAATCTAAAAGAAATCACCAAATGCCCTGAGAAGTGGATCCTGCCTCCTTAGTACATCTTGTGAGAGAAAACAAATGCCTTTCTACGTTGCTTTGATTAGAATAACATTATTCTATTCATCCACAAATATTACAAAATCTGTGCACTATTCTGCTACAAAAATATGTGTATATTATTCTCCTTTGGGCTGATATTACATACGTATTTATAGCCCATGGCTACAACAACTAGTATCTAAAATAGTATAAAAAAAAAACTTATTTTGGCCTATGGCCAACAAAATAATGGGTGCCTACGTAACAGCTAAGAATAGGAAATAGACAAATTGGCAGGTTTCCTTCACCATGAGATTCCTTCCACTACAAGCATATCTCCATCACAAGAATGATGCACATGGATCATTGGTCTATGCTATTATAATAGTAAATAGGCGGTATTATGATGTTGGTTTATGATGTTATAACAACGAACAACTAGCAATCTCCATTCACACATTTGTGTAATTATTTAGCTCTGGTATACAGTCAACATCAATGCCACTTTGGAGGATGATGTCACCATTTGGAAGGATGACAGAGATAAGTTGCTAATCAAAAAGTAATAGAAAACGATTCTTGACCAAAAAGTGATAGGAAGATCTGTAGCTCACAATTAACATGCTGCATAAATACAATCATATTTATTTATTCACATATTTTATCTAATAACTAAATTAAATATTACTTATATATATTAGATCATATGCAGCATAAAATGGGAAATGGTATTGAAATGGAATGGAAATGGAATGTGGGGATGGTATGAAAGTGTATGAAATAGGCTTAAACATGGCATAAAATGGAACATAATTTACTCTCATCATTCCCCCCAACTTAGCATATTGCATGTCCTCGTGCAATCGTTATTTTGAGAGGGTAACCTTGGAATTATGGAATTCGCCTTCTTCACCATAGTTCATGCATAATCGCATTGCTCCTTAATAGTTTTCCAACTTATATCTTGAGTTTAACTATTGTACCTCCAACTTTTTATTTATCTTCATTTTTCAATTTTCAATTTTTTTCTCTTCATTTTGTCCATTTTCAATTTTTTTCTTTTTTTCCCTTTGCCTTTTTTCTCTTTTGTTTTCTCTACCATTTTCATAGCATCATTTTTTAAATGTTGTATATAGGACGTGTCATGAAAATTTTTATCACCACATTCATGAGCTATGCAAATTGGATGAAATGGAACAGGAAACATGAAGGGTGAAATGGTAAGCAATATGAAATGATTCAGAAAGGTGGAATAATGGATACTATAATGGGATAATAAGGATAATGGGTGAAAAGATGGTAATAAGGATGGTATACCTCCCCCCAACTTAAAGGATTGACCATCCTTGGGAAACAAGGAGAAGGTAGGTATGGATGTTGCATATATGATTAATATAATAAGAAATATTAATAAAGTTAAGAGATAAAATAATGAAAAATAAAATTGATTGTTGTACCAACATGCATGTCCATGTATGCCAGGGTCTGGTAACCAAAAGAACTCATCAACTAGGACCTTCCAACAAGGAAGGAACCACATACTACACCAAGAAATGCAATATCACAAAAGATCTCCATCTGACGGAATCACTATAGAACATATTGATGGTAGTTAATTCTTTCTTTACTTGTTGAGCACCTCAACTAAATGTGTAAGTCATGCCACAGGTGATCAAAATTGTGTAGATCACAACAAACTGGAGCATAGTGCACAAGTGAGCAACAAGAGGTGCTAGAGACACTCAGATAGAGGGCAACCAAGGAAGTAGTTGAGTACCTGAAAAAGAATTAGCTCATAGAAAGAATAAATTATTGCATTTTTTTCTTCTTGTTTTTTAATTTTTTTTCTTTTTTCTATTTTTTTCAATTTTGATAATGACAATAGATCGTCGGTATCTTGATTTTCAACCTATCACCGCCTAGAGGTGCTAAAAATCTGATTTTCACCCCTAGGTTTATTTTGCATTTAGCATCTATTGGAATCCAATTTTCAGATATTAACTGGCCAACAATGCCCAAAGGTTTTGATTGTTGGATCTTTTATTGCTTTTTTTTTTATTTTTTTCCTTTCTTTTCTTTTGTTTTTCTCTTTTTTTTTTCATTTATCCTTATGAAAAACTACATGTAATGACCAAAGAAATTGAAGCTCACATATGGATGTTGAAGTGATACCATCCAAATCCAAATCCAGGAGTTCCTTTGGAAAATCCTTCAATGAAAGGCACTACTGAAACTAAAACATGATGTAGAACTTGAAATGATGACCAAAATCAAGAAATATACCTTATCAAGAGTGACCATAAGTATTCTCTTAGCATGAATACTTACAAAAATTCCTAATCTCATATAGCTCATGCCACCATATCTAAAAGATGACTGTAGAACTATCCCAATCACTTGGTTAGAAGAATTACTTACAATAGAAGCAATCTTCCAAAGAAAAGGCAATGGAAAGACAATGGAGTCTCTCCACTAATACATATAGCTTTAGATGGGTAGATGAATCAATCCTCATGATGAAGTGTAGTGATGGACATTAGATGATGTTAAAGCTCCGTATATGTCCTCTGCATGTCTTCAAGTTGTCTTTGAATGTGAAGCTTGTGAAGAATTAGCCAAGAACATGGTACTACAAGATTCATGGTTACACCAAGTGGCATATTTTACTCCAGATGGTCTAGCATCAAAGTTGATATCAAAGAGAACTTGCGTCCATAAATGTTGGACACCCCACCCAAAAATACTCTTGTAATATCCAATAGTGAAGCACAAAAGAAACTTGAGGTGTTCCATATAGCTAGCAAGGCCAACAAGGTGTGTCTTTGGATGCTCATGTAGAGACACATCATCAATTGGTACTGGTGCAAAAGTGTCGGGTCACCATGATAAAAGACCTATAACCATATTCTCATGACCAAGCATATCAAGTATAGTAATACAATATCATCCATTTAATAACCTCACCATTTTAATCAATTTATTGATTAGAAAATGAATGGTAAAGTTATATCTATGAATAGATATTTAATAATAATAAAATGGACGAATGACAATCAATTATTGTGTAAACATAATATAAATGAAATTCCAATCAACACAAGAATGCATACCTTGGTTTGGTCCAAAGCTCACACGTGGTTTTATTGCAAGCACCAATGAAACAATTAATGACTTGACATGATAAAAAATCAACCAAATATTTCAAAAATTCAAGGGAATTCTTCCCCCCAACTTAATTTCTTACCGAAAAGCATGAGGGTATTAGGGTAATCCAAGGAATCAAGAAATACAAGGATACACTAAATAGTACCTTGAGCGTGTTTAATAAATAGTCATTTCAAGATAATCCAAAGAATCAAGAATGACAAAGACATGCATATATTAAAAATCTTGATTCTTGTCAATGAACAATCATTATTTTGTATTATGGTCATTAATGGGTTCAAATTCATAGAGTTGTGCTTAAATAATTATTGGTGGGCCTAAATCAATAAGTGTGTGAGGAATACACATTTTGATCATAGGCCTCCAAACTTGTATATGTTTGGGTATAAACACATTAATAGATAGATCTTGTAATTGATCATTGTTTATTTCACACATTTCTTGAATGATTAATGTGTAAAGTTCAACATTCCTCATTGCATGATTAATTCCAACACACACATTTATAAGTTCCATGGTAAAATTAGACTCAAATTGAAGTGTTACATTATGTGTGGGAATTTCCTCTAAAGGTTGTGATTTATTAAATAGACAAGAACTAAATTGATTATTGTTCAAGTGGCCATAGTGTTCTTCTAATTCAATAAAATTGAAATCACATCCTTTAATTGTATATACAAATTTCATTTGTGATTCACCAATTTTAAGCACATTAATAAAATGAAAAGGGATTCTTGAGATCTCATTATTACATACATTTTGAACCACCTTATTATGTAATGATTTATTAGGCATTGTGATTGGACTTGGTGGATATGTGGAAATGGATAGTTGATGGTATGAATGGGATAATGATAATGGTAATACTTGTTGTGGATATAGAGTGGGTGGGATTAAGTAGGACGGGTATAATGAAGATGATAGAGATGGTAATGATGGGTATAGTGGTTGTTGTGAGCATACATTATTCCATTCACCATACATACTAGGTGAAGAAGTATTTTGTGAAGAAACATATCCAATATAATTAAAAGACATGTTAAAATCATCATGCATACCTTGATCTTCCCAATTTGATGTGTGAATTTGTTCTTGCTTTACAAAGAAGACTTGTTCACATTCACCATTGTTCTATGGAGGCTCACTTATAGCTTGTATCTTTATCGCCAAATCCTCTTGATGAACTTGGCATGTGCACTTAGCTTCATCCTTGCAACAAAGAGAACAAAAAGTGGTCAAATATTCATCAAATGATTCATTTTCAAAAATCCATTGTCCTAAAAATTCATCAATTATGTGTTCTTGCTCATCTAAAGGAATAATACCTACAAATGATTGTGACAATGGTAATGAAAGATCATAATGATTTATGTTGCATTCATTAGATAGAGGAGTTAGAAAAACATCACCTTGGTTCGATGCGATTTCCCCACCAATTTCCTTTTTGGCTTTTAAATTTGAAAGCGGGGGTATGGGGGCAGCAACACCCCTTGCGGGGTCCCAGGGCAGCGCCCCCGCCACCAAGCACATTTTCCCTCTTACGTTCCCTTTGGATTCTTCATTTTGAAAACATTTTTCTCCCAAAATTGATGTGTATACATGATCTTGAAAATGCAACATTTTTGACATTTTTGTGTTATTTCTTCAATATTACTTTTGCTTGTCAATCTCACAACAATAAATGAATATATAAATGTTTCTTTAATTTCTAAGATCTACCTCAAAAAATGCATCTATATGATTTAAAACAAAGCAAACCAAGGTTAATCATCTAAACAAGGTCAACAATTGCATAGATTTTCACCGAGGCGTAATGGTCCTAACTTAGCTTACTACAATTTCATTCCTTTAATACCTTTCCTCAGTAATGATGCCAAAAATGTAGAGGCAAACTGCGGTTCCAATATTAAGAATAATTGATAAGATTTAATAGCCAATTCAACTTACTCCTAATGTCAATCTGGGGTCGTAGAATAATGAAAGGTATAGTGTTTGTATACTCAAGGGATGAAGATAGCAAGCCAAGTGGGGATGAATGCAGCTAGAACACACAAAAATAAACGTACAACAAACCAAAATAGAACTGGTGAAAGAAACTGTCACTTCCTAGCGACAGGATCTGCACACACAACAAACTTTGAAACAGAAACTTAACACCATTTATTGACAGGGAAAAATTTAAGAAACCCCCCCTCGGAGAAGCTGTAAAATACTTGTGAATCTTTCATACTTCTCGAAAAAAATATTAATTTTAGAGGCAAATTTTTTCGTTTTTTGTGAAAAAAATCCCCATTGGCAAATCTTTTGTATCGCTAGAAGTCTGTGGAAAATCCTGGCAAATTGCAAATTTTTTAAAACCACTAAAATATTTTCATTGACGATTAAAACCTATTTTCAAACCAATAAAATATTTCCATTGGCGAATTAAACCTGTATTCAAACTAGAAAAAATAATTTTCTTGGCGATTTTTTTCAAACAAAAAAATAAAATTCATTGGCGAATTAAACCTATTTTCAAATGATTAAGAGAAAAACATTAGTGAATTAAACATAATATCAAACTAATAAAAAAATTCATTGGCCAATTAAATTCAGTGGCGAATCCACTACCATTCGATGAATTTTCAATGGACGGTTGTATTTGCATTCTAGAAGTATATCTCTCAAGCACTAGATTTGCGAATGGAAACCTCCAGAATAACACTAGAACCATTAGATGTGGACACGTGGCAAGATCAAGGGTCATCATCGTGGTAATTAATCCGATGGGTTGGATTTTGGTGATGAGCAATAGAAGAACTTAAGTGGCAGAAATATGCTCGTGCATTAAGTTTGTTTTAAAAGAGGGACTGCCTAGAAAGAACGTAGGACCAAGGCTTAAAAACTTAAGAATTTTTTACACAAAGGATGTAGTAGATCAATCTAACCATGACCGTTCGATGAATTTTTGATGGACGACTTTAGTTGCATTTTGGAAGTATATCTCTTAAGCACTAGATTTGTGAATTGAAACCTCCAGAATAACACTAGAACCGTTAGATGCAGACGTGTGGCGAGATCAAGGGTCATCACCGTGGTAATGAACCCGACGGGTTGGATTTTGGCGATGAGTGATAGCATGAAGTTTGTTTTAAAAGAGGGACCGCCTAGGAAGAACGTAGGACCAAGGCTTAAAAATTTAAGAACATGTTTTTTTTTATCAGTGATACTTTTCTATTTTATTAATTATAAAGAAAAAGATACAGATTCTATAAAGTTTGCAACATCCAAAAACTACCAAAAAAGTTGATCGGTGATACTTGTTTATTTTATTAGTTATAAAGAAAAAGGTACAGACTCTACAAACCTAGCAACATCCAAAAACTACCAAAAAAGCTAAATAACCAGCTCAAAAACCAAAGTATCAGAACTTCCCTAAACAACTACGCCTTTGTAGCAGAGGCTAAAAACAAAACAGAAAATTACACTTTACATTAGCCATTATTACTCAATCTTCTTCGAAGACTCACCCATCTCCAGCGGCAGTATCTCCTTTAATAATTCTGGTTTCTTCCACAGACGCAGTCCCTTTTTTTCGTGCATCTCCTCTCTAGCAACTTCTTTTAGATTTTCTATTGTTTCATCTAATGCCATTAGCTCAACACATATTTTAAGTGCTTTCCACCCACACTCGGCTCCTTCCCACCACCGGTCTTTAGTGTGACCCTCTGGCCATCTAATAAAGAGGTTATTTAAATCTGCAAGCTCCGGGCCCCCACCATCCATTCCTTCTATTTTTACCAACCCTACTCCTGGTATTTCCCATTACAGAATGCTTTCCATGTCCAATAAAAAATATTTATGCACCAGAGTTTTCATTACTCTCCTCACCTCGTTCACCAGTTCTCCTAAGTCTAAACCCTAATCCATGACCAACGAATAGATATCCATATTCGTTCTGAATCTATGTGTCAATTTTTTGAATCCATCCCCCAACATTATTTGAACTGCTTGCACCACTTGCTCTTCCTTGTAGAGAAATAAACCTCGCCGCCTCTGCACAAACGTTTTACCTACAAAGGGGTCCAGCTTCCTCCACAATGTCATGGTGAAGCTGGCCTCCATTTCTTTTTTGTTTCACTGGCTTCCAACCTATCACCCGCCACCGAAAGGATACAATCCTATTATCCTTACACTCAAACTCAAAGAAGCATCGAGGGTGATAGGTTAAGGTGGATGTCATTATAGCACCTCATTTCACCAGCCTTCTCCATAAATGCACCTGCCACCATGCTTGTCACCTTTCCTATCTTAATTCACCAAAGTCGAGGTTTTGGTACTTTTCCTAACCTTACTACCTTAGTAACTTAGTTGCAATTCTTTATTGGTTGTCTTTGTATTCAGTGGGTTGCAAGTCTTTCTTGGTCATCTTTGTATTCGGTGGGTCGGAAGTTTCAAAAAAATTGAAACTTCAGACTTTGGTTCTAAGGTTCCAAATTTTAGCGACCACACAACATTATGGATTGTCACCTTTCCTATCTTAATTCAGCAAAGTCAAAGTTTTGGTACTTTTACTAACCTTACTACCTTAGTAACTTAAGTCTTAGTTGCAAGTCTTTCTTGGTCGTCTTTGCAGTTGGTGGGTCGGAAGTTTCAAAAAATTTGAAAATTCAGACTTTTGTTCTAAGGTTCCAAATTTTAGTGACCACGCGACATTATGGACCAAGACCATTCGACGAATTTTCGATGGATGGCTATAGTTGCATTCCGGAAGTATATTTCTCAAGCACTAAATTTGTGAATGGAAACCTCTAGAATAACACTAGAACCATTAGATGTGGAAACATGTCTAGATCAAGGGTCATCATCGTGGTAATGAATCCGACGGGTTGGATTTTGGCGATGAGCGATAGAAGAACTTAAGTGGCAGAATTATGCACGTGCATTAAGTTTGTTTTAAAAGAGGGACCGCCGAACGTAAGTGGCAGAATTATGCATGTGCATTAAGTTTTTTTTAAAAGAGGGACCAATGCTTAAAAACTTAAGAACGTTTTACACAAAGGATGTTGCAAATCAATCTAACCACAACCATTCGATGAATTTTTTCTGGACGGTTGTAGGTGCATTCCGCAAGTAAATCTCTGAAGCAGTAGACTTGCAAATTAAAACCTTTGAAATAACACTAGAACCATTAGATGCAGACACATGGTGAGATTGAGGCTCATTTCTCTCTTTTCAATGACTCAGCGTATTACATTTCATTTAATTAAAATTCTCAATCTTTTTGAAGAACATGTGGTAGTCGTATTGCTCACAGTGATTAATGCCATATGAACAATGTGGTGAGATCAAGGCTCATTTCGCTCTTTTCAATGACTTGGCGTATTACATTTCATTTAATTGAAATTCTCAATATTTTTGAAGAATGTGTCATAGTCGTATTGTTGGCGGCAATTAATGCCATATAAACATCTCAAGCAATTGATTAGACAACTCATGAGTTGTAGCTTTAATGAAACAAGATTTGAAAAGATTTCAATTTTTCATAATTCATATTGTTCGAGTGACACTGGAGTCTGGCGATTTTGACAGCTTGTCACTTGTTAGCTTGAGGTACAATTTTTGACTTTTTGTGCAGATAGACGTCAATCAAATTAAAAAATTTAATTGTACATGTAAGGCTTGAGGCATAGTTTGTGTACAACTAGACGTCAATCAAATTAAACATTTTAATTGTACATGTAAGGATTAAGTTACTGTTACACAAATCGATTAAGTTGGTTTTTTGGTTTGCGCGAGCCGCAAATTGCCATTATGAATCATGATTATACAGTATATGTGACAGGTGTGAGGTGTACATAGGAACCAGGCTGGTAGTGGCACTATTGGCAGCAAAAATAACTAAATAAGGATAGTGACTAGTGAGCACAACTAAAATCATCCGTTGAAGGCTAAAGGCCTTACAATTGAGTGCAATGTTCAAATTGTTGCAAGGGTTTTCATTTTGTAGGGTTAATAAGGATTTAGGAAGAAGATCATGTGGCATTATTGGGGATACTCTAAATTCTCCTGCCTGTAGTTATGTAGTCACAGAGTCAATGACCAATTTCGTTTAAGCTTCGAGTTCAGAATGGGTGGAATTGGAAAGAAGTTGATTTGATTCACCTGACTTCTCAGACAGGTTTTGAACCAAGATGAGGAGATCTAATGGAGATAAGTGCTATCCCAGTGCTTGGAAGCTGCAAGTAGAAGATGGGAGCAATTTTACTACCCATCATCGTCTGCATGATTGCCCAGGAAATTCCCATGCATTTATTTTCAATGCCCATCTTTTGCATGGGAGAAATTTTACTACCCCTCATCGTCTACATGGTTGGCTAGGAGAGTCTCTTGCATTTATTTTAAGACACCATGGCCTACCAGGAAAGCCCCATGCATTTACTTTCAGTGCTCATCTTCTACATGGGAGCAATCTTACAACCCCTCATCTTCTGCATGAGTCCAGTTCTGAAAGGGGCTAGGTACATTTTGTTTCTTCATGGCTCCCAGTTCCCCAACATGATTCCCTAGGCAAGCCCCATGCGTTTATTTTCAGAGCCCATGGCTGACCCGACAAATCCCATGTGTTTATTTTCAGAGCTCATGGTTAACTCGACAAGTTCCACAATCCATTTATTTTCAAACACACATGTAATGATGTATCACATTTACGTTTTCACCAGCGGCCCAACAGAAGCTTGGCGCTTGCGCCTACATTTGTATTTGTACTATGTAATAATGTGACATTGTCATTCAGTTGCAATAAAATAAATGGTTGTGCTATTAAAAATCAATTGATGAAATCATAACAATTGTGCTATTAAAAAGCACATAAAAGCAATTGATGAATCTATTCATATCAGTTTTTTTTTCCTTTAAGAAATTATCTATTTATGAAATAATTGCATGTAGATTTAAAACTTAAAAGTAAAACAGAAAGCAATACAAATACTAAAGTTAAGTACTCGAATCGATTAATTTGGTTTTTTGGTTTGCACAAATCGTGATTATCACTATAGTAACCCAACCTCACATGTGACACGTGTGAGGTGTACACAAGGACCAGGCTGGTAGTGGCACTATTGGTGGCATTATTGGCAACTTGGCCAATAAATAAGGATTGTGAGCACAACTGAAATAATTCGTTGAAGGCTAAAGGCTATACTATTGAATCTCGAGTGCAATTTTTGAATTGTCATAAGGGTTTTCATTTTGTAGGGTTAATAAAGATTCATGAAGAAGATGATCTGGTATTATTGGGGATACTCTAAATTCTCCTTCTTGCAGTTATGTAGTTATAGAGTAAAAGACCAATTTCCTTCAAGTTCAGAATGGGTGGAATTAGAAAGAATTTGATTTGGTTGACCAGACTTCTCAGACAGGTTTTGAGCCAGGATGGGGAGCTCTGATCGAGATAAGTGCTTTCCAAGTGCATGGAAGCAGCAAGTAGAAGATGGGAGTAGTTTTACAACCCCTCATCCTCTGCATGACTCTAATTTTCAAAGGGGATAAGTACTTTTTGTATCTTTAACAACTCCAATTTCCCCCGTTTGATTTTCCCCCCTTTCCCCATGCATATTTTTTAGAAACCATGATTGGCGGTGGCCCCCTCCATGCATTTATTTTCAGACGACAAAGAGCCAGGACTCAGAGACCATGGCAGAAGCTTGGCGCTTGCACATACATTTGTATTTGCACTATGTAATAATGTGAAATTGACAATTGCCATTCAGTTGTAATACAAATAAATGGTTGTGCTATTCATGTGATTATGTGACACTGTAGTTCCTTTTATTAAGTCCTTTGCAATGTTAAGTGTTACTGTGCTATTAATGGTTGTGCTTTTAATGTGACATTGTAATTCATTTTATAAAGGCGTTGATGTGAATGCTAGCGCATTAAAGGTTGAAAAAAACTTTAAAACACATGTTTACTATTTATAATATATATCATAAATTACTCAGTCGTTCGATGAACATTTGATGTATGGATGTAGTTGCATTCCAGAATGAAATGCACAAAGCACTAGGGTTGCGAACCTAAATGTCCGGAATCACCCTATAACCATTAGATTCACAAATATCAACGCTTTAGATTCTTTAGAACTTGTTGTCAATACAAGACTAAAAAAAGCACTTTCAATTTATACTGCTAAGTGATTTTATTTTTAAGTGAGAGGGTCAGCACACAGGGAGATTTTAGTCTTCAGTTTGCTCATTGTAGCTCACCGCAACACCACCCTATTTTGGGTTCAATAGTTCCACTTCTGACAAAGCCATTCCAGAAACCTAGTTTCCAAGAATCAAAAGTCAGGTAAGTGAAAGAATTCCTGTGGCTACATTTCATCATTTGACGTTTCTTAAAATCTTATTTTGTCAAACTTTGAAGTTTGAGTTTAGGGATAAGAGACTTAAGAATTAAGAAAAATTAAGGGCTAATAGGGAATTCACAGTTTCACATTGTATAAGCATGTCTACCAGTAGTACCACTAGAGCAATGTTAGATAAAAAAATACATTCTGCAAAATTGCTTAAAACCCTAGGTTTCAATGATGAATACTCATGATATTTATGATCGAAACCTATGGTAGGTGTACCTCAAAACATAGATTTTCATCGAGGGAATAAGGCCTTAAAGCAAATGAAATTTAATATATCATGAGTGGGTAGCTGGATTAGGGCACATGATGTTACATGAGGTTTTCCCTTGCCCTAAATTTATCATGGTCGTGCCCAAAATTATGATGATAACAAAAGAGAAATTGTTTTTTTAAATTTGCGAGGTCGGGTATGACTATAATGCGGTCTTTGTAAACTAACGTGGCCCGTGCGTCACGCCCTCCGGTACCGCAGGCGGGGGAACTAGAACTAAGTGACCAACGAGGCATAAGCCAATAGAGCTAGGGCCCAGCCAACAAAAGAGAAATTGTTAATAAAGATAACAAAGAATAATTGTTATCCATTAATGCAAAATAACTTGGAAAAGTGTTGGGGTTTACAACCGAAGAATTTGGAAATGTCCACATTGACGTAGAAAAGCTTGCTAGTGATTAGGAAGCAGTGGATGAAATGGAGAAGAAATATTTCTTAAACAAAATAGTTCAGGATAGAAACAAATTGAAAGGTGATCATAAGCCTCCTTATGATTTGGAAATTTTTAAACCATCGGTTCAGGTTACTATTTCCATGCTAGCATTTTTCCTCAGACTAGATAACAATTTAGAAGTGGGTGCATGCCTCCTTGAAATGGTGTATAATATCCATTATGGTGTTCAACATGTCAAATATAAATTTATTGAGCACATTGTAGAATCCATGCATAAATATTTTTTAATGATTAAAGGAGGTTCCAACAAGACATTTAGGTTCACAACCTACTTGTGCTATCTTTTTCTATTAAAATTCAGAGGAATGTTTCAGACCAACAAGCTTCAGATTCGGCCCTATAGTAATCGAGGAAAAAAAATGGCTCCAGTATATGAATGGACCACTGAGATAAGGATGCATGATTCTCGAAGGAACTACAGTCATTTTGTAGACTACTTTTTGGCTCCATTGCATCAAGCAATTACAAATACTCCAATGCCTAGATTGCCTATGCCATGTAGAAACTGCATTCAACTAGGAAAAGAAATACAATTGGTTGATTAGTACTTAATGGAAGAATATACTATGCTAAGATTTTATGGATCGGGAGTACAACCATACAAACTTCCAATACATGTGACAGAAAGGGTTTTTGCTTTGGAATATGTAAGGTAGATGCAGAGTACTGATGAACTACACTTTACTAGTCAGCAAAAGAAGACCTTATTTCCTTCTTTACCTTTTTCATGTGGAGGGATCACATTCGAGAGAAAAGTATTTAGTGTGGCACATAATCTTTTGAATTTTTTTGATTTTGATGCTATATGTCACTGGCAGTATGATCCATGTGACACCATTAAATCAATGATTGTGCTCAATAAGAATGTTGCAAGTAGAATTCAACATAAAAGCAAACCCTTTCTCAAAAACTTGAGAAACAAGGATTCTTGGGATGAGGTCAAAATTGCAATGGAGAAAAGTGCTGCTGAGAATGGTATTTCTTTTGAGCAATTGTTAGCAGAAATTACGGCATTGCATCGAAAGACAATCAGGAGGTACAACAATTTTTATCAAATAAGTGCTAAACCATGTAGTAGAGTAAAAATGCCAAGTTCTGTAGAGAAGGAAGTTACAGAAAAAATTGGTCACGATAAAAAATTATTGCCTTTTGGTCTATGAGGAAGGAGCTAGGTGAACCAAGAGCTCTTCCAGAGTATGGAGATAATGAAGAAGACAATGAGTTTAGAAAATTGTGGAATATAGAGCATCCAGATGAACAAGAAGATAAAGAAAGTGATCATGAATCTAATGATGATAGGGAAGAAGGAAGACATGTCAATTTCAAACTTGGTTTAAGTGAGGCCACAAAAGAAGCATATACTACTGGAGTAGTCATAGCTGAAAAAATAGGTTATGAACTTGGTGGTCCTTTGGGATCCCAAAGACAAGGCTCTTGGACGGTAATAGATGTAGAGCATAGAAAAGCAAGTAATTTTTCTAGCCTTGGGATTGGAGGTGAAAAAGTAGACCTAGGGCATACAAGACAATTTGTTAGAGCTTCAAATCCTCATCCTCATGGTCAGACACAATCACAACTAGGACATGCCTCTAGTGGCGATGGTATGGGTAGTAGTACTAGTAGTGGTCAACATGTGCTACAACAACAAACTACACACAAGAGGACAAAAATACAATATACCACAGAAACACCAGGTGATCAAGGAATACAAAAGAGGCAAAGGATTTTGACAGGTCCAAGACACACTACCAGTGGATCCACCGCAAAGGAGTTATTTCCAGGCAACCCCCAGTGCCAGTTAGTCTGGTTGTGACATCATTAGCAACTGCAAGTACTACTACTCCTATTCCTTCGCCATTCAAGCATTCCATTGTTCATGTGTCCCTAGGTTTTGATTGCATTGAAGAGTTTAAAAATAAATCAGACATGAATAAAAAAGAAAAGAAGCAACTGATGGAGAGTGCATCTACCGTAACTTCAAAGCATGCCACAACCATGGTATTACCCACATTTGACACAAATAAAGAAATCATGGAGTACACATTTCATGTTCCCACAATTAGGGACAAACCAACAAATTAGATGGCTCGATCTAAATTCCAGGTGAACAATATTCAATTGGATTTTTCTGGACTTAGAAATACTGAAAAAATTAATGTATCAAAGAAGAATAATGAATTGGTGTACACATCATTGCTAAATCAAGATAGAGAGAAAAAAAGGTTGTAGACTCAAATTGAAAAGTTACAGGAAGACCTAGCAAATGAGAAAGCAAAGAGGAAAGTAGCAAATAACAAGAGCAATGAATTAGAAAAAAGAATAAAAAATCTGCCTCTACATCAACAAGCAAAGAGGATAAGCAGAATGAGATTGTAGTGAATGAACTGAAGAATAGGCTAGATGAGAGCAACAAGAAATATGATGAGGAAAAATCCACTTCTGGAAAAACTAAGAGTAAGCATTGCGAATGAAAATGCACAGTGGGAACAAAAATTGGAGGAGAGAAAAAGAAATGAAAGATTGGTGGCAGAGGTGATGGAAGCAAAAAATGAAATTGAGACTTGTCAAAATAAGTTATCTACATTTTGTAGAGAGACAATGAGCCATATGAAACAAAATATCTAGGATGAAATGTAGAGGATTGATCATTTGTGTGACATGTTTCAATTGATTGATGCTATGAGACAACATCATAAGAAGCTCATTAGATATTTAGTGGACAACAAAAATGTGTTGGCATTAGAGAAACCTATAAAATAAATTCAACAAATAGTCTACAAAGCCAGTGACAATGTTTTGAAATCAAAAGGGATTACTAATCTGCTTGCTACATCAATGATGTTGTCATCTATCATTGAAAAGTGTTTGAGAATGCGTGAAACAAAGGAATATTTGAATTTGGTTGCAGACAAGATGAAGAAGGTGGATGAAAAGGTAAGGAACTTCATAGAACTTGGTTTGCTAGAGGTTTTTGAGACAAATGAGTGATTCATTGGAAATAATGATTTCAGAAAGAAGATGGAGGATGCAATGAAGATTTATTTGGGCCAATTTCCTTAGAACCCAGATGTGGCGAACTACTTGGATTCTATCAAACCATTGCTAACCTTGAATGTAAAATTGACTGAAGAATGCAAGACAAGTTCCAATTTGAATCATGAATTGTTAACAAATCTTCAAGTCAAACATCAGTTAGAACAAATGACAATTCCACCACCTGAACAATTACTAATCTGCTTGCTACATCAATGATGTTGTCATCTATCATTGAAAAGTGTTTGAGAATGCGTGAAACAAAGGAATATTTGAATTTGGTTGCAGACAAGATGAAGAAGGTGGATGAAAAGGTAAGGAACTTCATAGAACTTGGTTTGCTAGAGGTTTTTGAGACAAATGAGTGATTCATTGGAAATAATGATTTCAGAAAGAAGATGGAGGATGCAATGAAGATTTATTTGGGCCAATTTCCTTAGAACCCAGATGTGGCGAACTACTTGGATTCTATCAAACCATTGCTAACCTTGAATGTAAAATTGACTGAAGAATGCAAGACAAGTTCCAATTTGAATCATGAATTGTTAACAAATCTTCAAGTCAAACATCAGTTAGAACAAATGACAATTCCACCACCTGAACAATGGAAGTTGCTAGAAAAGGTGTTGCAGTGATTTTATTTTTGATAATATGGGTTTCCAAGTTCCAACTCAGCTCTATGCAGAGTTGTCTTTGTTCCAACTCAGACTTCGGTAATGTGTCAATGTTAAATAATAAATTATCTATATTATTTATTTTTTCATTTGAATAAAAAGTCTAACAGTGGTTTCAACTACTAGATACACTTCAAATGATTGTTGGTGTTCATTGTTGTATATGCTACTAAGACTATTGCTAATATGTTATTAAGCATTGAGCTAAGTGATGAATCGCTTAGTACATGTTCAAGTTTTACTTTTAACACAATTAAAATATGAACTATAAGGTGACTTTAATTCCAGGCATCCATAATCTTAGTTAAATTGCATTACAATTCACTGATCAATACTCAATCTCCATGACTAGTACTACTTATCAAAACCAATAAACATTTATATGAATTCATGCTTTAATCAAGGTACTTTAACTGGTTCATTAAACTAGATCCATAATTAAAACATACATCAATGCATAATGACAAAGAATATTAATGGCATGTTGTGGTTACTATCACTCAAAGTCGCGGTTTTGGTGCTTTTCCTAACCTTAGTCGCTAGTCCTAAGAGATTTATAATTTATAACCTTATTGGTCACTAGTCATCAGAGTTTAATAATTTATAACCTTGTTGTGGAGTTTTGAATTTTCATAACTTCCCAATTCCCCGAGTTCGTTCACTTTGTTGAGTTGAAAACTTGCAAGTCTTTCTATTTTCTTGGACCTTGGTCATCTTTGTAGTTGGTGGGTCGAAGGTTTCGAAAACTTCAAAACTTTAGACTTTGGTTCTAAGGTTCCTAGTTTCAGTGACCATGCAACATTATGGACTTATGTACGGACTAAACTAGAGTTGTCTTTTGAGGAATTTCCAAAAGCATGCATGTTTCAAGGCTATCTTTTCGAGGAAGGAAATTGAATGTCGCATTCAATGCGCGTCCTATCAAAAATAACGACATAAGTGCGTGGTGAATTTTTACTCAAACATCTAGCTTGCATTCTCATTCTTTGGCAAGGCAAGTATTTCTCAAGTGCAAACATTGTTTTTACTCATACATTTAGCCTGCATTCTTGTTCTTTTCCAAGGCCAGTACTTCTGAGGTGCAAACATTCTTTCTCTGTGAATTTGCATTTTGTGCTCATGCAGTGTGAACGTACGGTCGGCGTAAGGGATACGAAGCTCAAACCTTTTAAGTTAGAAGAATTTTGGGCATGCCTGGAGAGAGATGACAAGTTTGAGTTGGATATAAAACTCTTAAAAAGAGGGTTAGCTCAGGTTGGGGGGTTTCCAGAAGTTGTGTTGAGTGTGGACCTGATAAGTGCATGTGCGAGAAGGTACATTCTACAGACACGGGAAATTAAAGCTGCAGACGAGACTATAATTACATAAATTTCTCCTGAAGTTGTTTCCTGAGCGCTGGGGATTCCAGAAAGGGAACCTCTAGAAGACATGTTTGTTGCAGTGGCAGGTGAATTTTTTGAAGCGAATAAAGACTAGTGTAAACACTCCATGGCCAAAACTTGGCTGAAGATTGAAAGGAAAGGTAAGTCACAACTGCCAAATAAACTCAGAAGATTACATTTTAAGGGAGAAATTGTAGATGCTATTGCTTTATTGTACCACGTTGTTGGGAATAAACAAGTTGAGTTATTTGAGGATTGGATGTACCGGTTTATCTTGACAATTTGTGATGAGAACATTTTCATTGACTGGGCTGAAGTTATTTGCTTCCATTTGAATTAGAAATTAATTAATTTCCATAAGACTGCTACTTTTTGTATGTGTTCTTGCCTGACCTACATTGTAGGTAGTCAGAGGTCCTTTTGGCCAGGGTTGGAGCCGCAAGGAATCCCAGCTTCTAATATGCCTATGTATAAATGCTTTCCTAAGTTCACTAAAAAATTTGGAATGGATGATTTTTGTCGTGTTAATGATGCATTTTTAATGGAGCCTATGAGGAAGCTGGATGGAAATCCAAAAATGCACCTTTCCCCTGAATCCATTTCTCTTGTATCAAAATATGGGAGTTTTTATATCCAATTTGATAAGTTTTCCTATCTAAGAATAGGGGGTTTTGAGAAATCCCCATTGAAATTACCTCGGTATCCTGAAGATTTAATGATATTTCTGGAAGTTTGTCGACAAATGGAAATGGTTAATATTAAGTATACGAACATGGGGAAACGATGGTATTCCTTCCCATTGGATACCCCTTCATTTTTGTGCAAAACAAACCAGATGGCTAGGGGAGCCGAAGGACTTCTCAAGGAATATAACCTCCAAAATTTGTCTATGAGAGCTAATTTTGACAATAAGGTTTTTGTGAAGCAGAATCTCTATGGAGGGAGCTCATATCAGTATCACCCATCTATCAAAGATTTTTGGGAAGATTGTGTCGATGAGAATGAAGTTTTGAGAAGAGATTATATGAGGCTAACACTAAAACAGATACAGACTTTTGGTCTTCAATTTGACATTCTTGAAAATGTAGCTGAGGATTCAACAATCTTAGATCTTGGATATGAAAAATTGCCTGATAAATCCCACCCTAGGGTTGATTGGAACCAAAGTGAAATTTTAGATATGAGGGTGTGTGTTGCCCCAGTGCTTAAAAGAACCCAGGACTAGTTGGATGGGAAATGGTGGCAAGTTGTTGGTCCTGTTCAGGAGCCGAAGTCATCACAAAAGAATGAACAGGGGTCTACGCAAGCATCTGGTGCAAGTGTATCATCGGGGAAACCCTCTATTAGGTCGTCTAGTGCAAATTATCAGTTAGGAGGTGATGGTGATAGGCCATAAGAAATAGTCAAGTTGAAGATCGTCTGTGAACAAGATAGTGTGCTTTCTCCTACCCCTAAGAAGAATACCAATAAAGAAAAACTTCAACTTGTGGCTATAGATTCTGAAGCTATCTTTAAACAGATCACTAAAGATGATATATTTCCTCCTATGTCTGAAGACTTTGAAATGCCCTCTTCTCCGCCTAATAATCCACCATTCACTCCTCCCGCTCCTAAAGATACTATTATTGAAAAATAAGATTCTGGTTTGGTAGTAGCCTCCCCAAGATGGCTGAAAAAAGCAGTGGAGAAGAAGAGAAAGTATACTCCTATAATGACAATTGAAGTGGATACAGTTGCAAATTTACTTCAAAGCTCTTCAAAACCTAAGAAATCCAAGAGGATGTCAAGGATGGTGACTGTTGCTATTTCTAGAAATCAAATGTTAGAAATTGCTGACCCTATCAAGGATTTAAATGAAGATGAAATAACAGTGGCAGACTACAAAGTCACACATGTTGATATGGGGCCTCCAACACTAGAAGGTGATATGTACCATGCCAAGTATTCAGTCATTACCTTGATTAAAAGAGTGAAAGAACAGAGGAAAGAAAATATAAAACTGCAATCTCAAGTCCTCACATTGAGTAACTTTATTTCTTCCATGGCCACTCCTCCTACATCTGATGAAGCCTAAAGTTCTCAGCCTCAGGTAGAGGACATCGATGTGCTCACCATAGAGAAAATTAAAAAGAATTTGAGCTATTCCAAAGTTACTTGTGAGGGGATCGAAAAAATATCTCAAGAGGCTATCTTCTTTCTAAATAAATCTTTGTAGTTTTACACTCGAGTTCTTGACAAGAGGAAGGAGTTAGTAGGAGAACTTCAGGATGTCAGAAAAGGTCAAACTAGTCTCTATGTTCTCTCTCAGGAAATGAAAGAATTGAACTCTATGGATCCAAAGATATTAATTGGTGAGAAAATTTTGAATAATCCTAAGGAGCTAGACCCTTCCTGGTCATATTCATTAGAATGGAAATTGAATATATATGATAATCTGGTGAATGAAATTAAGAACACACTTGAAAAATATTATGAAATGTTGGAGGAAATTAAAAAATATTTTCAAATTCTGGGAGCATAAATTACTAATGAGTTTGATGAAAGGATTCTAGATATAAGAGATCTCTCTCTGAATTTTAGAAAGAAATTCAATAAAGAAATATTTGATCCTGCTACAGTGACATGGGAGTCCTCGAAACTCAGTGCAATGGAGCTCCACTTGAAGGCTTATAATTATGGAGAAGAGATAAGATCTCAGATGTTGTTGATTCTAAAAAGGCTTTGGGAAAATGGAGAACCAGGTTACAGATTACTACAATGCCAAGGAGCAAAAACATCACCGCAATTGTCACCAAGTACCGGGAATACAAGAAAAGATTAAAGGCATGGGAGGCGTTATTGAAGGAGAAGGAGTCGGTGTTGTTTAGTTTTTATTTTTTATGTTTTTTTCTTTAATTTGGCTCTCTTGATGCTTCTAAGACTTTTTATTTTAATTTCTAAAATGGTTGTCTTCAAGGAACCGTTATCAAGACAAAAAAAAACTCTACTATTTTTATTGCTTTTCTGTTATTTCAATATAGAAAGACAATGGTGAAGTTCATGCATGCGCAATCTTTGAGTTATGGCGTGTACTATGTGGATTTATTGTGCTTTTGCTGAGTAGTTTTCCAGTGGATTGTCTATTACTGGAATGATAAATTTTTGGTTAATTTCATTGCTGTGGAATGTTTATCTGTGAATAAATATTTTATGATGATGGATGCGTAAGGAGTTCTCTGAATGATTTAGGTGATTTGGTAGTTTAAGCTTTTATTGTTTAAGTTGTGTGGATGTCTTTATAAGTTATTTGTGTTGAATTGTTAGCTTTTGTTAGCTTATAAGTTGTGGATGTTGAGCTGTTAACTTCTGTTCAAGGAATGGATTAATATTCTTTGAGTTATTTATCAAATATTTTGTGAATGGCAATGCAATAGGAATTTATGAGTTGAGTGATAAGTGTTGTTCTTTAAAAATGATGCAAAAACACATATCAAATTCAATACCATGGAATGCAATATAAAATATAAAATATCACAATTTCATGGAATACAATATAAAATATCATCAACTAAAGTTTGGAATATGATTCATGAAGTGCAATATAAAATAAAATATCGTGAAGTGCAATGATTCACAATTTCAATTTTCATTCAATACAACATAAAATATCAACAACTACAGTTTGGAACAATGGAAAATGATTCATGAATCTTGTAGTGCAGTATAAATACCTAAAATATGCTAATTCTCTTCCATTTACCAAATGGAGTCAAGGTCCTGAAACTAGCATTCAACATCAGATAGAGTAAAAGAGTCATCTTGAACCTCTTGATTCAGAGTCTACTCTTTACCTTCTTCGGCCTATGCCTCAAATTCAACATTCACTATCATTTTCGTCAATTTCATCTATCCCAGTCTCACTACCCATGGCAGTGCCACCAGTACCAGCTTTTGGAATTGGAGTGTTGCACAGATCGGTCCCTCTTCTTTCACATGTGGACCTCCAAATTGTGAGTGCCCTATCAAAAGGAAATCTTTTAATAGTATACACAGTTCCTTTCATCCTCAAGCAATTTTCCAAATTCTTGTCTAGTTTGTTTCTTAACTTTGATTTCAAAAACCCTAATGTACTGAAAGCTCTCTCATCCTCCACCGACCCCAATATCATTGTTTGACATAAATCAACAAGTTTGAAATATTCGGATATCTTATCATGCAATATTTCACTCTGACCTAAGTTTGTCCAAACCCTTTTTATTGATCCTGGTTCAAAGGCCTTGTCCTTTCCCATGGATTTATACTGGTCCTTAATAGCTACTGCAAAATCCTTACATTTCTTTCTTAGCTTATCTTCATTTAAAATTCCTTCTATTTTCTACTCATTGATTGTTACAGTTTTCAAAAATTGTTTGATCAAGATTTTTACTTGAGCATGAAAAAATCTTGGGTTATCTTGGTTTGCCCAAAATTGAGGATACACAATACTCATGGCTTCAAGTATTTCATCTCGAGGGAATCTATCACGAATCTCTGAGGAAAGATATTTTGCAATTTCATTCAAATTATCACCAACAGATTTAACAATGTCTTTAAAATCTTCCTCGTTAACAGGTACTTCTCTGCTAGAGCGCCTGGTAGTCTTACATCGGTACATTTGTATCTCATATCCACATACACAGATACATAAGTGTCCGCTTCCATTAAACTATAAATAATTATCAGGATCATTCAAATCAATAATTTTCTACCATAGGTTATAATCTATGCCATCTTGTGTTAAATCTAGATATAGATGATCGAGGGCCAAGCATGTATGTTTATGCAGATTGGAATATTCATTAATATACATAGCTCTTTCTTGGGATTTCTTCACAAGACTATTCATTTCATCTAACATGGGGAGAAGACTAGCTAAAGTCAAGAGTGTCTCTATATTGCTTAACCTATGTAAGAGGTCAAGAGCTTTGTCTATCGTGTTGTGATTTTCGCACATCCTCCAATTAAGGATTGATATTCTGAAAGAACTCGTTGCACTGTTCCATGCAGGGAGATCCATCTGGTATCGACATCCTTGAGAAGCTTGTTTCTTGGTGTTATTACCTCAGCAAAATTCTGAAATTATGTGAAACGTTTGGGACTTTGGCAGAAGTATGCGTGGATCTCGTGGACTAGATTTTCAACTTTTGATACTGTAGGAAACTTGCTTACAATTTTGAATGCAAAATTTATTCTATGGTCCATGCAGTGAATTCCAAGCATGTATGGTGCACAAGTAGTTTGTAACTTTGTGCAAACATCGGTCCTTTGAACTTGCATCACTGCAGCTCCATCAGCGCCTACACACACCAACTTTTTTGCAATTGTCAACTCATCCATACCTGCAATTTCATTCAAATATTTCTTGACTAGTTCAAATATATTATGTGATGTTGAATTGTCCTTCATTTTATGAACACAGAGAAGATGAGCTTGGCCAACATGTTGTACAATATACAAATGCATACAGACCCAAGAAGTATTGTCTACTGCAGTAACTTCATCTAAAGATAATGCAATGAAGTTTGACTCTTTTACTTTCTCCTTTAAATCTTCCTTTTCCACTGCAGCAAGACACTTTTCCCATTCCCATCTAGGGTTTACTAACCAATGTGTGTGGGGATAGTGAGGAACATTCAAAAAAGATAATAAAATAGAATATTCTAGGTAGTTTGTCATAGGATTCCCTCTAGAAAAAATATGAAAAACAACACTCATCTGAACAGTTTTTGACATATTTGCTCCTTCCATTACTTTTCCAAATTGAGCCTCAAGTGTACCTTTACATGCAGCAAGCTTTGACATGCTTTGTTGATGCTCTTCATAATCCGCGGCATACCTAACATGAAGACATTCTTCCTTTGATTTCCATCGTAAGATTGATTGTTCCTTTTTGTCTATGATTTGTTTTTCATAAACTTTACCGATGTGCTTTTCTATAGTGTCAATCTTTAGTTGCAACATCTTGGGTTTTCCCAATTTCCAAGTACAAATCGTACATTTGGCATGTGTTGCTTTTTCAATATCGTTTGATTCCCCCACTGTTACAATGAATGGGTACTTTGACAACCAACCAAGTTGAAAATTCCTTGTCATTTCCCACTCACGCCCCCATTTTGGTTTGTTTTTCCTTTTCTTGCTACCAACATCATCCTCATCCAATTCAATTATCTCATTCTGGCTAACTAGGGTATCCCTTGGAGCATCTTCTGCAGTATTTCCATCCCCATTTGAATTTGATACATTTTGATTTAAATCAATGAAAATCTCAACTTGAACTTCCGTTGGCGCTGAGGTATTGTGAATGCTACCAATATTTGGTGGAAGAGTTGATGATGTAGCTCCATCATGACCTGATCAATCAAAAGCTTTGGCAATTCCAAAGTAAGACTGTATGGTACGTCTAAGTTTTGGGCATTTTGATGGCCTCTGAGTCTCTTGATCTTCACCACACTGAGGGGTGGCAGGAGTATTTTCAACACCCTGAGAAGCGGCAAGAGTATTTTCAACACCCTAAGGAGCGGCAAGAGTATTTTCACCACCTTGAGCCTAAGGAGCGGCAGGAGTATTTTCAACACCCTGAGGAGCGGCAGGAGTAGTTTCACCACCCTGAGGAGCGGCAGGAGCCTTACCGTTGTTTCTCGAGTCACTTGACATATTAATCTTTGATTCAATCGACATATTCATCTCACTTCGAATAAAAAACTGGAAAAAAATGTCTTCTTGTTTAAGAAGGACAAAGAATAATAATATAGATCCCATTCCCTACTCAATATCATCTTTAATACTGAAGCAAGAATGGAAAAGAGATAAAGAAAACTTATTATTATAACTAATAACACTATGAAAAAATGATCAGTGATCACTCACCTTTAAGTCTACATTTTCAGCTTTCACTAACTTCCGAATCGAGAAGGAGAACCTCATAACCGAACAAAATGTGTAAGAATAAATGACACTTTCGATTGTATTTATATCAATCCATGATTCCATATTTGGTGAATTCCACAAGATTTTTAAATGGTATATTAAAAATTTGGCGAATACGTTGTAATTTTCAAGGCGAAATGTGTCCTCAAATTTAATTATTTTTTAATATTATTGGCGAAATAGGTCCTCATAAGCAACTATTTATAAATTTTGATTGGTGAAATGAGTCTTCACAAGTAACTATTTGTAAATTTTAATTGGAAAAATGGGTCCTAATACAATGTCATTTTAATAGTATTGGCGAATATGTAGGTGTTTTTTATTAAATGCTTCTGAGATTCAGGCAAAAATATTAGTCGTTCCATTTGAAACGCGTAGTTTGACAATGGCGAATTTGTTGCTTAAATATGCCTCATAAAAAAAAAAATTGGCGAATCGACATGCATTGGACCTATGTTTCGTAAATTCCAGGCGATTTGGATACCCTGTGGGTGCGAGAAATTTGCCAATTTTGAGTTGACCGATTCCTAGAATTCTCTAATTGGCGAAGATTCGCCACTAAACTTTTCCCTAGTTATTGAATTCATAATTAAATCTGAAACACATGAGAATCAATTAGAATTATGTACAATTACATAAGTTACAATATCTAAGCCAATATGAATAATGTTAAGCATGTAATTAAATGAAATCATAACACACATCTAATCTAAAAGAAATCACCAAATATCCTGAGAAGTGGATCCTACCTCCTTAGTACATATGGTGAGAGAAAACGAACACATTTCTATGTTGTTTCGATTAGAATAACATTATTCTATTCATCCACAAATATTACAAAATCTGTGCACTATTCTGCTACAAAAATTTGTGTATATTATTCTCCTTTGGTTGATATTACATATGTATTTATAGCCCATGGCTACAACAACTACTATCTAAAATAGTGTAAAACAAAATAACTTATTTTGGCCTCTGGCCAACAAAATAATGGCCTACGTAACAGTTGAGAATAGGAAACAGACAAATTGGCGAGTTTCCTTCACCATAAGAATGATGCACGTGGATCATTGGTCTATGTTGTTATAATAGTAAATAGGCGGTATTATGATGTTGGTTTATGATGTTATAACAATGAACAACTAGCAATCTCCATTCACATATTTGTGTAATTTTTTAGCTCTGGTATACAATCAACATCAATGCCACTTTGGAGACTGATGTCACCATTTGGAAGGATGAAAGATATAAGTTGCTGATCAAAAAGTAATAGACAATGATTCCTGACCAAAAAGTGACAGGAAGATCTGTAGTTCACAATTAACATGTTGCATAAATACAATCATATTTATTTATTCACATATTTTATCTAATAACTAAATTAAATATTACTTATATATATTAGATCGTATACAACATAAAATGGGAAATGGTATAGAAATGGAATGGAAATGGAATGTGGGGATGGTATGAAAGTGTATGAAATAGGCTTAAACATGGAATAAAATGGAACTTAATTTACTCTCATCAGCTGCAATATTAAATATGTATGTGTATTCAAATATGAAAATAAGATTACCAAATCTAATTATATGTATGAGATTTCACACTCACCATAATAGAAAAATCAACAAACAAATATGACACCAAATTTATGTGGAGAAATCCTTTCGGGAAAAAACTCATGAAAAAAGAGGGCAAGTATATTATTTATATTCAAATGAGAGATACACCATAATATACTTCCTTTTTGATATCCTACAACCCGGATGCTTGCATACATTTGCAAATAACACAAGATGATACTACCATCTCAAGGCTCCAATTTATAGAACTTGTGGGAGATAAACCCACAATGGTAAACTGAAACAAGAGGTGCCAAAACTACTTGCAAAAACCCACACCCCTTCCTTGGAAGACCAAATTCGTGATAATAAATTAATTAATGTGCACAAGGCTTCAACATGGGCACCTAACCCATAGCCCCTTGAACTTCTACTATTCAAGATGGTCTAGTGACTTCAACTTCCAAGTGGCACTCAAATGGACACCTGTTTCCCTCCAAACTTGGCTCCCCACTGAGGACTCTTCATATTCCCAATGTGAATGCCTAGAAGGAATAATTTTGTCCTCTAGTGATGTGTAACCTCCACCAAATGCAATTACAATATGTTAAAATCAAATACATTTCTCACATGTCCCCTAGGACACTTTCCAAGAAACATGGAGACATAAAAATTGACATAGGTTTGCAAGGTAAATGTCACCTAACCTAACACTCATGACTATGTTCCTCCTCCCTCCCCAGCCTCCTCCTCATCTAACTCTTTCTTCTCCTACTATTGCCATATTGTTTCATCTCTCTCCATCATTCCCTTTTTTTCAAGAGTTTTACCTAAACATTTCATTTTTCACCAACCCCTTGAGGGGGCATCCTACCTCCTTTTCTTTACTAGGGAATGTCATTGCAATTTCTTTCATACTTTCTTTGAAATAATATTTTAAAAACACATTGTCTCAAAGAGGGGCAAAATGTAGACACCTAAATCTAACTAACATATTTCTTCCAAAACATCATCATTTTCTATCATTACATATCATCTATCCACCTTCTGCATTTAATTAAATAATTTTATTATTTAATTAAATTAGTTTTATTTCCCTTTTATCCAATTATTTCTTAATATTATTCTCTTCTAAAATAAATAAAATTATTTATTTTATTTATTTCCATCTTTGCACATGAAATTAATAACTAATTAATTTAATTATTTATTAATTGCTCGTGCATTTCGACCTCACCAATCAACTCCCACTCACTTCGAGTTCACTCACTCAATTCAATCCTCCAATCAATCAATTATGTTTCACAACAGTCAACCCCACTTATCTCTTCAATCAATTCTCTTAACTAACCCATATGAGTAGTTAGCTCCAATCAAGAAGTTAGTGAACTCCTCATCAATTCCTCTCAACCATTTTGGGCCTTTGATCTACTGAGCCCTTCATCAGGTCTTGATCATTGGTCGATATCACCTAAAATCTATAAATTGAACCATCATATCTTCTATTTATCTTTCTCACTTATTGCAACAAATCTATATGTATATCATTCTAGAGTGCTTTGTGCTACAAAATTTGAGAGTAACCACCATTACACATTCTCTCCAAGGTGCAACATAGGAGAACAATGGAGCTAAGCTAAGATTGTTATATAAGGCTTTGTGTATGCAAGTTTTGCTATTATATTCGTATGCAACTTTCTTAATGCTTTATTGATGTAATTTTATGAATTTGATTGAGTTTTCTTTCATTTATTGTTTTCTATTCACTTTCACAGTTCATTATTGAGGTCATACGGTTTGCAATTCTTTGATTTTGAATGTAAAGTGAAAATCCCCAATATTGGATATTAAATGCTAAGTTGGAATTACTATGTCCCACTTCTAATGATTTGCATTACCTTTCAAGGTCGTGCATTATGTTATTAAGAGATGAAGCCTCATCGTATTAAAACAAAGGCACATATTTTATACTTTATTGATCTTAGCATTCCACACCATGGGATCAAACCACATCAATGGCTTATAGGGCTATAAGAATAAAATGAATATGGTTAGAGAAAGAGGCAATGCTATTGGCCATAAAAGAGGACATATTATTTTTTGGGTACATAACAGTTTTATTTTAATCCAAATGATTAAAATATTAATTTTATGCATGCATAAGGATTTTAAAGGAGATTTAAAGGTCCATGAATATAAGATAATTGCATATTGCTTTAAATTGTGCATAGTTAAAATCAAGTGAAGATATTTTTGAGCTATTACAAGACTATAGATAGTTACTACAAGTATAGTCAATGTGTGTTTCTTACTTTATCAATATTTTCTCTAAGAATAATGTTTGATTGCATTGTTGTTTTTCTTATGATTTGATAAATTTTAATTATTTAAGAAGACCATGTATTCCTAGCTTGGGACTTGACTACAAAATAACTATTGACAAGGTTAATCTAATGGCCTCTAGGGTTTGTAATTCTTCAAATTTGAACCTAAAGTAAAAATACCTATCATTGTCTATTGAATGCTAAGTAGACAATGTTAGGGGCACTTCAAATTATTTGTATTACTTTCCAAGTTTGTGTAAAATTTTGGTAAGAGCTTGGGACCTGTAATAAATAAAATAAAGGCCCATATTTTATTAATCTTAAACCAATAGATCAAACTATATCAATGACTCATGAAGCATCATTGAACCTAGACCCATCTATGACAATATGACAACTTGGTGCTAGAATATAGGCCTTTGGATGAGAAATCTAACAATGTCATTGATACTTCTAAGATTGTTGGGAATGCTTCCTTTGGCATTGAAAATATTGAGATAGAAACCATTCATGACCTTTATGAATATCTTTCCACAAATAATCTTTTCCATGATAGCACTATCCTTACCATCACTCTTGACCTCCAATACCTTAAATTTTTTGCTTGGGACCAACAAGATCACATTTTATTAGATTTATTTCACACTAACAAAGCTATCATAGGACTCTAAGATAATATCCTATCAAGGAATCATAAACAAGGCTTTGAAATCAGTCTAAATGCATTAACATATGTTGAGCAAAAAAAATCATAATCAACATGAAGTAGAGCATCCACATGAAGCAAAAGGTCATAATGAAGCAACAAATCCAACTGAAGCTAAAAAATTACAAGAAATTGAAAAAATCAAAAGAAATAAAAGCATAAAAAATTAAAATTCCTTAATGAAAACTTTGAGGTGCTAGCATGTTGAAAAAAAAAAGATAAAAAAGAGTATATTGGTGAAATATTTGAAGCATTAATAGACAAGGAACTCAATCATCCATCTACATTCATATAGTTACAAAATTTCATCGATGTCAACATTGTAGATAGGAGTCCTAAAATCATTAATGTAGCTATTCTTGATCTAAAATACAATAGGATAAGTGTGATCCTTTATGCAAAATCCAAAACTACAGAATCCAAAGTCTAAAATTTCACAATACAAAATACCAATCAAAATTCAACATCTTTCATCCAACACATCCTATTTCACGCTCCTTGACTACATGCTCTATTGTGAGGGTTATGCAGGAACTTTGTTAATATTTGTAAATTTAAAAGAGGCAAACCTAGCAATCAAAGAAGTTCATGATGGTATTCATGTAGCACACAATAGGGGCATGATCCTAGCAAAGCAATTATAAAGCATAATACTCCTTGCACATCATGGCAAGTGCATATAAATTGACTACACCAAAAGGTGGTCAAGAATTGGAAGAACCAATAAACATTGTGCATCTCAATTTTTTTCATAGTTGAAACAACATTAATAAAAAAAATCATAAAAGAAAATCATAAAAATCAAAATAGCAAAGATAAAATCACCCTCTAGTGTTGTATGGTGTCTTAAGCAAGTACCATGATTAAAATCTACTTACAAGTGTCATGTGTAGCACATAATATCCATCATTTGTAGATACCCTCTACACTTGGAAGCAAGGTTGGTCCTTTTATTCCATCTATTGCATATTGTTTCCATCCCATCGTTTATCATAACCATATTGTTTATGTTCACCTTCATTTCGTCGTTACTCTACTAAGGATTTAGACAAAGTATTGGCTCATGCTTCAAAAAACACCTTGGTTCTAGTGGGCATTGTTGTCATCATGGTGCACACTCTTTTATAGCATTATTCCTTGAAGTTCAAAAACATAAGTAGAAACCTAGAAATGTCATTGCATTTAAACATCAAGCAAACACATCTCTAATTACAACAAGCAATCAAGCATCACAAGCACAATCAATCAACTCACATAGGTTTTACCCTTTGCTATGGTGAGGAAATTATTAAAAGAATCAATCATTATATCATCAAGATACATAAGTTCCAATATAACATCACTTTTTTGGGATAGATTGTTCCTAGTTAGGTATTGCTATCAAGCATCACAAGCACAATCAGTCGACTTCCATGGATTTTACCCTTTGGTATGGTTAGAGCCTTATTCAAAGAATCAATTATTATATCTTCAAGATACATAATTTCCAATCTAACATCACTTTGTTGGGATACATTGTTCCTTGTTAGGTATTGCTATCAGTATCACACCTCCTTGGTTTTTTCTTTGGTGAGAAGTAAATATGTGTCATCATCTATCTGCATAATATTTGATTACATACTATTGTTATGCATGCATTTTTTCATCCCACAACAAATTCCACCAAGGTTGCCAGAGTTCCTTGATGATATGTTTGTTGGGGCATTTTACTATTTTCTTTTTTTTGCATTTGATCCAAACCTTCGCACATATAGAATGGCATCATTATGATCTTTCCATATAATTTTGCATCTTATCATATGCTAAAGAAAACATCAAATTGCTTAACACATTTAGAGCCTCTTCAAGATTACTAGCATGTTATTGCTTTAATTCGATCTCCATATTTGTATTTTGAGAGCCCTCTATTAGGGTTAAATGGTAGATATCTAACAAGTTAAATGCAGATTTAATTAATAAACAAAGAAATAAAACACACACAGAAAAATTAACACAGAGAATTTAATGTGGTTCACCCAATTTGGGCTACATCCACAAAATTGCAGTCATCCAATGATTTTATTATCCAATGCAAAACTTATTACAATCTCACAAATAATTGCCTTTTTTCATCATACTGTAACTTTCATCTCAACCCCTATAACAAGCTTAGAAGCTTCCAGATTAGGGTTCTACAAAGTTAGTTTTTTTTCTTTTTCGATGATTTTTCCTTATTTGGTGACATAGCATGATACATGAAGAGTGTACATGAAGAGTGTACATTATAGCATGATCAGTCGCCACATACCAACATGCTCCTATGCCCTTTATGCCTACATGCTCTTTCAGGGAGGCATCTCTTTAATCTATTAATGTTGATACAACATCAGGCTTCTACTTCCAGTCTAGGCCAATATATGAAGAGCAATTTGAATTATAGCCTAACAGCTATTTAAATTGCTAGATCGATTTCCTATGAAGAGGCACATCCATTTCTAAGTGATGTGTTATTTATTAAATGAAACTGACATCTATTTTATGAAGGGACGTGATTTTCTTGATGCCAACTTTATGTGTCTTAAAAGACACGACATTTTGTTGGAGGCCAACATGAAGTTTTGTAGTGATGCATCTCTCCCTTCCACTTGTATATATAATCGATGTCTTTCATTGTTTCATCATTCATTCATTCATAAGTTTGTGTTTTCTCAAGTGCAAGTTCATCTTCAAGTGCATATCGATATTGTCGAAGGCTAAGTCTATATTTGGTGAATTTACATCATTGTGTTACTGTGAATTGCATCAAATTGTGGTGCATACTCTTGGCCTCATTATCGACCTCTATTGTAAAGGAGATTCTCTTTGTGATTCAATATATAAGTGATATATTGTTGTTGGGTTTTTCTCCCTCAAGTGGAGGGTTTTCCCAGGGTATTTGTTGTGTCATTGTGTTGATTTTGAATTAATTTTTTTCTCTAATCTGATCATTAAAAACTAACATGGTATCAGAGCGGGTTTGAAGAAGATCTTGATCAGTTTTAGTATTGCAGCGATACTCCTTATTCTCTTTCTCATCGTTGATCACTTCTATCTCTTCGTCAAGATGGTGAACGGTCTCAAGATTGAGGACAGACTTGAGGGAGCATCAAATTTCACATATTGGAGATTCAAAATTATGCTCAACTTGGAAGAAAATGAATTGGAAGAGTTCGTGGAGAGCAAAGTCCCCGAGCCTATGGATGAGGAAGAAAAGGTTCAATGGAAAAAGAAAGATATTAAGGCGAAGAAGATGTTAGTTGATTCTGTGAAGGATCATATTGTTCCTATCATCTCCTAGTTGAAGATGGCAAAAGAAATGTTTCAAACCTTGGAGGACATGTACGAAATCAACAACACAAGCTGGGCACTTGCACTAAAGCAACAACTCCATCATGTTAAGATGGTGAAAGGAGAATCTGTTATTGCTTACTTCATGAAGATTTCTGAATTGAGATATTAGCTCTCTACTATTGGTCATATTATTGATGACAAGACTTGACCATGCTTGCCCTTAATGGTCTTCCTTCATCTTGGGAGTCTTACATTCAAGGAATCAGCGCAAGATCGAAACTTCCCAAGTTTGATCGTTTAAGGGTGGATTGCATTCAAGAGGAGTCTAGGTTAGCTGCTAGAGGTATTGGTCAAAGCTCTACGAATGAATACATTCATGATCTCACCACTCAATCCTCAAAGAAAAAAGGGAAAGATGGGAAGAAATGATATTTCAAGAGGAATAGAGATAAAGGAGTTGATGGTGCTACCACATTCAAGAAGAAGAGGGACCTCTCCAAAGTCCAATTTTTTAGATGTGACAAGTATGGTCACTATGCAAAGGATTGTCCAATCAGGCCTAAGCAATAGGCTACCATTGCAGATGTTGATGAAATTTCTCCATAGAAGCATTCTTGTGAATACTTATTCTACTCAACATTGTCAAGCAATGTACTTACCGACACTAATACTTGGTTGATTGATAGTGGTGCCTCTCGCCACATCACCAGATTTAGGGAGCATCTAACTAATTTGGTGGAGAGAGATTCTAGTGAACAATTCATTATTGGAGATGATGCTAGTTACTATGTGAAAGGAATTGGGACCTCCACTCTTCACTTGGATTCTAACATTTCCCTGTAGTTGAGTGATGTTCTATTTGTTCCAGGCATCAAGTGAAATCTTGTTTCCATTTCAGCCTTGGAAGACAAGGGGTACAAAGTTGCATTCTCAAAAGTAAAAGTTCTTGCGTAGACAAAGAACTCAAACTTCAAGACTACTCGGTTGATTGGAGTTAGACAGGAGAGCCTCTACAGGCTATGCACTCGTCCACTTCAGGCTCTAGTGCATGATTCTTCAAGCATGTGTGAACTTTGGCATCAAAGATTGGCTCACCTTCACTTTCGAGCTCTACCTATCATGGAGAAGATGGTCATGAGCCTTTCGAAGTTCAACCAGGAGCATGAAGGTACTTGCAGAGGCTGCGCTTTGGTTAAGAATACAAAAGGTCAATTTCATAGTAGAGAAAGTAGATCCAAATGTATTCTAGATCTTATTCATTCTGATTTATGTGGTACAATGTTTGTTGCTTCTTCAAGTGGTTTCTTGTATTACATTATTTTTATTGATGACTACTCTAGAAAGACTTGGATTTATTTCTTGAAATCTAAAGAATTTGAGGTATTAGAAAGGTTCAAGGAATTCAAAGCTCAGGTGGAGAATTTTTCCGAGAAGCAAATCAAAGTTTTGAGATCCGATAATGGAGGAGAGTACACTTCCAGCAGCTTTCGTAGTTTTTCCATTGAAGCTAGGATTAAGAGGGAGTTCAGTGTCCCTTATAATCCTCAATAGAACAGTGTTGCTGAAAGGAAGAACAGATCTATTGTGGAAGCAGCCAAAGACATGATTCATGACCAAGATCTGCAAACCTTCCTTTGGGCAGAAGCATCTAGGACAACAGTCTATGTTCAGAATAAAAGTCCTCACCGTATTTTGGAGAATATGACTCCCGAAGAAGCATTCACGAGAGTGAAGCCGGAAGTGAGTCACTTGAGGATCTTTGGTTGTCTTGTGTATGTTCATGTACCGAAGGACAAGAGAACAAAGTTGGAGCCTTCTGGCAAGAAGGGGATATTTGTAGGTTACAATGAAACATCAAAAGCCTACAAAATCTACATCCCAGGTCAAAAGTTGATTGAGATCAGTAGAGATGTCACATTTGAAGAAGATTTTACATTCAGAGGATCCAAGGACACTCATATGGATATTGATAATGAAGAGTCTCCTCGGGATATGGAAGTTGACCATGCTCCCGAGATTCAGAGGGAGGCTCCAGAACCAAAAGAAGATGATGATCCAGTTGAGCCCTTGGAACCTACTGATGGGCATACCGATATTGTGATCAAAAGAAAAAGACTTATTTGGGCTAGGCAAACAATGCAGGAGGCAGAAAGGTTTGCAACACCTAAAGGAACCTTCAGAGAAAGTAAGACACCTCACAAGTTTTCAAGTTATGTTTCTTTGATGAGTCAGATTATTGAGTCTAAACCTTCTAGTGTTGAGGAAGCTTCTAGTCAACAGGTTTGGAAAGATGTTATGTCGAAGAGTATCCGTCCATTCTCAAGAATGATGTTTGGGACATTGTTCCTAGACCCGAAGGCAAATCTGTGGTATCTTTTAAATGGCTCTTCAAGATCAAGCATGCAACTAATGGGAGCATTGAGAAGTACAAGGCTAGATGTTTTTCACAAAAAGAGGGAGTTGACTATGAAGAAACATTCGCTCCAGTTGCTTGTTATACTTCTGTCAGGACAATCATTGCTATTGTTGCATCTAGAGGATGGAAGATTCACCAAATGGATGTGAAGACAACTTTTCTGAATGGTGTAATCGAGGAAGAGGTATATATTGAGCAACCTAATGGATTTAAGGTACATGGGAAGGAGTCTCATGTTTGCAAGCTGAAGAAGGCCGTGTATAGTCTTAAGCAGACTCCTCGTGCTTGGTACAAAAGGATTGATCATTACCTATCAAGCTTGGGCTTCTCCAAGAACTATGTTGATTCTAACCTGTATTTCAAGGTAATTGATGGTGAAGCATTGATTTTGGTTTTGTATGTTGATGATTTGATTCTTACTAGAGAAGAACACCTCATTATCAAATGCAAGGAGTTAGCTTCTAAATTTGAAATGAAGGATCTTGGTCTCATGTATTACTTCATTGGCTTAGAAGTTTGGCCGAAGCCGGATGAGATGATTCTAAGTCAAGGGAAGTATACTATTGATATTCTGAAGAGATTTGGTATGATGGATTGCAAATCCATGTCTATGCCTATGGAGACCAACTTGCACAAGCTGAAAGAGGTTGCAACTAGTTCAAATCTGGTGGATCCCATGTTGTACAGGCAGTTGATTGGATCGTTAATGTATCTAGTCAATACCAAACCAGATATCTACTATGCAGTGAGTGCACTCAGTCAGTTCATGTGTGAACCAAGGAAGATACATCTAGTTGTAGCGAAACATATTCTGAGATACTTGCGTGGCACAGTTGGATATAGGCTAAGATATTCTTCAGGTGTGGATTTGAAGTTGCATGGTTAAACTGATTTTGATTGGGCAAGGTGTGTCACTGATCAGAAGAGCACCTCTAGATGTTGCTTCAGTTTGGGGTCTGCGATGATATCCTGGTGCAGCAGGAAGTAGTCATTTGTAGCATTGAGTACAACAGAGGCCAAGTATATTGCGGCTTGTGTGGCAGTTCGAGAAGCAGTGTGGTTTCGGAAGCTCCTTGCAGGATTGTTTGGACAATCAATGGAGCCAACTATCATTCATTGTGATAACTAGAGTTCTATGAAGCTTTTTGTCAACCTATGTTTCATGACATAACTAACCATGTGGAGATCAAATACCATTATATCAGAGATATGGTATTGAGGAAAGCAATTCAGTTGAGGTATATTAGCACTGATGAGCAAACGACAAACATTCTCACCAAGCCTCTCTCCAGGATAAAGTTTGTGTACTTTCGAGATAAGCTTGGTATGGTGGAGAATCAAGCCCTAGCTGAGGAGTCTTATTATCAGTGATCCTCTTTAATGCATTTCTCTTTGAGAGAGATTTGAGGTGCAAGCCCTTTTTAATGCATTTCTCTTTGAGATTTGAGGTGAAAGCCCTTGTTTCCACCCTCTGGGAGAGCCATTATGGATGTCATGTGTGTGACTCCATGACAACATCACGTGAGAGAGTTCGTGATGATTTTCTTGTACTTGTGTTTTCACCCTTTGGGAGAGCCATGGTGAATGTCACGATGAGTGATGAGCACTTGTACATACCATACATGGGTGTAGCCATGATGGTTGATATCACGATGAGGTGATATCTTTCTTTTCCACATATGGGTGTAGCCATTGTGGTTGACATCACGATGAGGTGATATGTCTTATGCAGCTAGAAGTATCCTCCCTAGATGAGAGGGAATGTTAATGTTGATACAACATCGGGCTTCTACTTCTAGCTCAAGTCGATATATGAAGAGCAATTTGAATTATAGCCTAACGGCTATTTAAATTGCTAGATCGATTTCCTATGAAGAGACACGTCCATTTCTAAGTGATGTCTTATTTATTAAATGAAGCCGACATCTATTTTATGAAGGGATGCAATCTTCTTGATGTTGACTTTGTGTCTTAAAAGACACGAATTTCTGTTGGAGGCTGACATGATGTTTTGGAGGGATGTGTCTCTCCCTTCCACTTGTATATATAATTGATGTCTTTCATTGTTTCATCATTCATTCATTCATAAGTTTGTGTTTTCCCAAGTGCGAGTTCATCTTCAAGTGCAGATCGATATTGTTGAAGGCTAAGTCTATATTTGGCGAATTTACATCATTGTGTTACTGTGAATTGCATCAAGTTGTGGTGCATACTCTTGGCCTCATTATCGGCCTCTATTGTAAAGGAGATTCTCTTTGTGATTCAATATATAAGTGATATATTGTTGTTGGGTTTTTCTCCCTCAAGTAGAGGGTTTCCCCAAGGTATCTGGTGTGTCATTGTATTGATTTTGAATTAAATTTTTGTGCTCTAATTTGATCATTAAAAACTAACATAATCCATTCTATTGTCTAACCTAATGTGCTTGGGATATTTTATCTTATTTTTCTTTGAGGTGTTGAGACATGGTGGAAGAATGCTAGCTAAGATTTGTTGACCCTTCATGCCTCTGACTCTTGGTTCATGGTTTCTCTCAAGATGATGAGTCTCCTTAAGATGTTGGTTCTCTTGTGAATGGTGTGACTAGTGATTTCTACTCATATTGGTGAAACCTAACCACTTTCTACTCTAATTGCTCAACTAGCTATACAATTGGCTTTGGATTTGCTTCAACATACTCACATGGTGGTCATTCAACCTACTTTGGCTTGACTTTCCTTTGTTCCTATTGTGCACATAGTTGGGACCTCTGTGCAGGAATTAGCCCTCTACTCCTAGTTATGTTGACTTCTATGGTGATTTTTCTAAACTATTATGCAAAGGCAAAAGAAAAGCCTTCCCAAATCTATCTCCCAATCTCATAATAAAGTGAAGGGTGTGAAATTAAATAGAGTTGAGCATGGCATTGTCTAAGTTGGATCTCTAGGACTCTTTTACTTCTTACCTTGCTTCACAACTTAGCTACAATGACGTCTCTCTTTGTTTTGCTTTGTTGGGTTGTTTTCTTTGTCCCATAACTCATGGTAATCATTCCTTCTATCTATGAGTTTATTTTTTGTACAAAGGTGTGAACCCTTTTAAAACACATTTTTATCAATATAAAAAACATTGTTTCTTCTAGTTACAATGTCATTTCAAAGAGGGTCAAATGTAAATACTTAAATTTTGCCTCATCTAAAATGATTTATTAGTTTCATCCAAAATTTACTCTGAATAACTAGTTATTAAATTAAATCCATTAAACTCATTTCCACCTTATACTTAAATTAAATTCTCTTTCCACCTCATTATTAAATTTAATTCAATTTAATAACCCACTTCCACCTCATTATTTAATTAAATAAATACCTCATTGTTAAATTAAATTAAATAGGTCCACTCTCACCCACTCACAATAAATAAATAAAAGTATCCCTCCAAAATTAAAATAGATAAGTTTGATTTAAGGATAAAAGGGAAAAATTGTTTCCTTATTTAAGGTCTCATTAAACTCTTGTGGAACCAACCAAAATCTTCTCTATGAGAGGAGGTATGATCCTTACCGATCACCTAACTTTTTGATTAAGGATCACCTAAGTGTTAAAAACAAAAATTGAAGATTTTTCTTACACTTTAAATCATGTACGTACTCCCTTTGACCACATAATTCACTTAGTATACTTTTTGATTAAGGATCGCCTCAGTTGTTAAAAACAAAAATTGAAGATTTTTCTTATACTTTAAATCACGTATGTACTCCCTTTGACCACATAATTCACTTAGTATGTGGTTCACCACCATCAAGATAGCAATGACTTAATTAGTGCAATTTCATCATGATGAAGTGGATAATCATATATTTAGGCATTCTAAATCACTTATGGAAGTTTCTAGTGCACAAGAAAAACTTCCAACATCCTTCAAAAAGGGGTGGGGAAGACAAAGACAAGGTTTAAGAGGTTGGAGAACTGATTTTGCATCCAATAGAAGGGGCAAACTCAATTGTAGTTTTGGTGAAGACTTGAGCATGAACTTCATAGCTATAATCCACACATCTGTAACTTGTATTCCAATCATGATAAGTCAAGTAGATAATTACTACTTTGATGTTGTATTTCCTCCATTTTCAAGGGTTTCTATAGTAAATATAAGAATCCACTATTTTGTACGTTCATTTTGAAAGTTCCCTATAGTTGTTGCATACTTAAACTCACTTCCAAACAATAATTGATAGTTCTAAGACAATGCAAAACTTGAAAATTGATGATTCTCAATTTCTACTAATTGTTTGGCAAAACTATAGATCACCATATGTGTTGAAATATGTGCATAGCAACAAGCAAATGAAGATATCTTGCTGGTTTCTGACTACTTATATCTTGACCAATTTAATCCTCAGGTGAGCTTAATTGACCAACATCTATTATTGCTTGAAAAGAGGTGATCAATTGGTATTCTTTGATTCCCCTACAATGTTTTATTTCTGACATTGGCAACCTCCTATACTTCAGAAGTTCAATATAAATTTAATCAAGTATAAATGTTTCATAAGGGAGCACAAAGAAGTATTGAACTTTCAGAGGGCCAAAGCAAATATTAGGCTACTTGAAGACGCTAGAGAGGTTGTTAAATCTAGTTGGGGTGGGGTGACGATGGCAAATACCCTAGCCAAAGTGATGTTTGAGCTCCAACCCAAGAGAGTATACAGAGTGGAGGTAAGTGAATAAAAAGCAACACCAAGGATATAAGAAAATAGTCGAGGCAAATGGTGCAACAAAGACACATGTAAACCATGTAGAGTGATTAAAGAGAGGTAACATTAAAAGATCAACGTAAATAAAATAGGGGCTCCTTTTTAAAATGTTTGGTTGGAAACTAGTTGTAGAGTGGAAGCCACGAATTCTATTTGTAGAATTTAAGTGCACTGAAATATTCCAAGGAGCTATTACATGTATTATATATGAATCCTAGCCATGGAACAAAGCTTTCCACTAGAAGCCTTAATATATCATCAAATATTCAGAATTGCTAGGCTGAAAACAGTCAATTCTTAGACTATGACACTCACAAAAGCCCTTACACCAGGGCGTTCACAAGGCTCTTAGACTGTGACATCCACAAATGCTCAAAGATATGCATACGATCTAATTTTGTATTTACCAATTTTCAAAATGTATACACTCTATATATCATATACTTGTCTCAAGACTCAAATCTTAAGGAGATCCTAGCAACAAAGCTCTGTAATATTACACAATGGTTGCAAAACTGCAAGGATCTATAACATTGAGACATTTAATATCATGGTACGCTCACAAAACTCTTCATGGATTTAAATAATACTTATGTTAGAAGACATCAGGAGATGTCAACCAACAAATTAGGTATGTGTTGTGAGTTTATAAAATAGCAATCCAAAGTTACAGGTGAAATCTTAATTAGATTATGATTGTCTCGGTGCTTAAAAATGCAGAGATCTTACAATGTGATGATAAAATTCAATAAGTGATTATGATTAATAATAAACAAAGATTAAAAACCTATCCCTACCACCTCTATACAATTACATTAAATATACAATATTTTAAGTCAGCTAAGGTACAGATCAAGCTGCAGTTATTTGCAACCATGTTTATGATTAGTAATCCTCTAGCATCATAGGTGTTATAGGTCAAAAAAATATGATAATGCAATTAAAACTGTCAATTTATATTATAATTCACTGGAACAATCTTTGAAAAAGTACCGACTTTTCATGGATCATATGAGGTATTTATTTCCCCTTGCCTTACAAACTTAGAACACTACCTTGCATTGACAAGGAAATAAACTAATGTTTATTCAAGAAAATCTTAGTTAAGGTTCTAATAATATAAATGTCTAACCTAGTATTATCCTTTTTAAATCTATTTACACAATATGCGTCATATGTAAAAACGTTTTTTTATCTCCTGCTGTATTTTCTGCATATTCTTGCCGTCTAATGTTCTGTTGACTTTGAGTTTCCATGTATATGTTGGCTAAACCTCATTTTGCCACCACAACATAGCTAAAAAATCAAATGAAGTTCTGTGATGATGGGTTGAATGAATTAATATTTACAGTCATAAATTTGAACGATTCATTGAAGATCTAATAGCTCGAACCAATTAGCCAATGAACAGTTCTTAAATCTAAAACAGAGCAAAATGAAATTCCTGATTGAATTGCATTCCTCAGACCATAAATACAAAGAATACATTCATAACAAATCTATGAAATGTAGGCTTTGACAGCGTCTGTCAGAGTACAAACTAAGCCGGTCCTTGGACAGGTCACTTTTCCATTGTTTCTCTTGGCCATTTCTTCCAAAGCCTGTCGGATTGCAAATAACAAGGTGTAAGAAAATAATCCATTCACAGAACTAGGAAAAGAATACTAGAATACATATACATCAAGCTGTGCATTAAAAAAAAGTCATATTTAATTTACACAATGCTTGCAGTCAAATCAATATATCCTTGCTGCTGTACAGAGAAACGAATGTTGACTTGATAGACAACTGTTACCTTTTTAACCATGAATTGGATTATTTCATGTTTTAGCACTCATGTTGAATTATAGTTTCATTACTTCTTCCTTTAAATATTATAATCAGTTGAGAAGAATACCTTAGTGCTGTACACGTATCCATTTGGTAAAACCAGTGGTGGATTATGTTCATCCATTAGTTCTTTTGAAATGTAACAAACAAGCTTAGAATGGATGTGCTTTGAAAAAGGCAAAGATGATGCAAGATTGCGGAAGTTCTCCTGTGACAATGGGTCTTCTTTTGTGCAGTTCTCCTCATAGCAAAATCTTTAGCAATTTAAAGAAATGATCCCAGCAATCTAGGAAAAAATTCTTAAAGTAGCCTATCTGCTTTTCCAAAATACTTCTACCTGCAAAATTGATTTAGTAATGCCATAAAATTTAAAAGATGTATTAAAGGATACGGAGTCTTAAGGGCAGTTAACCCAGCTTGTAAGTAAATATTCAGCAGTGGTTGAAGAGTCATTCCATACAGTTTGCAAAACTCCTGCTTGAATAGCTGAACTAAATCGTCCCATTGCTTTGCATCAAACAATATCTGTGCAGAGAAAATGCAGGCCAGTAAGCATCAATAGTTCATAATAATTATTAATTAGTAAATTAGAACTTGCGTTACAACGAAGAACTACAATGCCCAACATTATAAATTTATGCAACTTATAAACATAAAATTGGAGAAAGGACAAAATGGAAGATTGTCAATACTGTCTAAATTCTAGCAAGCTACAAACACAATAAAGGTCGATGAGAAATTTATAAAATGTGTTTCTTAAGCAAGTACTGTGGTAAGAAAAACAAATTCTTCTTTTAGAAGTGTGCAGTAATAAATATCTTTTTAACTATTTAGAGTGGATATCATGCCTTTAATGATTTAAGGCATGCGAACCAGATACAGTTGGGATTAATATGGAGGAAGGAGCAACTGCTCTTCTAGGGATTTCCTTTAGATAAGGACTATCTTTCTCCTCCACTCCTCTGATTTGACATCTGTTTGCCTGTGGCAGCCCATCTTTTGCAGTCATTTTTGCTAATGGATTTCCTATAGCCTATTTGATCCTATTTTTTGCTCCTGTGAAATATCCCAACCAAGTTTTGTGCAACTTTTTCTGATTTTTGAAACACAAAATGATGACTAATTTTCTGATTTTTTATTTCTGCTCAAACTCTAATTTGCTGATGTAATTTTCTGAGAATATTTATGCACAAACAGCAGTATACATTCACCCAAATAATAACCAAACTCGTAGCAGATCATAAACAACGTGAAACCAACATCATAATCTACCAAACTTTCCAAAAAAATGAACCAAAACTCTGATATTTAGATATCCAGTTTGCTGCTACAACTCAGACTAATTCAATGATGCAATTTGCACAATGAAATGGGCTTCAAACATGCCCAGCAACATGAAAGAGTTTGCTGATATGAAGAAGCCCCAATTTTATGCAATGTAGACGACCTCCTACTCTAACCTTAGCTGGGCGAAATTGCTCCAGCTCACAACCATGCAAACAAATGCAACTAATTGATGAAACACCACTCAAAAACCCTACCAAAGGGGTGCACTGGCCTGCTGGTCTGCTGGTAGGGTTTGCAACCCTTGAAATCTGAAGAATATCCTCCAACTTGCACAATTCGCCCCTCCAAACTAGATGCCTAAATGCTGATGCAGAAATCTGAATGTGATCCTAGCAAGAATCACCATTGAAGCCCATGTGAACCTCCATCATGAAGTCCTCCATTGAAGAAGCTAGGGTTTCGTCCATCTTCTCCTCAATTCCTAAGGGTTTTCATCCTTAGAGAATTCGCAAAATAGCAGAACATGAATTCAATGATGATAAAATGCCTTCCAAGTCGCCTTATATTTATATCAATCTCCTTATGCCTCCCAAACTGGCCGACCCAGCTTTAGGTGCCAAAATTGTAAATTAAAATTGTTTTAATTTATTTTTCCCTCCTTTGGGCGCCCACTTGACTTTTGAATTTATTTTATAATTTTTTTTACCTTATTCCTATAAAAAGGGGCCACCCAGGGCAATATAAAAATATATAAAATATTTCACACTCCAAAAATTATGATAAATCATTTAAACCACTTTCTCCACATTTTCCCGCCTAATAAAAATTGTTTGAGCCAAAAAGAATATTTTATCTATTTTTCCCAAGCTCCAAAATGCATTCCTTGCCACATTTGCTAGCCTATAGGAATGAAGAATAGACTAACCTCAAATTTGATTGCTTTAAGTGTTAGGTCGGAAGTGGCAACATTACAGTCCTCCCTTCCCAAGATTGTTTGTCCTCAAGCAATTGCAAACTAGAATGATGTAAAATCTACTCTCCTTCCCATGTCGCATCCTCCAATGGCTTCTTCCACTTCACCAAATACTCACGAACCTCCCTGTTCACCTATCCCTCATCTCCAATATACTGTCAAGAATCAATATCAACACACCCTCTTCATCAAGAGGTGGAAGCTCCGGAGAAGAAATGATATGTGGTCCAAGTGCCTTCTTGAGGCAAGACACATGGAAAACATTGTGGATCCTACTATCAGCAAGTAGCTCAAGCTCGTATGCTACCTCTCCAACTCTCCTCACAATCTTGTAGAGACCATAGAATCTAGGCTTTAGCTTCTCCACACCACTCTTCTTCAAAGTAGAATACCTATATGGTTGGAGACGCAAAAACACCAAATCACCAACCTCAAAAGACCTCTCCACCCTATGTCTATCAACATGTGTCTTTTGCTGATTTTGTGCTTGTTGAATATTATCCTTAAGTCCCTTAAGGATATCCTGACTATCCTTAGCCCTTGGGGCCCAGCAATCCTCAAAATCTAAATCCACAAAAGATGGAGCATCATACCCATACAAAGCTCGGTATGGAGACATACCAATCGACATGTGATAAGTGGTATTGTAACAATACTCACCCAAATGCAACCATCTAATCCAAGCACGTTGCTGCCCCGCAACATAGTTATGAAAATACTCCTCAACCCACTTGTTCACAATGTCCATCTGTCCATTTGTTTGTGGGTGATAGCTAGTGCTCGATGTCAACTCCATACCTGCCAATTGGAAGAGCTCTCTCCAAAATACACTAAAGAATCTATTGTCCCAATCACTCACAATGGTCTTGGGGAGTCCATGCAACCTGAACACCTATCTGAAAAACAATTCAGTCACTTGAAGGGCTGAAGACTCCATGGGTATCGCAAAGAAGTGTGCATACTCGGTCAATCTATCGACCACCACAAATATAAAATCCCTGCCTTGGACCTTGGGCAGTCCAGTGATGAAATCCACCAAAATACTCTACCATCTCTGCTCCGAAATTGGCAAGAGCTGAAGCAACGCCGGTAGAAAAGTATACTCGGACTTATTTTGTTGACAAGTCATACACTCTCTAACATGTTGCAAAACATCATCCTTGAGACCCTTCCATGAGAATCTCTCCCTCACCTTCCTATAGGTTTTGAAGAACCCTAGATGCCCTGCTAGAGGAGTGTTGTGAATGGCTCTCAAGATCTTCTCCTTCAACTTCAATTCAGGCACCAAATAGATCCTATCCTTGTAGCATATCACATCATCCATCACCTTATACCTATCATCCTAAGTCTTACCATCCAAGAGCTCACAAGAAAATGTATTCTTGAAATACTTGACCAATAGATGAGCCTTCGAATCCGTCAAGATCTCCAACATAGAGCAAAGGGTAGGCCTCCTAAATAGAACATCAACAACCACATTATTCTTCCCCTTGACATAATGTCGAAATCATATGCTTGAACCTTGTTGATCCACTTCTGCTATTGCTCATTCAGGCTCGTCTCTGTAAGAAAGTGCCTCAAGCTATTGTGGTCAATCCTTACCACAAATCGGTTACCCACCAAATACTATCTAAACTTTGCCAAGGCATGCATGATGGCAAGCATCTTCTTATCATAGTTGGAATAGAGCCTCTCTACATCCCTCAACTTCCTACTTTCAAATGAAATGGGATGTTTATTCTGCATCAAAACTGCACCAATGCCTACTCCCAAAGCATCACACTCCAAAACAAAAGGCTGTGTGAAATCAGGTAATGCTAAAACCGGACAAGAGCTCATTACCTGCTTAAGCTTGTCAAATGTGTCTTGGGCCTCTCTTGACCAACTAAATGCTCCCTTCCTTGTGAAATCCATGAGTGTTGTGAGTTGTGAAGATCCTTTCACAAACTTCCACTAGTAGCAACATAGCCCAAAGAATCCCCTCAACTTCGAAATGTTCTTGGGTGCTAGCCAATCCAAGATAGCCTAAATCTTCTCTTGGTGCACCTCGAACTCCATTAGCTCCAATCACATGTACCAAATAGAGAATCTCTATCATCCCAAACTCACACTTGGATGCCTTAGCAAACAAAGACTATGCCTGCATGATGCTCAATACCTCCTCAATATGTTGTAAATGTTTCTCCCATGTCTTACTATATATCAAAATATCATCAATGAACACCAAAAAAAACTTATGCAACTGCTTGCAAAAAATGTGGTTCATGCATGACTAGAAAGTAGCAGGAGCATTAGCAAGACCAAAAGGCATCACCAAAAACTCGTAGTGCACATAGTGACATCGGAATGTTGTCTTGTGGATGTCCTCAAGTACCCAAATTTGATGGTATCCCGAACGAAGATCAATCTTCGTGAAATACACCGCCCCATGTAACACATCAAGCAACTCATTGATCTTGGGAATGGGATACCTATTCTTGATCGTCTTCTTGTTCAATGCTCTATAATCAAGGCACATTCTCATGGTGTCATCCTTCTTCACTAGAACAACTGAAGAAGCAAAGGGACTAGAAATAGGCCAAATGTGTCTCATGTCAAGCAACTCCTTGATTGTCTTCTCAATCTCTTCCTTGAAGTGTTGTGGATGACGATAAGGTGTAGTAATGACAGGATTGGCCCCCTCTTCAAGCTCAATGGTGTGCTCAAATCCAAGATCTAGTGGCTTACCACGAGGGATATCACCAAACACCACGATATACTTATCAAGCATAGACTAAATATCAACATGATGCTCATGAGTGCTAGAAGACTTGGTAGATGCAAAACATTAAGTTGCCCATGCAACCTCATCATGCCTAAACAATGACTCCATCCTCCTTGCTAAAACAATCCTCGGTCATCCATTGGAAAGAGCCCTCAAAACAACCTTCTTCCCATTAGACATGAACTCAAGTTCCATCTTCAAAAAGTCTTGTATGTACCACCCCAAAGATTGCAGCCACTACACTCCTAAAACAATATCAATCTCACCCAACCCTACCTTATAGAAATCATCAGTTAAAGTATAATCACCCATTTGAATGTTACGTGAAGATACTTTTTTGGAACACCTCATATCGAAGCCATTGGCCACTATCACGCTGAATCTAGAAAAATCCTCGACTTGTAGACCCCTTTTTGCCACCAAACCCTCGTCAATGAAATTATGTGTAGCTCCACTATCAATCAAACAAGCGACCCATTGTCCCTTAAGGACCCCTTTCACCTGAAAAGGATGATATCTAGGTACTCCCGAAAGAGTAGCAATGGTAACAAGTGCAACATCTCCTGGATTATTCGGCTCAAGCTCCAATTGTGGTGGGTGGTCCTCATCGTTATCCGAACTAGTGTCCTCAACTGCCTCACTCTCAACATCAGAAGTGACCTCTATGAGATGCATTTTGCCTTTTCCAAGGCATCTATGACCCGGCTCCTATGGTTCCTTGCAAGAGAAACAAAGCTTCTTACTCCTCAATGCATTTCTTGACTCATTATCCATCCTTGGAGGTGCTAGTTTAGGCTGATTGAACTTCTTTGAAACTGAAGTTGAACCCTTGAAGTCCTTCCTTTGTAGCTGATGTCGAAGTCAAGAGCAAGTTGAATAGCATCATCAAGAGTGTTAGGCCTATGTACCTTCACCAAACCCTTCAACTTATCATTCAACCCTTCCACAAACAACATTGTCACCCTCTTCTCTGTCATATCAGGTACCATCACCGCAATCTGTTGGAACTCATTGATGTATGAATCCACACACCCCACTTGCCTCAACTATGCCAAATCTCTATAGTAGACTTCCACATCCTTTCTACCAAACCTTGCAATGAGTTTGATAGTGAGCTCCTCATAAGAATGGATCATATTGTGATTTTGAGTTACAAGCCCATGATGCGACCAATCATAAGCCACTCCCTCAAGGTGCATGGTTGCAAATTGAATTGCATCCTCTTTCGTCATAGGTTTGAGCTTCAAAAATGTATCTAACTTGTGAACCCATGCTCTAGCACTTGTCTTGTCGTCAAAGTGTGGGAGAGAAACTTTATTTAATGCTTCCTTGTATTCCTTGCATTGCTTTTGAGGGCGCCTTCCTTGCTTGTTTCTCTTCTTGTTCCTTTCTTGTTCCATGTATTGGTGTAGGTTGATGACAGCTCTAACCGCCTCTGGAAGATCCATATACTCATCATAAGCAGCTATTATGTCATCTTTAACATGAGTGTCTTCTTCTCCCTCTGGTGTAGTCTCCACAAAAGTAGGCTGGAATGGCCTATCCAATACTATAGTACTGGCTCTTCCCGTGTAGGTAGCTGCTCCACCCATGTTATTGTTATTAGCACTGCTGTTTGCTCTTGGGGTTTGCTGGTCAATCCTCAAGTCTCCAAGCATAGCCACTAGTTGCTCTTGGAAAACCTGTAACATTTGTGTTTTGCTGCTGGGCAAAGGCATGCAAAAAGTCTCCCCATGGCTAATCATTCCTCCTTGAACTATCTTCACCCATTTCTTCTTGTTGCCTTGCTCTTCTATGGTAGTGAAACTGAAATGGTGATTGCATAAAAGACCCTCAGGCTAGCAGGATCCAAGCTCTGATACCACTGAAATATCCCAACCAAGTTTTGTGCAATTTTTTTTAATTTTTGAAACATAAAATGATGCCCTAATTTTCTGGTTTTTGATTGATGCTCAAACCCTAGTTTGCTGATGTAATTTCCTGAGAATATTTATGCACAAACTGCAGTATACATTCATCCAAATAATAACCAAACTTATAGCAGATCATAAACAACATGAAACCAACATCATAATCTACCAAACTTCCACCAAAATGAACCAAAACTCTGATATTTAGATATCCAATTTGCTGCTACAACCCAAACTAATTTAATGACGCAATTTACACAATGAAATGGGCTTCAAACATGCCCAGCAACATGAAAGAGTTTGCTGATATGAAGAAACCCCAATTTTATGCAATGCAGATGACCTCCTACTCTAACCCTAGATGGGTGAAATAGCTCCAGCTCACAACCATGCAAACAAATGCAACTAATTGATAAAAGACCACTCTTAAACCCTACCAAAGGGGTGTGCTGGCCTGCTGGTCTGCTGATAGGGTTTGCAACCCTTGAAATCTAAAGAATATCTTCCAACTTGCCCAATTCGCCCCTCCAAACTAGATGCCTAAATGCTGATGCAGAAATCTGAATGTGATCCTAGCAAGAATCACCATTGAAGCCCATTGAAGAAGCTAGGGTGTTGTCCAACTTCTCCTCAATTCCTAAGGGTTTTCGTCCTTAGAGAATTTGCCAAAAAGTAGATCAGAATAGCAGAAAATGAATTCAATGATGATAAAATGCCTTCCAAGTCACCTTGTATTTATATCATTCTCCTTATGCCTCCCAAACTGGCCGACCCAGCTTTAGGTGCCAAAACTTGTAAATTAAAATTGTTTTAATTTATTTTTCCCTCCTTTGGGCGCCCACTTGACTTTTGAATTTTATTTTATTTTTTTACCTTATTCCTCCAAAAAGTGGCCACCCAAGGCAATATAATAATATATAAAATATTTCACTCACTCCAAAAATTATGATAAATTGTTTAAACCACTTTCTCCACATTTTCCCGACTAATAAAAATTGTTTGAGCCAAAAAGAATATTTTTTCTATTTTTCCCAAGCTCCAAGATGCATTCCCTTACAACATTTGCTAGCCTCTATGGTAACGAAGAATGGACTAACCTCAAATTTGATTGCTTGAAGTGCTAGGTCAGAAGTGGGGACATTACATCCTGCTATTCAAGATCATTGTTTTTCCTATAAATGAAAGACACTGATAAGGGTTGAAAGATAAAGGTGTCATAAAAAGAATTTGCTGGTACCTGGTCAACATTTTTAGTTGTCTCTTGGGACAACAATCAACTGTGAGATTTTATTACTAGCTTCAAGCTACATGTCTCATGCAGGGCTTGTCAGAAAATGCCACATATTTCCCATGCTTCCTAAGGTACACATTTCTTCAATCCTTGCAAACAATAAACAAGTCTTTAATTCAGCATATACAGCACCATATAGATTTTCTGTGGAATTTTTTGTGCCTTGCTTGTGGTGGTTCAGAGAGGTTACAGGCATTGGGATTTAGATGATGTGATCCATACCCAGCTGTCAAACTAAAACTGAAAACTAGCAGTCTCTATGTATAGAAATTCTGACCCAAGTTCTTGTTTCCTTACTTTGTGAAACATTTCTGGTTCGTCAAAGGGTACTTAATTATTTTTTAATAATAAATTAATAACGTAGTTAAAGTTACTTTTGGTTTGACACCTCCCAGTGGGATCAATCTATCTCCTCGCATTTCTCCTATCATTCCCTAGGCTGCACAGGCCTAATCCCTCAAAGCACTACAGTCAGCCTACTCAACATGCATGTTAGATGTCACATGCATAGAAGGAATCAACAATCCTATCAGTTGAACTTTTTTCATTTTGAATGTCTCCACTCACTCAACATGGACCAATACCTGAACTACTAAGATGGCCAACCCATTAACACTGCTTTGACATCAGCCAATGGAAATTGAGACGAGCTCCTCATATATACAGTCTAAGTAGGACAGACGACTAATTATCATGGGATCAGACTGATTGGGCTTCATCAGATAGCAATCTTACCAGAGACATTATCTGTAAAGAATGCCTATGATGTCAACTTTTTTCTTCACCAAGCAATGGGTCACTACATCACCTGCTTTACATTCACTGTGGTTTCTACAAAAGGCCATTCAGGGTGGATCTCTTACCTCAAGGTACTAAAATTGCTGAAGGAGTATTTGCTTATTACCCAACTCTATCAATAGAGCCATCTATTAGTACCAGCACAAATGCCTCATAACTACCAGCATAGCAGTGAAGACGTATAAGAGAAAGAAAAGCAGAGTAGGTAAATGCAGACCTTGTTGGAACACAACAATCTACTGAGAAAGGGGGTGAGACAATAGATGCTAAAACTTAGCTCTCAAAACCTTTGTGCAAATTAATTCTTTAAACCCTTTAATCAATACTGCAGATTAATTCCTTTTAGCACTTTATGCAGATTTAATAAACTAGTAGAAAGATAAACATGCACACACACAAATGCCCATAACACATGATGTATGTGGAAAACCCAAGATGGGAAAAACCACAGTGACAAAGGCTGCTTGAGTCTACTGCTCAAATCCAACATCACAAATAAGTCTTTTGTTACAATATTTTAGGGCACCAACCCAAGGAAGCACCAACTCCAAGGAGACACCAATCCCCTACACTGAGCACCAGCTCAATTATCTAATGGCACCAACCAATCAGATTTACAATGACAAATACAATTTTTGTTTACAATTCAATGTTGCAACTTACTTTGCAACTGCACAATACTTTGTTGCAATCTTTGCAACTTACTCTCTGTTGTTGAAGCTGCAATCTCAGCAACATATCCCTCTGCTCTGCACTCTCTTCTTTCTTTGCTCTGCTCTTTCCCTTTCTCCTCTGCACTTAGAACATTTACTGTTCTACTCTCTGAATATTAACCTAGATTTGAATCTCTGTTTTTGTTTGGGTTCTATTCATTCAGAATCTTCATACTCTGTTTGTTGCACTACACCCACTCTTCTCTCTATCTTTGTTGCATACTCAGCAATACATTACTCATTTCTGCACTTTTTGCCACTATAGACTATTCCCACTCACACACTCTTCTCTTGCAAACCCAACACCTAGACAATATTCAGATTGTCTTCTTCTTTTGCTTGATTCCACTGATCTGCAATTCCTACCTCGAGATGTGCACCACCATCTAGATCATCTAGAACCTGCTGTTAGGGTTTACCATACTTCCTATCTTCTCTAGCGAGCTAATAGTTCATCTCAAGCCTCGCACCACAGTCCAGCACATCATAAAAGCATCTAATAGGGTTTATCAAATATCTTACTCTACGCCATACCTCTGCATCAAACCTCACAACATCAAATTTTGTCACAAGGAATTTGCTAAGAATAGCGTCCTGCAAAACCCTAGAATCAGATATGCATTGAATGTTATACTTTGTTCAGTCGATCTAATTCTGATCTTCATCGTCTTAGCAATTTGTGTCACTGCTTAGCAAATCAAATCTGCCATCATATTGGTTGTTGGTGTAGTTGACCCAATTAACTCTGAGCAAAGCTAGTTTCTAGTTGAAACCCTATTCACATGGACCTGACCATTATTTTTCTTCATATTTAAATATAGGTCGTTGATCCTGTTCTTCGAGCCATGATCCAATGTTCCTCGCTCATCTCGGCAACTTTAAAATGCAATCGTCCAATTAGCTTTAATTAGACTATAACCATTGATCTTCATCTCATGCATATCGCTTATTGTATTCACACTTAGGGCACCAAGATCCAATCCGCAATGTCAAATCTTCAACTCTTGATCTCTGTCATCCATCGCATCCTCATCAGCATCGTGCAACTCACAACAACGATGTGAGTTGACATATCGTTACATCGAAGAGACTTCAAATTACTCACTCCAATATTTGGAGGTCTCTTCGATCAGCTTCATTCGATCACCACCATTGATCAAATTCAGTTTGATCTCCACCGTCGATCTTCTACATACACCGCTTCCAATCATCCTTCACCATTTGGGCATGTTGCCATCTTACACTGTTGGCTCCTATCGAGTGGGTGGTCCCCACTATCTACGTGTCATCCCTTTATCGACACTCTGTTGAGTCCCACCTTATTGGCATGTCGAAGGGGCCAATCATTTTGTCCTGTCGATATTCATCCTTCTCTTTGATGAGGTGCCTTCACTTCTACACCATTCGATCAACCTTGTTCAATCTGCACCGTTGATCGTCAATCATCGGGCATCGCTATAAGTCATATGTCATTTACACAATGTGAATACATTCAACGATCACCGTCGGATCAACCTCCAAATAATTTGCATCGTTCCCCACTAAATCACTGGCAAAGGACACACGCCCACAAAATCTTAGTGAGCAGGCAAGCAACTGCCATCTGTCCACCTTTGACATCCCCTTCATCTGTTCATCACCCATTGCGAGAATCATCCTATCGCTTTGCTTCACAACAGCAATGTGAAGCGATCAAGCGATATGTCACCACGTGTCTGTTGGACCCACCAACTGCTTTGACCTCCATCCGATCAAAACGTCATTTGATCTCCACTATTCCCTGCTTCCCCACGAGGTATGGACGGGATCCCACCACAGGTGTCGTGGGCTAGCGGGCACCATCAGATCTTCTTGAACATAGTCATTGATCTTTACCACAATACCATCGACACCAACTTGAACAATCGCGGTGTTGCACTTAACCTTCATCACTCTGCCAGTTAACGCCATACCACACAATACCGCTTTATTGCAGTCCATCCAAATGACCATTGCGGGGTCACGGGTTACCGCTATACCACAAACCCCCTCACGGACTGTTTCAGGATTGCGGATTCTATACCACCATACCGCAGACCCCCCTCACGGACTGTCGCGGGGTTGCGGGTTCTATACCACCATACCACAGATCCCCCTCACGGACTGTCGCGGGGTTGTGGGTTCTTCCATACTGCTTTCTTCTAACACAAATATAACTTGTACTCGCGAAGTCCGAAGTCTGAAATCCTTTGGACTTAGAACATTTCTTCATTCCTTTGTAACCGGTACGAGGTATAACTGATACCCGATGTCCGAAACCTTGGAGGCATAGTCGAAAATGACTAACTCCAAACACCTTCCTTCTTTAGTAAGCAATACACTAGAAGCCCGACAACCAATACCCGATTCCCAACGCCTTCAGCATACTGTAAGCCTTAAATCCAAAGTCCAAAGCCCAATCGGACTTAGCTGAAAACGACTAACTCTTTCTCTACTTAGCAAGCAGTATGAGTAAACCTGAGGCCCGAGGCCCAAAACTTTTGCAATTCTTCAGCACTTGCACAGCTGCTTCAAACAACCTTCCTGAGTCAATCCATTGACATCAACCAACACCACATGCTTCTAGAATCAGGTCCACTACTCTCACAACATCCTCTGAGCTCTATATCATTCAGGCACACCACTGAGCACACAAGTGATCTATCATCATGCCAAAATCTCCCTTGCATGATCAATTTCATCTTGCCTCTAATACTCCTTTGAGATCAATGACACTTTGACATTAATGCCAACCTCCTCACTAACAGGATTAGTTCCATCTCTCCTCCGATCCCCTTTTGACATCAATGACAACAATATGCCAACAGACCTAACAAAGGGGAAAGCTTTAGGCATTGACAATCATGCCACTCTCACGTTGGATAAGGAAGCAAAACTAATGTAGAGCAATAAGACAATGATGTTGAGACCTCAAAAATTATGACATGCCTCCAAGATCATCTAGTCAAAAGAAGTCACATTGCCTTTACCTCTGCATTCTAACTCCCATATTCTAGTTGTATGTACACACCACTCTTCCATGGCACATATCTCAAAGGCAAGTTCACATTACCGGTTTTTTCCGTACTAATCGTAAATCTTGGTTAGCTTCCTTGAATTGTCCAACTTGATAGCCCTGGACTTTTCCTGAAAAGCATTCTCAGATTCTACATTGGTAATACTATTGTGATCAATGACAATGCCATTGACTATTCCAACATATCTCTGAACAGTGTACATTGACACCTGAGGAGTTTGCTTTCCTCTCTAGTGGCCTTCATTGGTTTCTATTGATTTGTGGGATCTTCCCTCTCACTCATTTATATTTGTACTATTTTGGGGTTTAACTTTGTTAGGTTAACCCAATGCCTGTATATTTTCTGGCTTTTCTCACTTTTTCGTTTTTGCTTTGTGTCTATGGCCCTTGTTGCCCTAGTCCTTTGCTATTGTATTTGCTATACATTTCAATATCTATTTTGGTCATTCGTGGATCATAATACTATCTTACCAGTTTTAATACAGATCCTAGTTTGGGTTCATTAATCTGGCAAAAAAAATGAGGTTGGGCTTGTTTTGGATTTGTCTATACAAAAAACATGTAAAAATCAAGTTCAGAATTAAGTTTGGAACACCACATAGCTTAATATAATCAACAAAACCACCATAAACTCTAATGTCATTTAAAACATAAATGATAAATATTATTAAATATCATTGTTCAAAATTCAAGACCAATATCAAAATAATAATATCAAGTTCAACAATTACTTTGTGATGTCTCGTTTATACTATGCACAATCTGTCATCCCTCGCGTAAGGAAGGGGCAGACAGAAGGAACCGCACCAAAGACCCATAATAATAATAAACAAAACAAATAATAATAATTGCATATACTAAGGGGACCAACCGGAGTAAGGGTTTAACCCCTAGCAATAAAGGAAAGAGGCCGACTCAGTAAATTACCAGCGATTAAATAAAGGAGGCTGACTCATAATATAAGGTAGTGCTGGAATTAATAATCTTCAACAAGGCCAATCTTCATGAAATTGTCCAAAGTGATTATGTATGGAGCATGATTAATATATAGACGGCTGTTGTTTAGTTTAAAGAGCAACAACTCCTTTTGGGGAGGTATATCCCTAGGGCGAGGTGATAAGACTTTGTGAAAAGCTATGTCTTTTCCCCCACCATGGGGATATAAAAGGATGAACATTTCAAAAGAACAATGATCATGGTGGAAGATCAGAAATAGAAATCTGTATTCAGAAAAGCAGCTGCTATATATATATATATAATTTTGATAGACATATAAATATATAGATAAATAGCTAATTTCATAATGACTAATATGAGGAGAAATAGGTTATGTGTAATTTGGTAAATAAAATAGTGAACTTATTTCCAATGTTAACCCAAGTTTCCAGGACGGGGACGGCAGGACAAGTCCCCAAGTTTCCAATATTTGAGGCCAAATTTGGGGACTGCCGGGGAGAGGGGGGAGTTATATAAAATATAGGGAAAATTTAAATATTCATATGAAAACAATTACCAACCAGGCATTACACAACCTTTGAGATTCTAATAAGCACGTAATATGGTAAGAAAGTCTGGTCATCCTGTCTGGAGGAATAGTCAAATTCAGCAATATGATGGAGGTACAAGCAAGAAAGAGAAAACACAAACAACAGAGGGAATGTGTGTGGGTGTGTGGGTGTGTGGTTGCAGTCGTGTGTGTAAAGAATAATAATTAATAAGCATTACCAATCAAGTTTTCCAGATAGGATCAAGTTTTGTTATGAAGGTGATTAGATGATAAGCAATATTATTATATCATTATCCTAATACTCTTCTTAGGTACCCTACCACTCACAAGTTTGATTTATCTTGCCAGGAAAAAAAAAGGGTCAACTCACACAGCAAACACTAGGTTAAAGCTTTTGAGCTTTGGAAAAATTTAGCAGACACTCAACAAGTTTGGGAAATTGACACATTCATCATGTCTCTCAAAACTAAGCAACATACCTAGAAAAGGCCTCATTTCACTCATTCTTTGAAGCAGAAGAGTTTTCAAGAATAAGATTTGCTCAAGTAGACCAGTTTGATTCCAAAAGCACAAAGTTTTAGAAGAATTTTTTTATCAAATTGAATTAGGCGTGGTTTGAAGAGTTCAAATTTAATATTGCCTCCGCCTAGCATTTGAAAATAATTAAAAAGGAATTTTTTGTGAGTTTTCATTTGAAGTAGGGATTGAGACAGTAAGTGTAGGTGCACTTGCACATAAGTTTTTGAAGGAGATTTAAAGAAGGGCATTGTTTGGGAAAAAAAAAAAAATTCATAAAATCCTATATTGTTAAAACCCAAACCAAAAGAAACAGTCAAGAACAAGGCTGTGCATGATGTTTTTTCACAACCATTAGTGCAAGAAGGGTTTCTTTTCTCCAATCAAATTTATCAAACATCATTTTGAATACCCTCTTAGCCATAATTCTGGAATCAAACCCACGAGGGCAACAATAGCACAGACATGAATTAAATCTCTTGTTAATTGAAGACTGGAATTCTGCTGTTATACATCAAAATTTATCTAATTTGGAACTCTTGTTATCCCATAGTTTGTGAATCCAATATTTAACTGAAGACAACTGATATATGAAGTCTATTATGATCCTAATCTAAATCTGTTTATTTAATAAAAAAGCAAACAGAATAAACTATAGAACTGAAATCTGAATTTCCATCTTTGAAGACTAAATTTTATTTTTTTTAATTTAAATTGTTGTTGACATGTGGGGGACGGCTGGCCGTCCCCGGGACGGTCGGGGGACGTCTAGGCATCCCCTGGCTGTCCCCAGGACAGTCGGCCATCCCCTTTTTTTCTCCCACCTGTCCCCCCATTTCCAAACCATTTCCTGCTTATTTTCAAAAAAAGGAAACTTGGGGGGACCGTTTCCCAACCGTCCCCTTGTACTTGAGACATCCCAGGGACAGGTACGGATCATTTCGGACAGGGAACGGGTCCCCGAGTTTCCCTGCTTATTTATTATAATCTACATCCTTTCCTTTAAGCAATCATGTGTAGGGTTGGCAAAGAAACATGTTAGGTAAAGGTGGTATGGGAATTGTCTTGGTTGGATGTTCCTGCCACTTGGTTGGTATTGTCTTGGTTGGATGTTCCTGCCACTTGGTTAGAATTGTCTTCGTTGGATGTACGTGCCACTTGGATGTTCTCACAACGTAAGTACACCACCCTAAGTTGGATGGAATTGTCTTGGTTGGATGTTCATGCCACTTGAGGCCAAGGGGAGTATGAGCACACCCTTGGGCTTACTTGTGATGAATAGTTTTTCTAGCGCCCCATCTCTCTAATTGTAATGTCCCTTCTCAAAGAAATAATAATATTTTATTATTTTGAGTATTGGCGCCCAAAGGAGAAAAAAATAATATTTAATTTTTGAATATTTGTGCCAAAAATACTTAATATATTTTATATGGGTTGGGCAGCCCCTTGGAAGAATAAGGGGAAGGGAAAAATAAATAAAAAATAAAATAAAATTCAAAAGTCAAGTATGCACCCAAAGAAGAAAGGAAACTAAAATTAAAACAATTTTAATTTGCAAGTTTTGGCACCTAAAGCTAGGTCGGCCAGCTTGGGAGGCATCAGGAGATTGATATAAATTCAAGGTGACTTGGAAGGCATTGGCATCATCATCGAATTCATTTTCTGCTATTCTGATTTGTTTTGGCGAATTCTCTAAGGATGAAAAACCTTAGGAATTGAGGAGGAGATGGACGAAACCCTAGCTTCTTCAATGGAGGACTTCATGATGGAGTTTCACATGGGCTTCAGTGGTGATTCTTGCTAGGATCACATTCAGTTTTCTGCATCAACATTTAGGTGTCAAGTTTGAAAGGGTGATTTATGCAAGTTGGAGGTTATTCTTCATATTTCCAGGGTTACAAACCCTATCAGCAGACCAGCAGGCCAGTGCACCCCTTTGGTAGGGTTTTAGAGTTGTTTCTTCATCAAATAGTTGCATTTTGTGGCTGGAGCAATTTTTCCCAGCTAGGGTTAGTGTAGGAGGACATTTCATTGCATAAATTGGGGTTACTTCATATCAGCAAACTTCCATATGTTGTTGGGCATGTTCGGAGCCCATTGCATTATGTATTTCCATCATTAGTTAGATCTGATTTGTAGCAGCAGACTGGACATTCGAATATCAAAAATTTGGCTTGTATTGGTGGATGTTTGGGTGCTTTATTGTGTTGTTTTCATGCTTATTCATGGTCAAACAAATCTGTTATAAATATGGGTGTTATTGAGATGAATATATGTTGCTGCTAATGCATAGATAACTCAGAAATTCGTATCAGCAAACTAGGGTTTGAGCAGAAATATAAAAACAGAAAATTAGGGCATATTTTTATGTTAAAAAAATCAGAAAAAAAATTGCATATATATTGGTTGGGATATTTCACTAATCCCTACCATGATTGGTTATTGAAAAGAGTCTATAGATTGGATTCAAGTCTAAGCTGTTATTCATTATTTCATAAATGTTTAAAGTTCATTTATTCTTAAGTTTAATATCTATTATATAATTTACCATGCAATAATTACTTGTAAACAATTTTATGTTATGTAATTGTCTCTTAAGGCAAATTCAGGCATACTCCAAGTAAGGGACATTACATATTTTTCCATGTCATAAGCATTTTCTAAATCATCAACACCAGCATTATCATTCACATTAGATGATGTAGGTACATTTGAAGAACCACAAGCAGTGTCGCTACCACTTGCACTAAAAGTGTGCTCATTTTTCGAACTCAAGTGTAATCTAAGTTACTGGTCCTGTTACTGGTTCGGGTTCAAGGGTTTGGTTTGCAGATTCAGTTAAAAAAAATTGGGGTTTTGGGTTCATCCACACAAAAAAATATAAAAATCAGGAATATATACATATTTGCAGCAGTAATTAGGTTCAAAACACACCACATAGCAACTTATATTATATAATAAACAAAACTACCATATTACTAGTCGAATATTAGTCTAACTCAAATGTCATGATATATTAAAGTGAAAAAATATTAATATCAACTGTCAACAATCAGCGATTATTGATCAAAAATCATATGGGTCTTCAAAAATATCATCATCATCATCATCATCCATATTAGATGTAATGGTAAATTAGAATATCATCTTTGTGGACTTTTAGGACATTATATGAGGGCAAAGGTGGAAGATTCATCATTTGAGTTTCTCTATTTAATATTTTCGTTTAGTAGTTGAATATTAATATAATTATTCTTCTTCATCTTAATAGACGACACTATTCATTTGAATCTATACATTCACTCTCCACAAAAGATGTGTGCACATCAATTTTCATTCTTTGGAGTTTGAAACCCCTAACGTGGCTTCTACTGTAAATAGATTCAAGCAGCAGTTGTAGGGAGATTGGTTTTGGTTTCTCGTTTAAAAAAAATCTGCTATCGTAGGGTTTCATAAATTTTTCCTATAAACTCTGCCTATTTTTTCTCATAAGGCGTTGGTTCTCCGAAAAATTGAGAAAAACAACGTTTCAAAGATAACGAGGTTGGGGATTCAAAAAAATAAATTATTGCAATGTTTGCAGAGGTCCACAGTTTGAGTCAGATCTAGATGTCCAAATCACCACCTTTGGTAAGCTCAATGGTTTGCTCTGCCATGTTTTTTAAAAATTTGGATCTGTTAAAAGATTTATTAAATTGATTTGTGTTAATCAATATTAGATTTTTCCAGTCCACGATAACGTGTAAGAGAGCTTTATGGTAAAAACTGTGTTTATTTTCCATTTAGAAAAACAACATCTCTACATAATTCAAGAATTGGGCTTGCCCTCGTTCAGTGAATGAACCCACTTGACCTCAATTGTTTAGGGCACAGTCAAATCTCTACCCAACACCTACATCGATCCTTCTCTATTGTAGGTATGGTTTAATCTTCATGGCCTTATTTGTTGAGTGTACAGTCATGTCCACCTGACCTCATTTATTCATAATACAATCAAATATCCACCCAAGACTTTTGCATCTGGCATTGGCCATTTAGGGTATAATCAAATTCATCTGAATTCCACCCAATCATCGCATATGAGCTTTTCTATTTCGAGTACAATTAAATTCACCATATTTACTTCAAAACTTCTTACTATGATATTAATTTTGTTGAATTTTTTTTGTCAAATTTGCCCCAAGATTTCCATTTGGCCTCATCTATTTAGGGTTTAGTCAAATCCACTCAAATCCACCAGCTCTCATTCATTGAGGGTTTAATCAAATTGACACTTATATTTGCACTAGAGAAGCATGTATGACTGCAGCTCATGCCACATAGATACCCAGTTGCCCCCTTTGTTGTAAAAGCCAATATCATACCATCCAATAAAAATAACTATGATATTAATCCCTTCCTCTCAACCTTTGGCTTCTAAAGGCCTACATATAGCACAAAACTCGGAATCCAAAGTTCATTACATCTTTTCTCTTCATAGATTTACAAGAATTCTGATATAGTTTGTTCAGTGCCCTAGATCAAATCTCAAGAAAGAGGAAGAATCATCTCAAAGCCAGATCAAATCATTTTAAATAAGAAAATCGCAAAACCATCATACCTGTAAGTAATTGGGTATTCATTTATGCTTCTAAATCACTTTTTTTCTTATCAATTGGTTCTTTTTTTTTCAAGTCTTAGTACAAATTGTAGAACCAATATCTCTTTCAGGCAATTCACCATTCATCAATTTTATAATCAAAACCCGCAATGCTGTTGTATTTGGCTGCTGCTTTGGCCCTTAGAGAATTTAGCATGTAGTTCGTTTATGTTAGTTGGATCCATGGATTCTGTATTGAATTGGGTATGACTGGTTATTAATGAAACAGCTAAGCAGGCTTTTAGAAGTAGAAGCTCCAGGGCCTACAAGATATTTGATTGGGGCATTCATCATGATGGTGGGTGTGGTTTTCCATGTGGGATATATTAAGTTCAGAAACAAGCAAGTCCCCAGCACTTCAATTTATGCGAAGCAAACGTAGATGTGTTCATACCCCATTACACCTTATCTTTTGTATAGATCTCATTATTGTGCGAAATCTTGAGTTACACCCAATTCTATTTTGTGGATGGTAGGGAAGAAAAGACTATAAAATATGGAATTTTGTTTGAACTGAAAGATCCACCTTGAAAGATCATTTGTTGAACGTGAAAACCATCACAGATCATTAATTCATGGAGCCTCATCTATTCAGGATGTAGTTAGGGTGCTCTCAAATCCACCTGGCCTCATTTGTTTAGGGTGCTTTCAAATTCGGTTGGCCTCATTTGGTGAGAGTACAAACAAACATGCTTCCGTATGATTTTATGACATGATCTTTGTGGAATTCGATACATGACCTTCGATATTTATTTTATGATACTCACCCCAAGAGATCCCCTGGCTCTTATCCATTGAGGATGTGGTCAACTTTATCTGACCTCATCTCTTGAATGTATAATGGAATTCACCCTAGACATGCACCTATCACCCATGTATGATCGCAACTAGGTTGACAAGGTGATCCACCTGGTTAACAAGGGTCATCCCCATATGAGTATATTTTATGGTCTATTATATTTCTTCTCCATGTGGCCCCTTCTATTTAGGATGAAGTCAAATTCACCCAAGACATGCTCTTGTTATATCACTTTTGGGATTTACTAAGTGAAGTTTTTGAGCTTGGATTTATTAATCTATTATATTAATTCTATTAAATTCACCTCAAGACTTCCACTTGGACTCATCCATTGAGTACAGTTACATCAAAAATTGTCCCACTTGAGACCTGTGTACCTACTTTCCAACATCTAGCTTATCACAAACACAAGTAGAAATCTTCAAATATTTTGAGTCATGTCATAATGTGTAACTTATACTCTTGAAAGTATTTTTAACATCATGTTTTGTTGATTTACTACTTAATAAATTCAATTATAGACCTCTCAAACATATTTTATATAAAATACAATTGGCATAACCATTACACCTCCTTTCAGTGCAAGTGCTCGTATAATTTATCATGCAATAATTACTTGTAAACAATTTTATGTTATGTAAATGTCTCTTAAGGCAAATTCAGGCATACTCCAAGTAGGGGACATTACATATTTTCCCGTATCATAAGGATTTTCTAAATCATCAACACCAGCATCATCATTCACATTAGATGATGTAGGTACATTTGAAGAACCACAAGCAATGTCGCTGCTGCTTGCACTAACAGTGTGCTCATTTTTCAAACTCAAGTGTAATCTAAGTTACCAGTCTTGGTACTGGTTTGGGTTCAAGGGTTTGGTTTGCGGATTTGGTCAAAAAAAAAAAAATGGTGTTTTGGGTTCATCCACACAAAAACATATAAAAATCAGGAATATATACATATTTGCAGCAGTAATTAGGTTCAAAATACACCACATAGCAACTTATATTATATAATAAACAAAACTACCATATTAATAGTCGAATATTAGTCAAACTCAAATGTCATGATATATTAAAGTGAAAAAATATTAATGTCAACTATCAACAATCAGCCATCATTGATCAAAAATCATATGGTTCTTCAAAAATATCATCATCACCATCCATATTAGATCTAATGGTAAATTAGAACCACAAATAGCGCCAGTGGCATTGGCACTAGCAATCCCATGCTCATTAGTTGGCTCATAGTCATCGTCAACATCAAATGCAGCAAAGTGGGAAGTGGAAGCATCCAAGTCAATATGCTCTAGCTCGATATCCCAATTCCTTGTGTCCCCTTCTTTGTAGCCACTCTATTTGTGTGTAAGGAGCCACAAGTTTGAATGCACATACACCAAGTCCTCTACCATTTTTTAGTGTAGTCAATTGTGCTTTACTAAGTGGATGTACTAGCAACCTATTAAGACAAAATTAGAGGCTTAAGAGTTACAAAATTTAAAAATTTAAATTATATCTTATAACATAAAAGATATTTTATAAAACATACTTGCAATAAGATTTTGATCGCAAGAGGTTATAGGTGTGTAAATGGTTGGCCATGGAAGTACCACCAACTATGAGCATTGACCATATACTTGTCTCGAAGAGCATCAACACAATTGTTGCATGCAAATCCATGAACTCAACCCCCACATCCCATATGTTACAATCCATGAAGAGTTTGTGAAGTGTTGCCTTGTACTGACTTCTGATAACATCTCTCTCTTGTTGCCACAGAAAGGAGCTCAACACTACTAACAAGACTCTTCAAAAGGCAAGAAGAAAGTAGTGGAGTGGTTATTTTGTTCCATCTCTCTTCAATGATTTTGTGTAGTTGTATGAAGAATATTTTTCAGGATCTTGCTCTTTTACATTTATGATGCCTTTCATCTTCTCAACCATTGAGTTGATGCCATCATATACCTCATCCAAACAAGGCCTATCTATGTCAACATAATGGATTATGCTCAATATGGGCTCAATGAAATTGAGATACTCAATACGATCCCAACACATGTCATATAGGATCATTTTCTTAACCTTTGCTACCCTTGTAGTGCTAGATGCCTCCATAGGGACCAATTTGTCTCTTGTTCTACAATCTGTTTTCTATGATTCATTAGTTAAACTCTCTATTTTATTGCTCTCTATATCTCTATTGCTATGGAAATGTCTTTCAATAAAAAAAAACAGTTTTTGTCTCTTGTTCTACAATTTTTTACATTTTTTTGAAAATCTAATTTTTTCCTGATTTTTTCAAAAAATCTTGAACTTCTGGTTTGCCGATTTTTTCCCCAAAAGATTTTTGCTGCTATGGACTGAACAACATACCCTGAATTGTACAGCTGAAATGAAAAAATATACAACAGCTGCAAATAAATAATATCCTCTGAAAACTTAACTGCTGCAGAAGTTCTTGATAAATAATAAATTATAGATGCAGCAGCTGAAAATTAGATATAACTGAATATTCAATGGTATGGGTCAATCTAACTACAATATATTATGAAATGGCAGCCAATGATATCAAATAGCCTTTACACAAACATCAAATATTATAATTGCGATTCCTTTAGAAAGTGTACAGCAAACAACAAAAATATTATCTCAGACCTTGTCCCTCTAGTTGTCTTGTATGGCTATCCAAACTTCCTCAATGCATAAATAATATTCATTATTCATTGAGCAGATATCATAATGATGATACGCAAGATATTAGGAAATGAACTCGGCATTAAATGAATATTTCGATCCCTTTTGAAGATAGAACAGCTCCCTTAAACCATAAATTTGTACGGTCAACACAATGACTACCAACTATGAACGGCTCTTTATAAAAGCATTCATTGTGAATCAGCAACCATCATATAATTATAATTAATAATATATCAATACAGCTAGGTACATAAGGTATGACTGAACCAAAATATGGTATGGCCCACTTAAATATTCCAATAAATCTCAGCTAAGAAAAATATTTGTTCTTCCATGGAAATAAAATATAATTATTCTAGAATCCTTCACAAATGAAATATTATTTTGAACTTCTCAAATAATATGACAATGAAACCCTTCAACAATAAACTAGAATACTGAAGCACTAAAAAACAAATTGAAACTCCAACCAAAAACACCCTGGCAAACCTGAACATCAAAGCACACTGAAAATCTAGAAACCTCTGCAATTAGCACTGACATAATTCCTGAGTGGAATTATGTCTCCAGAAAAGAGGGCTTTTGTTCTCTCATCCACTTGGAATGTGAAATATCCCCCCTCCAAATGGATATTTGCTAACTGAGAACTGCCTGTGTGTTCGCTTGTGGTTTCAAAGTTTTTGTTTTGTTTTGAGTTTTGATGAAGAGATTTTGCCAGGAAATGCAACTAAATGCAATGAAATTTATAAACAGTTGCAAATTTAGCAAACTACTGAAGCAAATGCAATACTCTTTCAATTCATATTTATTATTGCATTTCATTTACAAGAAACTCATACCTGGAGACTTGAATACAAAATATTGCAATTCTGGAATTTTATGACAGCAACCTGGAAACCCTTGTGTTTGGATGGCTTGCACAAAATACTAATTTCTTCACCTCAAATCTGCTGTTGGGTGATAGATTTGATCTAGCCGCCCTCAATTGAGAATGAATTGATGCTAAACTCAAGGCGTTTCAGCCTTGAAACCCCACACCCTAGCTAGCAGTTGTACGGCCCAACAATATGGACGGCCGGCAGTAATGAAACTCCCACGTGCCAAGAAAGTATGCCCAAACAACAACAAAGATGAGAGCTGATATAAACTTCTGATCTGAGCAATTATTTTCTGAAAATCTGAATAAAATCACTTACAATCTGCACAAATGTGACCTCTGGTTGAAGCCACCTGATGAGCAAAACTTGGGTGTTATTTCACACCTGTAGAATGCTTGAATCTGACAGAAAACACGTTCTCCAAGATCAAATTGCAGCAAGAAACCCTTGTTTCTCTTCTTCTCAGCAAAAGCATCAAATTGGCTAAGTGTTGAAGGAATAATCGAGAATGATTTCATTTGCCTTTTAATGCCTTTTATACTCCTTTTCCAAATGGCATGATTTCCCATGTAGATATAATCATTAAACATAATATAACTTATTTGCTTTTGTCACTTTATATTATTCCTCAAATGGGTGCCCAAATCTAGCACTTATATAATTTGACTTTATAACATTAAATAACCCCCTTTATAATAAAGTCAATAATTATTTAATGTTGTGCACTTTGATAATTAATTAATTATTATTATTAAATACCATAACTCCATTAATAATTATCATTTATTGATTATGCCAATGCCCGAAGGTAGCCCACTGATTCCTCTGCTCACCAGGGTGCCTTACTAAAAATAGTAAGGTTGGCCCCTATCACCCAACTGACTTACTATAAATACTAAGTGTATAAAAATGGAGCCCGAAAACCCTGAATAACATAGATTCTAAATATGCCAAGGGACTAGAGAGATAAACACTGCAAATTGCCATCTGAAGAGCAAGATAACTCCAACACTAGGCCCTCTAATCACCATTATTAGCCTGTGAGGACCTGATGATAGGCTAATCCTCCAAACTCTGATGCTCACTAAAAAGGGGACATTACAGAATGAAGAGTTATCATCCTCCGATTTGCCTACACACCAAAAGTTTTCCTCCTTGGGAGCAAATAGATGAACACAAGGTCCAAGCTATTGGAAAAATCAATTAGGTGAAATATTCAAAATCCTTCTTTCCCCAATCCAGCTCTTTTTTTATAATCACATTTATCCTTAATTTTGGCCACCCTCTGAAAGTGTCGAGAATTTTCCTTTTACTTTTAATTTAATATTTCAATTGGCCTCTTTGACCTAGCAACATTTTTTATCATTACCTTAAGCCCCCTTTTAAAAACAATTTATAATATCACTTATAAGTACTTTATTTTAATAATAAAAGATAAGCCACCCTTTTTGCAATGTTATAACATAAAGTTATTTGAACAACTTAAATTATATTATTAATTATTACTATTAATTAATAGTATGTATCCTATTGACAAGTAATAAGTCAAATTAAATATAAAAAGGAAGAAAAAGAGGCATAGGATTAACTGTTACGAGTAAAAGGGAAATGAAGGCAGCCAAAATTCAAGGCTTGGTCAGCCTGCACCATAGCATTGACTATGTTACCAATTCGGCCCCTTGAACTTGTAGGTTTAGGTCCAATCTAGCCCAGGTACGGATCTAAATTCAATTTGTAGGGGGGATCTATCTAGGGTCAGAAGAAAGCACTGTGGGTCCAAGGGAACCTATCACGAATTACCCACATTTTTCATTTGTATATCGTTTTCAAAAACATGTTTTCGATCAAAATTTTTTGGAGCATAAAATATGGTGAGCTTCATCACGGGCTTCACTACTTGTTCTATGAATCTGCCTTGCAAGGTGTGAGAATGTTTATTATTTACTATGCAGCCACCATGACCACAATGGAGAGGTCTAGCACCAAAATGCAAAGGGAGGATGACAAAACGGGACTTGAGATTTTGTGGGATGGGGCATTTTAGCACTCCTAACAAGGAGCTACTAAATGACTTGTAGTTGGGCTTGAATCTTGCTTCATCCAAGTCAGTCAATCTGAAAATATGATTGGAAAATGGTGGGTTCGCTATTTTAGGTTTTGTTGTTTTTTATTTATTTTATTTTTGTTGTTTTTTGTTTTTATAAAATTTAAAATATTAAAAATGTATCGTAGTTTTTTAATTTTTAGTAAATTGAAATTTAATATTTTAAAATATTTAATTTAGATTATTAAGTATTAGTATTATGTTAAATTAACAAATTTAATATTTATGCCGGTATTGGCATAGTGTGATGGTTAAGTTGTGGTGTTCTTGTTCTTGGCATCAAGGTTCAAACTCCAATGGGGTGTTATTGTTGAGTGTTTATATCAGGGATGAGGTCCCTTGTTTGTGACCTCACCAGTTCATAGCTCCAAGTCAAAAGCATTTAACCCTTTTTTTTTTAAAAAAACATATTTAGTATTTACAATATTTAAATTAAAATTAAAATAAATTATGTAAATAAATTAAAAAATTTATAAGTATTACCATTAATAATAACAAAAATTTATAGTTATGTATATTAATTAATTTCTAAAATTAATAATATATATATTAATATTAACTTTCTTTATAATTTTACTATTTTATTATAATATTATAAATGAACTTTATCAATATTGTATAAGACTTATATATATTATTTTGAATTAAAAACATGTATATATTTATAATTTTTGTATGTCTTCTTCGTATGGACAAACTCAAAACAAACCTAACCCCAAAAATTATCTTGACTGAACCCACAAACCGAACTCACGAACCAATACCAGGACCAGTAACTTAGCATGGCACCCATGGGAAAACACCCCTGCAATCAATCTGCCTGTATACCCCTGGAAGGAGGGCATCCAGCCTAGGGGAGTTATGCATTTTTTTTATTTGATGCCACATGAATTGGAAAGGGGGATTTAATTTGAATTATGAGGAACTTTAGGCAGATTTTCATTTTCAGAGAAGAGATGGGAGGCTGGCTGGTTAAGGTGAGGCGCTTTGGGCAGTCTGGGTGAAGGAGGGTGCAGCTTGAGGAATTAGTGAGAAATAAAAGCAGCATGTGTGCAGGGTCAAGTAAGAGGCCTATTTGGGATGCTACAGAAGTCTACCAGGTGCCTGGACTGATTTTGGGCATCATTTCATCAAATTCCCCTGTCTTGCTGTTGCTTATTTGTAGTAAGGTCTAAAACTATGGTTTCTTATGCTCTAAAAAGGGGGAAATTGTGACCAGGCTAGATTCTACTAATTTAATTAACTTTCTATCCTATTGTGATGAGATTAGGCTTGAGATTTAGAGCTATACAGCTGGAATTCGTAATTGTTTCACTAATATCCCTTCTTGTTGGCTGCCTGTTGAGTTGTTATGGAATTAGTAACCTACTCCATACTGCTGCTAGTAGAGCTGCAAGTGCACAAAAATTTAGATTAGGCTGTTTGGATTCTTGGAATGTTCAAAAAAAAATACATAGTAACTGGGTGAGTTATTAAACTAGATCAATCTAGTGATTGTATTGTCCAATGTTAGAAACATAATGCTCAGAATGACACAATATTGTGTGATGTCAGTTAGCTTTTGCAGTTGGGCCTAGAGGTGTGTTGGACTCTATTGAAGCCACAAAACCGCATAAGGCTTGGTGGAAGTATTGTACAATCTTGTGCAAAGTGCTCCAGTCATTCTTCAGTGTGTCATTGCTATATTGTGTGTGGCATCTATGGAAGACAGTTGGATGATCTCTAGACTACAAGAAATTTTTGGAAGGTACTTTGGTGTATCAATGAACATGGTAGTCTTGCCGTAGTTACTGCAAGGCATGATAATGGTCTTAGCGATACTATGGAAGCTTCACAGACTTCTATTCAATGCAATGGAAGTATGTTGGATTCCAACTACTAATGACTTGGACCCTACGGGAGTAACATGTAGTAGAGATCAAGGCATTGTCCTCATTTGGTCATTCAATAGTTAACATTTGTAAGACGATTAGAATGTGGAGTTAATTACAGTTCCATGAAACAACTTTGACTGGGCCAAGACATGAATTGACATGAAGAACGAATGCCAATTGAAAGGGATGTATTGAAAAGAAGTGCACCATATGTTTGCAGATTACGGATGCAACATAAGGAGGTAGCTATTTGTATCCGGATCATGTATTTTGCAAATTAATACAATTGTTGGCTCTCTTTTGGTGTTGGGTTTTTTCCTGAAATCATTTCCCAGCTTAAACGGCATGTCTCATGTGTTCTATGAATATAGTCTATTAGTTATTCTTCCTCAAATGTATTGCTAAGTGAATCGATGCAGCAAAATAAAACTCTATTTGATCACATAACTTGAGATTCTATTGCAATCATTGACCGAAATTTCTTTAGCATCAAGATAGCATTTAACAAACAAGGAAACAAATAAGTGCAAAATGAAAATAGAGGTTACATCCTATATTATTTGCTTTTAGTAAATTCATGATACACAAAAAAAAATATTAATTAGAGGCTATATCCTTCTATAATAACAGAACCTACGTAACTAACGATTTTATCGAAAAGAACAAGCAAAATGTTTCACCTTGTACGTTGCACAATCAGTAGTACTTTTAAAAGCAAGTGTGGCCATTGCTTGTTGAAGATCTTTTAGATAGGTTTTGCCCCACTGTGCAAGGTGTTTTCTAGCATATGCAATTGCATCCATACTTTGGTCAGCCCTTACAAGCTCAATAAACTCTTGCTTTCTAAGCTGGAACTCAAACTTGCTCTGTATAGAATAGAAACAAGTTGTAGAAGGTTTAACAATTGTCAAGAAAATATCCAGATAATCAGTGCAAAACAAGTAATTTGAAACAGTGAGCAATCTGATATTTAAAACATGTGACAACAATATTATTTACAATCAACATAAAAATCAGATATTTAATTTCTTGGTTGGCATAAGAATTGCTTTTATCAAAATACACATAATACATAGTATACTAATAGTAACCAAAAGCTGGACAAATTATTCTTAAAATCCAAACAGATAAGCATAAGTATATTCCAAATGTTAATAATACAACATAAATATTATAGAGCAGAACAATGAAAAAAAAAATATTCATTAATGTGTGTTTTTTTCTAATTTTTTAAAGATGAAAACTTAAAGGATAAAATAGAACTTTCCTATTCAAAAAATGAATCTTAATGCTGCGGATGGAAATTCATGCAAAATCATATAACTAAGATCAGAACAAATTAAATATGAAAAAAGTGAAATGTAATTGGAAGACCTCACATTTCATATCATCTCTAGCGTTGAAAGATCAAATCATCTTTCAAAAGTATGAATGACTCTAATGAGTAGTTTTTACAAAATGAAGAAAGTGATATAATAAGACCTAACATGTCACATTCTTCCCTAAAGATAGCAGATCCAAATCTCTGTCTTTGAAGCTTTGCTTACTTGATCTTGTTTATACTCCTGCATTTTTATTTGATTTTATTTGATCTGCATAACAAAAGAGATATCATGTTACTAAAAGCAGCCATGTTGATTTTTGTTGTGTTGGTCTTATGCATAACCTTAGGTTCTGAAATATACTAACCAATTTTTTTGCCACAGTTTTATGCAATCACCAACACTTGGCCAACTTGATTAGCATTAGTGCCAAAACTAAACACTATCAAAGCAATTCTAACCAAGAATGCGCCCTAAAACCACTTAAGGAAGAGGGGCGGGCATATGGTCAAAGGATCCCTAGGATCTAAACTTGATACAGAAATAGAATGCAACTGGAAACTGAAGATAAAACTCAACGCCAAGAATGTGCACTCAAGATCCCAGTGAGGGCGAGGTGCTAACATATGGCGGAGTAATTATTACAAACTGAAATAATTAGGCGAATAATCCAGCTATAGAAAAAACTCAAACTAACTAATTCATCCGTTGCGGCGGGCATCCACTCAAGAGTGGGGATTCACCACTTGACAGTGGGTAGAAAGAGAGATACAAAGTTCAATTCTCCACAGTGGCGGTAAACCATCCAGGGGTAATTAATGTTTGCTTACAAAAATTACAAGTAATTGCAGCCATAACAAACTAGTTGGATTAGTACTACTAATGCTCAACCTTACAATTAAGAATTCTGCAAATTACCAATATTACAATGATAGCAAACAATTTTAATATGTAAAGAAGAATTCTCTCAATATTTCAACACTCAAATACTGAAAACTGAAGGCTAAAACTGAACTTGAAATAATCTGATTACAAAAACCAGCAAACTGAAAGTGTAAACCAGCAACTGTGAAACCAATGAAATGTTCATAACTCATTCAATATACCTCCGAATTGAATGAAGTCTTTTGTAGAAGCCTTCTAGGAGGTTGGCACCCAAAATCAGATCATAAATCAGCATCAAAACTCAATACATATTTCTTGCACGAATCCCAAGGCTCTCATGAAAGGTACGGCCCTCCTTGAGGGGCGATTTTGACATATAAAATCAGAAACTTAAAACTATAATCTGCCAACTTTTGAGAGGGGTCGCCCAAGGCATAGAAGTCATTTGATCAAACACCCATCACCAAATAAAAATCACCATAAGAGCTGCAAGTGAAATCTACTTTCAGCCATGACTGTATCAGCAACTCCAAAACTGGAAATATCATCAAAAACTTCAATTATGAGGCTCAATCTGCTAGTCTGGATGAGAAGCAGCAATAATACCAACTAGGTGTTGTCTTGCAAACACGAAATTGGTTGAAATTTAGGAGGTAAGCATCCCTCAAAGAAATATTCACAATGTCATTTTGACAACATAACGATAGCATAAACAATGGATACCAAATGCTGGAGCAAAGCTTCACTTTTAGAGAAAAGGAGAAAACTCTTCAAATTCCCTTCAAGGCACGCCAACAGACACAGAAGAAACTTTTCAAATTTCCAAAATTCATAATTCCTCAAGGGTGGCGTCCCACTTCAAGGCAACATAAAAACTTTATTTTAAAATATTAAACTCCTTCATGAAGGCGTACCCTCAATGACCCACTTTTTAAAACAACTTAAAGTGATTTCACTAGGCCAAGGGGTCAATTGGAAAATAGCACATTAATTGCCTTGAATTAAATAAATGCCAACAAATACTGCATTTTGAAAGTTGCACCAAAACTACCAACTGCTCCAACAAGAAAAGAACATACTGAAGCACTGTCAATTGAACCACTGCATAAAATAGTATTTACTATAAATAGTAAACACCAAGAAATGCCACAAAACCTCCAAGCATGGAAACCCTAATTTTACCTCAACAAGCCTACGGGCCTCCAGAATAGGCTGATGAGCAACTGAACTGATTACTGACGAGAAGGGGACATTATAGGTTCAGTCGAGTATTTTTGTAATCAAGGGATATTTGTGCTTGTTTTTTGTTATTCCTGAGTATTATCCAAAATGCAAAGCTCTTTGTGAACTCTAAAAATGGCACCCCTAAGGGTTCCATTCTTCAGGCTAGCCCAGATGTAATTTATCCCTACTTTTAATATACAACCTTTTTATCCTGGAAAAAGGATCCAAATCTAATTTGTTGGAATAGAAACAAATCTTGCTGGAATCTAGTGGTAAAAGTAACTTGTGTATACCATGTTGGGTGAAAATTATGTAATCAGCTTTCGATAGATTACACAACTTGGACTTCAGCCACAGCTATGTGAGATGTGAATCTCTCCTCTCGGAAAGGGGAGGCGCCTTTCTTACTGCCAACAGAAGCGATAGTAAATCAAACAAATAATTACAAAATGTACACGAAATTCACGGAGTGGGGGGGATATGTTACATTCATCCTTCTCTCTTTTTTCAGAGAAGATGTTTACAATGCTTCACTTGTTGGAAGTTCAGAATTCTTGATAACTTGAAACGAACAACTAGCAGTAATGCCAATATCTCTATCTCGTCAAAGCGAAGCGTAGAGATACCGGAAGTGATTAATAACAAACAAATAAATTAAAAAGGGAAAGCTCACGAAGGCACAAAGTCGTTCCGTAGCTTTATCAGTGTTGGATCTTTGTAGACGTACCGTTTGCTACGTTATAAGCACAAAGTCTTCTTAGACGCAACAATTATTCGAATCAGCATGAACGATTACAAGCACAAAGTCTTGTAGATCATCCAACAAAAGTATCAATTACACGAACGATTACAAGCACAAAGTCTTGTAGATCTTTCGACAAAAGTATCCAAAAGTATGAATAATTACAAGCACAAAGTCTTGTAGATTACTCAACCAGAACATGCAAGAGCATGAATGATTTACAGCACAAAGTCTTGTAAGGTCATCAACCAATGATAAACAAAGAAATAACAATCACCGATCTAAAATAATAAATGTAACACAAAGTTTACATCAACTGCTTAGAGTCTTTCAGTTCTTGAGACTAATCACTACCAAATCAGATTAACTCACAAAGAAGTATGAGATCCAGCGCCAAAGTTTGGCTTGCAATCCTTCTCTTTATTAATCAAATCCTCATTCACAAAGCATGAGGCATAGAAGTTCTAGATTTGCTTACAAAGGCTGACGCCGTTGCAAAGGTAAAAGATAATATTACAATGAAATCCCTCATTATATAGAAAGGGGATGAGCAAAATAAGGAAAGAGATTGAGAAAATCAAGGAAAGTTAGGTGAGCGATTTTAGGAGATCTCACCTAACTTTGACCAAAGTCAAAGTGTAATTTGTTTTGAAAATATTACATCTTTGGATTTGGTGTAATTACAATTTACAAAAGGACATTCGAAAATGTCAAGAAATATTTACAAGATGCATAATGGGATGCACGAATGCTCTTGGAATAGGGGGTACGCTACGTTTTCTTAGCATTGAAGTATGAGTCTTCAAATTTCCTCCTAGTCTCCTGCACAAACTTCTCATCTGGACCAACGGTGTAATCCACAATGGTGTGAATTCTCGTGATCGATCTCATGGCAGATGAGTGAACCTTCTTGCACCTATCAAGATGCGTCTTCAGGTTGTCCAATGTGAGCCTTATATCACAAATGATGTTAAGTGAAGCTTCGGGGAAGTCACGAGGCGTCAATCAAATTCATGATGGCTTCCTTGAAGGTCGGGGATATTTACGTGGCGGCCGAGGGAAGATCGATTTTCCTCAAGAAGTTGACGGGCAACTCGATCTTTGTCAAGAATGTTGCGATACCCGTCGACATCTTCCTGTATTTGGTGAAGATCTTCTGTGAGAGATTGAACCACTTGAATTCTGTGTTTCAGTGATTCTCTTACCTCTACAAACTTTTCTTTGTCAGGAATTACCCCAACCTCCACCAATTTGCTGAGCTTTACCTGTTTCATTTCCGCCCATGACAACAGGCACTTTTCCATGTCTCTGCGCTCCTAGGAAAGTAAGCTCTTTTCTTTATCAAGCTCTGTGGTGAGCTTGGACAACATGGTAGTTTTCTCATCCGCAACCAAAATTATCTGAGATTCGTGTTCGATGATCTTTTCAACAAAGTCATATAACACCTACGCCTTTGGGCCCGAATTTCGGCTTTCTTGTAATTTGGGTCTTCAATATTACTGCTGTCGTGGTTTGCATTACTTGGAGGCAGGTCTGCTTACTTGATGGCATAATGCTCTGCCCTGCAGCGTACGTATTGCAGGCTTGCTCTATCGACCTTCTGCCAAGATATCCAAAGTGACCTTGCGCCGGCTTTTTGCACTTTCATTGGTAACCTTGCCAAACTGGACCTTTGTCACCGTGTAGTCTTCCATATTGACATCACCTTCTTCATGTGGTGGTATGCCAATCTCTGCATACTTGTGGCCAGACTTATCAACATTCAGCCTTGAGTATACCTTTGCCTTTTCTTCCCTTTGGCTTTTGGAAGAACTATCTCTTGAGAATTGAGCTCTCTGGAGAGAAATCATTTGTTTTCGCCGACGCAGAGATATTAGCCAAGGAGGAAGAAAAAATTAATAATTCTGGATTCGCATCGAATTGATTAGCCATTGCCACTTGAAATTTATTGTCACATCTGAGGTTACCATGGGTATTGTAACAATAGGAGAAGTGTCTTTCATCATCCCTCCTGTAGATTGCACATTGAGCTAATCACACATTGAATCATTCATGAAACAATTGAATTCATTTTCAAAAGTGATATCATACATTGGTGAAGACAGGCTAGGAATGGATGATGGAGGACTTGACAATATATCAACCGTATAAATGCTTGTCACTGAGGGAGTATCAAGCGGGGTTGATGCTACAGGAATAATGGATATCTCAACTGCAGGAATGCATGTGGTAGGAATAGGCTGACGAGGCGAGAGGTGGAGGTTCTTGAATGCGGAGGGTATGAGGAACGTTTGAAGTCACGGGCGATGATGTTCTGGGAATTTCCTCAACTACATTCTCAGGACGAGTAGTTATTTCTTGATCATGCCCGGGTTCCTGTTGATCACCCTCTTGTCTCTCTGAATCTGGTTCACCTTCAAAGTCACCTTCAGATCCTTCTTCAGAATCTTCATCAGACTCTTGCCCGCTTTCAGAAACCTCTTCGTCATCGGAGTCTGCTTCTGCTGAATCTTCATCTTCAGCGGATTGGTCGCTTGAAGTTTCTTCTTCATCGGAATCTATCTCCTCTAGAATAGGCTTTTTACCCTTAGAGCGAGATGGATGAGATTCCGTCATTTCTGCCTCTTGGACAGCTTGGGTATCTTTCTTACCAACAGTGAACTTGATCCTTGGACCTCTTCGCGAAGAAGTGGGAACGGTCGTTGATTTGTTTTTGTCGTGGAGTTCTTGCTGTTGGCGTGCTTCTGCTTCGGACTCTTCTCCTTCTGAGTCTGTCCTGAAACTTTTCATTGCATGACCATGTTTATGTAACCATTCTTTTGTATTGGCTAGGATTGGTCTCAGCCTTTCTCTCATGCTGGTAACCTCTTTCCTAGACCATTGTTTTGCAGGCAACGGCCTTTTAGCAATGCCTTGCTCATCATAGACAGCGTTCATGATATCACCTGGATCCTCAAAATCCTCTGGTAGGTCAGCGATACCAAGATCTCTGATTTGTTGAACTGTCAATCTACAATAGTCCATTTTGCGAATGGCTTCTTCATCTCTGCAATCTGCCCAGATGTCTTCAAAACGGTACCTGTGTTGGTGACCTTTTTGCAACTTTTTCCTGACATCTCGGTAGTCGAAATCAAACCTATACCTGTAGGTTTTGATGGTCATGATCTGCATTTCAGCATAGACAGACTTAGCTTTTTGTGCAGTTTGGATAGTATATCGGTCGATGGTCAATGGGAACTTGAACCCAGCTTGTAGTTTGCTTCTTACGTTCTTTCTGCGACATCAGCTATTACGCATGTTCCATGAGAACCCACTTATCAGAAGGATAGCATTGGTAGCATGTAAAGGACAACCCGGTGTAGCGACCTACTGAGAACCCACTTATCCAAAGGATAACGTGGTAGCATGTAGGGACAACCAGTGTAACAGCCTACTCTCAAGTAAGTAAACATTGGGAATTGGAGAAAAATGCATCCAACTTTACTTACCACCTTATAAGCCTCATCAGATACTCTTCTTCTTTCCAAGGCTGGATCAAAGTTGAAGAGTAAAGGCGCAAAGAAAGCATCAGTGACCCGTCTGAAATGGTGAAAGCTCTCCTTTAGCTCCAATTGATAGAAATATCTGTACACAGGCACCATCATTCGATTCCCTTTTGTAGATAGACCTGGGAATTGTCTCATTACAGCTGCTGCGTACACCAGGTAAGAAGTCATGTAGAACTTCAGTGTAGAAGGAGCATTGACCAACTGCTCGTGTATCTCATCACTGATTTGTTTGCCCCAGTCGATATGCACCTTTTGCCTTCTTATGATCCTGATGTATTCATACATCCAGTCGTGAAAGGTGGATGATTCCGGCAAGCCCTTCACTCTGCTTAGAAACGTGATCATATCCTTGACGTCATCTTTGAAGTCACTTCTCAGGAGTCCTTTCAGCCATCTAGAAACAGATGATCTAGGCTTTTTGAGCCATTGAGTATTTATCAACTGTTTAGCTTTATTGGGATCAGCATCAAAGATCTCCTGTGCTTTCGATATAGAGATGTCAATATATTTCTCCATATGAGGTACTTTGAAGACAATGTCAAAGAAATCGGGGTCGAGTCTCAGAATCTCGTGCCCGGAAGAGTCGATCACACTTCTGCTTTCTCTGATGTAATGAGATGCAACTTGAAGAACAAACTCAGTATTGTGCGCAGCTGTAGGAAACATCGCCACCAAGTGGAGGTTGCTGTGTACGATAGCTCTCATTGAATCAGGAAGAGGCCTCGTCTCGGTTAGCTTTGCGAAGTCAACCAAGTCTTGATGACCAACTTCTGTATCCTTTATTTCTTCGACTTTGGAAAGCACCATAGTTGGCGGATAGACGCCTTGATATTTGTATTTCATCTTGCCTTTTGCTTTCGAAGAAGAAGGAGGCTTGGTAGCAGTCATCAAAAGGAACTGGAACTCTAATCAATCTTGACTTGACGTTCTTTGAAAGTAGACTGCAATCCGTTTAGCCAAAACAAACATGAATTGTTAGGACGCATGGGAAAGCGCGAAATGAGCACGAGGATGGAAAATTATGGAGCGGATGACGAGGCACGCAAAACGATGCACAAATGCGGAAAAATGAGGCTCAGGAGTGCACTGGCCAAAAATGAAGTTTATTTGGGAAGGATGGGAAAAAGCCTGAAAAAAGTGTAAGGGCGCTAAAATTCAGCGCCCTTACATCTCTGGAAAATTGCTTTTGGTGCAAGGGCGCTAAATTTTAGCGCCCTTACACTTTGCAGTGTTAGGCAAATTTTGACATTTCCAAAATGTCACAGCGCTAAAATTCAGCGCTTTAGCTTTTCTTGACAATTTTGAAAATGTAAATGTAAGAGGGAATGGCGAAGGCGCTCGGGCTTAGCAACATGCAATTTTTGTAACACGAAAACTTCTGAACTTGTTTCCATCCCATTTCATACGCATTCAAGGATCTTATCAAGAACTCTCTCTTTTTTTTTGAGATTTCAAAGTTCGCTCCAAAACACATGAAGAGAGCAACAAAAAAAAGAGTTCATCACAAACATATTGGATAGATACAAGTTATAAGAACATCGCGCACAGAGGATAATGGGGAAAGAAACGCGAATGGAGAAGACCATAACGCGTAGGGAGAAAAGAAAAGAATGCGTAGGAGAGAAAAACGCGAATGAAGAGAAGAACAAGACGCGAAATGGAGGAAAACAGAAACAAAAAAATGCGTAGGGTTGTGATGTAAAAAACGTGGAAAAGAACATGTAGAAAAAACGCATATACAAAAACAAGAATGTATAAAAATGGAAGAAGACAAGACAGAAACGACTTACCAGAACCAAGGCGCGGAGAATGCTGAGGGAGAATACAAAACCTCAAAAACGCGATTTGCAGTCGGGAGGCAAGCTCGCACAGCAAGAGGAAGAAGAGAACATGAAATGTAAACAATAAAATGGCGAATTCATTCACTTAAGTGAAAATGAAAATTAAAAACCTAACTCAAGTCGAGCAATAAATTTAGGCACGAAAAGTGGCACAATTGACGAAAAACGCGAAAACATGAAGAAACGTGCCAGGGCCATAAAAAAGTTTAAGTGTTGAAGAAAAATGTAATGGCGCTAAAATTTAGCGCTATTACATTTTTTGGAATTTCACTGCATGCAGGGGCGCTAAATTTTAGCGCCCTTGCATTTCCAGACTTAGTCAATTTTGCTTCAAGGCAAGAGCGCACTTTTTCAGTGCCACTGCATTTTTCGCAATTTGCTAAGTACGAACAGTGAAGCTTCGCGAAAGATCTCGTTTCGAAGGTCTTTGCGAGGCGAACAAGGGGGAATGCTCGAATTGACTATTCGAGACTTGGGAACGCATTTCGAGGTGGCTCGAAAATCAATCCGTTATGCGTACTTGAACTTCACGAATCCTAGGAAACGGACAAGTTTCGTAGGGGGGTTATCCGTGGAACGAGCGCTGCTAGATTCCGTGATAACATACCAACACTTATCCGTTTGTGTATGTACCGAACATGTGGACACAATTTTAGTCATATAGATTAGGTGAAACATGATAAGCCGCCTAAATTGGAGAATAAATTTTCCATTGTTTTCAGTTTTAAATTTCTCTACTTAGCATGAATGTGCTCTTGACTAAACCTAGAACCAGTGGAGTTTTCCACAATCCCCTTGCCACAATAGATGCCAAACTACAACTAATTTGATTACCCTCCCATATATTCATTCAATGATTCTTTCCTGTAAGAAAGGAATGCTTTGGTGGCTTAACCCCATCCAACTCTACATGATAAGACATGTAATTTCAATAGCTATAAACTCTAAAATAGAGAGGTCCACATATCAAATCAATTGGATAGCACCAATAACCGAGATTTTGGTCAGATGCTAGTGTCAGCCTCATTACATATTTTTTTACAAGACTCAATGTTTTTGATACAGTCGCTTAGCAGAGCCCTAAGCATGTCTTCAAAATAACTAATTTTTGTGCACATGGGCATTTTTTCTTGACACCTATTTTAGTCTTCTGCCCCTCCTACCCTTCATGTTGGTGGAATGATGATAATGTTGGTTTGTCTAACCAAAGCTTTTGCTGAGATATGTGACAGCAATAGTTTCTAGGCTTGGTCTCTACCTTTGGTTTTTATCAACTCCATGGTTCATTGAGGAGCTTTTCCCTTGCATGATTATTTACACTTGCACCTAGACCATATGGTTTGTATTACAAGAGCAATTGGTAAAAAAAAAAATCTTGATATTTACATTTAGAGCGAAAGCTCAATAAATAAGATTTACAAATGTACAAAATAAGAAAGTTTCTAAAAAGAAACTTCAAAAGATCGAAGAAACGATCCTATCAAGAATATTTCAATATAATAAGAGCATTAAATAAATAATTAGAAAATATTATTTTACTACTCTCCCTCAATGCTCAATTTGTCAACTACACCAAGATGCCCCCTGAATTTTACAAACTTATCTAGACTAAGTGACTCGATGAGAATATATGTTGTTTGCTCCTCTGTCGGAACATACAGCACCTGAACTGATTCATCTTCAACAAGCTTCCAAATGAAGTGACAATGAGTTTCCACATGCTTGGTTCATTCATGGAAGACTGGATTTTTGGAAAGTTTGAAAACTCCCTGATTGTCACAGAACAAGGGAGTCAGACCTACTTGAGATATTTGCATATCCGCAAGCATCCGACGAAGCCAAACTACCTCACAAGCTACCTTAACTGCTCCCCGATACTCTACTTTTGTCGAGGAGAGAGCCACTGCCTGCTGCTTCTTACTAGTCCAAGTGACTGCACCAGATCCCAAACTGAAAACATACATAGATGTTGATTTTTTGTCATCAACTAAAACTGCCCAATCTGAGTCTATGAAACCAATGAGTTTAGGATCGTGACTCCTAGTGTAAAGAAGTCCATAATCAGAGGTGCCCTTCACATAATGCAACACACGCTTCGCTGCTACCCTATGATTAGCCTTGGGGGCTGTCATGAAGCGTGAAATGTAGCTCACCGCAAAACTGAGGTCAGGTCTAGTGGTAGTGAGATAGATAAGGCTGCCCACTAGTTACCTAAACAAGGATTCATCTACTACAGGTGAGTCTGACTTAGCTAACTTCAGCCCTTTTTCCATAGGTGTGGAAGCAGGTTTGCAATCCTGCATTCGAAACTTATCTAGTAGAGTTCGAGCATATTTGGACTGGGATATGAAGATACTGCTCTCTGTCTGCCAAACCTCAACACCTAAACAATAATGCAAAAGTCCCAAATCTATCATGTCAAATGTGTTGCACAAACCCTATTTGATCGCAGCGATCAAATGTGTCAAGTTGCCAGTAATGATCAAGTCATCCACATAGACAACAAGAATAAGAATATCACTACTAGTATGTTTGACATACAAATTAGAGTTGGATGGACTCCTCTAAAAGCCATGATCTATGAGGTACTTGTCAATCTTGATGTACCAAGCCTGAGGAGCTTGTTTCAGGCCATAGAGTGCTTTCACCAGTCTGCACACCTGGTGCTCTTTACCGGCAACCTTGAACCCTGGAGGCTACGTCATATAGACTTCTTCCTTCAACTCACCATTGAGGAAAGCACTCTTAACGTCCATGTGATGGACTTTCCAACCAAACTAGGTTGCCAAGGCAAGGACGAGCCGAATGGCACTCATCTTGGTTGTAGGAGCAAAAGTCTCCTCGTAGTCAATGCCTTCCTTCTATGAGAACCCCGTAGCAACGAGATCAGCTTTGTACTTGTCAAGGGTTCCGTCAGCTTGGTATTTAACCTTATACACCCATTTGCAGCTAATGGGCTTCTTCCCTGGAGGAAGATCAAAAAGGACCCAAGTGTGATTTTTCTGAAGACTATGATATTCAACCTCCATAGTCTTTTCCCACTCACGAATTCCTTTAGCCTCTGAATATGTCTAAGGCTCATAGACACTGTGAATGTTGGCCATGAGAGCAAAATTAACTATATGTTGTTGTTTGCTCTTGTTTCCGGACGATCTCCCCTCAATGAGCTCATCATCATGAAGATCACCAATAGTCTTAGCCCACCATTTAGGCCGGAGGGGAGAAGTGCCAACATTAGATGTAACAGGAAGAGCTGGAGCTGGTGGTGGGATCTAGAACAGGCTCATTAGGTGGAAGATCAATATCATTCGAAGGAAAATTAGGTTGAGCATCATCAAAAACAAAATCTTCATCATCCCTCCCATCAGGTGGACCTAACAGAAGATGAACACCCAAATCAGAAGCCTTCAAAGGTTGATCCTCAGAATGTTGCACAGATGAGGAAAGGTGAAAAGGTCCTCGTTCTTCATCAAAGACAACATCCCAACTAAAGATGAGACGATCAATGTCTACATCAATCAACCGGTAAGCCTTATGGTTGTCATTGTACCCTGTGAACATAAGCTTTTGACTCTTGGAATCCAACTTTGAGCGCTTGGCATCTGGAATCCATACATATGCTAAAGAGCCAAAAAAATTTAGGTGACTGATCCTAGGTTTGCAACCAATCCAAGCTTCCTCAGGAGTCTTCCCCTTAATAGATTGTGTAGGAGACCCATTAAGGAGATAGACTGTAGTGAAGACTGCTTCTACCCAATATTTATTAGGAACACTCCTATGTTGTAACATAGAACGGGCCATCTCAGTGATAATATGATTGCGTTGTTCGACAACACCATTTTGCTAAGGAGTGTAGGGTGTGGTTAACTGGCGTTTAATGCCATGGGTATCACAGAAATTGGAGAAAGCAGTAGAACAAAATTCCCCCCCATTATCTGACCTAAAAGTGATTATGCAACAACCAAACTCTTTTTCTACTAAGGCCTTAAACTTCTGAAATACAGTAAACACATCTAATTTCTGTCTAAGAAGGTACACCCACATTTTACGATTGAAATCATTAACAAAAAACAAGAAATACCTGCAACCAGCAACAGAACATGTATTCATTGGCCCACATACATCAGCGTAAACCAACTGTAGTACCTTAGAGGCTCACCATGAGTCACCATCCGTGAATGGTGTCCTGTGCTGCTTCCCAACCTGACAAGCTCCACAAACGCCATGATGCTGAGTCTAGATCTCAAGTAAACCAGCTACAAGTCCCTCTTGAGATAGCTGAGAGAGACAGTACACATTTAAGTTCCCATACCGTTGATGCCAAAGACTAGTAATGGCGAAATTTTTGGCTGCCATGGCTAACTTTGGAGAATCACCTGTATCCACAAGTCTGTATAGACCATGATCCTCAATACCAACGGCCACAGCGGTGCAAGTCTCCCGATCAACAATCGAACATTTATGTGCACTGAATACCACATCCAACTGAGGAGAATGCCACATAATCTGACTAACAGAGAGAAGGTTCAGTTCCATGCCAGGAATGTAGTATACATTGAGGAATATGAGATTCCTCCCATCGGACCGAATCTGAACAATGCCCTTACCGACAATGGTATACTCTTTCACCTCCTCCAAAAATAACTGAGTCAGTGAAAGGAGAGAAGTCTGTGAACCAATCACACCGATGGGTGAAGTGTCACGAAGCACCTGAATCAATGTGACAGGCAGAGGACTTCACATGATCTGTAGGTCTTTTAGACCTAAATGAGTAAAAGGCAGATTCCTTCTGCTCAGTGTGCTCGACAACATTCGCTTTCTGTTGAGACCCTCCCTACTTCTTCTGTTTAGAAGCCAAATGCTGACGACAATCCTTCTTCATATGACCATATTTGTGGCAGTAATTACACTGAATGTTCTTTTTCTTAGGGTTGCCCGGAGGTTGACTTGAGCCTTTCTGCTGCAAAGGCTGACCTTTCCCTTTTTTCTTAGCCTAAGTCTTGGCTACAAAAGCTTTCTCTGTAGTGGACGAAGAGGCACTATTGCCAAACTGTTGTTTCCAACATTCCTGCTGCAAGAGGATGGTACAAAGCTCCAAAAACATAGACCAAAATTAGTCAATGTAATGTTGAGGGTTTCAACAAAGTGCTTATAAGACTTCGGTAGACTTTTCAAAGTGATGACTACCATGTCTTCTTCCTCCATCTTCCAACCAATCGCCTCCAACTGATCGCGGATGTCATGAATCTTTGTCAGATGCTCCTGCAAGGACATTCTCTCATTCATCATGATGGAGAACAGTTGGTTCTTCAGAAAGAACGCATGGCTCTTGTCGGAGGTTTCATGCAAGGTTTTCAAATGCTCCCAAATCTCAGCAGCTGATTTGCCAAATGAAACCTGCGGAAGCTGATCATCGGTGACTGAAAGCTTAATAAGCATCACCGCTTCACGATTTTGCTCATCAAACTTTTCCTGGTCTTTACCCACTGTTGTGGGACAAGTAGCATTGCTTAGTACAATCTGATCAAGGCAGCGATATTCAAAGATAGTCATCATTCGCTACTTCCAGGTATTATAATTTATGTCATTGAATTGTTGAATTCCTTCCAACATAATGTTGGTCAAACTCTGTTGGAATCAAGGACCACTGAGAGGAGGGTGTGAATCAGTGTTTTGCAGTTTTTAACTTTATTAATCTGATCCTTAAAGTACTTAAAACATTCAACCAAAAGAAAGATGCATGAACATGAGACAAACAGCCACAACACCATAACACAAGGATTTTTACGTGGAAACCCTGTTAGGGGAAAAACCATGGTGGACGTCAATCCACAATATTATCTAAGTATACTCAAAAAGATGTTTTACAAAATGGGAATGCACTTGCATTCAAGCACACTGCCTAGAGCTCACTGCTCAAAAACAGAAAGGCTCACTGCCTTACAATTAATGTCAAAAGACAACTGGAGTGGTGAACTATGAAATAGCATCTACAAATGCCTAAGAATAGTTTCGGTTAAGCTCATAGATCGGATTCTAGATCTTCTACTCTATTCTACTCTAATTCGCTTCACAAATCCTTTATGCACAAGTGAAACTGTGCATAAACCTTCTAACTTTCGAACACACTCATCAACACACTTCACTCATATATATCAAAATGATGTAATCGACCACTTATATATATCTACTACCAAGGAATTAATCGCTACAAGTCGGCTTCAACAAAATAGAAAAATATTTTCAAATTGTTAGCTCAAATCATGAATAATATTCAATGCGCATCCACCAAAGTCAGCCACAACATAGTGAGGACCCAAATTAAAATGCTCGAACACAAAAACATTAAAACAATTACTCCTAGAATATCCGCAACATGCTATATTCACTTAGTCAGCCTTCATGCACTAATGAACAAAAAATTAATCAACCGGATCTTCTAACTTGCACACGGATCGATACGAGGCTCTAAGATGCAGAGATGTCATAGAACATATACCAAACTACCTTCCCTGAGATCCACAACTCAAAATAATATCAGAAAATCGCATACGAATCGATGAACACAATTCTGTCAGATGCTCTATTCTAACTTGACAGTTAAACACTGATTTTCAATTTGACTTCTAGTATAATCAAATGATGACGTGTGGATTGAATCATTGACTAGGGTTACCATCAATGACAACACCTGAAAACATTTGCAATGTCTCTTACCAACAAAACTCGCCATCTTGCACGCTTTTCGAGGCACAAAAAACAAGGCAAATAAAAGAGGCGATAAAACAAATTGCACTTATCCCAAATTATTGAGGCAATTTCAAGACAAATCTGCTTGCACAAATTTCAATGCACAAATTTCGAAACACCCAGAAAAAACGAATGACAACCCAAAAATCATCTCGAAAAACCTAGAAAGAATCTGTGATCAGAAAAAAATTTGACTTGAAACCAAAGGGATTTTCAAAAACCCTAGCCACTACACCCAGAAACAAATTTTGCTCACAATTTTTCATAAAATTGTGTCAAATAAGAGCAGAAAGATGACGCCAAAGACAAGAGAAGGAATCTCGACCCAAAAATGGGTAAAAATTGCAACTCATAAAAGGGTGAAAAAAACATGGCTAGAGAGATAGAAGAAATGCCCAGAGTGAAGAAGAAATCTCGACTTCAAAGCAGAAAAAACCGCGCACAGAAAAAGACTGAAAACGCGCCTAGAATTCTTCATAGAAAACACATCTCAAAAGGAAATACAGGTCCCACCTAGAGAGGAAATAGAAAAACGCAATTGCAACAGAAACCCGTGAAAGCTTGACCCACAAAATCTCGATTTTTCCTTCTCACAAGGTCATGCACCCAAAAAACCTTCACATGCACGGACATAAAGTAAAAAAAACACACAAGAGACTGAAGAAAAAACGGCAACGAAAAAAACAAATTCGTGCAGACAAATATCTAACAGAGGGCGCACAAAAAAATTTCCAAAAAATGACACGATTTCCAAAAAAATTAACCCTCGATTTTTTTCTAAAAAACAAAACGCGATTTTTTTAAAACAAAGTCTTTTATTTTCCCTCCAATCGAACCAGCTCTAATACCATATTACAAGAGCAATTGGTAAAAAAAAATTAGTTGATATTTACATTTAGAGCGAAAGCTCAATAAATAAGATTTACAAATGTACAAAATAAGAAAGTTTCTAAAAAGAAACTTCAGAAGATCGAAGAAATGATCTTATCAAGAATATTTCAATATAATACACTATTGAGCATTAAATAAATAATTAGAAAATATTATTTTAATAGTTTGGGTTTACCTTCTTTGAGTTTAACTCCACTAACCATGTTAAAATTGTTTTGAGTGCTTATTTACTTTCAGATCTCAAAATTCTCTTTAGTATACCCTATTAATTTTTAGTTGTAATTGGGTGTGTTACAAGATCTCATTAACCTATTTTGGTGACTACAATACTGCTACACCCGTAACCCATTGATTGCATTGAGATGTGATAACCAACTATGGCTCACATAATCCTTATTTAAGTCATTTATTAGTCCCTAAGTATATTAATTATTAAATAGGTCGGGGCCTCATCGAGATAAGGGTATTAAAATTAAGAAATGATGCCTATATATAAAAGGTGGTCAGTAATTGTTTAACATTATATTGCAGGTTTTGGTCTTACTGTAAGACTTCTGGAGGTTGCACTCTCAAAGAGGCTTATGATTATCAAATATCTTATCTTATGTCCTTTTACCTTCTTCTCTAGTGCTAGGTAATTTCATTACAAGTGGAATTAGAGCATGTTCCCAGCATCTGGTGAGGAGACATGGTATAATAATTGGCTTCACTATTAGGAGAGTCATTATGTCAAAGAGGTTGAGCTCAATTGGTAATATAATTGGGTTCTCATTGTGGAGATCCCTGTTCCAATCCAAAAAGTGACATCTAATGTTAAATAAAGTTGTATATGTTGATGAATAAGTGACTCGCCTTAATGCTAGCGGGAAGAAGTCTCCCCCATTTGTGAGCTCCACTGGCTCAGGCCAGCCTATAAATTCTCAATTTACCAAATAAAACAAAACAAAGCATTAAATCGGGAATAATATGGCATTTCAAGTTAACATATTGGCCACCATAGAGTCACTACAAACCAGAAAATTTCCTTCAGCATAGCATCCAGAACACTAACAGAAGAGGCTGATTGCAGCATTTCAAGTTATATTTTAGTGACCACAGGATCACTAAAAAACAATTTTTCCTTTGGTGTGTTATTCAGACCCCAATCATGCTTACTTTCATAAAAAGAATAGACTGAGTATAGCATTCCAGACACACAAACTATCTAGAAAAGTCAAAACAATTTAACATTGATCATTGCTTCCAGACACAAAAGAAAACTCCATATCTCATCTAATTATAGATAATAATTGGACCAGATGAAGAACTCAGTTTCATTCTCAGAGATGGATACTGTGAACTACATCATCATCTGCAATACAACCACCGGTTCACATTGTGCAAGGCTTCAGTTGATCATTAGCATTGCATGCTCCCTGTTCTATAGGGTCAAGACACCCTTTAGTGGGAACAACTACCTATGGATACACAGCGAGGCTATAGGCATGACAATTAAAAACCTTGAAATTGTAGATGGTTGTGATTGAGAAATATCTAATTTGTTTACATTGTTTAGCAATTTGTTCTGGTTTTCCAATATTCTCATTAAGATCTCCTGAACCCTGTTAAATCAAATACGGATCATTGTATATCTCACCAAGTTCTCTCTCCACTAGTCCCCATGTTCTGCCAGAAATCTCATGAGTTGATGCTGAATCATTTTAGATGCCATGAAAATATTCAACCTCACCTTGTAGCTTCTTGCTCTTAGGTAAATCAAGTAGGAGCCATTAGAAAGTAGGAAGCCACCTATGCTGATGAAGTTCATGCATAGTTAAACTACCAGTGAATGCTATCTCTCACTCAAAACACTAGAGTTCCTCTCTATTGACCTGCATTCTGTTGTAGACCAGTGAACTGAAGCCCCAATTTAGCTTTCTATGTTGACCATTTTCTTACAAATTGTGGATGGTATCATTATTAGGTTTGATTTACTACAACATCCTCGGTCATGTGGCTTGAAGTTCCCTATTGACCAAATGCGGTCCAGGGGTATGCTCCCACTAGCTACAACTTGAAACAGACCATCATATTTTGCAAGGTAATAACATACATCATCATTGTCATATCCAAAAAGTGGAGAAAGAAGATCACTCTATTTCCAAGTGTCCTATCTACAATGAGATACTTGAAGGTACCATTTTTTGTAAAAAGACTGAGGTTGTTCTCTATCCATTTATTTCCACAATTCAGACTAGTGATGTCCAATCTTTGTCTTCTGGAAGTTCACTTTTAGGTGCAGGATCATAGAGGGGATTCCCTAGAGCTACCAAGTGTCAGAAGTGGAAGGAAAACACTCAGAATTTGTTAACTACACTTCGAACTGGAACAAGTGCAATCATATTCATCTTCAAAATCAAATTAGTGAGAAACAGAGACCACAGTATGAATAAGATTGAATGCTTTAAATACTTTTGAATCAGACTAAAGTGCACAGCTCATAGCCTCATAGTTATGAATTTGTTAAATTCTCTTGAATCAGAATAAAGTGTAGTGATCCTTAGTTGTGATCTTGACCACTGTAAGCACTGTCTTCCATTCCAGAAAAAGTGAAATATTTCAATTGGTATCAATGATATACATATTCAGTCCCCTTTTCCATATAAAAGATGTGACAGGTATAATAAATTTAAAGATAATGAACACCATGCTCGAAATTCATATCCACTGATTGTGACAAATATTGGAAAGAAGTTTAACTTTAGATACAGTAGGATATACCAGAAAAAGATTTACCTTAGACTTCTTCAACTTATATTTGTTCTCAGCACACCAAGCTAAAGCAGGAGCACAGTCCCTATTCTGCAAGGATTCTACCACCTTCTTTGCATCCATAAAAACATCAATATCAACAAGATCCTGTAAAACCAATATCCAAGACGGTCAATATCCATAGAAGGTATAATATAATACACAAAACCAACCAAGTGTATATCTCTTACTGCATTTCATGCTCTATCAACATCCTCACTTTTGCAAACCTGACAATACAAAATGCATTGAGAAAGAGGCAAAATGGTTATCTATGATTGCTAAAGAATAGCAGCTTTTAGTTGTTACAGCAGTTCTGAATAAAATGATTGATGATGATGCTATGACCTATGTACTAACAAAATCTTTTAACTGGCAGCAAAAGAATTGAGCAAGTTAGATGTGACTGTATCATGACAAAGAAAAGGTAAAAAATGTTGGGGCAGATGATGTTTAAAGGAATGTTGTTTGATCAGATAAGAAAATGCTTTGAACTCAATCCTACCTAAAAAAAACTCAATGTGTATCGTCAGGGCATATGAATCAGTTGAATCCAAGGTCAAAGATTTCCGTTGCATAAGATATATCCTGCATAAGGCACAATTGATCCTCAACCTCAAATTAAGCTAGCACAGACCTTAACCTCCAGACTTGTATATGTACGACATTCCTCTCAGACATATTTTTACTCTATCTCAAAAGACTTAAGTTTCCAAAGATATCTAAACTCTTTTTCAAAAGATAAAGGTATAGTTTTGAGGGTGGAATGTAAATCATGAAAAGAACTTTATTCTTCTTACAATATTGGTATTTCTATTTTGACCCACTGAAGGATTTACCTGTTTGCCAGTTTTACCCCTAAAATTTTGTGCAGATTTGTTCTTCTAACTTACTGGCAGGGAAAGTGTATCATGACCACAGACACTCAAGAGATGATTAATAAACCCAAAATTATACCAACCCCAATATATAGAAAGGATTAATTATACTTTCTGAGTCCCATTAGCCTATTTTGGTTATTTGGGAACATTTATATAACTTTTTTTCTTTCCTTCTTTTGTCTCCAGTTTAAATCTTATAGAGAAGCCATAGAATCATGATGTTAATTACAAAGACATGACCCCTCAAGATAGTAAGGAAAAGAAATTTTCACAAAGATGCAAACTAACAAACTTCAGAATACAAAAGATTTGTCACTCTGCATCAACCTCTTTCAAAATCAAACATATGAAAGGGTAAGCCTGAAAGGAGAAGCAGCAGCCATCCAACAAAGTAGAAAATGTAGAGAAAAAAAAAGTAACCAGAGATAGAGCAAAGAATAGAGGAGCCAACAGAAGAAAACATACAGGCTGGGAGCCATCAGAAAAAGAAGCCCTAGAGGATAGCAAGAACTTAAGGAACCATCATTGATGCAGGAGCATCTCGGTCCACATGCAATCCTGCATCACCCAAATACAGTGGCCATTCAATTTTTTGTTTTTACTCTAATTTTGTGTGTGTTTTCAGGTTTTGTCTCACTTGGAAGGTGCACAAAATCCTCTAGCTACTTCAAACCTAACACCGTCATGGCTTTTTTCATCTGGACTTCCCTCTAAATCATAAAAAGGTGAACCTGGGACAGCAACTGAACCTGATGCTGAATTTGAGTGCACCATACCACTGCCCGAGATCTGTATGAATTCTAGTTGGAAAATAAGAAGGCATCCAGCTTTACCACTAGGCATGATAGCATGGCCTGCTGACAGACCCATTCCAACTCCTCAAATATTCTTCAATCCCAATCCTCCAGAATAGGTCCAAAACAGAAGTGGCTGGTACAACATCACATCCACATTTGTTCCTGGTTAACATAAAACAGCTAGCAACATGATATCTGCTGCGATTAAGAATTGGCTATCTGGGTGACTCAAAGTAATGTGGATAATTATCAACCAGGAGCAGGTGTTACAACTTACAGCCCTCTTCTACTTGGGTGCCAATTGTCACAGCCAATACATCAGAATACATTAAGGCTAGGCGAGCTACTCATAAAATATGACCAGGAGAGGTGGCACAGCAGTCAGAGGAATATTTCCAAATAAAGACAGATGTCCCATTTAACCACCATATTCTTAATCATAGCTGGCAGTGCTGACTGACCTGGCCATAGCTGTCAGACCATGATTATAGATGCTACAGCATTTTTCCTAGGCCTATTTCTTATCATGCCCTTAAAGTTAGTGACTGTTACTGTCATGCCCCTGCAAATTGCAATCCTAAACACAGGTTGACAAGCAAAACCAGATAGCTATTCATGACCCATTTGATCATGCATGGAAAACAATTAAGAAGCATTAATCAACTAGATTGAGAATTTAAGGAATAAACGTGGCATTATGACAGTGATTAAATGCAAGTTGTTCCTCACAAACAGCGACGGGAAGGAGATATAAAAAGAATCGAACTACACTTGAAATCAGTCATCATGCACAGAAAACTCAAGTGGAACCGATTAAAGGATAATATTAATATAAACTAATTATCCTTTAATAGAGGATTACGATTTGTTAAGCAATCAAATAAAACACGTCTTTAATGAAAGGACATAACCATCCGCCCCATCGTGCGTATAAAAGGTAAAACATTTCAAGGCAGAAAAGCATTGATTGGAGAAGAGAAAATTCAGATCAGTGATCACCTGCAGAAATAGATAAAATAAAAGGAAATAGAGATCTGCACCCTCTAAGTTAGGAATAATTAATTATTTGGCATATGTGCAGCAGTCTGGTTTCCTGAGTTGGCGGTATGAAATCTGATTTACAATTATGCAGTTGCAGTATAATTTAATATAAATGATTGTGATTGTTTATTAGATATTTGAGGTACTAATGATACATTGCTGTTATGACTGCTTCTTATATCAGTGAATATTGGATTAATATTTATTTGTCATATGTCATAAATGTTTTGGCCATGGTGGAGGACACAGAGATTACAAGAGGGGTACAGTGATAGGGCACTCTCCTAGGTACGCCACCTCAAGATGGGGACTGGGTAGTCCCAAGGAGGCCAAGGGGGTGCAGAGGGTACTGCACTTTGGGCTTAGGAGAGATGGGCTTCCAGATCACGCTTTGTAACCTCACCCCTCCATCATGGTGAATCAGCACAAGAAGTCCGATCATAGAGAGAGGGAAATGGTTGGCAACATGAGGGGATGACAGAAAGGGGACTCCTCACTGGGTAGACCACCTCATATGGATGGCATGGGCCACATGAGGCCAAGAAGGATGGTATATCAGCTTTTGGGCCTAGGGTAGAGGATCCGAGACACCCCATCAAAGTCACATTCTCCCATGCTCTCCTATGGTTGAGCCTCCCAAGGATATTAAAGTGTTTTATGATTGAATTAATAATTCTGTCCTGAATTTACTTATGTTTAATTATGACAATCTGCTAGTTAGTTTTACTGTGGTAAATGGTTTCTAATCTGTTTGCAGGACCTCAATCAGGTGAAAGGGCTTCAATCGGGTGAAAGGTATTCTCTAACCTATTTGTTTATTTGGAAATTGAGGAATTAGGGCAAATTTAGGGCATTCCCAATTAGGGGACAGTACAGTTACCTTGGCTGGCGGTGGCTATATTGTTGCCTGATAGCCTGGCTATTTTAGGTGGGTGTTTTTTATAAAACAAACCTATGTATGAGAAGAAAGTTGACAAGGAGAGTATAGAGAAAAATTACAGAATATCTTTCTCCTTGGAAAGTAGTTGTGAGAGCCGGTATTGGCATGGTGTGATGGTTTATGGGTGGCATTGTTGTTCTTGCCACCAAGGTTCAAACCCCTTTGGGGTGGTATTGCTGAATGGTTGTATCCGGTTCATAGCTCCGGTCAAAAGCGTTTACCCCTTGAATAAAAAAAAAGTAGTTGTGAGAGATAAATGAAATAAAGTAAAGGATAGTAGAGAGGGGCCATGGAAGGATGCAGCTGCAATTTTTTTTCTTTTGCAGGCTGCCTGGATCTGTAAAGACCACGCAGAATTGATGGAGAATTTCTAAGTAGAATCAAATGCCCTGTGGCTGGGCTGCACACCATTTTGTGTAGAGTCTGAGCGATGTTTGGGGGTCCCTGTGGATGGACTATTTATCTGTGAAGAAAGTATGTAATCTGGATTGATTAATAAAGATAATGTTTGCTAATTGCTTCCATAATGCAAATTGTCTAGTGGTTGCAAGTGTCTGTTGAAAATTGGCAGGCACTTATATTGCTGGAAATATCACCCATCATGCGCACAGCAAAAACATATAAAATACTTAGATTTATCATTCAGTAAAAATGAAGTATTATGCAAACACATATATAAGCATTGCATTCCTTCAACTTCCCAAACTACCTACTGGAAAGTAACTCTTAAGTTCCTAATACCCCTCCATAAGGTCTCGTTACACACAACAAAACATGCTGATCAAATAAACACAACAATATATTCATTAGAACCTTTTCTTTGAAAAAACGCATCCTAGACCAAGTAGAACTCCATCAAGCTGGCACCTAACCCTTGTAAAGATGTAGTTCCTTAACAGAATTCCCTAGTTCCCGGATAACCACCTCCCTGAACTCCCAAATTATTGGACAACTATCCATGTCAAGCTACATCCACATTGCTGCATCAAGTTGTCTCATGACTCTTGTAAGGGTATAATTCCTAATATCCACAAACTCCCAAAATATCTAGGCAACGATCCATATTGAGCTTACAACAGATCCCTTCCCGTCTTCAAAAATGCATCAAGCTATCAAACTGAAATCAGAATTCTGCAATTGCTAGAAAATAAAACTTAACATTGTAGAAGAAAAATTGAATACAACTTATGGATGCCACAAGGTCATAAATAACCCATGAACTTGGGGCCCACAGTAGAACAAAGCAATCCTAATTTTAGATTGTCTTTCTGCTAGAATAATATATCTCTATAGTTAATGGTCAATAATATGATGTAATTAGTTAGTTTAGTTTCTTTTGTAGTGAGTAGGTGAGGTTGTTAGACATCTTAAATGTCTACAATAACTTGTTTTCTCTATATAATGTAATCTTTTCTTTTGGTTAATGCAAGTAATAGAATTACTAGTTCTTTTTAGAACATAGTATCAGAGTGAGGGTAATTAAAAAAAAATCGTTTTTCAAAAAAAATTGGAGAGAAATTGTTTTGGTCTTCTGAAAAGAGAATTTTTTTATCCAACTTCACTTTTGTGGGTTCATGGCTGCTTGGTCTGAGATTTTCGAGGGCTTTGTGCAAAAGAAAAATCGCGTTTTTTTCAAAGCAGATTCGCAAGTCTTTTTGTGCAGAAAAAAAAACGTCTTCTTCTTGGTGCAGATTCGCATCTCTGTGAGGTCACGATTTCTTGTTTTGCACACATTTTTTTTTCCAGGCCACAATTTTCAGAGGGTTTTGGTCGCATTTTTTGGCTCTTTTAAAACGTGATTTTGATGCCCCTTGTCTGGATGCGAATTTCTCCTTTCTCTGGCACGATTTGTCACCCTCTTCAAGCGAGGTTTTGTGTCTTGTTTTGGTCGCGTTTTTCAGCTTCTCTAAGCCGCGGTTTTCTCCATTTCAGGCCGCGTTTTTTCTAAAGTTTTTAGACGTGATATTTTACTTCAGTTCCTAGGTGCGAAGTTCTTGCTCCTGGCCGTGATTTCAAGTCCTTTTTGGTCGCGTTTTGAACAAAAATCTGCTCGCATTTTTTACGAAAATTCCAAGGCGTTTTTTTACAGCTCCTTGAAAGTGGCTAGGGTTTTGAAAAAAAAACCCTATGATTTGAAGCCAAATTTTTTTTCTGGCTGCAGATTCCTTTTGGGTTTTGCTCATATTTTTCTAGGTATTCTTCAAATTTTATGGGTTTTGTCTTAAAAACTCTGCATTGGTTTTATACCTCAAAATTTGTGTTAGGGTTTCAATTTCTGCCTTGAAATTTGTCCTGCAGAACTTGTTTTTGTTTTCAATGCAGTGGTTTTTGTGCCTTCACCAATTTGACCTCAGGGTATGTGATGGTATCTCTAACAAATATAATGCTCGAAAGCAGCCAGAAGTTAAATGGGAAGAATTACAACACCTAAAAGCAGCGCATGCTAACTATCTTTGAGTATCAATGTCTTGATGCAGTTTGTTCTAGGCACGTCTACACGTCCTACCACTGCCAGAAAGGATCAAGACAAATGGGATGAGCGCAACCGGAAAGCTATCATGCTCATCAAACTAACAATCACAGATGAGCAGCTACCTTAGGTACCGTCTAGCAAAACTACTAACGAAATCTAGGATCATTTGAAGAATCTTCATGAAACCTCCGACAAGAGCAAAGCGTTCTTTCTCAAGAACATGTTTTTTTTCCATCATGATGGATGAGAAAATGTCCTTACAGGAACATCTGACAAAGACCAAGGACATTCATGATCAGTTGGAGGCGATTGGTCGAACAATGGAAGAAGACGACGTGGTCGTCATTACTTTGAAGAGTTTGCCAAAATCTTATGAGTATTTCATTGAAACGCTGAATATTACTTCCACAAATGTTGATTTGAAATTTCTCGATCTTTGTGACAAGCTCTTGTAGCAAGATCAATGGAGACAGCAATTTGGGAGTAGTGCTAGTTCGTCTTCCACAGAGCAAGTGATCTCTGCCAAAACTTCTGCTAAAAACAAAGGGAAGACGCAATCTTCTTAGCCAAAAGGCTCTGGTTCTTCTCAGGACAGCAAGAAGAAAAAGAATGTTCAGTGTAATTATTGTCATATCTATGGTCATATGAAGGCTGATTGTTAGGTTCGATTGGCTTTTGAACAAAAGAAGCAAGGAGGATCTCAACAAAAGGCAAATGTCGCAGAGCACTCTGAGCAAAAAGAATCTGCATTCTATGCTTTTATGGCCAAAAGAACTACAGATCTAGTAAAATCTTCTGCCTGGTATATTGATTCAGGGGCTTCACGGCATTTTACTCATCGTTGGTACTGGTTCACCAAATATGAACCATTCATTGATTCAGTGATCTTTGGAGAAGGCGAAGAGTATACAATTGCTGGTAAGGGCAATGTTCAAATTCACTCTCGAGGGAGAAATTTAATATTTCTTGATGTCTACTATGTTCCAAGCATGGAACATAATCTTCTCTTCGTCAGCCAGATCATGAGGCATTCTCCCCAGTTGGATGTTATTTTCAGTTCGTCCACTTGCAGCATTGTTGATAGGGAGACTTGTACTACAATCGCTATGGGACTTGAGGATCATGGTCTGTATAGACTTGTTGATTCTGGTGATTCTTAGGAGCATGCTCTGGCAGCCAAGAGTACTTCCATCAGCAAACTTTGGCATCAGCGTTATGGGCACTCGAATGTGCACTATCTCTCTCAACTGTCTTGAGAGGGTTTGGTTGCTGGTCTACCTAAGATCCAAACTCAAAATCATGGAGTTTGTGGAGCCTGTCAAGCTGGGAAGCAACATCGGACACCATTCTCGGATGGTGATTCTTGGCAAGCCTCCAAGGTACTTCAATTGGTTCACGCTGATGTATGTGGACCAATGAACACTCCATCTGTTACTAGGTCCAAGTACTTTTTATTATTTGTCGATGATTTCAGTAGAAAAACATGGGTGTATTTTTTGAAACATAAAGCAGATGTGTTCAGTACATTTCAGCAGTATAAGGCCTTAGTTGAGAAAGAATCAAGTTCTCAGATTGTCACTCTAAGGTCAGATAATGGGGGAGGGAGTTTTGTTCAACTAACTTCTCTACTTTTTGTGCTACACATGGCATTAAGTGCCAACTCACCACACCATACACCCCTCAGCAGAATGGTGTCATTGAATGTAGGAATCACACCATTACTGAAATGGCTTGTTTTATGATGGAGTATAAAAATATCCCTAAGAAATATTGGGCTAAAGCAGTTTATACTGCAATCTACCTCCTGAATTGATCACCTACACAGGCCATTAAGAAGATGACTCCTAAAGAAGCCTAGTCAGGACATAAGCCTAAGGTGGGCCATCTGAAAGTCTTTGGTTCTACAGCTCATGTCTGGATTCCAGAAGCCAAGCATGCCAAGATGGACTCCAAAAGCCAACAACTTATGTTTACAGGTTACAACGACAATCACAAGGCATACAGGTTGATTGATGTGGAGACAGATCGTCTCATATTTAGTCGTGATGTTGTGATTGATGAGACTACTGGTCCATTTCTTCCTACTTCCAGTCCTAAGGATCAACCTGTGAAGGCTTCTGATGAGGGTGTTTGTCTTCCTCTTGGTTCCACTGATGGGAGGGCTTCAGATGATCCTGATTCTGAAGATGAGGAGTCTACCGGTCATGATATAACACCACCTGATTTTCCTCCAGAATCCCATCTAGCTGATTTTGTTCCAGCTTCCCCAAGAGATGTTTCTCCTATCCCAGATGTTGATACTTCTACCTTTCGGCCTGAGTGGTGAGCTAAGTGGTGTTTTGCTGCTTGCTCGCAAAAAGAGCAAGCAGCAAAACACAGTCAATTTTGCTCTTATGGCCAACATCCACAACATCTATGAGCCTCAAACATATTCAGAGGCAAAAGGAATTCCAGAGTGGGAAAAGGCTATGGAGACAGAATACCATAGTCTTTTGAAGAACCATACTTGGGTTCTTTCTGATCTTCCTCCTGGGAAGAAACCTATCAGTTGCAAATGGGTTTATAAGGTCAAGTATCATGCCGATGGTACTCTGGATAAATACAAGGCCAGATTGGTCACTCGAGGATTCACACAGCGAGAGGGCATTGATTATGAGGAGACTTTTGCTCCTACTGCCAAGATGAGCATAATTCGTCTTCTTCTCGCTATTCCAACCCAGTTTGGATAGACAGTTTATCAGATGGGTGTCAGTGCCTTTCTCAACAGTGAGTTGCAGGAACAAGTCTACATGACGCAACCTCTTGGTTTCAAGGTTGCCGAAAAAGAACATCAGGTTTGTAGACTGGTCAAAGCACTCTATGGATTGAAATAGGCTCCCCGTGCATGGTACATCAAAATTGATCAATACTTGGTTGATCATGGTTGTCAACGGAGCCCTTCTGACTCTAATCTATATGCCAAGTACTCCGATGATGATTTTTTGTTTTTTTGTTGTCTATGTTGATGACTTGATCATTACTAGCAATTCAACACATTTGATTGGAGCAATCAAACAGAATTTGTGTCAAGCTTTTGACATGACAGATTTGGGGCTTCTCCATTATTGTTTGGGTATTGAGGTTTGGTAGACCGCTGGTAGCATTTTTATCTCTCGGTCTAAATATGCCCATAGTCTACTTGACAAATTTCAGATGCAAGATTGCAAACTTGCCTCCACACCTATGGAGAAGGGGCTGAAATTATCAGCCAGATCTAATTCACCTGCAGTAAATGAGACGCCATTTAGGCAACTAGTGGGCAGCCTCATCTACCTCACTACCACTAGACTTGATATCAGGTTTTCCGTGAGCTACATTTCTCGCTTCATGACAGCTCCAAAAGCTAATCATTGGGTTGCAACAAAGCGAGTGCTAAGATATGTGAAGGGCACTTCAGATTTTGGCATTCTGTATGGCAAATGCAAGGATCCAAAGCTGATTGGTTATACAGACTCAGATTGGGCAAGTTCAGTGGATGATAGAAAATCCACTTCTGGGTATGTATTCAGTTTGGGTACAGGTGTTGTAACATGGACCAGCAAGAAGCAACAGGTAGTGGCTCTATCCTCGACTAAAGCAAAATATCGAGGAACAGTTAAGGCAGCATATGAGGCAGTTTGGCTACTTGTTGATGTGAGTTTTATGACACACCAAACACTCTAGAATAAAGTCCAAAGACGCTCTATCCTCTATTGAAAAACTACCGTGTATGCTAAGATTGTAAGAAAGATCATATAGCAATTCCAATGTTTCTTATGTCAAGTCTTGACGTGTGGATAAGCTCAATGGGCGTTGTGATATGCTAGTAACACAAAGGGACCTATATTAACAAATTACTCATAAGTGAGGACTTAGGTGGATTTGACATTGAATGCTCTAATTTTTTTTGGGGGGGGATTCTCAATTTTAAGATTTAAAAAAAAAAGGAAAAAAGGATGAGGGTTCAAAGATCCTATACTATTCCTATGAAATCAAGAGATGGTACGAATTGAGTGAAACTAAGAACAATACTTTGCTTCGCCATGCTAACAACAACTAAACAAAGCAAGTGCAATCTTCTAGGATTTGTGCTTAAGGTTTCTTTATCATGAATGATACCATCAAGAGAACAATGTTATTCAAAGTAAGCATTAAAGCATCCACATTATAAGCTCAATCTAACTTTACGCATTGAACAAAAAATCATCCATTCAAAGAAAGTATGAGCGAAAGTTTCACCAATCTATACTATCAATCTATCATTCATCTAACATGCATTCAAATCAAATACTACTTTAATCTACTCTAGGTGGAAGAAGAATATGTAAACCATGCAACCACTTGACAATAGAAGGATTCAAAGCAACTCATGCAATATGAACTTTTATTCTCAAAGCAGTTATAAGCAACAATTTCATAAGTCTCTCTCCCATACAATGAAATGAGAAAACAAGAGTTTATATAGAGTTTTGAAAATGAAATAGACGGCCAAGATTGATCCATGATCAACGGTAGAGATCAAAACAAAGTAACCCTAACTAGGGTTTCCCGTAATACAATCAACTATTAGTGAGTGAAGTGTTGTGAGGAGCTATCTTTGTTGGGGTGCATCCTTATCCTGTTGAGTGGCATTGTACTAGATGAATCTGGAAACTATTGTGCTAAGCTCCTCGATTGTGACAAGTGGCACCATGTTGACCTTGTATTCGAGTAGGTCCAAATCATTTGCACATTCTGCAAATGCAATCTCCCACTTTGATTCCTGTCACTGGAAGGCATGCCAGATGGACAAGAATTTGGCAACCTTAGACAAATTTTGCTTAAGGATCAGCCCAATGGTGGCGAAGAAAATTTCTTGAACTTTGTGCCTCAAGTTTTCAAGTTGCATGTCCTCTCGAACAATGTCTTTCTCAAGTGCATCTACAGCCACAGGTAGAATCTTGTTCCGAATTTCCTTCATCCGTTCTTCAACTCAGGTAGTATCAACCTTCACTTTTTCTAGGACTTCATTCTGTGTAATCAATGCCAAGTACCAGCTATTGAAATCATATGCTGCGCCTGCTGCAATAACCTTCCCATCGATTAGTTCCTGCTTCAGAACTCCTTTCAACACTTTGAGGCATGCAATAATCCTATCCTGGATATCTTGAGACTTGGCCCATGCTTCCGCCAGAGCTACAATTCTTGAGAGCAAAGAGAAAGTTTGCCCATATGCCAACATTAGTTTCTCTACAAATACAGCCACTTCTTCGCTTTTGTTGATTATCCACTCTTTGGTTTCTTTGGTTGTGGTCCTTTCTTCTTCGTAAGTCTCCTGGGAAGAGTTCATCAATGGAGGAACTGTTGAGCTGGCCTGATCAAGAGGTTTAGTTAAATGTTGAATATATTCTTTTAAGCATTCAATCTCCATCTAGAAGTCCTTTCTCCTGGCTACCTCCTTTTCTAGCCTCGCTTTGATAGTGGCAACTAAATTATCCAAATCTTCCACTTCCTATCCTTTTGTGGTTGGGCCCAAGTCGACAGTGGTGATGGCATATTCCTGAGGAGCAATATCCTCCCTCGACTTATCAACTGTCAGTACAGCAGTTTGTACTATACGATGGTCGGCTTCATCTCTTTGGATGGTGGAAAATGCTCTAGCAGGCTTCTTTACATTAACTGCTTCCAATCTGGCCAAGAAATCGGCCATATCATCTTCCTCTGGGATTTCTACTTGCTTTTTTATCTTCAATCTCTCCTTCAGCCAATTAGGGATAATAGGCTGCTCGGTGTCTTCTTCTTCCTGAAAATCCTGTGTACATGGAATTTCTTGAATTCCTTTGAGGGCAAAAATCATTCCCTCTTGGAATTCACTATCCAGAGTATCAATTTCATTGTCAGATTCCCATATCTCTGTGCCTATGGGAGATGGTGGTTCATCATCCTCTGGCTGGACAGGAATGGGTGAAGGAATCCTTATGTCTCCCAATTACTCATCAATATCTAATATCTCGTTCATGTTCGCGAACACAGCAGAATGAAGAGGCTCTAATCTATGTTTCTTTCGAGTAGGTTCTTCATCTACAATCTTTTTTTCATTTGCCTCCTTCCTTTTCCTGGGATTGGTGCTCTTGATTGACTCATCACCTTGGGATGCGCCAACATTTGAAGAGTAAAATTCTGCTTCGCCCATTAGATTGTAAGTCAGATTCACATTTTTCCGCCGCAGCTCCTAGGTTCCCTGATTTGTCCACCATTGTGAATACTTGACGACTGGTCTCATGAAGGTGGTCAAGTCTGCAAGTTCTGGTTCTGACCATCTTACGGGAAGAAGAGGTTGATTCTCATCAAAACCTGGTTGAATATACTCGCCATCATCTTCAAGTTGATCTGGCACAAGGAAGAGCTCGGTTGTCCTGATTAAACTGACTGGCAATCTAGACCATGGTCTTTTCCAGACATCATACTCATCTACAACGTTCGCCCAATAGTCCTCCAACTCTACCCTATGTATTTTATTCCATTCACGGCCCCGATGTGATGGTGAGGATCAAAATCAGCTCTAGACCTATATGAGGTGAACAAATACTGTTGCATCTCTAACCTGGCACTTTCAGCTGCTTGTGCTGACGAACAAGATTCTTCCAATTTCCAATAAAGAATGGAAAAGTGATGGCTGCCTTGCTTTTGACTCTCTAGAAGTTTTGATATGTTTCTAGCTACCTAAGAACCTCCACCAAGATCATTCTATTGGTGGGATAAATTGGGAGCTTGAAAGGATTTCGAGTGAATCCTTGAATTCTGATGTAGTTGAATCTTGGAAACTATACATACCAAGATCCGTACTTGTTGATAAGGCTCTTAGCCTCATGGGTCAGCCTCTGATGAGTTCCTTCTTGCAATATCCTTGTAATGTACATCAGGAATGCATTCTCTTCTAAAATGGGCCTTCTCAGATAGTTGCAATTGGGGGTAGCAATCATATGACTTGAACTCGTTTTCTCCATTGCCCACCACACCTCGGAAAATCAATCCTGAATATCTGTAGGTCCTTGCTAGCAAATAGATAACATAAGAACCCATATAGAAAGATTTAGTCTTCTCCAAATTCAC
>VDFB02379711.1:100220105-100233296 GCA_007258455.2 Sequoia sempervirens
GCAAATGGTGATGACTATTTGCCAAGGAGTTAGGATTTTCAAATGGCCAATTTCCTTATGTTTGATGACACACGTGGTACGATGCATCAAGGTATAGAAAACCAGGATGGTGCTGTACCTAGTGTGATGGACTTGACCGACAAATCGATAGAGTACTTTGTTCACACCGACATACCTTAACCCCTCGGCCCGTAAAATATTCGGGGAGCATTTCAAATATCTGACCAAAACATAGGAAGGCAAGCCTTTCTATGTGGTCAACAAGAAACTTAAAACACCCTCGCTATAGACTAAACAAAAGCACGCATGACCAAGGTTATATTACAAAGATATCCAACAAGCACAGCAGACAAAAGATAATGATCGTTGCCCCATTCCTATCTCTCTAAATCCTTCATTCGGACATCATCGAGAGGTCCTTGGAATGAGCCCAATGAGATAAATCAAACAAGATAAAGTAAGTGAGCAAACAAACTAATGTTCTTTGTACCGTTAGCCGAGAGAAACGATGTTTCAAAAGATGGGAGCCGAAACTTATTGCCAAAAGATAATGTCCATTGTCGGAACGGATCCTAAGACATGTTAATGACACGTCATTTTGTTTACCCAAAGTGGTTGGTTTGATAAAAGTGCCCATTGTCAGAACGGATCCTAGGACAAGCTTTTATCAAACAATGATGAAATTGTTTTATGATTTATATGCCATTGATAAGAAAAGAGTTGACCAACTTGCTTGCTAACTGACCTATACTTGAGATTTTGACAGTTTAGGTTTTCACCTTTGACTGCTAGACTTGTTTCCGACTGTTTTACCAAAGGTTGAGGGTGATGACGATTTATTATGGATGATTGATTATTGTGAGTGTAAGCGAGATGAGGCGGATGGATTTTTTTCAAATATTTGGATGTTTTTGGAGTTTTGCAATGTTTTTGAGGCTGTTTTTGGTATTTTTTCAAGATTTTCAAATGTTTTGATTTACGGTTTTCCAATGTTTTTGGGATTTTCTGAGATTTTGACCAAAAGACTAACCTAAAGACCTATCCTAGGGGCCTCGGGGGCTGATCAACAGATGATCCTTGCCTACGTTATACACGCAGAGACCACGTAGTTCGACTGACAACTTGACCTATTTACAGATGAAGATATACATGATGAGATGTCAGTTTATTATGAAGGACTCCTATAGGACTGACCTAAATGTCTCGGGGGATGATCAAAGATCAACCTTGCCTACGTTCAGGCTCAGAGACAACGTAGTTCGACAAGACGACCTTGTTTTTGGCTTTTTGAATGACTTTTTGACCTGTTTTTGGATTTTGATATGTTTTGAATGTTTTTGGATTTTTTGATTTTCTGATGTTTTTTTGGATTTTTTGATTTGAGGATTTTAAGATCATACACGAATCTGATCCAATGAGAACATTCCCCCAGTGTGAAGCGATAGACTACTCCGATATAGGCAGGACAAACTGACCTTTTAAGTGGGCCGAGTAGCTCTACGAGGAATCATGACACAAATGCAAGACCAAGCTATGGTGCAGATGCAGATGGAAGGGTGAAATGCAATGATATGCAATGGGTGAGTGAATGATGCAAAGCAAGTCACAGAGACCAAGATGGATGGAGAGTGCTTATTTACACAAGGTGCCTGTTTGCCAGGTTTTCACCAAGGTACTTGCCCAAAGTGCCACCGAAGTGGTTTTCACTAGAGGATGATTTTTTTCTCTTTACTGTTTTCTTGATTTTTTGATTTTTTTTGTTGTCACCAAGACGCCTGTTTACCAGGTTTTCGCCGAAGTAACCATTTTTTCAGGACTTTTTATGATTTTTTGGATTTTTTGGTTCTATACCTTGAAAGATTTAGGCATAAAACTTTTTGAGATGGGAGCTATTCATTGGCTCCGGTAGGGGTTCCCCTTCGGGTGTTGATAACTGATATGCCCCTGATTTGTAGCTTGCTATGATGACAAAGGGTCCCAGCCAGTTGGGTTCAAACTTGCCCTTGCCATTTGGGTTCAAGACATTCTTCTGATTCTCTTTTAGCACCAATTCTCCACCTTGGAAAGTTCTGCTTCTGATTTTCTTGTTGTAGCTCCTTTTCAGTCTATTCTGATACACTTGCAGATGGTTTAAAGCATCCAGACGTCGCTCGTCCAATAGTTCCAGCTCATTCAGTCTTGAAACTCGATACTCCTCGTCCGTGATGAGGTTTTGCAATGATACTCTGAGGGATGGTAACTCGATCTCACGGGTGCAAGATGGCCCTCCTTATCCAGACCAAGGAAATGGTGTACCGTTAAAAGCATTTGGCTCTGCGAAGCCCAAGGGCGTGTGATTAAGTCAGAATTCCAAATAATGACTGAAGGCTATTGACTATTTTCTTAAGGGATTTGAGATGGTTTTATTTGTAGCTTCCGGGTTGGCCATTGCCTTGGGGATAGTATATGGTGTAAGTGCCGATGTTGATTTTAATATCACATAGGTCACTCGGGATTTCGATTTTTTGCATGGTGTCCCATTATCCGATAATAGCATTTGTGGAACACTAATATACACGATGGAGATAGTTCGTGATGAACTTTGAGATCTCGCTTCCTGCTATGTGGTGGTCATAGGTATGGCTTCAACCCACTTGGTGAAGTACCATTGCGCGAGTAATGAATTTGTGGTCAAGTGGATGAGGGTGGGTGTGATTTTCCCAATGAGATCGAGTCCCCACCGTGAAAGGCCGCGGCGGATGAGTGGATGAAGCTCTTGAGCTGGAGCATGAATGAGGTCCCCGTGTTGCTGACACTGTAGACACTTCTTGACGTATTTATGTGCCTCTCTGTCCATGGTAGGCCAGTAATACCCACTCCTCAGCAATTTCTTAGACAAGGTCATGCCACTCGAATGAGAACCACAGATGCCATTGTGCACCTCAGTTAAGGCAGCCGAAGCCTCCTCAGGGTTACGACATCTTAGTAAGGTTCCTTCTATGCTTCTACGATAAAGGGTTTCTCCTAAAATGACAAAACGAGATGCTTTCTTGATAAAGGTTCGTCTAAGGCTTGAACGCAAATCGGCGGGAATGATACCTATCCTAAGGTATGTGTAAATGTCTTGGTACCACTGATCATTTGGACCAATGATTTCACCCACAAATTCTGACTTTGGTACCCTGAATGCTGGTACAAGAAGCTGCTCTACCAAGAAGTCATATTTCAGAACATTTTGAGGGATCTCTAAGAGTGATCCAATAGTTGCCATTGCGTCTGCTGCTCTGTTGTTGGTTCTTGGTACTTGCTCAAATGTGATGTCAACAAAATATTCCTTGAGATTTTCCACCAGCCTTTTGTATGGAGTTAGCTTATCATCCTTTGTTTGGTACTCATTGTTCACTTGATTTATGATAAGTTGTGAATCTCCATATACCTTCAATGTCATAATGTTCCATTGTACTACTATCCTGAGACCTATAGTTAAAGCCTCATATTCTGCAATGTTGTTTGTACAAGGGAATGCTAGTTTGTATGATCTTGGTATACAATCCCCTTGTGGAGTGATGAAGAAGATACCAGCTCCTAACCCATGTTGTGTGTAGGATCCATCAAAGTATAGCTTCCAATGAGTAGCTATGTCAATGTTGAAAATGGATTCATCTGGAAATTCTGAAACAAGTGGGTTCTCCGCATAGATAGGTGCGTCTGCCAGTTGGTCTGCAATGACCTGTCCCTTGATTGCCTTGCACTCCACATACTCAATGTCATATTCTGATAATATCATTACCCACTTAGCCATTCTTCCCATAAGCATTGCCTTTGAAAGAAGATACTTTAAGGGATCAATTTTAGCTATGAGTTTGATATTGTGTGCCAACATGTAGTGTCTGAATTTTTGGGATGCAAACACCACTGCTAGGCAAGCTTTTTCAATGAATGTATAGTTTAACTCATGGCCCACCATTGTACGGCTGAGGTAGTAGATGGCTCTTTCTATTCCATTTTCATCATGTTGTGCTAGGAGAGCACCAAGGGCTGCTGCAGTTGCTGAGATATAAAGGATCAATGGTTTGTTCTGAATTGGAGGCCTTAGTACTGGAGGTGTTAACAGATATTCCTTGATTTTGTTGAAGGCTTGTTCACATTTGTCATCCCATTTGTACGTTACCCCCTTGTGGAGTAAGTGAGAGTAAGGGATTTGTTTGTCTGCTAATTGTGCTATGAACCTGCGAATTGACTGAAGCCTGCCTTGGAGACCTCTCAGTTGTTTCAATGTCCTAGGAGCTTCCATTTCAAGTATTGCTTTCACCTTTGCCGGATCAATCTCAATGCCTCTCATTGACACTATGTAGCCCAACAACTTTCCTGATTGTACGCCAAAGACACACTTCTTGGGATTCAAACGAACCTTGTATTCTTCTAGTCTGTCAAAGATAGCACTCAAGACTGATATATGATCCTTCCTCTTTTTGGATTTGCCCAAGATGTCATCGACATAGTCCTCAACTATTTTGTGGATCATGTCATGGAATATTAGTGTCATGGCCCTTTGGTATGTGGCCCCAGCATTCTTTAAGCCGAATGGCATTACGTTCCAGCAGTATGTTCCCCAAGGACAAGTGAAAGATGTTTTATGTTGGTCTTCCTCTGCAATTCTTATCTGATTATAGCCTGAAAATCCATCCATCAAGGAAAGCATCTCATGCCCCGCGGTCATGTCTACAATCATATCAATGTTAGGCAACGGAAAATCATCTTTTGGGCAAGCCTTGTTCAAGTCCCTAAAGTCCGTACAGATTCTTATGCCCCCAGTTGGTTTTGAAACCGGTACTAGGTTGGAGACCCACTCAGGGTAGGCGATCGTTCGTATGAATCCCGCCTCTAGTAGTTTCTGGAGTTCCATCTTGACTAATAGAGCAATCTGTGGGTGCATCTTTCTCAACTTCTATTTTACAGGTTTAGCTTCAGGATAAACTGCTAAGTGATGAACCACTACCTCTGGATCCAATCCTGGCATATCAGCATAGGTCCATGCAAAGTTTATCTTCCTCTCCTTTAAGAAGGTAGCCAACTCCTCTTGTTCTTTGCATAATAATGACTCAGCGTAGAATGTAATATGAGGAGTTTCTTGTGTTCCCAGATTGATGGGGTTGCACTTTTCTGCTAGCATAGCTGACTTTTCTTGGTGTATAGCTGTAAGAGGAAGATTGAATCCCCCATCCTCAGGCGCCTCAGAGAGGTTTTCACCATTGGATGCGTCCTTTCTTTTTACTTTTTTAGAGTCGGAGAGTGCCACAAGGTGGTTTTCACTCAAGGACTTGGAGATTATTCTCAATTTTTTATTTTTGCGACTGAGGGATTCAATCGTTTCTCCATAGTATGCATGTGTATCCAGCTCTATGATAAAACCTGCCTTATGATCCCCACATGGAATGTCATCCCTAAGTCCCATGAATTCTGAGAGCGCCTTATCGTTTTCAAACATGTCAAGAATTGGTGGTCCTCGTTGGTCGTAATCAATCAGTTGGGGATAGACTAATCGGATTTCATTGCTTTGGTTTTCAGACTCATAAGACAAGGTGCTAATCATAAGGACATTAGTATCCTCAAACAGCAAAGGTAATCCTATTTCTGGTGACTCAATTAAATCAGTGGGCATTCCTAAAGTCATGGAGGATTGTGGAGTAGTTACAGATTCCTGAGGAGGCATTCGGTTCCGTCTATCCATGGGCACCTCGACCAAGTACAGTTACCTTAGGAGTAGGATGACCAATGCCAAGATTTTTTATTTGCTTCTCAGGTATAATGGGTATTACACGCCCGTTATTATCTTGGCCTAACCCTTGGTTCCGGTTATAGCCCATCAAGAGCATCATCTTCATACCTTTGTTTCGTTCATCCATAGGCAATTCAACTGCCGGTATATCATCTCGATAAAGGAGATGAGATAGGTCCCCCTCTAATGTTTCCTGACCAAGATCTCCTGCACTTGTGAAGGTAGGGTTTCGTTCATAGGAGCCTTGAGATGTTGAAGCTTCTTGTGATTGTGGTCGTCCTCTTGATCTAGGAGATTGTGGTAGCTCTCCTACTACAAAAGCATTCTTAGGCATTGAATAGTTTCCACAACCATCATCTTGTATTATGACTTTGATATCAGAAAAGGCGGGGATGGCGGGGGTGGAGGGTGTCTCTGTCGCAGAAGTGAGAGTGGCGGGATCCACGTAAGGTGTTGATGGGCCTTCATCGTTCTTGGGTACTTGCGGGATCTTGTAGTATTTTGCCTCTAGATTTTTGCAGTAGGCAAATGGCTCAGGATCTCCATGGATAGTAACCTCTTGACCTTCATGTGTGAATTTCACACATTGATGAAAGGTTGAAGCTACAGCTTGCATTGCATGTATCCATGGTCGCCCTAGGAGAATGTTGTATGGTAAATCGAGGTCCAAGACCTGACAGTTGGTTTGCATGATGGCGGGTCCAACCTGGACAGGAAGCTGAATGGTGCCTTGGGATACCCTTTCCTGGTCATCGTATGCTCTTATTGTGATGCCTTTTCCTTTGTCAATTGAATCCTCTGAAATGTTCAAATTCTTTAGAAGCTTTAAGGAGCAAATATTTAAGCCTGCACCTCCATCCACCAAGACTCTCTTGACTTTCTTTTTATTTACGTACACCTCCAGATGAAGTGCACGGTTGTGAGATGGTTGTGTGGGGAAGTCTTGTTCAGAAAATGTAAGAATGTTAGGTGTGGTGATACTTGCGACCATAGCTTGGAATTGTTCTGTATCTAGATCTGCGGGGACAGTAGATGACGCCAAAGCTTCTTCTAGAATCTTTTTGTGTGCAGATGAGATTTTGAGTAACTCCATGATGGAGATATGTGCAGGGGTTCTTTTCAATTGATCCAAGACATTATAGCCACTAGGGTTAGACCTTGGATTGGATGTGGAATTTCTGCTTGGTTGGGATGGTGCTGCAATGGTAACCTTTCCACCTCTTGTGGTGACTCCACAATCGGCTTGGGCCCCTTTGATGGTGATGACTCCACAAAACTCGTCTAAACAAGCAACAACACCCTCGTATGTGTGGTTGACATTTTTATAAGCCCCTTTTCCTTTGTCTTGATCTTTGTTTCCTTTGTTGCCATGATTCGGCATCGGATTCGTGTAAATCTTGAGATCTTTGTTTCCTGATGGTGCTTCCACATCTATGATTTTGTCATCTATGAGGTCTTGAATTAGATTTTTGAGCCTCATGCAGTTGTTTGTCATGTGTCCCTTGAGTTTGTGGAAGTCACAAAGATAATTCTCATTATACCATGGTGGCTTGACCGATGGTTCTTGATAATTATTATGTGTAGGGACCGTTATCAATTTTTCATCTACCAATCTTTTCATGATTGCTTCAGCAGGTTCCCCAAGGAGTGTGTATTTTCGTTTGGGGAAGAACTTGTTTCGTTGTGGTCCTCCTTGATTATCAATGTTGTTTGTGTTTTGGTTATGGGTTGATTGGACCACAGTATTGACTTGTCGATTGCTTTGATTGGTATTTTGGTGTTGTTGTTGTTGGGATGGTGGATTGTTCTTCCGTGGGGCACTAATGACAACTTTGGCGTCAACGACACCATCATTGGTTACATTACGATTCTTTGCCCATGTTCATGGTTTGTCATGATAACTGGATGATGAGCGGCCTTCTTGATATGATGAAGTTTCTCCCTGTGTGGCAAGGGCTCGTTCGATATTGAGTGCCCTAGGGATCAACTGGTCGTAAGTGGTGATGTTTTGCACTTTGAGGTGGAAGGCCAAGGGCCCATCAAGATTCGCAATGATAGTTCCCACTTGTTGCTCTTCAGGCATGGACCACTTGCTTTGATTAGCTTTGGATCGCCATCGTTGTAAGAAAGCACCGAATGATTCATTTTTCCCTTGTTTGAGAGATGATAATTCCTGTAAGCTAACCTCCATGGGAGTGTTGAAGGAATAATTATGTATGAAGGCATCTATGATTTCCTGGAATTTTTTGATTCCAGAAAGTCGAGAAAACCAATCAATAGCGTTTCCAGCCAAGCTTCTTGGGAATAATCTCATCAAGTACGTTTCGTCGTAAGCCACCTCCATGCAATGTACTTGGAATTCCCTGATGTGATCTTCAGGGTTACCCGTTCCGCGATATTTGTCAAATTTAGGGATCTCAAACCCTTTTGGGAACGGTTTCATTTCTACGCTCCTATCAAATGGATAAGGGCATAGGTTTTTTTGTGGTTTTGGTGTCCTTCCTGATTGAAGGTCAAGCACTTGTTGTGATAGAAATTTTATTTGTGCGGTGACATCCAATTGTGGATCAGGAGGTGGAATGAAGGTGTTCTGGGGGGGTGGATTGGGTGTTTGAATGGGTGGAATGTTTGCTTGTTGTGCCATGTATGCTAAACCTAAAAGACAACGAGGATTTTGCTACACTAAATCATAAGGAGCCAAAAATGTGGCAGCACAAGCATCCTCAGGTACAACAATAGATGGAGGAGATGAAATGCATGACTCAAGAATTAGATCTAATGTGAGAACTCCCAAGTTCAAGAAGCCAAATGTCTTCTTTGAATCATGATTCATGCTAGAAGTGTGATTAACAACCAAAGGAACAATGTCACCATCAGAAGAAAAATATGAAAAGGTATACAACTGAGATGAATGATCAACCACCCCTGTAGCAATGATCTCTCGACTCTCCAAGTCTTGAATGATGAATGAATCGGGTGTGAAATCCATAATTCTCCAATCTCCACCATGTATAATCTAATATATGGAAAGAAGATTGTTCGTCAAATGAGGAACACACAAAACATCCTAAAAAGTGTTCTCCCCAAAACTAATAGATCCCTTCCCTATTACACTCATGTATGTATCATTTTCCACCAAAATAGGAGATATAGTACAAGGCTGAAATGAATAGAAGATAGAATGTGAAGATTCCATATGATGAGAAGATCCTAAATCTAGAAGCCATCTACCTAATCCTCGACTTGAAAAATAAAAAATACCTTGACCTTTATTTCCTTATGTAGATGCTTGCTTGTTTGCCTCTTACAATGATCTAACAACTAATCCCTTATAGTTGTGATTCAGAGATTGGACATCTACTCTGAATAGCTATTTCAATCATCATGAAGGTGCATTTAACTTGTCAACCCAAAGATGTGAACTTGAAATGGGTTAGCATAGTTGTAGACATGAAAAATTGACATCATGCATCTAAATCTAACTAATTAACATCAAATTCTTATGTTAATCAAATAAATCAATTTATTCGATTAAATTCCTCATTTAATTAAATACATCAAATTTATTTAATTTAATCCTCACATACCTCTTTGATTAAATAAATCGATTTTATTTAATCAAATCCTAATGACCCTCTTTTAATTGAATAATTTACTTTATTTAATTAATCTCTAAAGTCATCCATTTAAATTAAATAAATTCACCTTTATTTGATTTAACACTAACATCATCCTCTTTGATTAAATAAATCAAATCTTTAGTTATTAAATCTAAAATCATTTTCTTCTCATTTTGATTTATTTTAATCCTAAAATATAAGTCAAAAGTTAAAATCACTTAATCTTCACTCAAATTAATCAAACCATGATTAATCCTAATCCTAATCACTTCAATCCTCTAGATTTTGCAACTTGTGCAAATAAATCAACTTATTTGATTTATTAAATCTTCTTTTTTCCAAAAAAAGGAATCAAGAGGGAATGTTCTCCAAATTTGAATTCTCCCTCCCAAGTGTCTTGTCCTCCAACATATCATTTAACTCCTCTTACATTGTCTCTTACATGTCTCCCACTTGGAATTCAAGACTCTTTCTTCTCCCTCCAACAAGCCAACTTTCAAATTTCAAATTTCAACCTAATAGCATTTATCATGCACAATGACTAAAATGTGCACAACCTTCCTCCATTGACATGTTGACAAGTGGCATCTTGTCATTGGCTCATGTTTTGTCCCACATCCTCCATGTTTTGCATTCTTCCATCCTTCTTTGTTATAAATAGAGGCCTCCTCTATTGTATTAATCCTCCACAATCTCAGTCATTTGAATCCACATCCATCATTCAAAAGCTTATCAAGGATTGGGGAAGGGATTCTTTCCACATCAAAGAAGCACCAATCCACTATGGGATAGGGTTTGATCATGTTTTCATGTGCTTTCATTTAGTTGTTTTTGTTCTATTTATCTAATTTGCATATTTTAACATGATTGAATATTTCATAGGGATGTTTAATTTATTGTGTTTTAAATGACTAACATGCTAATGTGTGTTAAATTTTAAACAATTTTCAGATTTTAACATCCAAAAATGGCTCTAGAAGGAGGGCATTAATCCTAGCTGAATATAATGTTTTTGTTTCTAACAATCATATTGGTTCATGCTCTAGATGGGGTTATAAATTCTTTTCTTTTGTAAAGTCTTTGTATCTATTGATATACTCACTGTAGTCAATGATGTATAAATTATTTCATCAACGGTAGAGTTCAAATTTGAAGGTTCAAATAAGGGGTTGTTATGCCATGCAGTAGGGCACAATTTATGCTATGTCTTTGTTGTATATCTTTCATTGAAACCTCTCTTTTTTTCTACTAGTAACTACCAGCATTTCCCTATCTGGGTGCCAACTAATCTGGTTTTAAGCTTGTTGGACTCAAATTTGTATTAGGTGCAACATTTTTCAATATATGCATAGGTTTCCCTATTGATAGTTTTCAATAGATAACAGTTCCATCACTATCTATATATGCTAGAAACTCATTGTTTGGATGGAGAGAAAGGCGCTCGTGGATCTATGTGCATAACTTTAATGGTTTAGCAGTGCATGTACCCTTAGCTGCATTCAATGTTGCATGAATTTACATCCATAGTATCTAACAAATCCTCACCTATTATGCATAGATAGATGTCCATACTATAATCCACTGTTGAAGATAGACATCTAAAACAATCATGGATTTACTTTGTTGATTTCTTATTGATTTGTAAGCATGTCGCATTATTAGTGTGTCACCACCAATAACCCAATGTGCCTTTTGTCCTTCTCAGGACTTCATTCTCACTATGATTACACTTCATGGAAAAATTATTACCTTCTATTCATTGATGGAGAAGGTGGAGTCTCCATATTGTAGACCCTCAAGCACTACCTACAAGCAATCATTTGATCTTTGTGCTCAACATGGTGAAATCAGACCCATTCCCATGCCTTCATTTGGCATAGAGAATCCCATGCATCTTCAAAGGTCAGTTTATTTTATTTATTTGTAGCCTAGTAGGGAAGAAGGTGCATGAAAATTTTGTGGCAAAGGTGACATTTTCCTTTAGCACTGCACCCTCCACCAGCTCATGATTTGGAGTTCTTCCCACACTACCTATTCATCAAAGAGGAATTGCAATTTGCACTTCCAATTGGTCATCCTACTCAAGTCCACAACTCCTTCACACCTAGTCAAGGATTCACCACTTGCATGCAAATTTTATACTTGGCACCTTGCAAGAGTCTTCTTAAAGACTCGGGGTTCCTCTTATGCAGTTGTACTTTTTTTTTTGCATTAATTGTCATTAAAACTCGGTCCTCAAAGAGGAGTCATCTTTTTTTCTATTTAGTCATATCTTCTCATTGGATCACACATTTTTTATCAGAAAGTAAATATTTTAATATTGGCTATCAATTATGTCATGGATATGAAAGTGGGGGTAAGTTGAAAATTTATTGACATTTATTATTGAGTTAAATTTATCATCAATAACTCATATGCCTTGTCAATTTTATGCTATTTTGTGTCTTTAAAAGATTTCCTCCAATGGTTGACATATCTTGCGTATATTTTTATCATTTTTCAATACATGCATAACTCTTATTTGTGATGTATGTAGGAAAGGGAAAAGGAAGGAGGGATTTCGGGTGCACAAGGAACTTGTAATAAGCGATCTTTGAAGAATCTTGGAGTTGAAGAGAATTGAACATCAAACTTGAGATTGACCAAGCATTTTTAAATGCTTATAGCTTACATTCTATGCTTTAATTTTCTATTTTATACCAACTCTCATCTTTTTGAATTTTAAAAAAGAACACTACAAAAATCTTTCGTTTTTGCTACAAAGGGTTAAAAAGAACTTCAAGAAAACTTACTAGATTTGTTTAAGGTTAACAATTGAAAAAACAACTTTAATCTTTCATTTTTGTGCTTTAAAAAGAATCAAATCATTGCTTTGAGGATTTAAAATGAACATGTGCATCTTTGTTTTTGTAATCACTTACCCAAAATAATATCATCAAAAAGATGTATACGCTTATCTCGCACCTCATGGTAATCTTCAAAATCAAAAGGATTTTAATGATATTAAGTTGTGTAAGTGATTTCCTACACACTTCAATTTGGATCCTAAAATTGAAAAAAATCTTGCAAGTGTGAGTAAAACATATCGCGTGTTTTCTCTTTTTGTTTCTCAACAAAGATCGATCAAACTACGAATGTGTTTTCTCACTTTTGTGTTATCTTAGAGGGTCTGCCTTGTGGGAAAAAGTAATCACCCAAGAGAATGACCCAACTAGGAACACGCTAAAGCCAAGCGAATTCCACTCAGGATATAAGCGTGGGTACTTGACGAAAGGAAAGTATCACAAGGATTGTTCCGACAAGAAGGGCAGCAATGGTCTCTCGTCACATGGATGATCCCCCATGAATGGAATTCCCACATTAAAACCCCTTGTTTAAAAATTCCAAAATCCCTATCTATTTGTTGGTGCAAGAATGGTCATTCTAAAGCCACCCCACATTTTTACGGATTTCAGTAGAGATGAGAAGTATGCCATGGGAGATTCATGGGTACTAATGCTTGGCTAACCCAAGAAGTGATTGCATTGTAATGGGGAGCCTGTGTGGTCAAGCATCAAACCATCCACTGAAAGTAGGCGTAGCTAGACTTGTCCAAGTGGGGACTCAACAAATATTGTCTCAAATATCCATAGGATTGTGCATGTTCTTGAAATGAAAACACTTTGTTTGATCACAAACATTGGAAAACAAACATTCAACAACATCATCAAATTGCAAACCCTTTAGGCGAAGCAAATATCTTTGAAAAAATTTGCGTGCTATTGCTTGCCCTTGGGATTTGTGAAGAGGTTTTTCACATTGCCCTAGCCTTCC
>VDFB02379711.1:100233396-100311516 GCA_007258455.2 Sequoia sempervirens
CACTTCACAAATCCTCTTCTGCAAAAGTGATACTGTGCAAAATCACTTGTTCAATCCTTCCAATATTCACTACACACATCAACATACATAAAAATGATATAATCAATCACTTATATATATTTGCGACTAAGGATTTAATTGCAGCATGTCAGCTTCAACAAAATAAGAAATATTTACAAACTTCAGCTCAAATCATGCATAATATTCAAAGTGCATCCAAAAAAGTTGGCCACAACATAGTGAGGACCCAAATCAAAATGCTCAAACAAAAAAATACTTAAACAATAACTCCTCAAATATCTGCGACACACTTCATTCACCAAGTTGGCCTTCATACACTGATGAACAAAAAATCAGTCAACCAGATCTTCTAAATTACACTCAAATCGATATGAGGCACTAAGATTCATAGATAACATGGATACTACACCAAAAAATCTTCCTTGAGATCCACAACCCAAAATACTAATAGAAAATTTCATGTGAATCGAAGAACACAAATTTCTCGAATGCTCTATTCTAGCTTAACAGATAGTCACTGATCTTCAATCTGTCCGCTATTATGATCAAATGACAACTTGTAGATCGAATTACTAAAAAGGGTTGCCATCAATGACAACACCAAAAAATATGTGCAGTGTCTCTTGCTAGCACAATGGTCATTGTGTCAAATTGTATCACAAGCCAACTTCCAAGGAGGAATTCCTGCAACAATTCACTCAACATGCAACACTTGAACTTCCTGCAGCCGAAGGAAGCATACCTAGTGTCCCTCCTTCTGGATAACTAAGGTATGTAATTTTTCATAATAAAGACTTCTTCTTCTATGGGGGTCCACTTCTTCACCCATCCACCCATCCATCTCAACCTTTCTCTCTCTTCCATCACGCCTCCATAATTTCACTTCATCCCATCATCACTTCACTCCATTCCTCTCCACTTTCATTAATTTATCAACTGACCTCTTGAAAGGTGACCGGTACTTTCTCCATAATCTTTGTAGTAGATATTCCAAGAATCTAGGTACATGTACATCAAGTTGTTATCTCTTAATTGTCTTCTTCACCCATCCACCCATCCATCTCCACCTTTCTCTCTCTTCCATCACACCTCCATAATTTTGAACACTTCATCCCATCATCATTTCACTCTATTCCACTCCACTTTCATTAATGTCTCAATTGACCTCTCAAAAGGTGACCGATACTTTCTCCATAATCTTTGTAGTAGATCTTCCAAGAATCTAGGTACGTGCACATCAAGTTGTTATCTCTTAATTGTCTTCTAGTACATTCATTTAATTGTAGTAAATTAATATAGATGTTCTCCATAGCATGTCATTATTCCCTACCCTGTCAAATTGTCATAACTTTCGTGCATGGGGGGACACATGCTCAAATTTAGGTTGGGGGGAAGTGTGAATGCTATGTCCACGTGTTTGTCCATGTTGGCTCACATCATCAAGTTTAGATTAAGTTGATTCAAATTCTAAGTGAGATGATGGCTCGCATGTGTGAAGTAATATCAACTACTGGCATTTTTCTTGATCATAATCCTTCATTGATTACTCATTTATTGCTTTTATTACTCCTGTCATAATCTTAAGCCAAAAAAAAAGGTAAAATTTAGACAACACCATCGTTTGAAATTTAGCAGCGTTGTAGGAAGGAGAAATTTAGTTTTTAGACAAGCATTGCAAGAAGGGAAAATTTGCAGAGCAATTGTTTGATTGTAGACAACTGAACAATGGGAGGTGGGTTAATCAGGAATGAACCCATGGTTCATGACGCATTACTGCAGGATGCACCTAGCCAAGCTAAGCTCAAAAATTGTGGGTGGTTAGATTATTTCTTAAAGCTGAATGATTTTAATGAAGATGTTGCATTGGAATTTTCCTAGACATTTCTTGAAGGAAAGGCAACAGTAAAAGGGCTAGAAGTATTGGCTACTAAAGAAAGAATTGTAGAAGCTACAGAGTTGTTTGCTGACGGTGAAAATTACCCTACTTCCAGAGACGCCAGGTCAGCTAGGGCCAAATTTATAGAACCTGGTGACCCTCCATTGAGTGTGGATAAAAAAGGTGCAAAAAGAGCCTCTCTACCCGAGCCATGGAAGTAAGTAGCTATTCATGTTGTGAAGTACATTACCTGTGAAGGTTTCTAGTCGAATCTAAACTTTGTGCACTTCAAAATTTTGAATCATATGAGGCACAGGAGAAGAATGGATGTGCCAAATGTGCTATACCACCTTCCCCCAATCATAGTGGTTGAGACCCAAAAAGGTTTGGATAATTCCATTTCCCACCATTTTCTGATTAAATTTTTATTTGAAAAGTCTCTACATGATAGGTTTGACATAACTTGGGAAGAATTCTTAAATGTTGATCAAACTAGACTAGAGTATTTGTGACCTAGAGTTTTTCCTCAACCTCCTAGGGCTAGCAGAATATTAAGCATGATTGAAGTTACTCCTGGTGCCTCAACTTCTAGTGCAAGCCCTAGTGCAAACCCTCCTACAACTAAACAAACTATAGAGATTAGCTCTTCTAAGGTAGAGAGTTTAGATAGAGAAAGTTCCTCTTCATATTCTGATGATGATGTTCATCTTGGAATATTAATGAGAACTAGGGCATAGAAGAAAGAGGAAGAAATAAAGAAAGGAAAAGCTAAAAAACAAACTATAGGAAAGAAGGTGCCAAGATCTAAGTAACGAAAGGATAGCATTGTTCTTCCTGCAGTCGAAGAAGAACATGAGAGCCCTCTTAGGAAATCAAAACCAATAGGGCCAACCTTTGGTATGTCTCCATAGGGAATCCCTAGGACTAGAGAAACATCACAAGAGGACACAAAGGCCCTAATGGGGCAGGTAAATGCCAAGGAAAAGGACATATTTGAGGAAGCAACAAATGTAAGATTGGCAGACCTTGCTGCCACCACTGAACAAATTTAAAGTCAAGAGTTTGAGGAAAATTAGGAGCTCCTGCAGCAAGAGTAGAAGCAAGAGTTTGTGCAACGAGAGCAAGAGCCAGAGAAAGAGCTAGAACAAGAGGTATTGTAGCTAGAACTGAGTGAACAGTCAACACCCCTACAGCCAAAATTGGCTGAACATTCAAAATTCCTGTAGCTAGTGTTACAGGAAGAACAAGCATCTATGCTAGGAAATTTTTTGGTAGGAATACATAGGCCCTCTGATTTCTCAATGCACATGGTAGCTATGAATTTATGGAAAGAGATGCAAAGAAGGGAAGAAGAATGGAAAGAGAAGAAACAAAGGTTGAAGAAAGAAATTCAAAAGAGAGATGAAGAGATTGAAGACAAGGATGAAAAAATTGCTACTTTAAAGAAGAAGGTGGACGATATGACAACCTTGGTACCTCAAATATTAGAGTGTAGGACTCCTCCAAGAGTCTATTCCCTTTATTTGAAGGAGAAGCATCATTATTTTAAATTGGAAAGGATTGTTTCAAGTTTGAATCCTTCTATTGAGAATCCTCTTGAATTTTTCAATGCTTATAGGATTGCTCCTCCTGAAATGAAGAATTTGTTGTGTGAATTTTACTTACATAATTATACCGTGACCCAAGACCATGATTGGAATCCACTGTTGTATGTTGGGAATGCCCAATTAAGGGCATTCATGCCTTGGATACAAAATGAGATTAGTTGGGGAAAACAATTGAGGAATTATAATCAAGTTGAATTCAACACTCCCCTATCTATTAGGGATGAATCTAGAAATCTAGGGAGCATTTTCATGGATTGGCACAAAATTCTTTATAAAACAAGCTATGGCAATAGGATCTTGTCTGAGAGAGAGGAATTTTATAAAGAATATAAGGAGGTAGGAAAAACCAAAGGAGAATTTGTGATGGGATACCTGTCACAAAGGTGGAATAGCCTAACTAATGAGTTAAAACAAGCCGAGCCTCACTCTATGTAGAATTATGCTGTAAAACTTAAGAGAGTTGATATATATATACAAATTGGAAGGGAAAAGAAATAATTTTGGCTCCCATTAACTTTTTAGCCACCTATTCTATTGTGGCCTGTGCCAAATTTTAGGTTTTACCAGTATGATATAGCTACAAAGAGAAAAAGATGGATTAGATTGGACAAAAATTAAGGGTTCTATTGGGAACATAATTCAAAAACTACAGAAACTGATGTAGGACAACTAACAGTTGCAAAATTTAGGGCATTAACAAAGCAAAGGAACAACCCTCCTTCTTCTGTTGGAGGACCAAAAAAGTCTTAGGTTGGGGGGAGTGATGAGTCCAGTTTATGACTCAATTTTGATAGAAGTTTATTGTCTATTTTCTGTAGTTGTCATAAACTTTGATGTTTGGATGTTGATCTTTTTATGATATTTCCTCAAAACCATAGACATTGGGCATAAGATTATTTTTACAATATTTAATGGCATTGACATGCTATATGAACTATCTGTGTTGATTTTACATGTAGATTAATGAATGCTACTTTAAGATAGTTATGGATATACAATTTTTGTGCATACTAATATTGTTTTGCAAATATAATTAGCCACCTACACAATTAAAGAAGATTCTGCCAGCTGGTCATTCACCATAATGGTCAACAAGGTGATTGCTCAAAGGTCAATGGAGGGAAGACTCTCGATAGTGGGAGATTCCTCATTCCAATCAAAGTTGTAACGACCTTGTAAATGGTCTTAATTTTCTATTGAGCGAATATAGGAATTACTATTGTGCTAAATCTGCATTAAGGCAAACATGCATGACCAGATTTTATGCATGCATAACTGCCTCTCCACTTTCCATTCTTTCCCTAAAGTGGCATCCTCATAATCTGTTGGATTTGATCACCTTGCTAGGTGATTAGTTAGTAGCTTTTATCTCTATAAATAAGACTCATATGCTCCTTCAAAAGAGTTTCTTAATCTAATGATGTACTTGCATTCTTAGTTTTTCAAGCAATACAGTTATGCTGCTCCATTGTACTATTGTTTTTCAATGAATAAAATGAAGTTATAAGTTCGTGCATTTGAGTTTATATTTGTCTTAAGGAATACTCATCCAAGGGACCCACTTGGTGAGCATTTCATCCTTTAGCTTAGTTGTTACTTTTTGTTCAATAATTAGTTAAGAATCTAGCATTGACTATTCCTGTAGCCACTAGAATTCTATTTTGTGACTGTTTCTGAAGCCAAATCAGGCAGAGTAGTTTGCTGTTTGTTTTCTCTAATTTTTATTTCTATCATGCATTTAAGCTTAGTATAGTTTTTGGTTGATGCTCAACATTTATTTTATTTTTTTCCAAGCAATTTACCTTCAACATTACATTTTTCTTAGTTGTAGGATGAATATGACTACTTTGGGTCCTTAGTGCACATACCGTTGTGGATGTTAAAATCTGAAAATTGTTTAAAATTTAACACACATTAGCATGTTAGTCATTTAAAACACAATAAATTAAACATCCCTATGAAATATTCAATCATGTTAAAATATGCAAATTAGATAAATAGAACAAAAACAACTAAATGAAAGCACATGAAAACATGATCAAACCCTATCCCATAGTGGATTGGTGCTTCTTTGATGTGGAAAGAATCCCTTCCCCAATCCTTGATAAGCTTTTGAATGATGGATGTGGATTCAAATGACTGAGATTGTGGAGGATTAATACAATAGAGGAGGCCTCTATTTATAACAAAGAAGGATGGAAGAATGCAAAACATGGAGGATGTGGGACAAAACATGAGCCAATGACAAGATGCCACTTGTCAACATGTCAATGGAGGAAGGTTGTGCACATTTTGGTCATGGTGCATGATAAATGCTATTAGGTTCAAATTTGAAATTTGAAAGTTGGCTTGTTGGAGGGAGAATAAAAAGTCTTAAATGCCAAGTGGGAGACATGTAAAAGACAATGTAAGAGGAGTTAAATGCTATGTTGGAGGACAAGACACTTAGGAGGGAGAATTAAAATTTGGAGAATATTCCCTCTTGATGCCTTTTTTTTGAAAAAAGAAAGATTTAATAAATCAATTAAATTGATTTATTTGCACAAGTTGCAAAATCTAGATGATTGGAGTGATTAGTATTAGGATTAATCATAGTTTGATTAATTTAAGTGAAGATTAAGTGATTTTAACTTTTGACTTATATTTTAGGATTAAAATAAATCAAAATGAGAAGAAAATGATTTTAGATTTAATTAAATAAAGATTTGATTTATTTAATCAAAGAGGATTATGTTAGTGTTAAAAAATAAAGATGAATTTATTTAATTTAAATGGAAGACTTTAGAGATTAATTAAATAAAGTCAATTATTTAATTAAAAGAGGGTCGTTAGGATTTGATTAAATAAAATTGATTTATTTAATCAAAGAGGTATGTGAGGATTAAATTAAATAAAGTTGATGTATTTAATTAAAGATGGAATTTAATTGAATAAATTTCTTTATTTGATTAACAAAAGAATTTGATGTTAATTAGTTAGATTTAGATGCATGATGTCAATTTTGCATGTCTACATTTTCCCCCTCTTTGAAGCAATGTACCTGTTGCATTGGTTCAAAGAATAAACTTGCTGTGATCAAAATTCAAAAAAAATGTAATTTTTTCAGATACCCCAGTGAAAAGAAGTATACCGGTACATTGCCCCCTCAAGAGATCGAGTGAAAAAATTGTTTTGAGGGTTGATCTCGCGACAAAGAGGTTCAAGATGGACGTATGGATGGTTATGATGATAATGCAGACGAGATGGTTTCAAGATGCTTAGAATAACCAATTTATATTATCCTAAACAACTTAAAATGATGATGTACTTTAGGTGAGATGGTTGATGTGATGATACCTATATGATTATGCAATGGATGTTTTATGCAAATGTATGGTTTATGAGATGCTTAGACTAACATAAGTATATTATATAATGATGAAAATGTAATGCATGTGAATGATTTGAAACATGCTAATGGTTTTTTTAAGATGCTTAGAATAACAAATCTGTATTATCCTAAACAACTTAAATGATTATGAGATGTATGTGATACACTATGCTAATGGTTTATGGATGTAGGATGAATGCATTAGTGATGCCATGATAAAATGTTAGCATAGAAAGAAGAAAGAAGAAATGAAATAATGAAAAGAGGATCCAACAATTCCATGGTCTGCCGAGACTTTATTAGAGACGATGATGATAGATGGATGATGTTTCGCTTATCAAGGATTGGGATTTAGAAAGGGCTTCCTTAACTTATGTTTGATAACACACATAGATACGATGCATCAAGGTATAAAGAACCATGATGTTGCACCTAGTGTGATGGAATTTGACTCAAAAAACAAATAGGAGTATTCTTGCTCACACCTAACATGCAAAAACTTTGCTAGGATGCACTTCAAAAGTTTCAAACATCTTAGACCAAAACAAGGAAAGGTATAACCTATCAATGCAACAATAAAAAAGCCACCCAAAACACCTTCCATACACACCTAACATAGCAAGTATTCACCAAGGCTATATTACAAGAATGTCCAACAGGCACAACAGACAAAAGATAATGATCGTTTCCCCATTCCTTTCTCTCTAAATCTTTTTGATTAAACATCATTAAGAGGTCATTGTAATGAGCACAATAAGATAAATCAAAAGACAAAGATCAAGTAAACAAACAAGTCAATGTTATTCATACCTCCAACCAAAGGGAAATTTTTTGTTTAGGACAAGTTTCCAAAGTGATTGCCAAAGATAATGCCCATTGTAGGAAGGATGCATCTTAGGACATGTTAGTGGATGGTGGCAAGTCCTTTCGTTTAGGATAATTATCCAAAGTGATTGCCAATAGATATTGCCCATCGTAGGAAGGATACATCCTAAGACATGTTAGTGGATGGTGGAAAGTTGATAGGTTGTTTGAAAGGCTGTTGATATAAGGTGGATTGACATGTTTGTGAATGATCAAGAGTTTGATTTTGTGTTTAAAGGTTTGTTGTTTTGATTTTGAATTTGCATTTGAAGTTTGCTTTTGCTGATTGTTTTGATTGTTTTTGTTTGTTTTTCCAAAGGATGAAGGTGATGATTGATTTATTATGAATGATGCTTATTGTGGGTGAAAGCGAGATGAGACAGATGGATTTTTCAAATATTTGGATGTTTTTGATTTTTAAAAATTTTTTGAGGCTTTTTTTTGGTATTTTCAAGATGTTTTGTAAATGTTTTAATTTTCAAAATTTTTAATGTTTTTGGCGTTTTCTAATATTTTATGAATGTTTTTGGATTTTGTGTCTCGGGGGATGATCAGAGATTAGCCTTGCCTACATTTAATCTCAGAGACGACGTAGTTTGGATAGCATGTTTTTGACAGTTTTCTGACTTTTTATGAATGTTTTGGATTTTGATATGTTTTGAATGTTTTTGGATTTTTGGATTTTCTTGGTTTTTTGAATGTTTTTGGATTTTGATATGATTTTGGATGTTTTTGGATTTTCTTGGTTTTTTGAATGTTTTTTTGATATGATTTTGGATGTTTTTGGATTTTCTTGGTTTTTTGAATGTTTTTGGATTTTGATATGATTTTGGATGTTTTTGGATTTTCTTGGTTTTTTGAATGTTTTTTGGATTTTTCGCACAATTTTGACATTTTGGATATGGATATAAGTGATGATATCAATGCTTTTTTTGGGATTTTGTTGAAAACCAAGCTAGGGTTGATTGGTCAGATCGATGGATTGATGATGATAACATTGTTGAGGATACACAACAATGCAAGGATAGTGTTAAGCAACATAAGGATTGGGAAGGATATCCCAAGATGATGATAGGTTGATTGGATTCGATTGATGGATTGGTGATGATAAAATTGTTGAGGATACATAATAATGCAAGGATAGTGTTAAGCAACACAAGGATTGGGAATGATATCCCAAGATGATGATAGGTTGATTGAATTCGATTAATCAAGATTGATGATGATAACATTGTTGAGGATGCACAACAATGCAAGGATAGTGTTAAGAAACACAAAGATTATAATGGATATCCCAAGATTATGATGGATTGATTGGATTTTATTGATCAAGATTGATGAAGCTTGATTTGGAACAAAATATGTTTGAATTATTTGATGTGACACTGAAATGATAATTAGATACAATTGATATTTGATTGTTTGGATTGATGTTCGATGAAAGATAAAGCTTGATAAGGAATGTCTTCTTGTCAAAATATGCCACGAGATAGTGATTTTAATTTTGACTCAAATTATTTGACCAATTTAATTTCACGTTTTCCAATGTTTAGATTACCCCATAAGTTGGAAGATATAGATCAAGATTTATTCTTGAAGCAAGATGTAAATATTTGTCCCTAGTGTCTAGCAATGTATGGAATGCCATGGATCGATGCTTGGATAGGTGAGTGGATGGATGGATGTGGTAAGCACACAAATGATGCCAAGGATTATCTTGTGATAAGGTGTTTGAACAAAGGATTCTCATTTGGATAGTGCCTCATGGCACAAATAATGTTGGGTAGGATTGGATCAATGAAAATGACCCATGTCAAGATGTTTACCATAAGCAAGTGTAAAGTGTGCACCAAACTTGTCAAGATTAAGATTATTTGGAAGGTGGATGTAGATGGATGAAAATGGATTGGATCAATGGTTTATGGATGAATAGATTTATTATGAGTAAGATGGATGGAATGCTGGATTTATTATGGATGAGATGAGATGCTTTCACTTGAAGTGACACACACAGATGCTCGATTCTACACATGATGCCTATTTGCTAGGTTTTGATCATGGTACCTATCCAAAGCATCACCATAGTGGTTTTCACTAGAGGACCATGCTTTTCTTTACAAATTTCAATCCTTTTTCTAATTTTTTTAGATTTTTAGATTTTTAGATTTTTTTAGATTTTTCTATGAAATATTTTTAAGCTCATGCCGAATCACTTGGTGGTGTTGATTTAGATGCTTTTGTCATAATGTGCCATCAATATCCTACCTGAAGAAGCTGATTTTCTAAGATATGTGCACTTGAATGCAACTTTTGAGATTCTTGATTTGCTTTGTTGATATTAGAGTTAATTCTATCTTTGTGTGCACTTCGTGATAGAGTGCCTTCTAAATCCTTATGATGAAGGGTTGCTACCAATACATGGTCAATGTGAGAATTGGATATCATGCGTGGAGGTGTGGATGGAGTGTGCTTAGGAATAAAATATGGATTGGTTGATAGTTTGGAACCTTTGACTCTCCAAACTTGGGAAGATGAGCAATGATGGGTGGATACAAAAGTGTGAGTGGAATTAGGACCAACTGCTTGATATACTTTGTATGTTGCTTGAGAAGCCCAATTTTTCCTTTGTGGACATATTTGATGGATAATTTTCCCTTTTTTATTTTTCCCCATAGTTTCTTTGACTCATGGAGTTTGATAGGGATAATCTTTCTTTGTATTCTTTGGTATCCATGAGTATTTGATTTTTCCATTTGGTTCCTTTCTTCTTCTACTTTGATAATGTTCCTTGTACTTTGATTCAAATCTTTCTTTTGATGTTGGCCCCAATTCATGGATGGGGTGATGGGTGGATGAATATTCATGACGTGGCTGGTTGTAGTATTAGCATCCGTTTCATCATAAGGATTCTTCGTGCTCCCTATGTTGATGTTTTCCTGAGACATAGTTTCTCCCAGTATGATGGTAGTGGAACCTTTGTTCCTTGATTATGATTTTTTTGAGATGACTTGTTTAGTAAGCATGCTTTGATAAATGACCACTACAGATGACATTGTTTCAATTTGTTGCTTTTCTAACTCTATAATGTCTTGTTATGTTTGACCTATTTCTTTGAGTGGATAATGCTGGAAATCTTCAAACATGATGTCCTTAGTTTGAATTTGGGATATATCTGATCCTGATGTTGACAAATCAGTTTGATTGTAGGAATCAATAACCTACTCTTTTTGTGTAATAATGTTAGGAGTAAAGGAATCCTATTCTGAATAAAGATCATCTATGTGTCCATCCACCGAAAGCATCTCATGGGTAGATGGAGGAGTATGTGTTATGTGGATATGATAATCTTGAATAGATAGGAGAGTGTCCATTAGATCATTGTAGTAGCTTGGGGATACAAATTCTTGATCTTGAATGATTTTGGAATTCCTTTCAACATGCTTTGGATCAAGTTCTTGACATGGGTCCATTTCAAAGGGTGGATTGCTTATAAAGGGTTCTTGGATATCCTCATTAGGCATGGGAAGTGGCTCAATATATCCTCTTGATCTTTGAGTGGACTTGGATCAAATGTTGATTCAAGGATTCCTTTAGTATCTGTAACCATGAGGTCAAAGGATGTTAATATGTCTTTGAAAGGGACATTGCTAGACTTTAGTGAAAGATGTTGATCATGTTTTGGAATAAATTCTTGAGATATGCTTTCTAACTCATTAGGTGATGTAGAGACATTTTCAATATGATCATTGGTCGATGGATCATAGATTATGTCAATGTGATCAAATAATTATAACACTCCTTGAAATAGATCACTAAAAAGTGGCTCTTGATGTATGGTGAGTTGATCATCGGATGGGGTAGAAACATCTTCAATGTGCTTATTAATGGAGAGATCTTGAACATTCTTTTCAAAAATTACGGCGAAGAGATTATGAATGTCTTCAACCATAGGGTCAAGTGATATTGACATTTCTTGAATTGGATCATTGTTGGGTATTGTTGGTGGATTTTGATCATTATTGAAAAGTGAATCTTGATATATGTTGATTTGATCTTCGGATGAGGTAGAAACACCTTCAGTGTGCTCACTGATGGATAGATCTTGATCATTGTTTTCAACAATTGTGGTGGGGAGATTGTCAATGCTATCACCAGTGGTTGAATCTTCATCATTGTCCCCAATAGTTATTATTTTTTGATCAATAAGGTCTTGGATGAGATTTTTGAGTCGAATACAATCTGATGTTGTGTGTCCCTTTATTTTGTGGAAATCACAAAGGTGATTTTCATTGTACCATGGCGGTTTCACTAATGGCTCTTGATAGTTTTCATAGGTGGGAAATGTGATGAGTTTTTCCTACACCAAGTATTGCATGACCGATTTGATAGGCTTCCCAAGTGGTGTGTATTCTTGTTTTTTACCCTATAAGACATGTAATTTAACTTGACCTTGTAGTGATTGATTTTGGAGATGTGGTGATTGATCTTTGATATGTGGGGGTTAGATTTTTTGTTGATGTTGTTGATCTTGATATCCAACTTCTTGACATTAAAGATATTGTTCTTGATGTGGTTGTTGACACAACTCAATGCTTTGATGACATGGTTTAACCAATGAAAGAGTGTATTTATTTTGGGGTGGAGATGTCTCTTGGCACAATGAATCAACTATTTTGGTAAGTGTAGCAATTTGATCTCACAAAATTTGATCTTGATTTTGATTTTGAATCCCTTGATTTAGTTGATTCTTTTGTTCAAAAAATTTGGAATGTGTACTTGTGGTGTTTGTGTGGGATCATGGAAAAATTGATTTTGGACAATGTTTTGATTTGGGATGATTTTCAGATTTGGCATTATAGGTTGAAATTGAACATTGTTGCGGTTGGGAATCACATTGCCTTGATTTAGGTAACTTTGATTTTGCATGGTGTTACCTTGACTTGGATCAATACATGGAGTCGTTATCATTTTGTTTGGACTTTGAACAACATTTATATGATTCAAAAACATATCTATCCCAAAATTTATCAAGTGTGGACTTGTACTTGGTTTATTCACATTTGTCATGTATGGATATGGTGGGATAATTTTTTTTTTTGAAGAATCATGCATTGATTGTTTGGTTGATAGATTTGTAGATTTGGAATTTGATTTAAATCTACCATGGGGAAAGGTGTTCCAAAATTTAGATTGGGAATACTAACATTTGCTGTACCATTGAGATTTGTAGGAGATAATGATCCCATGTATGGATTGTGTAAATGTGAGTTTTGATAATCAATTGGCATTATAAGGCTTTGATAGTTTTGTTGTCTTGGATTACTCATGTTGTCTTCTTGTGTTTTGACCTTTTTGAAAAAGTGACCCCTAAGGTGTTTAGGATCGATGATGAGATGAAGGATGGAAGGGGTGAATGATATGGGTGTTGAAATTTTAGGAACTTTGGATCAATGCTAGACTTTAGGATTTAATTTTGATTGATTTGATTTGGATAATGAACTTGAAAATTCCAAGGTGTTAGATGTGATCTTAGGATGAACTTGTTCAAAGGTGTGTTGATTTAACTAGAGGTATGAAAAAGGATGCATTCTCATACTCCTAACTAAACAAGGTGATTTTGATTTGGTTTGGTGATGTACCCAAGTCTAGATAATGATGTTTTCAAAGCTCTAAAGTTGTTTGTGAGACATAGGTTTTGATTGATGTTTTGAGGATGGATGAAGTGTTTGATTTGATCCTAAATGAACCTAGGGAGAACCTTATTTACAAGATGAAGATAGTGAAGAACTTGATTTTCTCTAAGAGTATTTCAAACCAAAAGACCAATGTTTGCATGAAAACCATATAACCAAAAGATACCAAGCACATGTGTGGGGTCCAATTGTTTCTTATCTTTGCTTAGTGAATTATCTTTAGCACAAACACACTCTTTATTAGCTTTTGAAACTAGATGTCCAATGTCCTAACTTCTTCTCACCCCACAAGGTGCATTATGTGGAAATCAAGGAAATCAAGGCAAAGGTGGTCCTAATGTTGACTTTATTAGGAGAAAATTGAGATGAAATCCAAATTCTTAGAAGCCTCTAAGGATGAGAATCCTGTTGATCATCAAAGCTTGCGCCTCTCCGAAAGTCTTATGGGAAAATCAACGAGGGGGGGACAAATTGCATCTCACTGAATACCTCCAGGTTTTTTTTATAGAAAACCAACTCTTCTTTTGGGGTTTTGAGATAAGGGAGAAAATAAATGTAAATATAAAACATGAAAGGAAATGCACCAAAGATTTTACAACATTTCAAATTCAAAATATTCTTATGATTGATATAAAGGACACAAAACGCCACAACCGCTCATTGTTGGAAAGAGAACGAACAACAAAGGCTAACTTCAAGCACAATGTAGACTTTCAAATCTTTCCATAGACAATGTTCATTGAGATTCGATCAAACATAAAAATTCTTAAAGTAAAAAAAAAAAAATATTTCAGAAATTATGGGAACTCTGTCTCCTAATACAACATAGCACAGAAAAATAATAACTTCAAAGATAACAGAAAAGTCCAATGACATAGTCCAATTTCTCCCATTTCTTAGTACAAGTATAAAGCATAGAAATCCACTATTTAAACTACAAGAATATAGCTTGCAAGACACAGTGTTTCATTCAAAGCAATGATATAAAGAAAGAAAGCTTGAAAAAGGCCATACATGCACAGTCTCAAAAAATTCCCCTTAATAGTTCATGCTTTAATTAAAACTGAACTTTGAAACAAAGGTACGATGCCAATCTGACAATAGTTTAAACCTTAATAGATATAATTTTCCATAATAAAGTAGTTCTATAACTTGCTTCCAAAATATAGTTCTTAAAACTTTAAGAAAAATAAAAAGGAAATACACTTCCTCTTTTCAAAGAAAACAATTTCCTCCTAGAAAAATCCTTTACTGAAAAAATCATCCTCTTTCTGGTATCATTTCCTTCCTTTTATAACCATCAAAGAGAGAAACATCACCTTGCCTAGAAGTGAATGTTGCCATATGTTGATACCTGATAGCTCACAATCTAATTTGTAAGCCCTTGGTTAGGCCACAAAATATTTTTGCATTAACTTTTTAGCTACTGCATTAATGTCTTTTAGATTTTTTAAGAGAGAGCAATATCGGATCCAATCTTAAAAATGAAATTTCATCAATTAATTCTTTTGACTAATCACATCACCTCGAGGCACTGACTAGAAGGTTTTGTCCCGAGACAAGCAAAGAGAAAACAACAAGTTCTGCCAATCTTTAAAAGATATAGTCCTCCTTTGATAGAGAGGTGGCATGCCACTTGGTCAGGAACTTATGCTTTTTGAAGAATGTTTTTGCAGATAATCTCCATCATCCCAACATGTGTCTTGGGCACTCCTTTGAAAAGAAAAATGATAAAGGAAAACCGTGCCACCACCTTGTGGAGCATTACTCGTCTTCCTTACTGACCTTACCTTACTCCTAACACTTCTACAAAATATAAAAGTGAAGCTGAAAACTGGAAGGCTAGGGCAATGCGAAAAACCTCTTCATAGTTCTGGAAACTCACAAGGGCCTTCACTTGCAGAGCTACAAACCCAACTCTCTAGAAATTCCTAAAGTTTGAAGGAGGAATGCTGTGCTTTCCATTCTTCCTCGGTGGGTAAATACATACTACAAATGAGCCTGTAGGCTTGATCAAGTTGGAAAAATTCTTTAAAAGACATGAACCCCCATCTGGTAGTAACCACTCCAAGATAATGATAAGGGAAAGAAAGGTGAAAAATATCATGTTCAACCGCATTAGCTGCACACACTATACTTGAACTCAAAAGCTTAGTTATAGTCTGGTCCTTGTATTTGATAGCCTCTATAATTTTCTCCACAGTTTGCACATTTCCTTCTGGGGAAAACAAGGGGGGTAATCTGTAGTTGATCAAAACATTAAATTTTTTTTAAATCTCTTCAACTCTCCTTGCCAACACTAATTGAAAATCTTTACACTTAGCAATTTTCTGGGAGTTGATGATTTCATTGGCTTTGATGTAGGAAGTTCTTATGTCAGCAATTCCAACATCTTTTAAAACTTCATCAAAAGCCACAAAAAGTCTGGAAATGAAACTTTGTGACTCCACCACTTGAGAGTCACTTTTTTGCAAGACATGATTGGTTGTTGAGCCAATCTTCTCATTTATTTCTTGGACATCCTTGAAGAATTGAAAAATAGGCCCAAGAATGAGAATTGTGGTTGCAATCCACTCCTAATGTGGAGATACCAATCTTTTCAGAAATGGGAAAGACCCAATATCTCAAGTAGAAGCCAACTCTTGATTGAGCTGAGTCTCCCTTTCCTTTGCATTTTCTTCTATTTGATCCTTTTTCTAGAGAGCATCCGTCAATTTAGAGCCCACTCTTCATTTCTCTAAATCACAGGCCTAGAATGTAGACATGGCTTCTTGTTTTTCTAGCTTCAACTTTTCTATGTCTGCCTTTTCCTTTCAAATAGCATTGGGAAACTGAGATCAGACATTACCCAGCTCATTCTATAAATTTTCTTGAGTACTTCTGTATTTTGCGTTGGTTTGATGTTGGATGGTGAGATCAACTTTTAACCTTCCAATTTCGGCATGTAGCCAAACCTGTTGGCTTTGCGCTTCTCCAAGCAATCTTGAGTCCTCCCCTTGTTTACTCTAAACTTGCATTATGTAGGCCAACTCGATGTCCTTAGCTTTGAGCTCTGTTTGCAATCTGCCTACTATTTCCCTTACATTTACTAGCTCTGTCTCACACTTTTTTAACCTTCTACCCAACTTTTCCTAGTCTGAGTATGTCACCTGCTAGGTGGTCTTAGCTAAGACCACCTTGTTGCGTGGGTGCGTTTTGATTAGATCTAGGCTTGTTGTCCAAATGTCATAATCATCTAGCTACATTTTTCCTTTATGTTTAGCCACAAGCGAGGTCATGGTACTGATCAAAAGGGAATTCCGCTCCTCATTGTAACAAGGCTCAATCTTCTTCGCAACAAGTAACTCAACATTTTTGATACGGTTCCTTTGTTTAGCATTTCGTTGGACCATCTTTGTTGCATTGAAATGATTTTGGAGAGTTTGAGGAACATCAATGTTCTGTGCTACATCAGGGGCACCAAGAGGAAAACTAAAAATGGTAATAGAGGGGGATATTTTAGATGTATGGGTATGGGGAGAGGCGAAAGGGAGCATTATCATGGAAAAGGGTGGAACACCCAGTTGGGACTGAGCAGGGGATTTTCTAGTGGAGGTAAACAAAGACACTGGTAGGTGGAAAGGTGTTTGCTCGGAAGTTGTCGAATCGGGCATGGGGGTTAGTACTAATGCTTTAGCTCTTTCAAAAGGGGCCCTTGATAGGGTGAATAAAGTGTCAACAATGGTTGAAACAGATGTTGCTTGTTCAGAGTGTGGGGTAATCTCAGGGATTTCATTCTGATAAGGGAAAGGTGTATTTATGATTATTAAATAAGGGTTTGTGGATGGAGACTTCCTTCCCAAAAGAGGAGGAGAGGGGGTAATAAAAAAGGTAGAAATAGGAAGAGGAGGAGTAAGAGTTACCTGAACCATGGTGGTTGAAATATCTTGGAGAGAAAACTCCACTTCTTCTCCTTGGGCCAACGCTTCAGATATTTGTAGTCCTTCCAGCCACCTTCTCTTCTCTCAACCAGAGCTGAGATGCTTCGTTCTTCTAACCACCAATCCCTCTAAAAATTGACCCTCAATGATTGCAACATATGACACTCTTATGGACTATTGGGGTTTCTTTCCATTGCTCTGGGAATAGGAGGTAGATGGGGCCCGTGAATCCTTTTGCATAAAATCTTTCCAACCACTAGATTATCGAGGTTGGTGGTTCCGTTGTGGAACTTGTTCCGCATCAATTTCATGGCTAGTTTCTAGATTACTATTGTTGGAGCTGGCCTCTTTATCATAAAAATACTCAAATTCTTCATCTTGTGGGAACTATCTGACAAGGAGGTTAGGATAATGTAACTCTTGTCAAAATCTCCAGAAATATTCTTTCTTCCTCTTTGATCATCCCCTCTTCTTTAGCTGTGTTAAAGGATTTATTTATTGGGAGGTTTTCGTCATACTGGACCTTTAGCATATAGAAACTCAACCATTCTGGTCATTTGAAAGGAATATTCTTCAAGTCAATATATACTTGTGCACTTTCTTGAGTCACGTTCTTCCTTCTTTTGAAGTATTCCCACTCATGTTTTACACTAAAAATTCCCCTTGGATTATAGTCCCACTTATTGCAGATGACAACCATGCCCAAAACTGCCAATAGATTCTTGAGTTCTTCACAAAATTGCTTTGTGAGGGATACCTGACTATTAGCAATATTTAGAGGAAGTGGATACAACCTCATTTTGTTTTTTCCTGCACTATAGATTTTGTCAACAACGGTCAATTGAAGGCATGCTTCTAGCACAAAAACCCTATTTGTTACAAACCTGGGGAGTAAAAAAAACTCATTGGGAAAACCATGAAACCTAATAAATGTGAAATCTACACCCAGGAAGTAGTCTATTAGGTTTTACAAGATCCTCATCCATTGTAAAATCTCAGGAGAAAAATGTCTTGTAGGGAAAAGTAACAACTCTTGGAGCATGGGCCTCAAAAAGTAATCTACAAACCCATAATAATCCCATGTTTTAGAAAGAAGATGGGTCCATACGAAAATTGATTGAAGGAAGTTCCTTTCATCTAGCCTAGACACGCACATTTTTTCCAAAATATTCAAAATTTTGATGCAAAATTAAATGAGCCAAGAAGGGTACCTGAATTTAGAATCGGTCCTATAATTTTTTAGCTGGTCCAACATGTTTCGAGCTATCACCTCGAAAAAATCATAATTCCTCTAGATTTTTTCTCTTTATAGCTCAAAAGCTAGGATGAACCAAAAAGGAAGAACTTGGGCATCGTTGTCAAGAACAAATACTTGTTGATGTGTTTTTTGTGACTGCACGAACGTAGAATAAAGTCGCCAATGGCTACCCTATTCTCTCTTGATCAAAGTATCCAACACGCTAAGATTACGAGAGATTTTGTGTGTTCAACTCCAAGGTTCCTTCAATGCGAATAGTCTCAGTTGGCTCGATGTGATTTGCTGGTATTTCAAGGGGACTTATAGAATTGTTCAACAACAGAAGAAGGGGTTTCCATAATTCGACAAATTTTATCAATGAAGCACAGATTTTCTATTCTAGTTAGAAAGTACTAAATTTAAAGGGGGTGTAGGGTTTAGAGAGTCTAAATCTATTCTAAGTGTGGGATATAGAGCTCAACTTCAGCAAACTTCAACTGGACTTCACTTTTCCTCGCTCCGGACAGCTTCCACGGAGTTGGTGCAATCTTCAGGGGAGATGACTAAAGATGTTCAAACCACCAATTGACATGAAGATACCATCACAATGATGCATACCATCATTCAAAATGTGATTGAAGTTAAGCCCACAATGTTTCCAGTTGACCACACAAGGCAAACACACCATCAGTGAGCCCACTAGTGGTATAGATAAGCGAAGCTTGCTTAGATCAAACACCACATTCCATTATTAAAATATACTTGCATGGAATGAAAGCTACCATGCAAATCAGAAGGACGAAGAAACCTTGCTAGATACTCACAACAAAGATGAAATTCACCATCAATGAAAAAATCTTTTATTGAGAGAGTGTTCACAACAATTTCTTACAAATTTTTCAAAGGGAAAACTTTCCCTTCAAACTACACTATCAATCTATACTAAGCTACTCCTAAGTTTTCCCTCTACTCTATGTCTACTATCTAACTCTAAGCTAATCTAATGAGATACAAATGAGGGGGGATGCCCCTTTATATAGCTGGCCAAGTCCAACGGATGACTCAGATTACAATCGGCTGGATGGCCCAGATTGTGCCACCTTAGCCCTAAACAAGATTCACCCTAAAAACCGCCACCAAGAGGAGTGGGGTAATAAATGAGCCATTAATGTCCACCACCTTCTAGAAGATTCCTATTCAAAGATGCGTTCACACTATTCTTGATTTTCTTCTTGACTGCAAGCCGGATGAGTCTGGTTGCCACTGCTTCAAATTCTTTCTTTTTCCTACTTGAAGATGATTTTCCTCCTTGATGTTGTTCTTCAACTTTGCTCAACTTTGCTCGGACTTCCATTCCTTTCTCCATCTTGAGTTTTGAAAACATTTCTTCTCTGTCACTAAGTCTCAACACTTAGCCATTTCTCACAACTTTTCTTCCTTCAAGGTTGTAAGGTAGTCTTGAAGGACTTGCTCCATCTTCCTCAGTCATCATGCTCTGGCCTCCACGTTCATCCTGCAAAACAAGCAAGGAGAATATCATCAAAACACTTCGTAATATAAATTTACCTTACTCATATGATTTTCATGCTTTAACTTTCAAGGGTCTATCGTTTTTCTCTAGCCAACTTTGCTTTCTTCAAATTCTTCATGCCTTAGCCAAATTTCCAACCCATCTTGTATTTCGCCCGGGCATACTTCACTCTGATACTTCATCCAACTCAGGCTCGAGAAAAAAATGCTTTCATCAGGAATTTGATAAAAAATCATCTAGGTATCCAACTTCAAATTCGCCAAGGCGACATATTTCAACATCTTTTTCCTTTCTTGCCTTAGAATTTTTTTCAAACTTTTACTTAGGAAATTCATTATTTAAGTGCCCATCAAAAATCTTCATCCTGAAGGCTTCAGCAAATTGTGAAAGACTTTGAAATCCATTCCTTGTCGAAGATCTTCAATACCCAGAAGAAAATTTTCTTCAAAACTTGTCAGATTCATGGTTATACAACGAATGGGTTCATTTAATTTTGAATTTTGAACCTTAGAAAAATAATTCCTCATGAAATTTAATCCATTTCCTTAGCTCTATGAGTACTTCATTGCTCTGACTTGGAAATTTTTTTATCCATCTTGCAATGCCAACATTCTCTGACTTCACCACTGGTGGATTCATCCACGTCCAGGAAAATTTCATCATCCTCCAAGTCCAGGCGTAATTTCATTAAGGAAGAAAAATTTGTGCCTTAGAAAATTTTAAATCACTTAGCATTTTTACCATCTTGTCCATGGTGAGGAATATTTTTATCAACTCACTTAGAAAATTTTCCATTGCCATGGGCGCATTTTTGATGTTATGAAGGATAAAAAAAACTTGTCCTTTTCTTGCTGAAGTGAGGGTGCATTTCACATGTGTGGAAGGATGAAACTCTTAGAATATTTTTAGCAATTCCTCCCTAACTTGGGTGCATTTTTGACTTGAAGAGGAACATTTTCAACCTACCTTTGGCTTGTGTCTTTATGTGCTTTCAACACCTTGTCTTCTTCCTCCTCCTTGCATGGATACTTTTGTCTTTTTCCTCCTTTGCATGAATTCAAATTTCTTTAACTCATTTTTCCTATACATAACGCCTTGAATACTTTTGTGTTTTTACTCTTTGCATGAATACTAACTTTGCATGGGCACATTTAGGTTAGGCAGGAGGATATTTTCTTGACATGCAATTACCTTCTTTGACTTGGGTGCATTTGGCACATGCAAGAGGATCAACTTACCACGCCTTGACTTTCCTTTTGAATTCCTTCTAAACTTCTTAGCATGGCCGCATTTCCTACCTTGAGGAGGATGGAACTTGTTGACTCTTTGACTTTCTCTTCCAAGCTTCTTAGTATGGGCACATTTTGGGGTGAGAGGAGGATAACTTCAGATTTTAGATTCTTCTTGCATGCTTGATGATGAGGGCGCATTTAGCATGTTGAGGAGGATTTACCTCAACACTTAGAAAATTTTATCTCCCTATTTTTTTTTTGAGCAAATTTTAAGGGTGGAGGTGGATGAACTCAACACTTAGAACTTTCTTCATTTCTCTTGGCAAGGTGGGCGCAATTCAAGGGTGGCAATGGACTTGACTCCACACTTAACATTTTTTTTTCTTGATGCCCCCTATAGCTGGGCGCATTTAGCATGTGTAGGAGGATAAACCTCACGCCTTATAATTTTTTTTTTTTTTTTTATCATCAACACTTCCTCCCTTGGGTGCATTTGAGGTGTGGAGAAGGACAAGACTTTATGCATTAGACATTTTCCAATCATCTTGAAGGCAAGATGGGCGCATTTTGAAGGTGAAGCAAGATATTCCAATACTTAGAGAGTTTTTCAATCATCTTGATCCTTGAAGAGGGCGCATATGAGGTAGGCTACAGGATGAAGTCAACTTAGCATTTTCATCTTCCAGCCAGCTGAGGATGAGGGCACAATTTCAAGGTGGAGGAACTTCAGACTTAGAATTTTCTTTCCTTCTGTCAGCTTCTTCATGTCCTGCTATTTATAGTAAGTCCTTTGATTTCTACACTTTTGAAGCTCGGATTGATTTGAAATTTTGGAAATAGGACCTTCATGACTTTTTCAGCTCGTTTATATTGCTATTCTGAGTTGGCCTACTATTTTTAACCCATTTCTGAAGGTGGTTTGCTATTTCTAGTAACTGCTTGTTTCTACTATCTCTACAACTCCAATTGACCTGAAATTCGAATGACGTGCTCCTCACCATGTGACCTGCCTATTCACATTGGCGCATGATGTTGACTTACTATTATTAGCCAATTTGTGAAATGACTTACTATAAATAGTAAGTGCTTCGTTTGCCTTCAAATTTTATCAGCGGATAGCTCGAAAGATGCTGATCGTGGTGGTATACATCGGTTTTCAAAAATTCTAAATTTTTACCCATCTTTTTGGGTCCCAAAGCAGGAAACCCTAATCTGTTCTACATGCATATCAAATGATATCTGTTTGTCCTCGTTTCTGTTGCACTGTGATCAGTTCGTGATTCTAAAGTGTTGGGAGGCGGCTGCCAGAATGCACCTACTAAAAATAGCAAGTTCCTGAATAAGTGATTATCTTGCTTTGCATGTCACATCATTGCGAAGGTCTCAGAAATCCCAGAAGGAATCCCTAGAAATGCATTAGAAAGCTCTGCATATAACCCCCAAAATTTGCTTTGGAAGTTGAACTGCTAAAAATAGCAAGTTGTCTGTTTCAGCTCAAATTTTGCACGCGAGTAGCTTGACATGTTCTAGATGCAGTGTGACTGTCAGAATTTCAAGAATGCTGACGAAATACTCTGAATTGCACACTTACTAAAAATAGTAAGTTGTCAGAATCTGATGGAACTTAGCAGAGAGTCCACTGGGAGCATACTGACAGCAACGTTAAGCCTTGTTTTCAATTTATTTACTTCGTTTGAGTACAAATTGGTTGGAGAGTTGAAAACCCTAATTCTTAGACTTGGCAAAAAATTCAATCCATACAGACAGTAGGAAAGAAAGACAACGGGAAAACAAACAAAAATCAAGCCAAAAGACAAAAACAAAGCAAAAATAAAGGGGGGGTCCCCATTTGCAATGGGGCGATGTGTGAAAATGGTCACAACAATACCCAAGCTAGCATTGAAAATACTGCCTAATTGTCCCTTTTGAAAATATCATATGATAGAGGGAGAGGAACATGGCTCCTATTCAATTGTTCCCTTGTTTCTTCTTCATAAAAGTTTGTTCTTCTAGCCCTTTTTTCCCCAAAAAGATCCATCTTTTCTTCCTCGAACAACTCTGAATCCCAAGCCATAGGGATACATAGCATAACCCCTATTACCTCATCAAAATTCCTGGCACATGCATCAACCAATTCAGGGCATGGATGTACGATGAGCAACATGAACTACGGCAAGCCACAATCTGATAATGAAAGTGCAAAGCTGTCGGATGTCCCATTTTTTTCCTTCCTTTGAAATGTGCCTTCCTTGAGGCTTTTAGGATTGACTGACAACTTAGGATAAAAAAAATTATCAGTGATGTCTTGTATCGCTTCTCTTTTCACAAGTTTATCTACAAGCATGTTCTTGCAATATTCGAAACATCGTTCCTCTATAGCTAGAGCGTTGGTGAAATACTTTCACCCAAAAATATTGGCATAACTAGGTCATTGGCTTGAAACTATGGCTTGTCTTCCAAAAGTTGAGGGTTCTGCCATGATTGTATCAAAAGTTGTAGAGGACCTCTTAGGGATAATGGTCAAGGACCCTTTTTGATGGAAAGAAAAATATGCTTTTGAGTGTGATTAATGCTTTTGTCGATACATACACTCAAGGCTATGCTATTACTACTGAGCTTATTAAATGATGCCACTGGGATGATACATGTGGACTAAAGATCCGTATCCCTTGGGAATGCCAAAAATATTGTGAGGATGGAATTATTACATTCCTTTTTCCACCTCTTAATTAAAAATAAATATTTCCTTGAGAAGCATGCTTTCTGTCATACTAAACATGTTTAAGTGGTGCAAAGTAACCTTGAAAAATGTAACCATTAATCTTCCAAAGATTTTCTTTTAAAGCGTGTTAACCCTATATTTTCTCATTAATGGGATAGTTGGCACTGATGATGGTGATGGAAACATGTCAATAATCAACACGCTAGAGAATTTACTCCCAACATCCCAATTTATTTCTTAAGACATTCCATAAGATCCTCTATATGATTTATCTACTTTGGTCTATTCTGCCTCAAATTTTTCCGTTGTCGTTTGACCGAAAATAGATATTCTGTTGATCATTTTTGCTGGTCAGTATTTTCTATATATAGTCACATCACCTTTTGCAACATTCATTTGAACATAAATCTCTCTAACTTAGTTGGCCTTTCGTCTAATTCCTTTCCATTTTTCTAGAATTCATCGCCTTATCAGAATTTCTACTGGCTTGGGGACTCCTTTTCAACTCCTTCTATAGAGGCCACAATACATCTTCATAGGAGAAATCACTAGTGACCAAATAAAATGGTTGATCAAGAAATGTGGCCCACTTATCATGAATACATTCAAATGGGTGGTGGGTATTGACTTCATTGACAATGAAAACTAGCTTTGGAACAACTACAATGCGCTTTCTCACTTTGTGGCCTCACTAATGGACCTGAATGTGTCCAAATCCATGATAATTGAGTTGTGCCAAGAGATGTTTGACACCTCGTTGATGGAAGGGCTTAGAGAAATAGTGCAAGTAGCTACCCTCGACGTTGGCATCCTGAGGACCATGGACCTTTAGAGGCATGAGGAATTTGACATAGACATGCCCTAGCTACCCTTTCTCTCTGATTTCCACACTATGGACATGGCAACACATTGACATTCTGCTCAACCAGTGGTCATTTTCTTGCTTCATGAGTATGGCGTGGAGCAGGTTACATGACTGGCCTAGAGGAAACACTTAAACTTCTTGGTGTAGTGTAGCAATGAGTAGGCCTTGGGCCCACATCTATGTTCATATTATTCTTCGACCCTCCTTTTGCAACTAGACAAAGAGAAGAAGAGGAAGAAAAATAGCCTGATAGCGAGTCTTTTCTCATTCCTGGGTGATGGCTGAGGGCACCTCCAGACTACTTTTGTGTGTTACTCCTTCCTCTTTTATCTTTTGCTTTGTAAACCCTTTTGGGCTCGCTCAAGAAAATCTTATATATGAATCTAAGCTTTGGGATTGCATATATGTAGAACTTCTGATATAATACCAACTACTTACTTCCTAGTGTCCCTTAGGTTTTATTTAAAAACTTTGAAATAATTACAAAAATTTACATATGATACATAAATGTTTAAATCTTTCAAAACTATGTATTTTAATTGAAAATATTTAGATAAATATCGTTCACCAGTGTACCTAAAGCGTTACCTTCCAAATCTTCAAGTTCATATGCATTCTTTTCTTTACATGCATTGATTCAAAAAGGTCCCTTCCACAGTGCTTCAAATTTTGTGTTGTCTCAATTTTGTAGTACATTCATCATATTTTAGCACTAAGCTCCCTTCCCTGAATTCTAGACTAGAGGTCTTTTTGTCGAACCATTGCTTGACCATTTGCTGATGGTTGATCATGACTCTTTGGGCCTTTTCTCTATCTTATTCTAGTCTGAGCAGTTCTACTAATCACACCTCCATTCTACCATTTTCTTCAACTTTTAGGGCCTTCGATAATTGTAGAGCAGAGATTTCTATAGAAATGGGAATTAATACCTCCTTTCCATATACCAACTCACAGGGTGAAGTTTTAGATTTTTCTTGGGGGTAATTTGGTCTACCCACAAAGCTGTTCATAGATGCTTGTGCCAGTGTCTTTGCTATTCTGACCCAATGCATTTAATTAACCTAATTAGGTTTTTGTTGGTGGATTATGCTAATCCATCCCCTTGTGGATAGTATTTGGATGAAGTTTTAAGAAAAAATCCATGCTATATAGAAAAATATGACATCCCTGACCCGAAAAAAGCTTAGGCATTTTTAGATATGATGGTTTTGGGCAGCCCAAATCTGGTCACCAGTTCTTTGAGAAAATTAACAATTTCTCCTTCTATTGCATATTTTAGGGATACAACATCTTCCCACCTTGTAAAGTAATCAGTTGCAGTGAGGATCCATTTGTGTTCGACACTGGAAATAGGATTTATCATACTGATAAAATATAGGCCCCACTAGGAAAAGGGTTCCTATGTCACAATTGGGCTCAGGGGCTGAGTGGCATTCCTCCTTTTTCCAAGAAAAAATTGGCAGTAAGTACACTTTTGTACTAGATTATGCACTTCTGTGAACATAGAGGGCCAATAATACCCTACCCTCATTATTTTTAGAGTGATGGTGTTGGCAAAAAAATTCCCATGCTTGGGACTATGGTGAAATTCATGAAGAACCCTCCTGCCTTTAGGGCATCAAGGCACTAGAGTAGCACACCATCATAATTCCTTTTAAAAAGTACATCTTCGATTAGTACATACCTTGTGCCTTGCAGTCGATAGTAACTCCTTTTATTAGATGAAAAACTAGTTGGGTAATATCCTTTTTGCATGTGTCGTGTTTGATTAGCAACCCAAGATTTGTCTAACTCAAATTGATTTGAGTATACTTGGCCAGATTCCCTTTCGGTTGCGGGACTTGCTTCCTGTGCAATATATTCACAGAAACCTTTTCCTCGGACCAGCTTAGTTGGTTCGATATCTACATCATATTCTAGAATCTTAGTGATCTAGTTTGCTCTTTTTTCAGTGATCTCAACCTCGGTAATATACTCTCGCACACTGGGATGTGCTACAAGGATAGTGATTTTATTGGCTGACACCAAGTGTTGGAATTTATTCAAACTTTTAACTATAGAAAAAGCTTGTTTCTCCATAAAGTTGTACCTCATCTCATACCCTTTCAAAGTTCTAGAATAGAACACGACAGGATGTTTTCCTTCATTTTGATCACCCTTTTGAGTAAGTACCGAATCTATGCTATCTTGACCACTATACAAAGAGTAAGAAATCCTTGAAAAAATATGGATTGGCCAAGATCGGAGTAGCGGAAATTGTTATCTTTATTTTCTTGAAGGCCTATTTCCCTTCTAAGGTCTATTTGAAAGGTAGATTCTTTTTGAGCATTAGTAAAATAGGCCTTACAATACCAGCGAAGTCAGAAATGAACCTACTGATGATGTAACGTCTAGAAAATACAGAAAGAAATAGATCAAGAGCAAACACGCAATACAAATCTAAATGCAAATCTAATGCTAAGCAACAAAGAACAAAGGAAAGTAAGAATGTAAGCAAACTGAAACAACCTCAACAAATTGCTAAGTATTTCCATGATTCATCTTGATTGCCCTTCTCCATTTTGTTGTTGTAGTATAATTTCCCTCAGATTTTTTGTAAGTTCGTGCAAGTATAGCCTAAGATAGTGATTTAGAAAAACATTGAAGATTCAAGATATGTGCTCTCAAAATTCATAAGATTTTGCGAGTTTTCGAGAGAGATTGGAATGATGAAGACCAGATCAATTTATTGAAAATTGATCATTCAAACGACATGCCAGGATTGAAAGATCAATGGACGGTTGAGATCGACAGATTAGACATGCATTCTGATAACTGACAGTAGTGACATGAGTGATATAAATTAGAAATAGAATTAAAGATTAAATAAATGATTTAATCTTCCAGTTTGGTATTCGGAAATAGAAGAATTATTTTTGCATGACAAAGATAAAGATGGATTAAAGCAACTCTTTCAAATGCACGCACAAGGTTTTAATTAATTAAATAAGAATATTTATTTAATATGCATGTACACGCAATTGAGTTAGCACTGAATGATTGAATGCTTTGACGAAAAGATTACTCGAGAACGCCACTTAGACATTAAATCAAGAGTTAACTGAGCGATTAAATAGATCTTTGAGTTGAGTAAAAATGAATACTTAGATAACTCACACAATTATCTAAATATAGAGGAATGCGTTAAAATAGAATTCATGAATTAAATAATTCATTTAATTCAAGATTTGATATTTGAAGAATAATTAAATAAATAAGATTTATTTAATCAAGTGATGAAGGGATTTAAATGAATAATTAAATAAATAAAGAATTTATTTAATTATAGTTGAAGTATGATAAAGAGTAAATTAAATAAGAATTTATTTAATTTGACTAGAAGGATAAAGTTAATTAGTAACATAATTAAATAAAAAGCGTTTATTTAATTAATCAGGTAGAATAAAGAAAAGTGTGAATTAATTAAATAATTAAGATTATTTAATTAATAGAAGAAATGAAGACTATAGAGAATAATTAAATAATTAACATTATTTAATCATGACCATGAAGAATACAAATTATGAAGAATATTGAAGTCGCAGGATTAAACCAAATTTCGGTGTCTACATTTTCCCCTCTTTGATACAATGTCACTTAGGCATTGTGTCAAAGAAAATTGATAAGAAATATGCCCCAGTCATGCCCCAGTATAAAATAGGTAAAGGTATGCCCTAGCAAAATTAGGAAGAGGAAGGATGACGAGGAGGTAGTGATATGCCCCCTTGAGAGGACAAGCGGATTCAAAGAACATGAGTGTGCTCTCGAAATCGATGAGAGAACTAGAAGATGAAAGAAAAAAAGGATAGAGGAAAATAGATAAGGGTGGTGAAGATGTAGAAAAGAAGAAATGTTAGTGCGAAAAGAAAAGATGAAGAAATAACGAAAGAGATGTGATAGATGTTAGTATTAAGAATCTTCGATGTTTCCCTATATCACAAAAGGTATTGCACTTTATCATCATTGGGCAGGACTAATACAAATGGAGATAAACACCAAGATATGACATAGATCAAGGTGTGCAAGGTCATCCACTTGCTAATAACAGACAGTCGCAGACAAGGATTGTCATTAACTCATACTAAGGGCACAAGTTGCTCCAGTCTTTTTGTCAAGACAAACCATAGACAACAAACAAAAGAAAAGACAGGTCACGAGACGTCATTGCTCCTCTAAATTCTTCATGGGACATCCTTGAGGAAACTGGTAACATGACTCAAAAATCAAAGTTAAAAGATAGTCGACAGACAACAGTAAAAGAAAATAGAATTCTGGTACATCGTTGCTTCTCTAAATCCTTCATGGGACATCCTTGAGAAAGCTAGTAGCATAATCCCTAGTCATCAATTCAAGATAAATAATCCATAAAGTCAATAAGCCAATAAAATATTTGCCAAAACTTGATCTGTTTGTTTGATCTGTTTTGATTGATAAAAGGATTAATTAATATAGACTGATTTCAGGAGATACACATACCAGATAAGACTGTGAGTCTAGTTTTGATGTTATGACTATCTGTATAAGGCATGACAAAGCCTGGTTTCAGAAAGACATGTATCGTATAAAATGTTGAGTCAGATGCCATTGATGTGATAACCTATGTAAGGCTATGTTTGATTGTTTGACCATGTCGATTATATAGGAAGGACTCATCCTGTATAAGACATAGATTGTTCTTTTGATAGCTATATTCAAGGACTCATCCTAAATAAGATACTAGATGGTTGTCGTGATGATGTCCGTTTCTAGGAAGGACACATCTTGTAGCAGACATTTGTTGATCTGTTTTGATAATGTCTGTTTCAAGGAAGGACACATCCTGTAGTAGACATTAAGTGATCTATTTTGATTGTTTTGTTGGCAATTTGTTTGATTTGGCTTAGAGACATTGCTGACTTGTTCACTAGATTGATACATGACTTAATACGATGTGTTGACAATTGACTGTGTGTGACGACAAACCCTAAAAGAATGACCTAGTGCTGCCTCGAGGGCTCATCGATTGATGACCTTGCCTATGTTATACACTCAGAGACCTCGTAGTTCAACTTGAATTTGACTGAAAAGACTGACTACAAATAAAAGACATGTGTGACAGTGAATGTGAAGAACCCTAATGGACCGACCTAGTGCGGCCTCGGGGGCTCATCGATTGATGGCCTTGCCTACGTTATACACGCAAAGACCTCGTAGTTCAACATGACCAACGACCTTGTCATATAGACATATGGATTGAATCATGAATTTATATAGATAAACCTAAACGGACTGACCTAATGCCTCGGGGGCACATCGGTAGATGGCCTTGCCTACATCCAGTCGCAGAGGCAATGTAGTTTGACAAATGGTAAATACTGACAAGTGCGACTGACTCTAACTCCGTTTTTGGATTTTTTTGAAAATGTTTTGATTTTTTTTGTCTTTTGAAGTTTTTTGATGTTTTTGTGTTTTCTCAGGTCATTTTGTGATGTTTGTGGATTTTCCATGGTTTTACGTCTCCAACACAACCAATGTAAGAACCAATATGACACATGTCAAGTGTTTTCCCCCAGTCGAGTATAAGACCAATTGATTATGAATAGGATAAAATGGGGGATACGAAATGCACTCGATGTCAATCGTTCTAGTTTATGGGAAAGACTACCACTTATTATGAATGGTATATACAAGCGATGTATATGGAAGATAAGGGATATGTATAGGGATAGGTAGTATGTATAGGGATAAGGGATATGTACATGGTAGTGGACTATGTTCAGGGAAGTGGACTATGTACAGGGATAAGGGATATGTACAGGATAGTGAACTATGTACAGGGATAAGGACTATGTATAGGGTAAGATAGATTAGAATATTAGTAGAAAAAGGAGCAGAGTCAAGTACACATGGCGCCTGTTTGCTAGGTTTTCACCATGGGACCTATCCAAAGCACCACTGAAATAGTTTTCACTATTGGACGAATTATTTGTCTTTACTATTTTCTAGATTATCTAATTTTTTTGGTGTTACCAAGATGCCTGTTTGCCAGGTTTTCACCTTGGTAAAGATTTTTTGTGATTTTCTGATTTTTTTGTATTTTTACCAATTAAGACAAAGGCTCTTAGAAGCTATGCATATAACTTCTTCAGATGTAGACTATTGATTGGCGAGGACAATGGTTCCCCTTTAGGAGTAGAGAGTTGGTACGCTCCTGATCCAAAAGCTTTCGTAACAACATAAGGTCCTAACCAATTTGGTTCAAATTTTCCTGGTTTTTCTCTTTCTGCTTGATTCTTTGGGTTCTCCATTAAAACCAGGTCACCAATGTCAAAGTTTCTGTTCAATACCTTCCTGTTATAGCTACGACGAAGGCGATTCTGATATGCTTGAAGGTGGTCTAATGCCTTTTGTCTTTGCTCATCCAGGAATTCTAGCTCATGGAGTCTTGATACCTGGTACTCTTCATCATCAATGTGGCCTTTCAAGGATACTCTTAGGGAAGGAATCTTGACCTCAATAGGTAGAATAGCTTTAGAACCAAAGACCAGTGAATAGGGAGTAGCACCAGTGGGAGTACGGATACTTGTGTGATAAGCCCATAAGGCAGGGTTAAGCTGTAAATGCCAGTCACGACTAGCATCATTGATAGTCTTCTTGAGGATTCTAATGATGGTTTTGTTAGATGCCTCTACTTGGCCATTACCTTATGGGTAATATGGAGTAGAAAAATGATGTTGAATATGAAATTCATCACAAAGGTGGCAGACTTCTTGGTTCTTAAATGGGCGGCCATTATCAGTGATTATGGACTGAGGGACACCATACCGACAGATGATATAGTTCAGGATAAATTTAGAAATCTATGTGCCGGTAATGTATGTCATAGGAATGGCTTCAATCCACTTCGTAAAATACTCAGTGGCAGTGATAATGTATTTGTGTCCATTAGATGATGTGGGGTGGATCTTACCTATGAGGTCGAGTCCCCATTGGGCAAAGGGCCATGGTGATGTTATAGGACGGAGCTCCTGTGCTAGCGCATGTATCAAGTCTCCATGAACTCGGCATTGGCGGCATTTCGTTACAAAGACATATGAGTCTTTTTCCATAGTAGGCCAGTAATAACCCGGTCTCATAATCTTTTTGGCTAAGGTAAGACCGCTAGAATGGGAACCACATATACCCTCATGCACCCCATGCAAGGTTGCTTGTGCTTCATTAGAATCTAGACATCTCAGTAGGGTATTATCTAAGGCGCGTCTATATAGGGTATCTTTGACGATGGTGTATTTGGCTGACTTGCGGAGGAATGTCCTACGTTGGTTATTTGATAGGCCAGTGGGTATGAGGTCGGCATGAAGGTAATCATAGATTTCTTTATACCATGGGGAATCAGGACCAATAATGTCACACACCATTTCAGAATCTGGGATATCGTAGGTTGGGACCAAAAGCTGTTCTACCAAGAACTCAAACTTAGGCACGTTGATAGGAATGTCGAGAAGTGATGCAATTGTAGCCATAGTGTCTGCTGCCCTGTTTAAAACACGAGGTATCTGATGAAATTTGACTTTGTCGAAGTACTCCTTAAAGCTATCAGCCATGCATTTGTAGGGGGAAAGCTTCTCATCCTTAGTCTCGTAATCATCATTTACTTGTCTGATTACGAGTTGGGAATCACCATATACCTGTAGGTTCTTAATTTTCCACTTGACTGCCATGCGTAACCCTGTCACTAGAGCTTCATACTCTGCTATGTTGTTAGTGCATGGAAATGCAATCCTGAATGACTTAGGGATGGAATCACCTTGTGGTGTAATAAATAGTATACCAGCCCCTGAGCCATGATTTGTATGTGAGCCATCAAAGTACAGTTTCCATGTTATGTTTGTGTCAATTGTGAATATGAACTCATTAGGAAAGTCTACAACTAATGGGTGATATGCCTGTATGGGTGCATAAGCTAACTAATCAGCAATGACCTGTCCTTTAATAGCCTTTCTTTCTACATATTTGATATCATACTTACTAAGTATCATAACCCATTTGGCGAGTCACCCCGTGAATGCTGCCTTGTTGAGAAGATATTTTAATGGGTCTATTTTAGCAATCAACATTGTTTGATGTTTTAGCATATAGTGCCTCAATTTTTGGGTAGCAAATACTACTGCAAGACAGGCACGCTAAATGGTACAATAGTTGAGCTCATAACCCACCAAATTCTAACTGATATAATAGACTGCCCTTTCATGACCTTCATCATCATTCTGTGCAAGCAATGCTCCGAGTGATGAATGGGTTGCTGTAATATAAAGAATAAATGGTCTTCCTTCAACAGGTGGCATTAAGACAAGTGGTGTGAGTAAATATTCTTTAATCAGTTGAAAAGATTCTCCACACCTAGCTGTCCATGCAAAGGGTACTCCTTTCTTAAGTAGATGTTGAAAAGGATGTGTCTTATCTGCTAACTGCACTATAAATCTTCTGATGGATTGTAGTCTTCCTTGTAGTGTCAATAGTTGACTGAGATTAGTGGGTGGAGGCATATCTATGATTGCTTTAACCTTAGCCAGATCCACTTCAATGCCTCATTTGGAAATGATATAGCCTAACAAATTTCTTGACTTGACTCCAAACACACATTTCTTTGGATTGAGTCTCACCTTATATTGCTCCAGCCTTTGAAATATCTTGTCTAACACCTGTAAATGTTCTACCCTTGTCTTGGATTTAACAATAAGATCATCAACATAATCTTCCATAAGAGTGTGTACTAGATCATGAAAGATAGTGGTCATGGCGCGTTGATAGGTTGCTCCAGCATTCTTAAGTCCAAAGGGCATAACATTCCAACAATACGTTCCCCAAGGACAAGTGAAAGTTGTCTTAGGTTGGTCTGCAGTTGCAATTCTGATCTGGTTATATCCTGAAAATCCATCCATAAGGGACAACATCTCATATCCTGCTGTCAGGTCAACTATCATGTCTATGTTGGGCAAAGGGAAGTCATCCTTAGGACAAGCTTTGTTGATATCTCTAAAATCGATGCATATGCAGATTCCCCCAGTTGTTTTAGTGACCAGTACAAGATTGGAGATCCAATTGGCATAGTCAATTGATCTTATGAAACCAACGTCTAATAGTTTCTTGAGTTCTTCCTTGACTAATAACACAATCTGTGGATGCATTTCTCTCAACTTCTGTTTCACTAGCTTGACACTTGGTTGTAATAGCAAGTGATGTAGAACAAGTTTAGGATCCAACCCCGGCATGTCTGCATATGACCAAGCAAAATTTATCTGTCTCTGTGCAAAGAAGTTGTGGAACTCTGGCTGCTCTTCTGTTGTCAATGATGCTGCAAAATAAACCAGTCGATGATTCTCTTTTGTGCCTATGTTGACTTCTACCGATTCTTCCATGAGCATGGGTGAATTTTCCTGTGCAATGGGGAGAATGTTCAAACCTCCATCCTTAGGTGCCTCAGAGAGGTTTTCACCTTCGGATGCATCCTTTCTTTTTACTTTTTCATTGTCTAAAGGTGCCTTTTGGTTTTCACCTAGAGACTCGCCCTTTTTATCTTATGTATTATTTTTCTCATTTTTGTGACTGGAGGGTTGAACAGATTCCCAAAAATATGCTTTGTTGTCCAAGTCAATAGTAAAACTAGCCTCATGATCACCATTTGGTATGCCTTCTCGTAATCCTAGGAACTCAAAAATTGCTTTGTCATTCTCAAAAATTTCTAAGATGGGTGTGTCTTGTTGGTCCCAATCAATGAGTTGGGGATAAACTAAGGGCATGTCATCGTTAGATTTATCAAAGTTTAATGGGGTCAAGGTAAAGATTGAATTATTCATGTGGTCACAAAAGTCTTGTACTAGGTCATTTTTTCTCTTAGGTTTGGGTCTAGGTGGATTGATAGGTGGGCCTAATGCCAAGGTTTGACTATTTGAAACAGGCGGCTTAGGGTGCCAAGAGGTAGGATCAAGTGATTCCCAATAGTAGTGTTTAAACCATTCCTCTTTTGTCATTTTCTTTGGTGGAAAGGAATTCAAGGGATTGGGTGAGGAACTTAGCATCAAGTCAAGTTCTCCAAATAACTTGTCAAGGTCCATGGAAGAAGTAGAGGATAGGGAATCCCACTCATAATCATTAGAGTCAGGGGAGTCACAGTGATATTGGTCCAATAGTTTGTGAGATGTCTTAATATCTTCTGAAGCACTTACTTCCTCAATTAAGGGTGATGTGGTACTAGGAATGCCAATCTAAATCGGTTGAAACCCTATCCCCACGCCTTTTTGCCACTGAGAAAAAAATATTGGTTCAGTCCCCCCATCTTGATGTAAGCCTAAACCACATTGTCCATCATATCCCTTGCTCTGCATGATTGTGAAACCCTTTCCATATAGATCTGTAGGAATGTGAGCGAGCAAGAGAGGTCCTTCATCATTTTCTCTATACAGTCAGGAGGTGACATCTTCTATATTTACGACCCCTTTGCTTAACTCTCCCCATTTAATGAAAGTTGTTGTAGGAGGAACATGTATAGTGACCATAGACTATCCCTTGTTTGATGTAGGTAAACCATAGGACTTAGGGGGAATCAAATGGCTAACACAATAAGATGTCGTCATGTAATATTCTCCTCAACCCTTGTCTTGGATCTCAACCCTAGGAGTGGTGGGAATTGAGGGTGAACTATATTTTCAAGTGAGTGTGGATGGATCAATGTAAGATGATGGGTTAGACGGTGAAGCCTCTTGGTTTATTGGCACTTGGCGTTGGGGGATCTCTTTTAGATTGGTGCAATATTGGAAGGGATCCAGATCACCATCTATAGTTATTTATGTGCCATTGTAAGGGAATTTAAGACACTGATGATACGTGGAAGGGACTGCCTTCATGGCATGAATCCATGGTCTACCTAGCATAAGGTTATAAGGAAGGGTGAGATCCAAGACCTGGAACTTTGTCTCCATTACTGCAGGACCAATTCTGATAGGAAGTGTTACCACCCCCTTTGATTTTCATTCCTCATCATCATAAGCTTTTATGACAATAATTTTGGTCATGTCTACGCATGCTTCTAAGATACCTAATGCCTTAATTAGTTTTAAAGTGCATAGATTTAACCCTGCTCCTCTGTCTACCAAAACTCATCTAACTTTGGTATCATCAACAAGGACTTCTAGATGTAAAGGATCGTTATGGTTCGTCTTTTCAGTTGCATAGTCTTGTTCATAAAATGTGGCATGGTGATTATTGGTCAAGTAGCCCACCATTTCCTGGAAATGATTGACATCAAGATCATTAGGGACCATGGTGTTCTGTAAAGCCTTATAGAGAATAGATCGATGCTTAGGGGAAATACACAATAATTCCAAGATTGAGATTTGGGTTGGGGTCTTCCCTAACTGGTCAAGAAGGTTATATTGTAACTTGGAAGGTTGGGGTGTTTGCTGCGATGGAGGGCCTTGGATAGTGAACTTAGTACGATGAGTATTGACCGCACACTTGGGATTGGTATTGATAGTAATGGTATTGATATTCTCATCAGCAGCACGAAGGTGATGAATGATTTTTCTGCTATTATAATGATGCTTGATATTGGCATAGTTGGCTGACATATTGGTCTTAGTACTCGAACTGGGGACAGTTCCTTTCCCATTGTCATGTAGTGGGTCAAAAAAGACTTGATGATCAGTGTTTGATGACTTTTGTTTTTGTCCACTAACTTCAATAATTCTCCTTTCGACAAGATCATGTATGATATTCTTTAGTTGTCAACAGTTTTGTAGGTTATGTCCCTTAGTTCTATGATAATCACAAAAGGCATTGTCATCCCACCAAGCTGGTTTAAATTGTCTTGGATCGTATTGTCTTGGTTCCTACAGTTGTATAATATTATGTTGTAATAGTTGTTTGAACACCGACTCAATGGGTTCCCCTAAGGGAGTGAACTCACATTTTTGAAATCTCCTTTGTTGTGGACGTTGAGTATTTTGGACCACGTTAGGAGGTTGATTGACAACATTAAGCATGTTGGAAAAAGTATGAGGTCCTTGTAATGTGAAGAGGGGTCCTGCTTGTAGCGTTTTAGCATCAACCACCCCATCATTAGTGACATTTTTGTTGCGAGACCAAAATTTGTTTCTGTCAGTGGGGGTGTTTTGTACGATCGGATTTCTATTAGATGTTGATGTCTTGAGTTCGCCCTTTTCAATGAGATCCTTCTCTATTATAACCCCTTTTTCCACCAGTTCCGAAAAAGATGTACAACAATGCACCCTTAAGTTACTCCTGAGTTTTGCATGAAGGTTTTCTTGAAACATAGTAACTTTTTGTTTTTTGGGTATCTCGACAGGACACCTGTTAGCTATAGTTCTCCATCTCTGGAAGAAAGCAATGAATGTTTCACCTTCATCTTGCATTGTGTGACACAAGGTTGCTATATTTATCTCGTGGTCTATGTTGAAGGAGAATTGCTCCACAGATTTCTCAACCAGTTCACCCCAAGATCTGATGCCAGAATCTAGACCTGAAAACCACTCTAGTGCAATTCCTACAAGACTTCTTGGAAGTAGTCTCATAAGATACGTGGGGTCATAAACGACATCTATGCATATGGTAGAGAATTCCCTTATATGTTCTATTGGATTTCATTTGCCATTGTATTTAGGGAGATTCGGTATGACATATCCGTGAGGGAAAGGGGTCATATACAATGATCTATCAAAGGGGAATGGGCATATGTCCTTTGTTGAAAATGATTTCTTAGTTGACACCGACATGTTATCCATTTGCATTTGTAGTGCTTTCATTTGTGTTTGTAAGATGTCAACTTGAGTCAAAGATGTGCTAGGGGGATTATGCAGATCCATGTATGTATTCTAAAATCCAAAGTCTCATGATGGGTTTTGATTAAATGTTGGTATTTGAGGTGGGTTTGGATTTGGAATGTTGGTAAATGTGTTCTAGTCTGGAGTTCGCATAAATTGGTGTTGACCTGGGATCTGTGTAAACAGATTCTGAGTACCACTATGGGAGAAGGGATTCTAGTTCAGAATCTATGTGAATCATTGGTGACTTGGAATTTGTGTAAATGGATCATGACCACCGATCTGAGAGAATGGATTCTGGTTTAGAATCTGTGTGAATGGATTCTGAGTACCAGTTTGGGAGAATGGATTCTGACTCAGAATCTACGTGAATGGATTCTGATTGCCATATTGGAAGGAGGGAATGCCTCTTGTTTGTGTAATCTGTGGTATAGTACTAGTGACTGGAGCACTAGGTATGGCCATCGACTGTGGTATGGTGCTCGTGATACTAGTGTTAGGTATGACCATTGACTGTGAACTTGTGACACTGACATAAGGTGTAGAGACTGATGTTTTAGGTCTTTTACTCCCAACAAGTGGACCGAAGGGAGTGGATGATGAAGCCCCTACAGTGAAATTAAATCCTGATATCATGCTAGATGTACCAAATGGAGACGTATAGACTATTGTACTCTGTGTAGGTATGCCAGATGGTATAGTTGTGCTGACTTGAGGTATAGTAGTACTAGCAGTCGTGGTATTTGTCCCTTGTGTAGGTTGAATTTGTAAGGTGCTGATATCAAATCCTGTAGGTAAGGTAGCGCCTTCAGCTAGCAATTTGGCCAAGTATCGTTGTGGATCATTTGCTAGGTACTCATCTACAAAAGAGGCAAACTCAGGGTCCTGTGCGGCAGCCTCTATGTCCTCTACCACAATATGTCCTTGAGTGTTTCTAGTGGTGAATTTGTCTAATAGAGTCTTATGAGGTCTTGAAGAAAATGGATTGATGAATTCATTTGGGTTCGACATCTTTTCTCTCTCTTTTCTCTTAGACCTAGTTTCAACCATGTAAGATTAGCTCAATATGCAAGGAATGCAAAACTACGTCTATGGACAGTATGACTCTAGTCTATGTTTTTAGGATTTTCTGAATGCAAAATAAGGAATGTACTAGGATGATACTAGTCTAAACTCTAAAGATGCAAAGTCTAAGCAAGACCCTAAAGTAATCAATAGTATAAACCCAAGATGGAGGTACCAACTACCTAAAGTCTAACCAAGGCGTCAATTTTGTTAAGTCAAGGAACCAATGTAGGACAAGGATCAAAGACAGGTTGAGTTTCCTAACTAGACTGATGAGATAGGAGGACTCTTTGTAGGACAAAGGATAAAGTGATACGACTAGGTTCAATGACCAATTTCATTGACACTATGGTTTTTCTAGAGTGTAGATGATGGACCTATTCTAAAGTTTGTAAAAGTGACCTTCCTAGAAGTTTGAACTAAAGGAAAAATGTATTCTAAGATGAGACCAAACTCTGAATTAGGACAACTACGGAAATGACTAAATGAACCTAAAGGATACAAAATTGAGCAAAATCATTTCCTATTTCTGTTCAAAGATTGTTTATGGAAAGATAACTGAAACTGATGTGACTGTGTTGACCAGACAGTGACCGTAAATTTTGACGTTCTCATAATCAAACAAATGTGTTGTAGGATTTCATATATGCAGTTAATTTTACTAGTTACAGTTTTCCAGTGATCAATTGCGTTTCTCTGGTAAAGTTCAATGTGTGACTTTGATAGATGCAGTTAACTGTCTAATAGATGCGACTTGTAATGACAGTTGCGACTCAGAATATAATGCATGCGGTTTTTTGCAAAGCAATTGCGAGCCAAACTAGCAGATGCGACTCTATGCTAGACAAATGCGACTGATACTGACAGATGCGACTCAAAGCTAAACAGATGGGACTTGAAAAATCAATTGTGACCTTCTGGTGAACAGTTGTGAGTCTTTGTGTATTTTTAGTGATGATATTTTAAAACCAACTTTGTTTTCTGTGATCAAAATTTGGCAAACAAGAACAATCATAAGACAAAGTGTTTTCAGTTTGATTTTGGACTCAAAGAACATTTAAGTTGACAACAAACAAACACATCCTAATAGGCCAAAAGGCCTAGGGTTTTTATACTTGGTATAGCCCACCTAAATACCTAGATTGGTGATAAACACCTTTCCTTCTCGAGAGTGGATAGCTTAGAAATTTGGTGGAATTGGCTCCCCTCCATGGCTCATTAACGTCTTTCGAGCACACCAATTTCAAATTCTTTGGGAAATAACCTCCCAAGAATTGCTATCTCTACTCAAGGGGATCAGTAGTGAGTACCTTCGGGCATGATACTGTACCCTGCACTATACCAAGCAACAACCAATAGAACGGTTGGACACTAAAACAAAAGGTGTTTAATACGGGAATTCCGTTCATGAGGCATGATCCATGCAGTGAGAGTCCCATTTCAGATCCATCTCATCAGAACCACACTCGTGATTCTTGGGTTTTCCCTAAGAACCCACTTTTATATACCAGCTGGAAGTCCCTCGGGTTCAGGGTGCTATCGGTCTGAGTCGTCCTGGGGTGAGTACTTTTTCCCACTAGAACAGGCCCAAATTCTAGAGTTGGTAACCGTTTCTCTTACACCCAGGATTGCATGGATGCGCAAGGGGAGAGGATACTTCGATGTACCAAATCGTGAGGGTAATACACAGATGTGCTTTCGCACCAAACATAGTAAACACTTGTTAATTTTAAATCAAATGAAAGATTTGCTACACTACCAAACAATCTATTTCAAAATTTAACTAGGGTCTTCGACATGCATTCTGCAAAAAGATTCGCTAGTAGTTTCAAGTATTGTCTTCGTCAATCATCTTGCAAAAAATCGTTAATGCCAAAAACAAAAAGCCCACATGCTGAAATTCTGATATTAGTATCACACAAATCAATTGAAAACTTTAGATTTTCAAAAACAAAAACAAAAAGGTTACTAGTCAATTGCATCACTTTTTTACCAGTCAGATGCGTTGATTTCCTCTGCAATTGTGTCTCAATATTTACCTGTCAGTTGCGGTTCAAGATTTTTCAGATGCATCGAGGTTTTTCAAATGCAGCATTCTGGGTGTCAAATGCAGTTCAGGGAATCAATTGCGTCATTTCATCAAATTGATGCGTCTATAAATTTCAATTGCGGCGTTTCGTCAAGCTGATGCGTCGTTCCATACAAAAAACCTACAAAAATCAAAATAAAAGTCTATGGGTACATGAAGATGGTGTCTTCACGTCGGGTTCAACAAATGTAATGTCTAGAAAATGTAGAAAGAAACAGATCAAGAGAAAACATGCAATACAAATCTAAATGCAAATCTAATGCTAAGCAACAAAGAACAAAGGAAAGTAAGAATGTAAGCAAACTGAAACAATCTCACCAAATTGCTAAGTATTTCCATGATTCATCTCGATTGCCCTTCTCCATTTTGCTGTTGTAGTATAATTGCCCTCAGATTTTTCGTAAGTTCGTGCAAGTATAGCCTAAGATAGTGATTTAGCAAAACATCGAAGATTCAAGATATGTGCTCTCAAAAGTCATAAGATTTCGTGAGTTTTCGAGAGAGATTGGAATGATGAAGACCAGATCAATTTATTGAAAATTGATCATTCGAATGACAGGCCAGGATTGAAAGATCAACGAACGGTTGAGATCGACAGATTAGACATGCATTCTGATAACTGACAGTAGTGACATGAGTGATACAAATTAGAAATAGAATTAAAGATTAAATAAATGATTTAATCTTCCAGTTTGGTATTCGAAAATAAAAGAATTATCTTTGCATGACAAAGATAAAGATGGATTAAAGCAACTCTTGTTCGAATGCACGCACAAGGTTTTAATTAATTAAATAAGAATATTTAATTAATATGCATGTACACGCAATTGAGTTAGCACTGGATGATTGAATGCTTTGATGAAAAGATTACTCGAGAACGCCACTCAGACATTAAATCAAGAGTTAACTAAGCGATTAAATAGATCTTTGAGTTGAGTAAAAATGAATACTTAGATAACTCACACAATTATCTAAATATAGAGGAATGTGTTAAAATAGAATTCATGAATTAAATAATTCATTTAATTCAAGATTTGATATTTGAAGAATAATTAAATAAATAAGATTTATTTAATCAAGTGATGAAGGGATTTAAATGAATAATTAAATAAATAAAGAATTTATTTAATTATAGTTGAAGTATGATAAAGAGTAAATTAAATAAGAATTTATTTAATTTGACTAGAAGGATAAAGTTAATTAGTAACATAATTAAATAAAAAGCGTTTATTTAATTAATCAGGTAGAATAAAGAAAAGTGTGAATTAATTAAATAATTAAGATTATTTAATTAATAGAATAAATGAAGACTATAGAGAATAATTAAATAATTAACATTATTTAATCATGACCATGAAGAATACGAATTATGAAGAATTTTGAAGTCGCAAGCTTAAACCATATTTCGGTGTCTACAGATGAAATTGACCTTCCCCAGGAATGACTGGAGTCCCTTTTGGTTCATTGGTAGAGGCAATTCCATTATGGACCTAACCCTTTTAGGATCTATCGCTATTCCTTATTTTGAGACTATAAAGCCCAGTAGTTTACCTTGAGATACCCCAAAAACACATTTTTGGGATTCAGAGAAATCCCAAACTATTGACATTTCTAGAAAATATTTTCTAGATGGTCAAAATGATCATCTTTCAATTTTGAAAATACTGTTAAGTCATCTAGATATACCATAATGATCAGGTTAATTAAACCTTTGAAGGTGATATCCATTGCTCGCTAAAAGGTCGCATGAGCATTTGACAAGCCAAATGGAATCTTAGCATATGCAAACATTCCCCACTTAGTGGTAAACATTGTTTTGTGTTGGTCATTCTCCTTCACATATACCTGGTTATACCTTGAAAAATCATCAAGTAGTGAGAACATTTCGAACCCAGGTACTGTTTGTAAAATTTTCTCCATTGGAGGCAAGGGGTAATGGTCCTTAAGTGATGCTTTATTTAGATCTTGGAAATCAACACAGAGTCTGATATCACCATTCTTATTCTGGATAGGTATCGGGTTCAACACCCAGGTGGAATGTTTGATTGCATATATTACCTTGGTATCTCTTGTGCCATTAATGCCTCAATCTTTGGATTGATAGGCCTTTTCTTCTGTCAGATAGGTTTAGACCCATCCTCCAAGTCAATGGTATGTTGTGTTATACCAGGGTCGTAACCTCTAAGGTTATCATAAGTCTAGGACATAACCCCATCATATTCATAACATAGATCCCTTAGTCTTTCTTTATCTTTTGTTGGAACCTCTTCTTCAACTTTCAACCTTCTGCCATTTCTGACATCAAGCTCTTCATAATCTTTTTTGTTTGCCATGAACCTTCATTTTCCATTTCTTGCATCTTTATAGACATCAAAAAGATTCTTAAGGGAAATTAATCCTCTCGAAAGATTATTCCATTTTAATTGGATCACCTTCCCTTCAAATAATTCTATTCCTAAGGTTGGAATGTCAGGAATCATTCTTCCCTTTTGTATGAAGGTAGCTTTTTGAGTATCGTCATTGAAAACTTGCCAATTCTCATCATTATCTAGAATTGAGGGTCGAACAATGACCTAAATTGCATTCTACTTAGTTTGTTGGATGTTGTAGATGTGTTGCTGATATGTGGTTGTCATTGATGTCAACACTATTGGTATTTGGTGTATTAAAGGCTGTATATGTCAAGGATATTGAGAAAATTGTAGAAGAAAGTGTTCTAGGTTCCTAATGGAACTGTGCAGGTCATGAAGGCACCTTGTTCTTTACGTTGAAGTTCAGATACTATGGATTAAATGGTTTTTTGTTGATTATATCTAGATCATCTACCAAAATTTTTGGAGGTTTGTGTATAGATTTGATCATGTTGTGGTCTAACAGTGTTTTTGTGGTCTTTGTTAATGTTCCTAAGTGTTTGTGTAATTATGGTAATTCTAGTTGATGCAAATATTTATCTATTGTTTCTTGGTGTTCTTGGATGTTCCTAGCTCATGCTCCATCTTAGTGGTACATCTACATTGATCGGTGTGCTCGTGGTTAGAAAATTTTTCTTGTCTATGTTCGGGTTTTCTTGTTCTTGGCCGACATGTTGGTTGTAGCGTGTTGTAGATCTTCAAGGTGAAATTAATTGAAGTCTTTTTGTGTTGGAGATATTAATTTGGGTCTCTACTATGTTGTGGCCGACCTTGGTGGATTCACATTGAAAATTTAATTGTAAATTTTGGCCGACATTGCAAATATGTTTTATTTTCCTAGCCGACTAAGTTGTTGATGAAATCTCATGTAGCGGATATATAAGAGCGATTGTTTCATCAGTGTAGTGAGTGAGAAAGGTGCTTGGTGTGTTGGGTGTGATCTTATGTGTGCATGTGTGAATATCATTCGATTGTAGAGAAGAGTGTGAAGAATATCGAGTGAAGTGTGAAGAGTGAAAAGAGAAAAAAATTTCTGCGCTTAATTGAAGCTGTAATCAGGCTTGTGTAGAAGCTAATTTTTTAGTTCATACCCTCTGGATTTTAATTCTATTCTATATTTTTGGGAAGTGAGTCCCTTCTGTAATTGAGTAGTGAGCTCTAGGATGTGTTCCTAAATGCATGTGCATTCCCCTTTATTGATTTCATTATACTTTTAACAGGGTATAATCTTGTGGACTAACATCCACCGTGGTTTTTCCCCTAAGGGTTTCCATGTAAAAAATCTTGGTGTTCTCTATATCTCTGATTTGTTAATTTCCTATTCATTAGATCTAAGATTAAGTGATGTAAAGTTTGAAAATTTTATTATTTTGTGACAAATGATTTACCCCCCCTCTCAGTTGTTTGTCCTTATTTTTCCAAGAATTGGTATCAAAGTAGGTTCCTCTGAAGAAGTCTAAAAGCTTGAGGTGATCGGAGATGAAAAAATTCAAGAAGGACAATCCAAGATTCAATGGAACTAACTACTCACTATGGAAAGTTAGGATGAAATGTCACCTAAGGTGTATTGGTGAAGCCTATTGGAAGATTACAAAAGATCCATATGTTATTGCTTAGAATGGTCCCTCCACTGCTGATGATATCAAAGATGCTGAAAATAATATCAGGGCTATTGGAGCTTTGGTGAGTGCTTTGATAGACTTAGAGATGGAAAATGTGGTAGGAATGTAGACAACTCATGAGATTTGGATGAAGCTGGAAACTTTGTATGAAGGAGATGAATAGGTGAAGATGGCTAAGCTATAGAGCTTAAAAGGAAAGTATGAGAATTTGAAGATGGGAGAAGATGAAAATATCACTTCTTTTATGCAAAGAGTAAATGAAATAGTGATGGGTATTATATGTGTCGATGGGTCTCTAGATGAGGATGAAATTCTGGCTAAGATACTTAGATCCTTTCCTCCCTCCTACAAAGTGAATGCTCACGCTATTGAAGAGCTCAGATTAGTAACAAAGATATCAAGAGACGCTAGTTGGTAAGCTTGTTTCTTTTGAATTAAGTGAATTTGGTGAATCTGTTCTAAAAACTGAATCTGCATTCAAGGCTACTATATTCAGAAGTAACAAGCAAAGATATGGTCTAGGAGAATGTTCCAAAAAGATATCCAAGTATGATGAAGAACTGAAACAACTTGAAGATAAAGAAAGAGAAGTAGAAGATTTGGAAGCACTGATTGTAAAGAATGAAGGTAGAGGAAAAGGTAAGTATGAAGGAGTGTTGCCTATTAAATATTTTTCTTGTAGTAAAATAGGTCATTTTGCATCAAGATGTCCTGAAAGAGTTCCTACATATAAGCCTAACAAATCTAGATACCAAAAGAAATGTTACTTTACTGGAGTGACTGATGATGAGTCTAATAAAGATAATGGAAATGAAGATGAATGGGTTTTCATTGCTACCATTGAAAATAGTCCTATGGCTACTGAATCTACTAAATACAAGAAAGATCTTGCAGCCTGAGTTAAAGAAAAGGATGAGTGGGTTATTGACAGTGGATGCTCACATCATATGACTAATGATAAATTTGTTTTTGTAAGTCTAGGGAAGTATGATGGCGGTGTTGTAATATTTGGAGACGACAATGTTGGAGTGATTTGTGGCAGAGGTTCTATTTGTCTTGGTGGTAAGGATAACATTGATGATGTTCTTTATGTTGAAAGCTTGAAGCACAATATTTTGAGTGTTGGAAAAATGGTGGATAAAGGCTATGATCTAAAATTAAAATATGGAAGATGCAAGATACGTGGAAGTTTTGGAAATATGATTGCTACAGGTAAACATACAAAAGGTAATATTTTTCACTTGAATACTACTAGTGGGAGTTGTTTAATTGCTCAAATAGATGAAAGATGGTTGTGGTATATGAGGATATGTCATGTAAATTTTGATAACATTTTCAAGGTAAGTTCCACTCAAGCGGTAAGAGATCTACCTAAGTTAGTGAAGCTTGCTAACACAATTTGTAAGGAATGTCAGATGGGTAAACATACTAGAGTATCTTCCTGGAGAAAATGGTTTCATTCAAATGATTTGCTGGAGTTGCTACATACTAACCTCTGTGGTCTCTCTAGAGCCAGAAGTATTCATGGAGAAAGGTACTTTATGTTGATTGTTGATGATTACTCTAGAATGATATGGGTTTCCTTCTTAAGAGAAAAATGTGAAGCACTGGAAAAGTTCAAAAATTTCAAGGCTATGGTAGAGAATGAGAAAGGTCTAAAAATCAAGTGTCTAAGATCTAATAGAGGTGGTGAGTTCACCTCTAGGGAGTTCAACTCTTTTTGTGAAGAACATGGAATCAAGAGACAGTTATCTGCTCCCCGAACCCCTCAACAAAATGGAGTTGTAGAAAGAAAGAATAGAATGATTTTGGATGCTACTAGAACAATGATGATAGAAGAAAATGTGCCCCAGACCTATTGGAGTGAAGCTATAAGCACTGTTGTGTACACTTTAAAAAGTGGGTAAATATTAATGGTAATTATGTTAAGACCCATTTTGAGCTATGGTTTGATTACAAGCCTACTGTTAAATATTTCAAGATCTTTGGAAGCAAATGTTATATCAAGAGAGTGTTGGCGTTAAAATGACATTGAGAGGGGGGGTGAATCAATGTCTTAACAGATTTGACCAATTTTTCAAAAACTTCAAAACATATCATAGATTTGTTCTCAATATTACTCTGATTAATGCATTCATGAGTTGAATGTAATCATTCATAAACAAAATTGAGAAAAGTAATAACTCAATAGTGAATAGAAACAACAACAACATAGTAAAACAAAAAGAACACAGAAGAACAAAGAGGCACAATATTTTTCTGAGTGGAAAACCCTCCTGGGGTATAAAAACCACTCCCTAAATGCCTTCCTGGCTTAATCTTATAATCAACTGTTCCCAATGCCTTATAGGCTGATTTTTGAGCACCCACTCAAGGAGAACCAACCCCTCATTTAGAGATATCTATCTCAAGGAGTACCAACCCCTCAAATTATGTTTTGAACAATAATAATGATTCAAAGGGTTTCTCTATTTTTAGTTAAGCACATATCTCTCTGTTTTCTCATCTACAAAATACCTTAAAGATTCAATAACTGAATCCCTAAAATACCTCATAGAGAAGAAACTCACAATCTCTGCATCTTATTATACAAATTTTATTGCAGAGTTTTATCCATATATTTTTTATACAGCCAAGGAATAATTATCTCAGAATTACATCAACAGTCGAACATAAAACTAACTTTTCTATTTCTATATATACATCTTAATTTACATGCCAGATAGGTAACTGTCTTCAGGAGTAGTGGCAGAACAACCAACCCAACTAAGAGCCATTCTCAATAAATTTGAAACATGTGAGATCATTTCTCTACATAAAATGCACAACTACACACCACATAAAATCATAACATCTAATGTATGAAAGACAATACTTAGTCAGGGCATCATTTGTCATGGAGATGCAGAGATCAGTTAAAGAAAATGGTGATAATAAATTAATATGTGCAGTATGAAACACATAAATAAAAATACCAGACAGATCTGTAACTCCCATGGCTCCATTATCCACTGTCGAGCTTCCAGTCAGAAATGCACCAAATAAACCTTCCATAAACCTCTGTAAGAACCGTTACAATCAGCAACAACAGAGACGTAAACACTCATGATGGTGGCTAGGCTAGGGTTCGATACCCAGTCAAAAAGAATAAGCTCAAAAAGTTTTCCCTAAACCTTTTTATTTCCATCGATGACACGTTATGCCGAAGGAAACTTTAACATTGCCAAACATTCAATTCGCTTTCACTGTGACACATCAAATTCAGAGAGAAGACACATCAAATACAACATGCTATGCTGAAGGACTTCCTTAGTATATTATTCTTTCGTTGAGACATGAGGAAACTTCTTACCGAGAGGCCCTTTAGTTTCATTCACTATCACTGTAACAAAATGATATTGAAGAGACATCTTGAAGACTTCATAATGTTTTGCCTAGAGTCACTTGATACACATTGTCGCCGTGACAATTCAATACCTATGTCGAAGGCATTTGTCATTTCCAAGTCGCCAAGACTATACATAGTCAGGGAGACACTATATAGACTACCCCTTGTTTTTCTGAAACATCCCAAGCTCACCCTAGATCGCCAAGACAGTATCAATCTCACACCGATGAGTGTTTGATAGAAATCCCTTGTGTGATGTCGCTGTAACAATTTTTTTTTCTCATTGATGCACCCTTCTAACTTATGAGGGTCGCTATAACATACCAATATCGGGGAGACCTCTCGTAGAAAAACCTGAGTCATACCAAAAAAAACTTCATTTACTCGGAGTTGCTGAAACAATCCAGATCTTATGCTGACGAAGTCCCTTTATGTTCCATCGGCGAGACCGAAGGTCACTCGTCGAGACTTCTCACTGAAAACCATAGCTCTTACGGAAGAGACTACCTTTATGTTTTTTGGTCGGTGTAAAAAATTGAATTCACCAAGACCTATTCTGAAACCGCTCAGCTCTTGCCAATGAAACTCCACATGCACTAGTCGGTGAGACCAAGTGAAATCACCAAGACCTCAGCCCGATACCATTCAGTTTGGCTGAAGATATTTCAAAGAGAAGTTCGGTGAGACTCTTGAAAAATAGATAAAACCTTTTGAGCTTGAGTCAGTAAGACAAGAAAGACTCACTATGACATTACCCCGAGGACAATTTCCTTTGCCGATATGCTCATTCTGAAGTGGGTCGGGTAGACATAAGGAAATTGATAAGACCTTATTCCGACGGTATAACATATGCTGATAGAGAACACATTCTGTCACTGAAACAAAAGAGAAGTCTTGGCGATAGCAGCCTGTAAGATAAATTCAATCGCCATGACATCTGAAATGTCTTTCCAATAGGCAACTCAGACATTTCAAAGTGGATCGAGGAGACCCTACCATACTCATGCCAATATGTGTAAGCCCAAATGAGAAACAACCAACACCTGTGATATGCAAAAAGAACCATCCTGACAAAGAAACCATCTTCCAAACTCTGTTAGTCAAGGAGATAGCATTCATAACTTGAACCAGAATTTGCATCACCATGAAATTAAAGCATAACAAATAACTTTCTGTAATAGCCAAGAGACATCAAAGAAGTGCCATTATAAATCATAAGGATCAGAGATTTTGTCATCAAGGACAAACCATAAACACAATTAAGATCCAACAGAGAGATGATGATATAGGAAAGTTTGATGGAAGAAGCGATGAAGGAATATTTTTAGGTTACTCTACTAAAAGAAAGGCCTACCAAAGCTATAACAAAAGATTGAGAAAGATGGTTGAAAGTGAAAATATTAGAGTTGATGAGGATTCTGCTAAATCATCCAAATATTGTGGATATGATTCAGATGAAGACAATATAAACAAAGGTAAGAATGTTTAGACACAAAATCAACTTCAAATTTTACCATATGTTCCATATGGTCCAATTGTTTCGATGAATCAAGGTAGTTAGGAAGCACAGACAAATGCAAGTGCAGAAGGAAGATCAAAAGAATTAGAAGTTCAAGAAAATGCCAAAAATCCAAGGTATGTAAAGCTAAATCATTCTGAAAGTCAAATTATAGGAGATAAGAATAAAGGAGTGCAAACTAGAAGAAAGATTGCGGAAGAATACTACCTAATTTCTAGGATTGAACCTAAAAATGTCATTGAAGGCTGTCAAGATGAACACTAGATGGAAGCGACGAAGGAAGAGTTGACACAAATTGAAAATAATGACACATGGATACTGGTTCCCAGACCTAAAGACAAAAATGTGATTGGTACTAAATGGGTATTTTAGAACAAGCTGAATGAACAAGGTGAAGTGGTCCAAAATAAAGCAAGACTAGTATGTAAAGGGTATTCTCAGATGGAAGTTATTGATTTTGAAGAAACTTTTTCCCCTGTTGCCAAAATCGAAGCTGTTAGATTATTTCTTGCTTATGATGCATACAAGGACTATAAAGTCTATCAGATGGATGTGAAGTCATTATTTCTAAATGGATAACTAGAAGAAGAAGTATACATTGAACAACCAGATGGATTTTAGCTAATTGAATAGGAAGATATGGATTTCCGCCTGAAGAAATCTCTATATGGACTTAAGCAAGCCCTTAGAGCCTGGTATGCTAGATTGGAAAAATACTCACTGAATCTTGGATTCACTAAAGGTACTGCTGATAGCAACATATATTTCAAATTGGATCATGATAATGAGTTAATTATAGAAGTCTTTGTTGATGACATCATTTTTGGAGGAGATGAAAATCTATGTATGAAGTTTGCTGATGAGATGAAGGATGAATTTGAGATGAGTATGATTGGAGAGATGAAGTTATTTTTAGGATTGCAAGTGATTAGTTAGACAAAGGGATATTCATATCTCAGTCTAAATATGTGAGAGAGCTACTGAAGAAATTTGGGATGGAAGAATCAAATCTTATTGGTACTCCCATGGTAACTAGATGCAAGATAACACAAAATGATGATTATCCTAAGGAAAATCAAACTAGATACAGGTCAATGATCAGTGGATTGCTTTATTTAACCTAGACTAGACCAGATATTATGAATGTTGTATGTATGGTTGCTAGATTTCAGGCTGATCCAAAAGAATCACATGTGACTGCTGTCAAGAGAATCTTTAGATATTTGAAAGGAATAGTTGACTTTGGACTTTGGTATCCAAAGGATGATGATCTCACTTTGAGCACATATACTGATGCATATTGGGCTGGAGATGTAGATTCCATGAAAAGTACTAGTGGTGGTGCTTTCTTCCTAGGGAAGAAGCTGGTGTCCTGGTTCAGCAAGAAGCATAATTCCATTTCTCTATCTATTGCTAAAGAAAAATATATTGCTGCTGAAAATAATTCTGCTCAAGTAATATTGATGAAACAAATGCTGAAAGATATTAGGGTGATATATGAAGAGATTATTGCCATATAATGTGACAATGCAAGTGCAATAAATATTTCAAAGAATCTAGTGCTGCACTCTAAGAATAAGCAAATCAAGTTTCACTTCTTGAGGGAGAAAGTGAATGAGAAAGAAGTTAGATTGGAGTATGTGCCTACCAAAGAACAAATTTCAGAAATATTTACTAAGTCACTTCTAAAGGATATTTTTGAGTATCTCAGAGGAATGCTAGGGGTAATTACCTCTCCTGATAAGAACTAAGAGATGCATTTACTTGCATGAATCCATAAGCTACATTGCTATATTATGATCCAAATTGATATTTCCATGGCTAATACTCAGGGGGAGTAGTCAGATGTGCAGATATGTGGCTCAGAGTGTGTATATGGAAAGGTCATGGTTATCTTTGCCATTAATGTCAAAAGGGGAGAAGTACAATGTGAAAAATAATTTTAAGGCTCAAAGAGAAATTGAGGAGAAGAGTTAGAACAAAGGGAAAGCAAATGTGTTGGGTTGATGGTATTTTTCACATCATGTGTTGCCATCAATGCCAAAGGGGGAGATTTTTGGATGTTGTGGATGTGTTGCTGATATGTGGTTGTCATTGATGTCAACACTATTAGCATTTGGTGTATTAAAGGTTGTATATGTCGAGGATATTAAGAAAATTGTAAAAGAAAGTGTTCCAGGTTCCCAATAGAATTGTGCATGTCGTGAAGGCTTCTTATTCTTTATGTTGAAGTTTAGCTCTTATGGATTAAAGGATTTTCTATTGAGTATATCTAGATCATCTATCAAAAGTTTTAGAGGTCCGTGTATAGATTTGATCATGTTGTGGTCTGACAGTGTTTCTGTGGTCTCTATTAATGTTCCTAAGTGAATTTTGTGTAATTATGGTAATTATAGTTGATGCAGATGCTTCTCTATTGTTTCTTGGTGTTCTTGGATGTTCCTAGATTGTGCTCTATCTTTGTGGTACACCCACATTGATTGGTGTGCTCGTGGTCAGAAATTTTTCTTGCATATGTTTAGTTTTTCTTATTCTTGGCCGACATGTTGGTGGTAGCGTGTTGTGGATCTTCAAGGTGAAATTAATTGAAGTATTTTTGCTATTAATTTGGGTCTCCACTATGTCGTGGCTGACCTTGGTGGATTTACATTGAAAATTTAATTGTCAATTTGGGCCGAAATTGAAAATATGTTTTATTTTCCTGGGTGACTAAGTTGTTGATGAAATCTCATGTACCAGATATATAAGAGTGATTTTTTCATCAGTGTAGTGAGTGAGAAAGGTGCTTCATGTGTTGGGTGTGCTCTTATGTGTGTATGTGTGACTATCATTTGATTGCAGAGCAGAGTGTGAAGAAGATCAAGTGAAGTGTGAAGAGTGACAAAAGGAGTTTTCTACACTTAATTGGAATTGTAATTAGGCTTGTGTAGAAGCTAATTTTTTAGTTCATACCCTCTAGATTTTAATCCTATTATGTATTTTTGGCTAGTGAGTCCCTTCTATAATTGAGTAGTGAGCTCTAGGTAGTGTGCTTGAATGTATGTGCATTCCCCTTTATTGATTTCATTATACTTTTAATAGGGTATAATCTTGTGGAATTGTTACCTAATTTTCACCCACTGGCTCAATCAGGTAGGATAATCATGTGATAGATCTTTGAGAGGTCAAATGGAACATTTGCACAGGGGAAAAAATCCTACATTTGGTGCTAGGTCATAGGGAAATCAGTTGGAAAGCCTACCCTAGGAAAGTTTGGCATGAAAATCCTCTAAGGAGAGAGTCGCCAAGACCTCCAGAATGTCTCCGACAACAAAAGGAGCTCGCCAAAGGATTTGGCCTTTGGCGTAAGATCTCAAGTGACCCGTGGATGTCCTGCCAACCGGGGGGATGTTTTCGATGTAAAATTTTGAGGTCGTGGTGAGGTCTTGCCGAAAGTAGGCTGAGCTCGTCAAGAGTTGAAGACTTTGCCTTAAGGTCCTGCTGACAGACTAAAGTCTCACCAAAAAAATCATGCTCCCGGTACATAGGAGGAGTCATCGACATAGGTCTCCCCGACATGAGTGACATCAGTGTAGCTCTCTTTCATTACGGTAATCTCTTACCGACGCGGTGTAGTCTCAACAATAGGAGGGTATATCGATATGACAAATAAACATCGCTATGAAGTCTTCCCAACTTGATAATGTCTCAACAAATTGAAGAGAGTTCAGGGAGACCAGAGTGTGCTCAAAAAAGGGTTTGGCCAACAGGCCAAGGTTTCGACAACAAGACGAGAGCATGGAAAATGGTCATGTTTTTGGGGAGATGTCTCCTTGACCGATGGGAGTCACATTGAAGGAAACAAAGATTGATGAAGGTATCACAGACTGAGCAGGATCTCACCAAAGGGGAAATGGAGTTCACCGTGAGGTTTGGGTTCACCATGTTGTCTCAGTGAAGTGCAATGTCAATGAAGAAAAAGGAGAAGCTTCGCTGTGACATCCCAGGTTACTGGTAGAAGGTCTCCCCGGAATGGATGCCTTTGCTAAAGAATAGGGATTTCTTCATGATGTCTCATTGACAGTGTCATATTATGCTAATAGCTTTAGAGGGGCATAATCGCATTGGTGAGACACTTCCAGTGTCTTGTTGAGATGCGATTCTAACTAAACGAGCTTTTGACCACCCAAAGAATCCACATGGAGTACACCCAACCAATCAGGGAGATTTGAAAGCGAGCCATAGCAGTCTGACCAGGGCAAAGAAGATCAACAAAACAGAGACAACTTGTATCTGTTTTGAGCTTAGGAGCATTCAAAGCACTTGGCCAAAGAGGTTCAAGGAGGAAACGAGGATCAGAAATGAATGTGGTAGCTGCGAAAGATCTAAAGGCTTCTCCGGGGAATGACTCTTCACCAACATGGACACGTAGGGTGCAACATTTATTTCAATCAAAAGATTTAAGGAGAGATCTATCCCGAAGGGAGATATTTTTGTAAGCCCTAAGGGGCCAACACACCCTTGTATATAAGGCCTTTTTTTCCTTTTTTGTAATGAGTTCGGATTATGCATTCAAAGAGTTAGTGATTTTTCTGCAATCCTTTCTCGACTAAATGTATGTTTTGTAACTCAACTAGAATCTGGAATGCAACACAAAGTTTACCTTGGAAGCTAGTGTTCATGTTTGTACTACTCTCATTTTTGTATCTTTCTTTTGATTATGCAATTCTTTAACTGTGTTTTATAAGTCTACACTCATACCTTAAAGCTGTGAAATTTATCTTTCCTTCCTAAGATGTGTATGTAGATCAAACCTGTTAAGAATGATGCATAAGTCTAAAAGAAGTTGTTTTGAGTATGTGAAATAGTTGCAATTAAGTTTCCCAGTGTATTTTATTCTTGTTTCATTTCATGATTTCTTATCAATACGATGTATCACCATAGTTTAGTTTTATTTGTATGCATTCCTTTTCCTTTTACCCTTACAAAATTGATAGTTTAGGTGATAACACAAAGGAAGCCAACCTTCTTCAGAGGTTCATTTCAACTTCAGGTGACCCACAGCCTTGAAATGATCCCATGTGTCTCTAGAAAGCTTAGTTTCCATCACTATGCATAGGGTGCAATTTCTAGGTGACAATAGTTTCTGGCATACCCAGTGGGACTAAAATTTGATTGAACTACTGGTTTAGTATGCCACCAGTGAGTCCCAGAATTTATACAAGTCATTTGGAATACTTGGTGACTCCATAAAAAGGAAGAACTCCAAAAATCAGTTCCTTCTATAGTTTATGAGAAGAGTTCAGACAAGGAGCAGCTCAGGTCCTTTCAAATATCTATAGCTGTCACCACCAAGAAGACAAAGCAAAGCAACAGAAAGGCGAGGAACAATAATTATTTATTCTAGAAGAACTCAATCCACTCCCTCGTCTGTGGGATCACACATTGTTGTTTTGTCTTTGGTTTCGTCTAGAGTACCGGTAAGTCCACGTTAGCCACCTCCAATGGCCACTCTAAGGAATCAACCCTTTATTTTTTTTATTGGAGAGAGCCCCTTGAATTTGACACAACACAATGACATTCCAATGGCAGCCTTGAAGAGTCTGCCAACTTTCATAGGGGAAGACCAAACTACCTCAATTAAACACATGCGAAATGTGGCTTCGTTATGCGGAGTCCATCACATAACCCAAGAGGATGTTGCAGTGAGACTGCTAGCTACTTCGTTGAAAGGAAGAGCTGTACAATGGTATAGGAGCTTAGCAGTTAGTTCAATTGCAACCTGAGACGAATTTGGAGACAAGTTGCATAAACAATTTCAGGACAGGTCTGATAACTTGTCTCTATTAGAACAATTAACTACAATTAAGAGGGCTCCACAAGAGTAGATGAATGATTTCAATTTCAAAATTCAAAGAATCTGGGATAGAATCCTTGCAACGATGAGGCCACCTCTAGAGTATGCATTTTTGTACTTTTTGAGGGCCCTTAATAGCGATATAGCTGTTATGATACAATTAATGGGAGGGTTTTCTCTACCAGATGCCTTTGAAATAGCTATCAAAGCTGAAAACAGCCTAATACAGGCTGGTAAACTTGCTCCCAGGCCACCAATGCCTATATTTCCAAAGATTCATGCAAATATTCCTTTGCAAATACCACCTTTTGCACTTCTACCACCTATTCCAGTTGTTGTAACACTAGAAAATGCTGTTTCAAGTTCTCCAAATGAGTTATAGGAAATCAAAAGTCTATTGCAGTCTTTTGGTAACAAGCTTGTAAGCTTAGAGAAGCAACAATCATATAGTAGGCCTTATCAGTAGCAGAATCTAGGTCAACAACAAGCATTTCAAGGTAGTAGACAAGCCTACCAAGGTAATTACCAGGGCCCAAGACAAAATGTGAACACAAGGCCTTATCAGGCCTATTCTCCAGCACTTGTTAGTGTAATCAAGGACCTAGTTCCTATTCAAAAAAACTTAGCAGCTGATTATGAGTGGTGCTACCCTTGTAACTAGCTCCACAATCAGGCCACTTGCTCAAATGGACTCATCAATCAGGCACTTATGGTACATAATGCTTCAAGTTCACAGTAGAGTGCATTTAATGAGCCATCTCCATAACACCAGGATTAGTTTGCAAATGATGCTACCCTACTCAACTGGCAAGGTGAAGAATTTTGTGGATTAAATGTAGATAATTCCCCAGTTGTAGCTAACACCAGGGTGAAAAAGAGAGCACTTGAGCTTGATCAAACAACTGATAGAGGAAGGATGAAAATTGTGGAACCATCTACATCTCAAGCGACCCGTGGTTTGCAAAGAGGTCAACAACTCCCGATCAAGGAACAACCACACTTGTAAGCTGATCACATTGGCGCAAAGGTACATAATAAAGTAAACCCAACTGTACCCTTTAACATTCTTGATAGTATGAAAAAGACAAATGTAACGATGTCTATGTGGGACTCATTAGCGATCTCAGGTCAAAAGGATATGTTACAGTCAACCTTGACAAGTTTGAAAATGTTTGATGAATCTGAGTCTCCAAAAGGTCAAGTTAGGACTGTTTTGACAAATAATCCTCAAGAAAATGATAAACAACCCAACAAGGAGGCAGGAAAAGAAGTCAAACCACCTCCATTTTACATGTTAGTGATCATTGGTGATAAGTTAGTTCATAACTATATGGTAGACAATGGGGCTAGTAGCTCAGTTATGCCAAAACAGATTGCTAACAAGCTTGGACTAAAGTATCAGCCTTTAGAAAAAGGAGTGATTCAATTGGATGGTACTTTAGTTAGTACATTGGGTGTTATTAAAGACTTGAGTCTTACCCTTCATGCTTGTCCTAATTTTTCAGTTCCTCAAGACATATGTGTCATAGACCTTCCACCTTTCTTTTCTTTGTGCCTCTCAAGAGACTTTACAACCAAGATAGATGGTTATGTGTCAGCTGATTGGTCACATATGCTACTTAGAACTAGATATGGAACTAAGGTTACCATTAAATCAAAAAATTTGGATAAAGATCACATTGAGCCATATAATCCCAGTCCCATCAATGTTGTTCCTTCTACTGCAAATGCAAATTGTGTTGTTTTCACTGATAGTGAGCTGGCTGCTACTCAAGAACTTCAAGCAGAAGCTGTTCCTGATGTGCTTCTACATGAATGGGAAGTTGGAAATGTGTTGGACAGTCCTGAAGACCTCATTCGAGATGTTGGTATGGGTAACTATGTCATACTTGAACCTGATGCAAAGATTCCTAACCTTGAAAAGGATTCAGGCCAGCTACTACAACAGTAGAATGAATTATGGGAGATGTATTTTGATGGTTCTAGAAGCAAAAATGGCGCTGGAGGAGGTACAATGTTTGTATCTCCGTAGGGTGATAAGTATTTTCTGCATTTTGTTTTGCTTTTGCGTGCTCTAATAACACTGCTGAGTATGAGGGCCTTGTTCAAGGTCTTTAGTGGGCAAGGAAGAGAGGAATTACCCCCTTGAAAGTTGATGGGGACAATGAGTTAATTGTCAATCAAATAAGAGGCTTGAATGTTGCTAAAAATGACACACTAAAGTCGTATAGAAACAGAGTGTGGAATATGATTGAGGAATTTGATGCCTTTAACTTAGTATCTATCCCAAGGAACCAGAGCAAGCATCTTGATAGGCTTGCAGCCATTGGAGCACAGTTTGATATTCCAGGAGATATTAGAAAAGAGAGAGTACAACAATATGTGAAAGTAGTAGTCAGGCCATCAATTCCTGATAACAACATTCACTGGCAAGTTTTTGACAGTGATGAACATATTCTTTCTTTTTTGCTGAAAGAAGATCAGTTCTCCATGGCGAATCAAGCAAAACTTAAGCAACAGTATGATAATCAAGTTATACAGCTAAAGACCAAGAAGCTTCCCAAAGGGCTAGTTACCTTAGAATCCATATTCAATCTTGATGACCAACTTAAGAAGAATAAATTCATCATCCAAGTGAAAAAAGATCATTATGAGGAAGTTGAAATCTTTAAAGGTAAGCTTCTCAAATTGGGAAAAATTTGTTCAGCTGAAGATAAGAAAGCTTTCATTGTTTTATGCCAAGAGTATCATGATGTTTTTGCTTGAAAATATTTCAATTTAAGGGGGTTTGATCCTCATATTGCACAACATGCAATTGAGTTAGAACCTGGTGTCAAGCCTATTAGAAAAAAACAAAGGCCCTTGAATCCTAAGCTTGAACCTTTAATGATTAAAGAGCTAACCAAACTGGTTGAAGGGGGTATCATCTTTCCAATTAAACACACCTCCTAGGTTTCTAATCTTGTTCTGGTTAGGAAGAAAAGTGGTGAAAAAAGACTTTGTGTAGAATTTAGGGATCTTAATCGAGCATCTTTGAAAGATCATTACTTGCTGCCCTCCATGGAACAAATCTTACAAGTAGTTGTTGGTTCTGAAAGATTTTCCTTATTAGATGGTTTTTCGAGCTATAATCAGGTGCTGGTTAAAGAGGAGGATCAATTCAAAACTACTTTTACAACTAAGTGGGGCACTATGGCATACAAAAGGATGCCTTTTGGTTTATCTAACATTGGTGCCACATTTCAAAGGGCCATGCATATGGCGTTCCAAAGTTTGATTAATAAAATTTTGCTGGTTTATTTAAATGATATAACTATATATTCAAAAATTGTAGATGAACATTTGTCACATCTCAAGCAGGTTTTTGAGAAATGCAAGGAGTTTGGGATATCCCTTAATACTATAAAAAGTATATTTGCTATTCATGAAGGTAGACTGTTAGGCCATATAGTATCAAAGGATGGAATTACCATTGATCCGGAAAGAGTCAAAGCTATACTTGAACTGCCACTACCTAATCACAAGAAACAAAGCTTTTTAGGGAGAATCAACTTTCTAAGAAGGTTCATTCCTAATGTTGCAAACCTACTACAACCTTTGAATGCCATGCTAAAAAAGAATGTAGTTTTTAGTTGGACAAAAGAGGCAAAGCATAGTTTTGAAGAAATCAAGGAGGCTTTATCATCTGCTCCGACATTGATAAATCCAAATTTCTCTAAAGACTTCTTTTTGTACGCTTTTGGTAGTACTGGTTCAATCTCTGCTATGTTGGTGCAAAAAAATAGTGATAACCTAGAACAACCCATAGCTTTCTTTAGCCAAGTACTTACCAATTATGAAGAGAGGTATACTTTTGTTGAGAAACATATTCTTGCTATGATCAGAAGCCTAAAGAAGTTTAAGCCTCTAGTGTCAAACAATAAGATTCATATTCTGGTGGTGCACTCAAATGTGAAGGAGTTTCTGTTGAACAAAGATTTGAATGAAAAAAGAGTAGGGTGGGTCACTAAGGTCATGGAATATGATGTGGATATTAAGATTACCAAACTAGTTAGAGGTAAAGGTCTTTGTGAACAACTTGCTATAGGGTCAAGTAGAGAAAATGGATTAGAAAAGGATGTTGTGCTTACTAATACAAATGAGGTTCAGAATGCTCAAGATGATGTGCCTATGGGGATAACCAATTGGGTTCAAGACATTACCCAATTTTTACAAACTGGTGAGTGTCCATTAGGTTTGAACAGAGCCAAAAGAAGATACTTTAGACTACAGTACATACCATATGTGCTGATAAATAATGTTCTTTTTAAAAAGGATCTAAATGGTGTTTTGTTAAGATGTATTCATAGTGATCAAATTGAGAAGGTACTTCATGAGTTTCATGATGGAGCTGCAGGAGGCCACTTTGTTCCAAGAACCACTGCATGGAAAATAATGAGAGCTAGTTATTACTGGCCCAACTTATTTAAAGATGCTTATGCATGGTCAAGAAAGTGTGTCAAATGCACTCTTTTGTCAGGAAAGGAAAAGTTTCCTGCTATGCCTCTACATCCAATTCAAGTGGAGAAACCCTTCATGAGATGGGGCATCGACTTTATTGGGCTGATTAACCCACCATCTAGTGCTGGTCACAAGTGGGTGCTGACTGCTACAAACTATTTCACATGATGGACAAAAGCAATAGCTTTGAAAGAAGCAAAATAGTCTTCAATTTTGAGTTTTTATGAGGATATAGTCACTAGATTTGGAGTTCTTGACTCTATCATATCTGATAATGCTCTTGCATTTATGGGATTAAGACTAATTGATTGGGAAGTTAAACATGGCATTCATTTGAATACATCCTCAAATTATTACCCTTAGGGTAATGGTTTAGCTGAAAGCACAAACAAGAATCTCATTAGGATTATCAAAAGAACAATGGAGGATAATCAAAGAACCTGCCACATCAAACTAAAGTATGCACTGTGGGTAGACAGAGTGACTCCTAAGAGGTCTATTGCTAATTCACCATACATGTTAGTCTATGGCAGAGAGGCCAGATTGCCCTTGTCTATGGAGCTCCCAGCTCTTGACATTATTTACCAGTTGGAGATGTTTGAGGAACATGACCCAATGTCTGTGAGGTATGCAGAGCTCATGGAGCTCAAAGAATCAAGGGAAAAAGCAATGAAAGATTTGGAGTATCATCAGCTCCAAACAAAAAGAACATTTGACAAGAAGGTGACAGGAAAAGTTTTCAATGTGGGAGATCTCGTGCTAAAATGGGATGTTTTGAAAAGCAGGCTAGGTCATCACACCAAGTTTGACAACATGTGGACAGGCCCATTCATTATCAGAGACTATAAGGAGCACAATGCTTATCAACTGGCTACAACAGAAGGGGAAGTACTCCCTATCCTAGTCAATGGGATACACCTTAAGCCCCATTTTCAAGTTTGATGGAGTTCCTCTATTGTACATATTAGGTTAGGTTATGTTTCCAATAAGTGCTTTTGCGCTTTGGCTTAATTATTTTCTATTTCCTAGTTGCTGCGATGGCACAGTAAATATTTCTCTTTCATTTTCCCCTGTTTTGTTTTTTCTAATGGCAACGTGTTGTGTCCTATGGGGTCTTAAGCGAGTTGTAGCCATGTGCAAAACTGATCTTTTTATTTGTTTTCTGAGCCTCCTAATGACTCCATACCCAATGGATGGGTTTTGGCTACTAGTTTTCCATGTTTAGCAGGAAAACATCCAACAAAGGTCGCCATAAATGTTACCTAATTTTCACCTACATGCTCAATCAGGCAGGGTAATAATGTGATAGATCTTCGAGAGGTCAAATGGAACATTCACACAGGGGAAAAAATCCTACATCTGGTGCTAGGTCACAAGGAACTCAGTTGGAAAGCCTGCCTTAGGAAAGTTCGGCGTGAAAATCCTCTAAGGAGAGAGTTGCCAAGACCTCTAGAATGTATCGATGATAGCAAAAGGAGCTCGCCGAAGGATTTGGCCTTTGGCATAAGATCTCAAGTGACCTGTGGATGTCCTGCCGAATGGGGGGATGTTTTTGATGTAACATTTTGAGGTCGCGGTGAGGTCTTTCCAACCTAGTAAGGTCCCGCTGAAAGTAGGCTGAGCTCATCAAGAGTTGAAGACTTTGCCCTGAGGTCCTATTGACAGACTAAAGTCTCACTGAAAAGATCATGCACCTGGTACATAGGAAGAGTCATCGGCAGAGGTTTCCCCGACATGAGTGACATTGGTGTAGCTCTCTGCCATCATGGTAATCTCTTGCCGACGTGGTCTAGTCTCAGCAATAGGAGGGTATATCGATATGAAAAATGAACCTCGCTATGAAGTCTTCCTGACTTGATAATGTCTCAGCGAATTGAAGAGAGTTCAGGGAGACCGGAGTGTGCTCGACAAAGGGTCTAGCCGATAGGCCAAGGTTTTGATGACAAGACAAGAGCACAATGAATGGTCATGTTTTCAGAGAGATGTCTCCCCGACCGATGGGAGTCACACTGAAGGAAACAAAGATCGATAAAGGTCTCACCAACTGAGCAGGCTCTCACCGAAGGGGAAATGGAGTTTGTCGTGAGGTTTGGGTTTGCCATGTTGTCTCGGTGAATGAGGATGTCTTGGTGAAGTGTGATGTCAACGAAGAAAAAGGAGAAACTTCACTGTGACATCCCGACTTACTGGTAGAAAGTCTCCCCAAAATGGATGCCTTCGCTAAAGAATAGGGATTTTGTCATGATGTCTCATCGACAGTGTCATATTATGCTGATAGATTCAAAGGGGCATAATTGCATCGGTGAGACACTTCTAGTGTCTCGCCGAGATGCGATTCTAACTGAATGAGCTTTTGACCACCTGAAGAATCCACGTGGAGTACACCCAACTAATCAGGGAGATCTGAAAGCGAGCCGTAGAAGTCTGACTAGGGCAAAGAAGATCAACAAAACATAGACAATGTGTATTTGTTTTGAGCTCAGGAGCATTCAAAGCGCTTGGCCGAAGAGGTTCAAGGAGGACACGAGGATCAGAAATGAATGCAGTAGCTACGAAAGATCTAAAGGCTTCTCTGGGGAATGACTCTTCATCGACATGGACACACAGGGTGCATCATTTAATTCAATCAAAAGATCTAAGGAGAGATCTGTCCCAAAGGGAGATATTTTTGTAAGCCCTAAGGGGTCCACACACCCTTGTATATAAGGTCTTTTTTTCCTTTTTTGTAAGGAGTTCGGATTATGCATTCAAAGAGTTAGTGATTTTTCTGCAATCCTTTCTCAACTAAATGTATGTTTTGTAACTCAACTGGAATCTGGAATGCAACACAGAGTTTACCTTAGAAGCTATTGTTCATGTTTGTACTACTCTCATTTCTATATCTTTCTTTTGATTATGCAAGTCTTTAACTATGTTTTATAAGTCTACACTCATACCTTAAAGCTGTGAAATTTATCTTTCCTTCCTAAGATGTGTATGTAGATCAAACCTGTTAAGAATGATGCATAAGTCTAAAAGAAGTTGTTTTGAGTATGTGAAACGGTTACAATTAAGTTTTCCAGTGTATTTTCTTCTTGTTTCATTTCATGATTTCTTATCAATACGATGTATCACCATAGTTTAGTTTTATTTGTATGCATTCCTTTTCCTTTTACCCTTACAAAATTGATAGTTTAGGTGATAACACAAAGGAAGCCGACCTTCTCCAGAGGTTCATTTCAACTTCAGGTGACCCATAGCCTTGAAATGATCCCATGTGTCTCTAGAAAGCTTAGTTTCCATCACTGTGCATAGGGTGCAATTTCTAGGTGACAACAGGACTAACACCCACCTTGGTTTTTCCCTTAACAGGGTTTCCACGTAAAAAATATTGGTGTTCTCTGTCTCTTTGATGTGTTAATTGTTTTTGGTTAATTTCCAATTCATTAGATCTGAGATTAAGTGAAGTAAAGTTTGAAAAGTTTATTAATTTGTGACAACTCATTCACCTCGTCTTAGTTGTCTGTCCTTTTTTTTCCAACATAGTCGAGTCAAAACCTGGTTCAAATTGTGATCCGACCAATGCCATTTGGTTAGCTATACTATTCTATGATCGAGGAATAACTTGTATGTTGAAAGCTTCGAAACCCTCCATCAGGTCCCAAACTTGATGTTTGTTTGTCGAGTATTTTTTGCTGCTGCTTGACCATGAACCTGACTCACCACCAACTCTGAATCTCTAGAAATTTGTGTTCTTTTTATACCCATTATTTGTGCAAGGTTTAGGCCATGAGCTATGGCCTCATATTTAGCGTCATTATTCGAATATGAGAACATGAAATGGTAAGCTTTGAGCATCTTAGATTCTGTTGGAGAGAGCAAATGGACACCTACATCGGTGCAGGCCTTACACTTGGCACCGTCAAAGAAAAGAGTCCATAGCCGATTATCTAATAGGTCATCATATTTCTCATGGTCTTTTACCAGTTTTGGAAAAAATTGATTGTCATCAAAAATTACATAAGTGCTGAGCCCAGCTCCATGGAAGTTTATGAAGGGATCAGACTCAATGAATTGGTTAAGCAATACTTCTTCAAGAGTTCGCTCACTTGTATCCTCTTCATCTTCTAGCATTTCAACACAATATTTCTCTTGTTGAGATATAGCCATATGTGTGGCTTCAAAGCATAGGAATGCATTTTTTGCAATATGTTCAGGATGCAATGGCTCAAAAATAATATTCATCTTCGCTCCTTGCTTAGTCCTCAAAATCAAATGGGACCAATCGATCACAAAATATCCACCAAGTTTGGCGGTGAAATCGCTTTATAGACATATCCCAAAAACTGGCGGAATATTTATTACTACCACTTCCTGGGTGATTGTTTGGCTTAGGTAGGAGAAAAGAGTTAGAGACAAGTCCTTTATTTGACCAATGGTCAGAACTCTTTTCTCATCTAAATACATGATTCCTCTTTCAATGGGTTCATACTTAAGTTTTGAGGCACCCACCACTTGCTTTGGCATGATAGTTGTGCTTGCCCCCGAATCAATCATATTATTATGCAATAATTTGTCTCCTATTATAAGCATTAAAAAGAAAGGCATGGGCTTTGTTTTACTTACCTCTTTTTCCTTAATGTTGCTCTTATCATTTGTATAAGTTGTTTCTTTCAGATTCTAAGGGGAAAGTGCAGATCTATCATTTTCACTCTGATTGTTCAATTGGGCCACACCCACTTGCAAGCTTTTCCCTTCCACCTTTAATGCTTCCTGAAGTAGGGTTTTCTACTCAAGAATTGATATGACGTTCCATAATGATATATTGGTAGGTGCCTTCTTCAATTGCTCCACTACGTTAAGCCTCCCAAATGCTTGGGCCTTTGGCTTAAATAGTGGTATCTCTTTTTTTTTTGGAAAAGGGTGTTCTATCACGATTGGGGTTGGTTCTTTGCTCACCTTCTTTTCCATTGATGGTAACTTTAGTTTTTGTAGACAAGGTTAGGTGATGGGTGGTGAACTCTATCTCTCTAGGGGGAATAGTTGTCGTGGCTACGGACATGGCAGGGTTTGTTGCACATATTCCCCTATGAGCCTTCTTTTAGATCTCATGTTGTAATTGAACTGTACTGGTAGAATGCCACTCATTTGAGATTCGTTTATATACACCGCATCTTCTCCCTCCAACCATGAGAACAATGATTGGTCGATCCCCACGTCTACTTCTTGTTTTGAGGGGATCCCTTGTGATTGCACTGGGAAACAAGAATTCTCCATTTTGGATGACCCACATTTGTTCATTTTTAGGGGTGGGCCCTTATTGTTTTGTTTCACCATCCATTTTTGCATATTTTCCTTCTAGAAATTCTATGGGAAATAATCATCACTACAGGTGAGGCACCATGAATCATCTTCTTCTGCCAAATTGTTCTGGGCTAGAATTATTTCTTTGCTTTGACTGCATTTTCTCATTTGAAGTGGAATGGTGACCAAAACTATTTGGTTTGTGGATGTTGTCAGCTGGCTTCCTCCTTAGGAGAAACCTTGGTATGAGTTTTGTTGATAAGCGAGCTTGGTTCTACCATAGGTCTCAACATTTTCCTTCATTGGAATTACCTACTTCCATTTGAGAATGACCAATTCATTAACAAGAGTTTGCATGAGATTCTTCATGTCGTTAATGTCAGCCATGATTGAACTTGAGCTCGAAACGTTGTTTTGTGCGGAAGGATATACATACATAGACTAGGGCGTGTCTGAAGCATTACTTTGTACAATGGGCGTATTTGAATAGGTCCCTTCTTGTATCGTTTCAGAGGGTTCCGTGAACATAGGAATAGGAGGTTGGGGCGGGAGTTTCCTAGCATTGATTAGACTATTTTCCACCCTTACTGCCAGTTTGTAAGTATCAGGAAAGATATCTCCACCCATAGAAGTTATCATAACTTCGATGTTTAGATTGATAATCTTCAGATAAAACATGAACACCATCGCAGCTAGGGGGCGAGCAGTCAAGGGAATCCTTCACTAGGTTTTTTCAAACTTGGTGTTGAAGTTGCTCATGGATTCTCTAGGAGCCCTTTAAATGGTAATTAACGAATTTAATAGTGAGGAGCGATCCCCTTTCTCTAAAAAAAATTCAAACAAGCTTCCTCTGAGCTGGTCCCATGATATGATAGAACCCGAGACCAAAGATCAATACCAATCTTGGGCCTTTCCTTTAAAAGATGCAAATAACAGCCTTATAGCAACGTTTTCCTCCGCTATGTTATGCACTCTACATACCTTTGCTATATCTTGGAGGTGTTTGAAAGGTGTTTTAAATTATTCTCCAGAAAACTTTGGAATAGCCTTGAGGGCATTGGCGGGTATGGCAAGCCATATATCTGGGGGTTTAGGTGGTTGTAGTGGACTACCACTGTTCCATGTTATGAAATTTCTAGGAGTAGGAGGAGGTACTTGAGCCACGAGGAAAAAAATTCTATGAATTGGGTATATAGGCAATGTTAATAGAAATCTAAGCTTCCAGGTGGAGCAGATAAGGCTCTAAATAATGGGCTCCGACTTCTTTCTCTATTAATCCTTATAGGTTATACAAATCTTGTAGTTCTTCTCCTTCTAAGATTTGAGGTAGGTAACTGAGAGTACTAGAAATGACCTCTCGAGGATGCTCTTGTTTGGATTCTGGGCATGAAATTTCCAGTTTCCTTCCTTATCCCGATTTAAGGAATATTTCTAACTTCTAATCAGGCGTTTGAAAAAACTTAGGTCCCACTGGGCATACCAAAAAAAGAACTGTTAATCATCAAAGCTTGCGCCTCTCTGATAGTCTCATGGGAAATTCAGCAAGTGGGGGACAAATTGCATCTCATTGAATACTTCCAGGTTTTTTTTATAGAAAGCTGGCTCTTCTTTTGGGGTTTTGAGATAAGGGAGAAAAGAAATGTAAATATAAAACATGAAAGGTGATGGGAAAAAACTTTTACAATATTTCAAATTCAAAATATTCCTATGATTGATATAAAGGATACAAAACACCATAACCCCTCATTGTTGGAAAGAGAACGAACAATAAAGGATAACTTCAAGCATAGTGCAAATTTTCAAATCCTTCCACAGGCAGTGTTCATTGAGGTCCAATCAAACATAAAAATTCTTAAAGTAAAAAAAAAAAATTGGAAATTATGGGAACTTTGTCTCCTACTACAACATAGCACAAAAAAAAAAACTTCAAAGATAACAGAAAAGTCCAATGACATAGTCTGATTTCTCCCAAAATTTCTATTTCTCAGTACAAGCATAAAGCATAGAAATCTGCTATTTAAAATACCAAAATATAGCTTGCAAGACATAGTGTTTCATTCAAAACAATGATATAAAGAAATAAAGCTTGAAAAAGGCCATACATGCACAGTCTCAAAAAATTCCCCTTAATAGTTAGTGCTTTAATTAAAACTGAAATTTGAAACAAAGGTCAGATGCCAATGTGACAATAGTTTAAACCTTAATAGATATAATTTTCTAGAATAAAGTAGTTCTATAACTTGCTTCCAAAATATAGTTCTTAAAACTTTACAAAAACTAAAAAGGAAAAACACTTCCTCTTTTTAAAGAAAACAATTTCCTCCTAGAAAAATCCTTTTTTGAAAAACCATCCTCTTTTTGGTATTGTCGCCTTCCTTTCATAACCGTCAAAGAGAGAAACATTGCCTTTCCTAGAAGTAAATGTTGCCAGATGTTGATACCTGATAGCTCACAATCTGATTTGGAAGCCCTCAATTAGGCCAAAAAATATCTTTGCATTAACTTTTTAGCTACTGCATTAATGTCTTTTAGATTTTTTAAGAGAGCAATATTGGTTCCAATCTTAAAAATGATATTTCAACAATTACTTCTTCTAACTAATCACATCACCTCAAAGCATTGACAGAAAGATTCCGTCTCAAGAAAAGCAAAGAGAAAATAACAAGTTCCACCAATCTTTAAAAGATATAGTCCTCCTTTGATAAAGAGGTGACACGTCACTCGGTTGGGAACTTATGCTTTCCAAAGAATGTTTTTACAATGAATCTCTGTTATCCCGACACGTGTCTTGGGCGCTCCTTCGAAAAGAAAAATGATAAAGGAAAACCATGCAACTACCCCATGGCACATTTCCCATCTTCCTTACCAAGCTTACCTTACCCCTAACACATATGCAAAACTTAAAAGTGAAGCCGAAAACTGGAAGGCTAGGGCAATGTGAAAAACCTCTTCACAAATCCCAAGGGAAAGCAATAACACACAAATTTTTTCAAAGATATTTTCTTCTCCTAAATGGTTTGAAATTTGACGATGTTGTTGAATTTTTTTTTTCCAATGTTTGTGATCAAACAAAGTGTTTTCATTTCAAGAACATGCACAATCCTATGGATATTTGAGACATTATTTGTTGAGTCCCCACTTGGACAAGTCTAGCTACGCCTACTTTCAGTGGATGGTTAGATGCTTGACCACACAGGCTCCCCCTTACAATGCACTCACTTCTTAGGTTAGCCAAGCATTAATACCCATGAATCTCCCATGGCATACTTCTCATCTCTACCAAAAGCCGTAAAAATGTGGGGCGGCTTCAGAATGACTATTCTTGCACCAACAAATAGATAGGGATTTTGGCCTTTTGAAACAAGGGGTTTTAATGCAGGAATTCTATTAGTAGGGGATCATCCATGCGATGAGAGACCATTGCTTCCCTTCTCATCAGAAAAATCCTTGTGATACTTTCCTTTCCTCAAGTACCCACACTTATATCTTGGGTGGAATTCGCTTGGCTTTAGCGTGTTCCTAGTTGGGTCATTCCCTTGGGTGATTACTTTTTCCCACAAGGAAAACCCTCTAAGATAACACAAAAGTGAGCAAACACATCCATAGTTTGATCGATATTTGTTGAGAAACAAAGAGAGAACACACACGATATGTTTTACTCACACTCGCAAGATTTGTTCAATTTTAGGATCCAAATTTAAGTGTGTAGGAAATCATTTACACAACTTAATATCACAAAAATCCTTTTGATTCTCAAGATCGCCATGAGGTGCAAGATCGCCATGAGGCACAAGATTGCCATGAGGCACAAGATATACACATACATATTTTTGATGATATTATTTTGGGTAAGTGATTACAAAACCAAAGATGCACATGTTCATTTTAAATCCTCAAAGCAGTGATTTGATTCTTTTTAAAGAACCAAAATGAAAGATTAAAGTTGTTTGTTCAATTTTAACCTTAAAAAATCTAGTAAGTTTGCTTGAAGTTCTTTTTAACCCTTTTTAGCAAAAATGAAAGCTTTTGTAGTGTTCTTTTTTAAAATCCAAAAAGATGAAAGTTGGTCTAAAAAAAAAGTTAAAGCATAGAATGGAAGTTATAAGCATTTAAAAATGCTTGGTCAATCTCAAGTTTGATGTTCAATTATCTTCAACTCCAAGATTCTTCAAAGATCGCTTATTAGAAGTTCCTTGTGCACACGAAATCCCTCCTTCCTTTTCCCTTTCCTACATACATGACAAATAAGAGTTATGCATGCATTGCAAAATGATAAAAATATATGAAAGATATGGACCAACCATTGGAGGAAATATTTTAAAGACAAAAAATAGCATAAAATTGACAAGGCATACCAGTTATTTATGATAAATTGAACTCAATAAATGTCAATAAATTTTCAACTTACCCCCTATGATAAATTGAACTCAATAAATGTCAATAAATTTTCAACTTACCCCCACTTTCATATCCATGACATAATTGATATCCAATATTAAAATATTAAATTTCTGATAAAAAATGTGTGATCCAATGAGAAGATATGACTAAACAAAAAAAAAAGATGACTCCTCTTTGAGGGTCAAGTTTTAATGACAATTAATGCAAAAAAAAAAGTACAACTGTACAAGAGGAACCTTAAGTCTTTAAGAAGAGTATTGCAAGGTGCCAATTATAAAATTTGGATGCAAGTGGTGAGATCCTTGACTAGGTGTGAAGGGAGTTGTGGACTTGAGTAGGATGTGTGGAAGTGCAAATTGCAATTCCTCTTTGATGAGATAGGTAGTGTGGGAAGAACTCCAAATCATGAGCTGGTGGAGGGTGCAGTCCTAAAGGAAAATGTCACATTTGCCGCAAAATTTTTAGGCACCTTCTTCCTTGCTAGGCTACGAATAAATAAAATAAACCAACCTTTGAAGATGCATGGGATGCTCTGTGCCAAATGAAGGCATGGGAATGGGTCTGATTTCACCATGGTGACTTGCACAAAGATCAAATAGATTGCTTGTCGTGGTGCGGGTCTACAATATGGCACTCCACCTTCTCCATCAATGAATAGAAGGTAATAATTTTTTCCATGAAGTGTAATCATAGTGAGAATGAATCACAGAAGGACAAAGGCACATTGGAGTTGTGGTGAAGTAGACATCCTTCTGCCTTGGTTGACACACTAATAATGTGACATGCTTACAAAGCAATAAGAAATCAACAAAGTAAATCCATGATTGTTTTAGATGTCTATCTTCAACAGTGGATTATAGTATGGACATCTATCTATGCATAATAGGTGAGGATTTGTTAGATACTATGGATGTAAATTCATGCAACATTGAATGCAGCTAAGGGTACATGCACTGCTAAACCATTAAAGTTATGCACATAGATCCACGAGCCTTTCTCTCCATCCAAACAATGAGTTTCTAGCATATATAGATAGTGATGGAACTGTTATCTATTGAAAACTATCAATAGGGAAACCTATGCATATATTGAAAAATGTTGCACCTAATACAAATTTGAGTCCAACAAGCTTAAAACCAGATTAGTTGGCACCTAGATAGGGAAATGCTGGTAGTTACTGGTAGAAAAAAAATGAGGTTTCAATGAAAGATATACAACAAAGACATAGCATAAACTGTGCCCTACTGCATGGCATAACAACCCCTTATTTGAACCTTCAAATTTGAACTCTACCATTGATGAAATAATTTATACATCATTGACTACAGTGAGTATATCAATAGATACAAAGACTTTACAAAAGAAAAGAATTTATAACCCCATCTAGAGCATGAATCAATATGATTGTTAGAAACAAAAACATTATATTCAGCTAGGATTAATGCCCTCCTTCTAGAGCCATTTTTTGGATGTTAAAATCTGCAAAACATTTAAACTTTAACACACATTAGCATGTTAGTCATTTAAAACAAAATAAATTAAACATCCCTATGAAATATTCAATCATGTTAAAATATGCAAATTAGATAAATAAAACAAAAACAAGTAAATGAAAGCACATGAAAACATGATAAAACCCTATCCCATAGTGTATTGGTGCTTTTTTGATGTGGAAAGAAGCCCTTTCCCAATCCTTGATAAGCTCCTGGATGATGGATGTGGATTCAAATGATTGAGATTGTGGAGAAGATTGTGGAGGATTAATACAATAGAGGAGGCCTCTATTTATAACAAAGAAGGATGGAAGAATGCAAAACATGGAGGATGTGGGACAAAACATGAGCCAATGACAAGATGCCACTTGTCAACATGTCAATGGAGGAAGGTTGTGCACATTTTGGTCATTGTGCATGATAAATGCTATTAGGTTCAAATTTGAAATTTGAAAGTTGGCTTGTTGGAGGGAGAAGAAAGAGTCTTAAATGCCAAGTGGGAGACATGTAAGAGACAATGTAAGAGGAGTTAAATGCTATGTTGGAGGACAAGACACTTGGGAGGGAGAATTCAAATTTGGAGAATATTCCCTCTTGATGCCTTTTTTTTGAAAAAAGAAAGATTTAATAAATCAATTAAATTGATTTATTTGCACAAGTTGCAAAATCTAGAGGATTGGAGTGATTAGGATTAGGATTAATCATGGTTTGATTAATTTAAGTGAAGATTAAGTGATTTTAACTTTTGACTTATATTTTAGGATTAAAATAAATCAAAATGAGAAGAAAATGATTTTAGATTTAATTAAATAAAGATTTGATTTATTTAATCAAAGAGGATGATGTTAGTGTTAAATCAAATAAAGATGAATTTATTTAATTTAAATGGATGACTTTAGAGATTAATTAAATAAAGTAATTATTTAATTAAAAGAGGGTCATTAGGATTTGATTAAATAAAATTGATTTATTTAATCAAAGAGGTATGTGAGGATTAAATTAAATAAATTTGATGTATTTAATTAAATGAGGAATTTAATCGAATAAATTGATTTATTTGATTACATAAGAATTTGATGTTAATTAGTTAGATTTAGATGCATGATGTCAATTTTGCATGTCTACAACTATGCTAACCCATTTCAAGTTCACATCTTTGGGTTGACAAGTTAAATGCACCTTCATGATGATTGAAATAGATATTCAGAGTAGATGTCCAATCTCTGAATCACAACTATAAGGGATTAGTTGTTAGATCATTGTAAGAGGCAAACAAGCAAGCATCTACATAAGGAAATAAAGGTCAAGGTATTTTTTATTTTTCAAGTCGAGGATTAGGTAGATGGCTTCTAGATTCAGGAGCTTCTCATCATATGGAATCTTCACATTCTATCTTCTATTCATTTCAGCCTTGTACTATGTCTCCTATTTTGGTGGGAAATAATACATACATTAGTGTACTTGGGAAGGGATCTATTAGTTTTGGGGAGAACACTTTTTAGGATGTTTTGTGTGTTCCTCATTTGACGAACAATCTTCTTTCCATATATTAGATTATACATGGTGGAGATGGAGAATTATGGATTCACGATTCATTCATCATTCAAGACTTGGAGAGTCGAGAGATCATTGCTATGGGGTGGTTGATCATTCATCTCAGTTGTATACCTTTTCATATTTTTCTTGATGGTGACATTGTTCCTTTGGTTGTTAATCACACTTCTAGCATGAATCATGATTCAAAGAAGACATTTGGCTTCTTGAACTTGGGAGTTCTCACATCAGATCTAATTCTTGAGTCATGTATTTCATCTCCTCCATCTATTGTTGTACCTGAGGATGCTTGTGCTGCCACATTTTTGGCTCCTTATGATTTAGTGTAGCAAAATCCTCGTTGTCTTTTAGGTTTAGCATACATGGCACAACAAGCAAACATTCCACCCATTCAAACACCCACTCCACCCCCTGAACACCTTCATTCCACCTCCTGATCTACAATTGGATGTCACAGCACAATAAAATTTCTATCACAACAAGTGCTTGACCTTCAATCGGAAGGACACCAAAACCACAAAAAAACCTATGCCCTTATCCATTTGATAGGAGCGTAGAAATGAAACCATTCCCAAAAGGGTTTGAGATCCCTAAATTTGACAAATATCGCAGAACGGGTAACCCTAAAGATCACATCAGGGAATTCCAAGTACATTGCATGGAGGTGGCTTACGATGAAACGTACTTGATGAGATTATTCCCAAGAAGCTTGGCTGGAAATGCTATTGATTGGTTTTCTCGACTTTCTGGAATAAAAAAATTCCAGGAAATCATAGATGCCTTCATACAGAATTATTCCTTCAACACTCCCATGGAGGTTAGCTTACAGGAATTATCAGCTCTCAAACAAGGGAAAAATGAATCATTCGGTGCTTTCTTACAATGATGGCGATCCAAAGCTAATCGAAGCAAGTGGGAACTGGGAACTATCATTGTGAATCTTGATGGGCCCTTGGCCTTCCACCTCAAAGTGCAAAACATCACCACTTACGACCAGTTGATCCCTAGGGTGCTCAATATCGAACGAGCCCTTGCCACACAGGGAGAAACTTCATCATATCAAGAAGGCTGCTCATCATCCAGTTATCATGACAAACCATGAACATGGGCAAAGAATCGTAATGTAACCAATGATGGTGTCATTGACCCAAAGTTGTCATTAGTGCCCCACAGAAGAACAATCCACCATCCCAACAACAACAACACCAAAATACCAATCAAAGCAATCGACAAGTCAATACTGTGGTCCAACCATCCCATAACCAAAACACAAACAACATTGATAATCAGGGAGGACCACAACGAAACAAGTTCTTCCCCAAATGAAAATACACACTCCTTGGGGAACCTGTTGAAGCAATCATGAAAAGATTGGTAGATGAAAAATTGATAACGGTCCCTACACATAATAATTATCAAGAACCATCGGTCAAGCCACCATGGTATAATGAGAATTATCTTTGCGATTCCACAAACTCAAGGGACACATGAAAAACAACTTCATGAGGCTCAAAAATCTAATTCAAGACCTCCATAGATGACAAAATCATAGATGTGGAAGCACCATCGAAACAAAGATCTCAAGATTTACACGAATCCAATGCGAATCATGGCAACAAAGGAACAAAGATCAAGACAAAGGAAAAGGGGCTTATAAAAATGTCAACCACACATATGAGGGTGTTGTAAGCTTAGAATAGGAACATTGGAGTCATCACCATCAAAGGGGCCCAGGCGATTGTGGAGTCACCACAAGAGGTGGAAAAAGTTACCATTGCAGCACCATCCCAACCAAGAAGAAATTCCACATCAATCAAGGTCTAACCACACAGTGGCTATAATGTCTTGGATCAATTGAAAAGAACCTCTGCACATATCTCCATCATGGAGTTACTCAAAATCTCATTTGCACACAAAAAGATTCTAGAAGAAGCTTTGGCGTCATCTACTGTCCCCGCAGATCTAGATACAGAACAATTCCAAGCTATGGTTGCAAGTATCACCACACCTAACATTCTTACATTTTCTGAACAAGACTTCCCCACACAACCATCTCACAACTGTGCGCTTCATCTGGAGGTGTACGTAAATAAAAAGAAAGTCAAGAGAGTCTTGGTGGATGGAGGTGCAGGCTTAAATATTTTCTCCTTAAAGCTTCTAAAGAATTTGAACATTTCAGAGGATTCAATTGACAAGGAAAATGCATCACAATAAGAGCATATGATGACCCGAGGGAAAGAATTATCCCAAGGCACCATTAAGCTTCCTATCCAGTTGGACCGCCATCATGCAAACAAATTTGTCCGGGTCTTGGACCTCGATTTACCATACAACATTCTCCTAGGGAAACCATGGATACATGCAATGCAAGCTGTAGCTTCAACCTTTCATCAATGTGTGAAATTCACACATGAAGGTCAAGAGGTTACTATCCACAGAGATCCTGAGCCATTTGCCTACTGTAAAAATCTAGAGGCAAAATACTACAAAATCTTGCAATTACCCAAGAACGATGAAGGCCCATCAACACCTTACGTAGATCCCGCCACTCTCACTTCTATGACAGAGAGACCCTCCACCCCCGCCATCCTTGCCTTTTTTGATATCAAAGTCATAATACAATATGATGGTTGTGGAAATTATTCAATGCCTAAGAATGCTTTTGTAGTAGGAGAGCTACCACAATCTCCTAGATCAAGAGGATGACCACAATTACAAGAAGCTTCAACATCTCAAGGCTCCTATGAATGAAACCCCATCTTCACAAGTGCAGGAGATCTTGGTTAGGAAACATTAGAGGGGGACCTATCTCATCTCCTCTATCGAGATGATATACCGGCAGTTGAATTGCCTATGGACAAACGAAACAAAGGTATGAAGATGATGCTCTTGATGGGCTATAACCAGAACCAAGGGTTAGGTCAAGATAATAATGGGCATGTAATACCCATTATACCTGAGAATCAAATGAAAAATCGTGGCATTGGTCATCCTACTCCTAAGGTAACTATACTTGGTCGAGGTGCTGATGGTAGATGGAACTGAACACCTCCTTAGGAGTCCGTAGCTACTCCACAATCCTACATGACTTTAGGAATGCCCACTGATTTAACCAAGTCACCAGAAATAGGATTACCTTTGCTGTTTGAGGATACGAACATCCTTATGATTAGCACCTTGTCTTATAAGTCTAAAAACCAAAGCAATGAAATCTGATTAGTCTATCCCCAACTAATTGATTACAACCAACAAGGACCACCAATTCTTGACATGTTCAAAAATGATGAGGCACTCTTAGAATTCATGGGACTTAGGGATGACATTCCATGTGGGGATCATAAAGCAGGTTTTATCATAGAGCTAGATACACATGCATACTATGGAGAAACAATTGAATCCCTCAATTGCCAAAATGAAAAATTGAGAATAATCTTCAAGTCCTTGAGTGAAAACCACCTTGTGGCACTCTCTGAATTTAAAAAAGTAAAAAGAAAGGACCCATCCAATGGTGAAAACCTCTCTAAGGTGCTTGAGGATGGGGGATTCAATCTTCCTCTTATAGCTATACACCAAGAAAAGTTAGCTATGCTAGCAAAAAAGTGCAACCCCATCAATCTAGGAACACAATAAACTCCTCATATTACATTCTACATTGAGTCATTATCATGCAAAGAACAAGAGGAGTTGGTTACCTTCTTAAAGGAGAGGAAGATAAACTTTGCATGGACCTATGCTGATATGCCAAGATTGGATCCAAAGGTAGTGGTTCATCACTTAGCAGTCTATCGTGAAGCTAAACTTGTAAAACAAAAGTTGAGAAAGATGCACCCATAGATTGCACTATTAGTCAAGATGGAACTCCAGAAACTACTAGATGTGGGATTCATACAAACGATCACCTACCCTAAGTAGGTCTCCAATCTAGTACTGGTTTTAAAATCAACTGGGGGCATAAGAATTTGTACGGACTTTAGGGACTTGAACAAGGCTTGCCCAAAAGATGATTTCTTGTTGCCTAACATTGATATGATTGTAGACATGAACGCAAGGCACGAGATGCTTTCCTTGATGGATGGATTTTCAGGCTACAATCAGATAAAAATTACAGAGGAAGACCAACATAAAACAACTTTCACTTGTCCTTGGGGAACATACTACTGGAACATAATGCCATTCAGCTTAAAGAACGCTGGGGCCACATACCAAAGGGCCATGACACTAATATTCCATGACATGATCCACAAAATAGTTGAGGACTATGTCGATGACATCTTGGGAAATCCAAAAAAAGAGGAAGGATCATATATCGTTCTTGAGTGCTATCTTTGATAGACTAGAAGAATACAAGGTTCATTTGAATCCCAAGAAGTGTGTCTTTGGCGTACAATCAGGAAAGTTGTTGGGCTACATAGTGTCAATAAGAGGAATTGAGATTGATCTGGAAAAGGTGAAAGAAATACTTGAAATGGAAGCTCCTAGGACATTGAAACAATGAAGGTCTCCAAAGGCGGGGCTTGATCCAATTGAGTTCATAGCACAATTAGCGGAACAAACAAATCCTTACTCTCACTTACTCCACAAGGGGGTATACAAATGGGATAGCAAGAAAAATGTGAACAAGCCTTCAACAAAATAAAGGAATATCTGGTAGCTTTTACCTCGATTACTAAGGCCTCAATTTAGAACAAACCATTGATCCTTTATATCTCGGCAAGCTGACAGCCACAGGTGCTCTCTAGCCTAACATGATGAAAATGGAGCGAGAAAGAGCCATCTACTACATTAGCCCAGGTACAATGGTGGGCCATGATTTAAGCTATAAATTCATTGAAAAAGCTTGCCTAGTAGTGGTGTTTGCATCCCAAAAATTCAGACACTACATGTTGGCACACAAGATCAAACTCATAGCTAAAATTGATCCCCTAAAGTATCTTCTTTCAAAGGAAATTCTTACGGGAAGAATGGCTAAGTGGGTAATGATATTATCAGAATATGACATTGAGTATGTGGAGTGCAAGGCAATCAATGGACAGGTCATTGCAGACTAACTGGCAGACACACCTATCTATGCAGAGAACCCACTTGTTTTAGAATTTCCAGATGAATCCATTTTCAACATTGACATAGCTACTCATTGGAAGCTATACTTTGATGGCTCCTACAC
>VDFB02379711.1:100311616-100465497 GCA_007258455.2 Sequoia sempervirens
GTCCCTTTTTAGTTGTGATATTATACATCCTCTAAAGGTGCGCTCTTGTTTCTTACATTGTGTCATCTTTAGTAATAATATCACATGAATGTGCAATAAAGTGTGGTCTCCTCAATCTATGTTATGCTCCCTTTATGGTAGTACTGTGTTTGATACTCCCTAGGGTGTGACCATTCCATGTGATTTTTACTCTTCTAGCAATGTTGTCATGTATGATACTTCTGACTAATGGCTTAGTATGGGATGAATACACTTGATCCATGAGTATTTGAAGTATATTCGAGCCACTAAACATTAGTCCAATAAGATCATTCAATACAAACCTAAACTAAGAATCCATTAAAGCTAACATATTAAAATATGAAAACTTCAAAAACAACTATTCTAATCCATTGAAACTTATCCTAGTGGGGGAGTGGTGTCGCATTGATGTGGAATGGAGACCCTTTCCTAATCCCATGGAAAATGAGCTTGTTTTGATAGATTCTATTGAAGAGAATTGACGAAACCGATGAGAGATGTGTATGAAAACATGATTTAAAGCTATTTTACCATTATTAATTAATTAAATAGCTAGGCTAATTTAATCAATTAAGCAAAAAGATGATGGATTTTAGGAGACAACGATGTTAGTATATCTTATTTGAGTGCATGATATCATTCAGTTAATTTTTAAGTGTCTACATTTTTTCCCCTTTTTGAAGAGAGGTACTTGTTACATTGGTTCAAAGAATGATGCTTTCAAATTTAAAACAACTACTCATATCAAAAAACAAAAATTTCTTTATTTTTTGGATGCCCCACTATTTCCGTAATAGAAGGAATAAGCTAGTTCCCTACCCCCTCGAGAAATCGAGTGAAATTTTTGAATTTTGGGTTGATTTCTCAACAAAGGTAAAGTATATGTTCAAGTGCTAAAACAAGCCCTAGGATGTCGTAAATGTCCTCGGAGATGCTAAAAACAACTCAAAATAGGTTGCATGGGATGGAAATAGGTAAGACAAGTCAAAACCTTAGCTTTTGGCTCAAATTAGGGAAAAAAACCCTAATTTTTTTGCTTAAATCGGTGATGAAGGGTCACTTTCAATTCATTTGTGCATTCACACCTTAGATATTTTCTAAATTTTGAGCTCTGACCTCCTAAAAAATGGCACAACGAGTGCTTCCTTTTCACCTTTTGGATCGAGTTCAAGAGTACTCATGGTGAGCAGATGTAGGACCCTGGGTATGCGACTTGAAACTTGCATTGATTTTCACTTTTAGGTGTAATTAATAGGGGGTCAAAGTTAGGTCTCTGGGCATGTCACTGTAGGAAGCATCACTGTTAATGTTATATCAATACACCTTTTTTTGGTGGTGCACCACCATTTTTTGGTTGGGTAATGCATTTGATTAGGGAGTCGCTAAATTAACATAGCAACACATAGGATATTTAAGTTCAATGTTGCTTGAAAGTGGTGTGTGACACATGTAACAAATTGTGATGCACCATGATTTTTAGATATAGTGATGCATGCCAATGCAAATTCACTATTGAGCATAGCAACCTGCATCACCAATTTCATGACGCATTCCCAAAATGTATACAATGACACAACATTAAAAGAGTGGTGCTATTGATTTCAATGATGCTTTTTATGTTTTGGATGCAAAGTTTCAAATGTTGATTAGTTTTTTAAACTTTTTGGTAAATTGACACTGTGTATGTGATGCGTGTAGGAGGATCCTCCCCTTTTTATTGCAAGAGCATCGGTCAAATATTTTGATAGCAACATGAAATTTTGATGACTTTGAGGTAGAGCGGTTGGGTATGCTGGGGTTAGGCTTCCTTTCTTTCCTTCTAGAGGTCTAGATGCATCTCACCATGATGACAACCTTGATTGAGCGGTGGCACAGAAAAACCTCTTCATTTCATCTGCCCACTTGTGAGGCTACCATGACACTAGAGGACGTGTGACACATATTGTGATTTCCTATTCACAACAAGCACATCATCTATGACATAGATGCTAGTAGAGACACATCTCTCCCAATTTTATAGAAATGAAAGATCATTCTGGTTAGCTCATAGATTAACGTTGATGTATATCGCAATTGAGTGCCCATCTTCTAATTGTTCATTATAGCTTGAATTTTCTAGAGTTATTGCCTTAGACCCACAAGGTAGAGGTTTAAGTCTCAGATGAGGATTGGAATGGGAGGACATGATCAAGAGGTGTGTGATGTATGCCTAGGGTCCAATTCTTTTGGCTTCATTGTACCATGACATGCATGGGGCTATCTATTGTGAGGGTAGGAGCAATAGAGTAGATGTTGCACTACTCCACATATGGGCATATGAGCACATTGTAGTATTGAGGACCTTGATTGTTTTAGCAGAAATTCATGAGGATGAGCCTTTTGTCCTCAGGTATAGGGTATCAATGAATCTTCAACACATGGGCCCAACAAGTCTAGCTTACTAGCATCATGTCATTGATGACATGACTATGTTGATATGGAGGCTATGAATACAACATCTAGCATGGTATGATGATCAACAACAACTCTATTTTGCTCAAAAAACTCGCTACCTCCAAGGGAGGGAGAACACTGTGATGATAAGCGTTACCCTATAGACACACAAAATGTACAAGTTAACATTGCACATCTAAGTCTGACTATCGACATCATTTCATCCTAAATCATTCCCTGACCTAACCATTTAATTGAATATCTTTGTTTGATTAAATTCATTTGTTTTCTTCTCTTAATTAAACAAATCATGTGTTTGATTAAGTCTCTTAAATCATTCTCCATCTCTTTTAATTAAATAATTAATTTTATTTAATTAATTAAATCTCTAAAGTCTATCTATTAAATTGAATAAATTAAAATCTTATTTAATTTAATCTTACTTCAATCTCTTTAATTAAATAATCAAAACATATTTATTTAATCAAACTCATTAAATCATTTCCTCTCTTGTTTGATTTAAATTAATCCAAAAATCTAAGTCAAAATAAGTCAAACTTCCTAATCTTCATTAAATTGATCAAATCTTGATTAAATCTAATGTAATCTTCAAAATCCTCTAGCTTTTCCCACTTGCACAAATAAATCAATTTATTGATTTATTAAATCTTCATTTTCCCTCAACAGAGCATCTTTTGGAGGAATATTCTTCTATTTCAAATTCAAAATTTGAATGACATGTCCTTCCAACATGTCATTTACTCTCTCTTACAAGTCCTTCCAACAAGGAATTTACTTCTTCTTACATGTCATTGCCTTGAGCCAAGGGGCATTTAATGCAATTTTCTTTCCCCCTCTTACATGTCTTTTCTCAAATTTCAAATTCAAAAATGCATTTATTGGCACATTTGTCAAAACTTGCACATTCCTCACCCAATCACATTTGGACAAGTGGCATTTTGCCATTGGCCAAATCTTTGTCCCACATTGCTCTATTTTGGCTTTGTTTCCATTTCAACATTCTATAAATAGAATGCTTCACCATGCATTTTATCATCCACAATTATGCAAAGTTATTATGCACAAATATCTCTCAAATTCCATCCATCTTCTTAACTAGTTTATTGCAGATTTTGGAGCTCATTGAGGGACTTATCAAGTGGATCAATCATCTTCAATCAACATTTTCATTCAAGGAGTTGGGAAAGGGAAAATCTCCACACACTTATTTGCACCAACTCCCCCATGGGATCAAGTGTTTGCATGCTAAATTAGGATTTCATACTTCCATTATGTTCTTCATTGTTTTCTTTGTTTTATTTCCTAATTTTAGCTTTGTGAATGGATTTCATGGGGAATCCTTGTTCATTCTTACAAGATAACTCTCTAACATTGTTTGTTGTTGTGTTTTGTAGGAACTTGAGATAGGGGTTCATAATTGGCACTAGAAGAGGGTCAATCGACAAATTCTAACATTTAAAAAAAAAATTGCCATTTTACAGTTACGTTTCATAAATCCCATTTTGGCCCGGGTGATCAACTACGTTATCATAAGCCCATGATCCAACGTTATAGTGCCCTTGATAATTCTTTTTAGGCGCCTATAATCCTTTGTTATAGCACCCATAATCGCTTGTTATAAGCGCTGTGATCAAACCTCTTTTAAGCTCTTGATCATTCTTGTGGCATACCTTGATCATTCTTGTAGTGCCCATGATCATTCCTGCAGCACCTATGATCATTCTTATGGCATGTAATCATTATTTTAAGCCTATGATGGCTTGTTTAGTGCCGTGATGGGTTTTAATGACCATATCTTGGTCATACGAAGGTCTTTTTTGATGCTTTTTTTTTTGAAATAGGGTAGAATTTTGTAAGCTATCCAATGGTGTAGGTGTTTCTTAGCTATAAATTAGTTAAAATTTTCAAATTTTCATTTAAAGTAAAAACACATGATAACTTGGCTAAATTTTAGGGTGTTTTGGTTAATGATTCTTCTAACCCTTATATCCTTTTGTTTTTTTTTATCTCATCTAACATTTTGATCACTTTTGCAGGTTGGAAATTGAAATCAAAAGAAAGAGGAGCATGGGGATGATATTTTGTCTAATCAAAGTGTTTTTTAACATTTAAGTGTTTGTTTAACACTTCTTCAAGAATTTGTCATCCTTTTCTTTCTTTAGGACACTAGCTTTCATTTGGGTTTAAAAAGGATTCTTTTTGTTTATTTCTTGCAAAAGGATTAAAAAGAACCTTAGGATCAACAACTTACTAGATTTCGTTTATGGATTAAACAATTGAACAAATGTCTTTTCACTTGTGATTTGGTGCTCTAAAATGAACTCACACATTGCTTTGAGGGTTTAAAAAGAACAAGTGTAGCTTTGTTTGTTTGTGAAGGCTTACTTAGACTAAAGCCATTGGAAAAGAATGTATGTGCTTCTCTCGTGCTTTATAGCAATCTTGAGAATCAAAAGGTCTTTTCCATGACTTTGGGTTGAGATAAAGCAATCACCTCCACACTTCGATTTGGGCTTAAAATTGAACAAAATATTGTGCGAGTGTGAGTGGGAGCTTTGTTGCGTACATTCTCTCTCCTTGTTGCCTACAAGGATTGATCGAGTTACGAATATTGTTCTTCATTCACTTTTGTTTATCCTAGAGGGCCTGCCTTGGGGAAAAAGTACTCACCCAAGGGAACGACTCAACCGGTAACACTCTAAAGCCAAGAGTATTTCCAGCTGGGATATAAATGTGGGTATTGGTTAAACGCCATTATCACGCGGTTGGCTCCGACAAGATGGATCCGAAAGGGGACTCTTGCCACGTTGGGTCAACTCCTACGAACGGAAAGTCCTTATTAAAACCCTTGTTTAGAAAAGGCCAAAATCCTATCTGTTTGTTGGTGCAAGAACGGTCGTTCTGAAGCCGCCCCACAATTTTATGGCTTTTAGTAGAGATGGAAACCATGCCATGGGAGTTTCATGGGTGTTGGTGCTTGGCTACCCCGTATAAGTGAGTGTCGTGGAGGGGAGCCAGTGGGGTCAAGCATCTAACCATCCGCTAAAAGTAGGCATAGCTGGACTTGTCCAAGTGGGGACTCAACAAACATTGTCTATCACATCCATAGGATTGTACATGCTTTTGGGTTACAAAAACACATGCTTGTTCGTAAACATTGGAAAACAAACACTTAAACATGATCATGTAAATTTCAAACCCCTTTTGATAGAGAAAATACCTTTTGACAAATTTAAGTGTTGTTGCTTGCCCTTGGGATTATGTCCTTAGAGGTTTCTTAGCACTTGAATTTATATCGTCATTTGCTCTAACTAGGGTTAACCTAGGAAATCCCTTTGCCTCAATTTCTTGGAACTCCCACACAACACTTTGTGGGAAGAAAAGGAATTTTGACATAGGACATCTTTAGTTTGAAACATAATCAAGAAAGTGTATTTGGTAAAAAGAAGTCATTAAAAGCAAAGATAAGCAATTGAGCCCCACACATGTCTTTTCAATGATTTCTCGCAAGGTCAAAATACAAAAACCCAAGAAAAAGAAACTTAGCCCAAAACAACATCAACAAAGACTCAAAAGGTTATATGATTTTAGAGAAAAGTTGTTGGCTAATTTCTATAGACATACTTCAAGAGACAACCCCACTTTATATTCATTTTACTACACACGGAATCCAAGATTGTTTCAAGGAATTGGATACCTTGCTTAGGGCATAACATGTTCTTCAATACCTTGGTCTTGTTAAACAAAAGTCTAAACTAGGGTCATTCTAAGATCAAAACAAACATTCATCCATCAAAAACATCATCAACCATAAACATCTCACCAACATTTTGAGAAAATCTTGACACAACTATGCTAGGCTCCTTTGGTAGACATCAAAACCTTTCAAACATGAGACTTTGAATTCTTCAAACATCAAACATCAAACTTGTTCAACTCAATTGTGTGTGAATGAATCCTTTTGCACATGCTTAGTTGAATTATCACTTTGTTCAAATTAATGGTGGATAGATGCATCCTTCTCCCATCACTAATTTGGATTATCTTTTGGTTAGCTTGTGAGTAGACACATCCTATTCTCACTCCTAAATCAAATTATCCTTTATGAGCATTAGTTATCTTTTTTAGATCATCATTCAAACATCTTGGGGATATCTCTTGCTCAAACATCAACATTCAAAAGATAGAATTCAAAGTCTAAACATCAAACAAACATCAATCAAAGCAAACCCAAAGTACCTAGCATCACATCAAGATTTTCAATACAAATTCAAAACATCCATTCTCATCCATATATCATACACCTTTCATCTTCACATCTTTGATATTTTACACATCCTAGTTTGCTCTTTTATGGTTCAAACAAGATCACAACACAAGAGGAACATGGAGTTAAATCAAGAAACATCAACCACAAGTGATCTAAGCCAAAACATTCCAGAAATCCAAAACACACCACTTCCAAACCTCACTATCACTACACACGATCCACAAAAAGAGGTCTTGGTGGAAGACATCACACCAATAGAACTAAGTGAGGAAGAAGTTCTTGAGATGCTCAAACAACCAAAACTACAAAAGTTTCTTCGCGCAATGGCTAAAATAAATCCATCAATTCTCAACACTATTGAGGATGAGCTTCTTGTACCAAATGACCAAAACACCCTTCCATAATCAACCACTTCCATTACCACCATAGAACCTACTATCAATGAGGATGATACCCTCTTCAACACGCATCAAAATCCACTTTACAACCCACTTGGATTTATCGATACATCTGAGGTTCCTTACCATACCACCTCATCATTTTCTCTTGACACACAAGTGTCTAGACCTTTGGTACAAGCAAGCTCGTCCGAAATAGAGAGACCTTACGGATTTTTCTCTTCATTTGCACAAGAAAATTTTCCACCATTCAAACCATTCACACCTCCCACCACGTCAACACCATATTTTGGTTTAGGGATCTCCCCTTTACCTAAACTTCCACCTTTCCCTAACATAAATCGCCCCATCCAAATCAATTCATCCAACCAAGGGGGTACATCACATATTTCAAACACTCCATCCACATCAAACCAACGCATGATAGCTAATCAAAATACGGTCTCTCAAAGACCCACTATTTCACTCATCTCTACCATTCCTACCACTTCACCTAGTCCCACCATTCCTATCACTTCACCCATCCCAAATGCGCCTATCACCACATTCACTCCAACCACTACATCCACTATACCTCAAACTTCCACTACCCCCATCACACCCCTTACATCGCAACCTCCCACCACCACCATCGCTCTAAGTGCATCTCAAACTCCCACCACTCCATCCAACACAATTTCGATCCCACCACCACCACCATTGCAACCAAGCCAAGTAAGCCATTACAACGCTGCATTCAAAGCATACCAACAATTGCTCCAACAATATCAAACAATTCAGCAAGCGCCTATAGCCACGCACGCTTCTCAAGCTTCACAGCAAAATCAAGCTCAAACATCACTGCAACAACAACAAGCACAACAAGCGGCACAAGCCCAAGCTTTGTTGCAACAACAACAACGAGCTACACAAGATGCTCAAGTTGCACAAGCCGCACAAGCTACTCAAGCTGCAAAAGATGCCCAAGATGCCCAAGCATGAGTGCAAGCACAAGCGCAGTACTTTGCACAATAACAAGCAGCCCAACAACTCGCATATCAGCAAGCATTAGAGCAATACCAAGAGCAACAAGAAGCAGCACAGCAGGCCCTAGCTGACCAACAACAAGCATTGTTGGACCAACAACAACAAGCTCTATTAGCACAACAACAGCAAGATCAACAACAAGCGTTGTTGAAAGCATACATGGCACAACAAGCAAACATTCCACCCATTCAAACACCCACTCCACCCCCCCCAGAACACCTTCATTCCACCTCCTGATCCACAATTGGATGTCACCGCACAAATAAAATTTCTGTCACAACAAGTGCTTGACCTTCAATCAGGAAAGACACCAAAACCACAAAAAAACCTATGCCCTTATCCATTTGATAGGAGCATAGAAATGAAACCATTCCCAAAAGGGTTTGAGATCCCTAAATTTGACAAATATCGCGGAACGGGTAACCCTGAAGATCACATCAGGGAATTCCAAGTACATTGCATGGAGGTGGCTTATGATGAAACGTACTTGATGAGATTATTCCCAAGAAGCTTGGCTGGAAACGCTATTGATTGGTTTTCTCGACTTTCTGGAATCAAAAAATTCCAGGAAATCGTGGATGCCTTCATACATAATTATTCCTTCCACACTCCCATGGAGGTTAGCTTACAGGAATTATCATCTCTCAAACAAGGGAAAAATGAATCATTCGGTGCTTTCTTACAACGATGGCGATCCAAAGCTAATAAAAGCAAGTGGTCCATGCCTGAAGAGCAACAAGTGGGAACTATCATTGCAAATCTTGATGGGCCCTTGGCCTTCCACCTCAAAATGCAAAACATCACCACTTACGACCAGTTGATCCCTAGGGCACTCAATATCGAATGAGCCCTTGCCACACAGGGAGAAACTTCATCATATCAAGAAGGCCACTCATCATCTAGTTATCATGAAAAACCACGAACATGGGCAAAGAATCGTAATGTAACCAATGATGGTGTTGTTGATGCCAAAGTTGTCATTAGTGCCCCACGGAAGAACAATCCACCATCCCAACAACAACAACACCAAAATACCAATCAAAGCAATCGACAAGTCAATACTGTGGTCCAACCATCCCATAACCAAAACACAAACAACACTGATAATCAGGGAGGACCACAGCGAAACAAGTTCTTCCCCAAATGAAAATACACACTCCTTGGGGAACCTGTTGAAGCAATCATGAAAAGATTGGTAGATGAAAAATTGATAACGGTCCCTACACATAATAATTATCAAGAACCATCGGTCAAGCCACCATGGTATAATGAAAATTATCTTTGCGACTTCCACAAACTCAAGGGACACACGACAAACAACTGCATGAGGCTCAAAAATCTAATTCAAGACCTCATAGATGACAAAATCATAGATGTGGAAGCACCATCAAGAAACAAAGATCTCAAGATTTACACGAATCCGATGCCGAATCATGGTAACAAAGGAAACAAAGATCAAGACAAAGGAAAAGGGGCTTATAAAAATGTCAACCACACATACGAGGGTGTTGTTGCTTGTTTAGACGAGTTTTGTGGAGTCATCACTATCAAAGGGGCCCAAGCCGATTGTGGAGTCACCACAAGAGGTGGAAAGGTTACCATTGCAGCACCATCCCAACCAAGCAGAAATTCCACATCCAATCCAAGGTCTAACCCTAGTGGCTATAATGTCTTGGATCAATTGAAAAGAACCCCTGCACATATCTCCATCATGGAGTTACTCAAAATCTCATCTGCACACAAAAAGATTCTAGAAGAAGCTTTGGCGTCATCTACTATCCCCGCAGATCTAGATACGGAACAATTCCAAGCTATGGTCGCAAGTATCACCACACCTAACATTCTTACATTTTCTGAACAAGACTTCCCCACACAACCATCTCACAACCGTGCACTTCATCTGGAGGTGTACGTAAATAAAAAGAAAGTCAAGAGAGTCTTGGTGGATGGAGGTGCAGGCTTAAATATTTGCTCCTTAAAGCTTCTAAAGAATTTGAACATTTCAGAGGATTCAAGTGACAAAGGAAAAGGCATCACAATAAGAGCATATGATGACCAGGAAAGGGTATCCCAGGGCACCATTCAGCTTCCTGTCCAGGTTGGACCCGCCATCATGCAAACCAACTGTCAGGTCTTGGACCTTGATTTACCATACAACATTCTCCTAGGGCGACCATGGATACATGCAATGCAAGCTGTAGCTTCAACCTTTCATCAATGTGTGAAATTCACACATGAAGGTCAAGAGGTTACTATCCATGGAGATCCTGAGCCATTTGCCTACTGCAAAAATCTAGAGGCAAAATACTACAAGATCCCACAAGTACCCAAGAACGATGAAGGCCCATCAACACCTTACGTGGATCCCGCCACTCTCACTTCTGTGACAGAGACACCCCCCACCCCCGCCATCCCCGCCTTTTCTGATATCAAAGTCATAATACAAGATGATGGTTGTGGAAACTATTCAATGCCTAAGAATGCTTTTGTAGTAGGAGAGCTACCACAATCTCCTAGATCAAGAGGACGACCACAATCACAAGAAGCTTCAACATCTCAAGGCTCCTATGAGCGAAACCCTACCTTCACAAGTGCAGGAGATCTTGGTCAGGAAACATTAGAGGGGGACCTATCTCATCTCCTTTATCGAGATGATATATCGGCAGTTGAATTGCCTATGGATGAACGAAACAAAGGTATGAAGATGATGCTCTTGATGGGCTATAACCGGAACCAAGGGTTAGGCCAAGATAATAACGGGCGTGTAATACCCATTATACCTAAGAAGCAAATAAAAAATCTTGGCATTGGTCATCCTACTCCTAAGGTAACTGTACTTGGTCGAGGTTCCCATGATAGACGGAACCGAACGCCTCCTCAGGAATCCGTAGCTACTCCAAAATCCTCCATGACTTTAGGAATGCCCACTGATTTAACTGAGTCACCAGAAATAGGATTACCTTTGCTGTTTGAGGATACTAATGTCCTTATGATTAGCACCTTGTCTTATGAGTCTGAAAACCAAAGCAATGAAATCCGATTAGTCTATCCCCAACTGATTGATTACGACCAGCGAGGACCACCAATTCTTGACATGTTTGAAAACGATGAGGCGCTCTCAGAATTCATGGGACTTAGGGATGACATTCCATGTGGGGATCATAAGGCAGGTTTTATCATAGAGCTGGATACACATGCATACTATGGAGAAACGATTGAATCCCTCAGTCGCAAAAATAAAAAATTGAGAATAATCTCCAAGTCCTTGAGTGAAAACCACCTTGTGGCACTCTCCGACTCTAAAAAAGTAAAAAGAAAGGACGCATCCAATGGTGAAAACCTCTCTGAGGCGCCTGAGGATGGGGGATTCAATCTTCCTCTTACAGCTATACACCAAGAAAAGTCAGCTATGCTAGCAGAAAAGTGCAACCCCATCAATCTGGGAACACAAGAAACTCCTCATATTACATTCTACGCTGAGTCATTATTATGCAAAGAACAGGAGGAGTTGGCTACCTTCTTAAAGGAGAGGAAGATAAATTTTGCGTGGACCTATGCTGATATGCCAGGATTGGATCCAGAGGTAGTGGTTCATCACTTGGCAGTCTATCCTGAAGCTAAACCTGTAAAACAGAAGTTGAGAAAGATGCACCCACAGATTGCTCTATTAGTCAAGATGGAACTCCATAAACTACTAGAGGCGGGATTCATACGAACGATCGCCTACCCTGAGTGGGTCTCCAATCTAGTACCGGTTTCAAAACCAACTGGGGGCATAAGAATCTGTACGGACTTTAGGGACTTGAACAAGGCTTGCCCAAAAGATGATTTTCCGTTGCCTAACATTGATATGATTGTAGACATGACCGCGGGGCATGAGATGCTTTCCTTGATGGATGGATTTTCAGGCTATAATCAGATAAGAATTGCAGAGGAAGACCAACATAAAACATCTTTCACTTGTCCTTGGGGCACATACTGCTGGAACGTAATGCCATTCGGCTTAAAGAATGCCGGGGCCACATACCAAAGGGCCATGACACTAATATTCCATGACATGATCCACAAAACAGTTGAGGACTATGTCGATGACATCTTGGGAAAATCCAAAAAGAGGAAGGATCATATATCAGTCTTGAGTGCTATCTTTGACAGACTAGAAGAATACAAGGTTCGTTTGAATCCCAAGAAGTGTGTCTTTGGCGTACAATCAGGAAAGTTGTTGGGCTACATAGTGTCAATGAGAGGCATTGAGATTGATCCGGCAAAGGTGAAAGCAATACTTGAAATGGAAGCTCCTAGGACATTGAAACAACTGAGAGGTCTCCAAGGCAGGCTTCAGTCAATTCGCAGGTTCATAGCACAATTAGCAGACAAACAAATCCCTTACTCTCACTTACTCCACAAGGGGGTAACGTACAAATGGGATGACAAATGTGAACAAGCCTTCAACAAAATCAAGGAATATCTGTTAACACCTCCAGTACTAAGGCCTCCAATTCAGAACAAACCATTGATCCTTTATATCTCAGCAACTGCAGCAGCCCTTGGTGCTCTCCTAGCACAACATGATGAAAATGGAATAGAAAGAGCCATCTACTACATCAGCCGTACAATGGTGGGCCATGAGTTAAACTATACATTCATTGAAAAAGCTTGCCTAGCAGTGGTGTTTGCATCCCAAAAATTCAGACACTACATGTTGGCACACAATATCAAACTCATAGCTAAAATTGATCCCTTAAAGTATCTTCTTTCAAAGGCAATGCTTATGGGAAGAATGGCTAAGTGGGTAATGATATTATCAGAATATGACATTGAGTATGTGGAGTGCAAGGCAATCAAGGGACAGGTCATTGCAGACCAACTGGCAGACGCACCTATCTATGCGGAGAACCCACTTGTTTCAGAATTTCCAGATGAATCCATTTTCAACATTGACATAGCTACTCATTGGAAGCTATACTTTGATGGATCCTACACACAACATGGGTCAGGAGCTGGTATCTTCTTCATCACTCCACAAGGGGATTGTATACCAAGATCATACAAACTAGCATTCCCTTGTACCAACAACATTGCAGAATACGAGGCTTTAACTATAGGTCTCAGGATAGCAGTACAGTGGAACATTATGGCATTGAAGGTATATGGAGATTCACAACTTATCATAAATCAAGTGAACAATGAGTACCAAACAAAGGATGATAAGCTAACTCCATACAAAAGGCTGGTGGAAAATCTCAAGGAATCTTTTGTTGACATCACATTCGAGCAAGTACCAAGAACCAACAATAGAGCAGCAGACGCAATGGCAACTATTGGATCACTCTTAGAGATCCCTCAAAATGTTCCGAAATATGACTTCTTGGTAGAGCAGCTTCTCGTACCAGCATTCAAGGTACCAGAGTCAGAATTTGTGGGTGAAATCGTTGGTCCAAATGATCAGTGGTACCAAGACATTTACACATACCTTAGGATAGGTATCATTCCCGCCGATTTGCGTTCAAGCCTTAGACGAACCTTTATCAAGAAAGCATCTCATTTTGTCATTTTAGGAGAAACCCTATATCGTAGAAGCATAGAAGGAACCTTACTAAGATGTCTTAACCCTGAGGAGGCTTCGGCTGCCCTAACTGAGGTGCACAATGGCATCTGTGGTTCTCATTCGAGTGGCATGACCTTGTCTAAGAAATTGCTGAGGAGTGGGTATTACTGGCCTACCATGGACAGAGAGGCACATGAATATGTCAAGAAGTGTCTACAGTGTCAGCAACACGGGGACCTCATCCATGCTCCAGCTCAAGAGCTTCATCCAATCATCACACCATGGCCCTTTTCACAGTGGGGACTCGATCTCATTGGGAAAATCACACCCACCTCATCCAACGGCCACAAATTCATTATAACTGCAACTGAGTACTTCACCAAGTGGGTTGAAGCCATACCTATGACCTACATAACAGGAAAGCAGATCTCAAAGTTCATCCTGAACTATCTCATATGCCGCTATGGTGTTCCACAAGCTATTATCTCAGATAATGGGACACCATTCAAAAATCAGGAAGTCCGTGACCTATGTGATAAATTCAAAATCCAACATCGCTTTTCCACCCCATACTATCCCCAAGGCAATGGCCAAGCAGAAGCTACAAATAAAACCATCCTCAAAATCCTTAAGAAAACAGTCAATGACGCAGGTCGTGACTGGCATTTGCAGCTTAATCCTGCCCTTTGGGCTTACCGAACCAGCATCCGCACACCCACTGGTGCCACACCATTTTCCTTGGTCTACGGATCAGAGGCCATCTTGCCCATTGAGATCGAGTTACCATCCCTCAGAGTATCATTGCAAAACCTCATCACGGACGAGGAGTATCGAGTTTCAAGACTGAACGAGCTGGAACTGTTGGACGAGCGACGTCTGGATGCTTTAAACCATCTGCAAGTGTATCAGAATAGACTGAAAAGGAGCTACAACAAGAAAATCAGAAGCAGAACTTTCCAGGTTGGAGAATTGGTGCTAAAAGAGAATCAGAAGAATGTCTTGAACCCAAATGGCAAGGGCAAGTTTGAACCCAACTGGCTGGGACCCTTTGTCATCATAGCAAGCTACAAATCAGGGGCATATCAGTTATCAACACCCGAAGGGGAACCCCTACAGGAGCCAATGAATAGCTCCCATCTCAAAAAGTTTTATGCCTAAATCTTTCAAGGTATAGAACCAAAAAATCCAAAAAATCATAAAAAGTCCTGAAAAAATGGTTACTTCGGCGAAAACCTGGTAAACAGGCGTCTTGGTGACAACAAAAAAATCAAAAAATCAAGAAAACAGTAAAGAGAAAAAAATCGTCCTCTAGTGAAAACCACTTCGGTGGCACTTTGGGCAAGTACCTTGGTGAAAACCTGGCAAACAGGCACCTTGTGTAAATAAGCACTCTCCATCCATCTTGGTCTCTGTGACTTGCTTTGCATCATTCACTCACCCATTGCATATCATTGCATTTCACCCTTCCATCTGCATCTGCACCATAGCTTGGTCTTGCATTTGTGTCATGATTCCTCGTAGAGCTACTCGGCCCACTTAAAAGGTCAGTTTGTCCTGCCTATATCGGAGTAGTCTATCGCTTCACACTGGGGGAATGTTCTCATTGGATCAGATTCGTGTATGATCTTAAAATCCTCAAATCAAAAAATCCAAAAAAACATCAGAAAATCAAAAAATCCAAAAACATTCAAAACATATCAAAATCCAAAAACAGGTCAAAAAGTCATTCAAAAAGCCAAAAACAAGGTCGTCTTGTCGAACTACGTTGTCTCTGAGCCTGAACGTAGGCAAGGTTGATCTTTGATCATCCCCCGAGACATTTAGGTCAGTCCTATAGGAGTCCTTCATAATAAACTGACATCTCATCATGTATATCTTCATCTGTAAATAGGTCAAGTTGTCAGTCGAACTACGTGGTCTCTGCGTGTATAACGTAGGCAAGGATCATCTGTTGATCAGCCCCCGAGGCCCCTAGGATAGGTCTTTAGGTTAGTCTTTTGGTCAAAATCTCAGAAAATCCCAAAAACATTGGAAAACCGTAAATCAAAACATTTGAAAATCTTGAAAAAATACCAAAAACAGCCTCAAAAACATTGCAAAACTCCAAAAACATCCAAATATTTGAAAAAAATCCATCCGCCTCATCTCGCTTACACTCACAATAATCAATCATCCATAATAAATCGTCATCACCCTCAACCTTTGGTAAAACAGTCGGAAACAAGTCTAGCAGTCAAAGGTGAAAACCTAAACTGTCAAAATCTCAAGTATAGGTCAGTTAGCAAGCAAGTTGGTCAACTCTTTTCTTATCAATGGCATATAAATCATAAAACAATTTCATCATTGTTTGATAAAAGCTTGTCCTAGGATCCGTTCTGACAATGGGCACTTTTATCAAACCAACCACTTTGGGTAAACAAAATGACGTGTCATTAACATGTCTTAGGATCCGTTCCGACAATGGACATTATCTTTTGGCAATAAGTTTCGGCTCCCATCTTTTGAAACATCGTTTCTCTCGGCTAACGGTACAAAGAACATTAGTTTGTTTGCTCACTTACTTTATCTTGTTTGATTTATCTCATTGGGCTCATTCCAAGGACCTCTCGATGATGTCCGAATGAAGGATTTAGAGAGATAGGAATGGGGCAACGATCATTATCTTTTGTCTGCTGTGCTTGTTGGATATCTTTGTAATATAACCTTGGTCATGCGTGCTTTTGTTTAGTCTATAGCGAGGGTGTTTTAAGTTTCTTGTTGACCACATAGAAAGGCTTGCCTTCCTATGTTTTGGTCCGAGATATTTGAAATATCTGAACTATTTTCTGGACAGGGTTCCGTATGTCAGGTGTGAACAAGAATACTCCTATCCGATTTGTCGAGTCAAAGTCCATCACACTAGGTACAACGCCATCCTAGTTCTCGATACCTTGATGCATCGTACTGTGTGTATTATCAAACATAAGGAAATCCGCCCTTTGAAAATCCCAACTCCACGGCAAGTAGTCATCACCATTTGCATGATCATCTCATTCTTTCATTCTTCTATCACATTCTTCTATCTTTACTAACATTTCTATCCCAGTTGGTACATGAAGCTACCCACAGCTAATGAATGTCCATTCATCTACATCAACCACTCCTCTCGCATTTTATCGCGATTTTGATTGGCAATTGGCATTCCCATTCAACATCTCGAGGGGGCAATATACCAGTGCAATTCTTCTCACTGGGGCAATAGTGGGGCATCCGAAAAATCAGAATTTTTTTTGATTTTGATCATGACAAGATCATTCTTTGAATCAATGCAACAAGTACATTGCTTCAAAGAGGGGCAAAATGTAGACACGCAAAATGTACAAGTTGACATTGCGCATCTAACTCTGATCTACTAACATCGTTTCTTCCTAAATCATCCCTCGGTCTAACTGTTTAATCAAATTCCCTTATCTGATTAAATTCATCAATTTTCTTCTCTTAATTAAATAAATTATTTTTGTCTAATTAAGTCACTTTCCCTTGTTAATTAAATCAATTCATCTAATTATCCTATTTTAATTAAATAATTAATTTTATTTAATTAAATCTCTAAAGTCTATCTATTAAATTGAATAAATTAAAATCTTATTTAATTTAATCTTACTTCAATCTCTTTAATTAAATAATCAAAACATGTTTATTTAATTAAACTCATTAAATCATTTCCTCTCTTGTTTGATTTAAATTAATCCAAAAATCTAAGTCAAAATAAGTCAACTTACCTAATCATCATTAAACTAACATAATCATCATTTATTTAATCTAACCATGATTAAATACTAATCTCACCCACTTGCATTCTCTAGATATCTCCACTTGCACAAATAAATCAATTTATTGATTTATTAAATCTTCATTTTCCCTCAACAAAGCATCTTTTGGAGGAATATTCTTCTATTTCAAATTCAAAATTTGAATGACATGTCCTTCCAACATGTCATTTACTCTCTCTTACAAGTCCTTCCAACAAGGCATTTACTTCTTCTTACATGTCCTTGCCTTGAGCCAAGGGGGATTTAATGCAATTTTCTTTCCCCCTCTTACATGTCTTTTCTCAAAAATTCAAATTCAAAAATGCATTTATTGGCACATTTGTCAAAACTTGCTCATTCCTCATCCAATCACATTTGGACAAGTGGCATTATATCATTGGTTGAATCTTTGTCCCACATTGCTCTATTTTGGCTTTGTTTCCATTTCAACATTCTATAAATAGAATGCTTCACCATGCATTTTATCATCCACATCTCAAGCAAAATTACCATGCTAAAATACTTAGCAATTCTCATTCATCTCATTGAATCATAGCTAGGTTTTTTGCAGATTTTAGCTTGGAGCATACATTCAAAGTCTTCATCAAGTGGATCAATCATCTTCAATCAACATTTGCATTCAAGGAGTTGGGAAAGGGCAAATCTCCACACACCTATTTGCACCAACTCCCTCAAGAGATCAAGAGTTTGTTTGCATTAGATAGGATTTAATTGTTTCATTTGTGTTCTTCATTTTCATTTCTTATCTTTTGCAAATTTCAAATGGATTTCTTGAGGAATCATTGGTTTCTAATCTTGTGTTTGATCTAATTGTTTGCATGTTTATTGTGTTTGTGCAAGGTCTAGATTCAAATGGTTCACAATATTATCTTTTGAATTGTAACACATGTGAACGTAGGTAAGTGTGATTAGTTGTGTCATGTCATATGATTAAGACACTTGTCATAATTCTATGACATCTTGCATCTCACCTTGGCTATACAACCAAGGGGCCTCTACTACATTGTACATCACAATCATATCATTGAATCATATTGATAAGAATATAGTTTATTCTTGTCACATTCTATTCTCTCTTTTTGTGCTTTCCATTTGGTCTCAAGATCTTGGTAGCCATAACCAATTCTAACAGGTATTAAGAACTCTTTATAAATCTTATAGTTCTAAAGTTTCTACTATTAAGGAAGCTCAAAATTTAGATCAATATTCTAGAGATCAGATGTTTGGTGCTCTAATTTATTATGAATTAAGAGAGTTTGGTCAAGATGCTACAAATAAAGAAACTACTTTTAAAGTCAACAAGATAGAGAAGGATGATGAATAAGATCCTGATGATCTTGATGAAGTGGAAGAAAATTTTGTATGGAGATTGAAAAAGGGCACTAGCAAATACAAAGGTAAGTTACAATTTAAGTGTTTTAATTGTGTAAAGATAAGTCATTATGCTTCTAAATGTCCAATCAAAGTTGAAAATGACAAACATAAGGATCATAAAGGTAAATCTGTCAAGAAGAGTTACTATGTTGAAAAAGACAATGGTGTATCTGATGATGAGGAATCAAACTATCTTAATGAAGATAGTGATGAATTCTTATTCATGGCTCTAAATTTTGGAACTAATTCTAGTAATATTAGAAGATGTGTGAAGGAAAGTGCTTCAAATATAGGTCACAATATTGAAGGAACTATGACAACTTCTTTTCATGCAAGAGAAGAGAATAATTACTAGATAATTGATATTGGATGCTCAAACCATATGATAGGTGATAAGAGAAAGTTTGTTAAAATTCAAAAGTATGATGGTAGTCTTGTTAAGTTTTGTGATGATACATATGCTAATATTTATGGAAATGGTTCAATTGGTTTTGATGGAAAGCACAAGACAAATGATGTTCTTTATGTCAAGGTCTCTGGAATAGTCTTCTCAATGTAAGACTATGAGCATGATCATAACCTAAGCTAAACCTACTAGATGCATACTAAATAAGCTGAGATTTAGCTAGTTAAGGAAAACTCCCTATGAAATACTTGAAAAAATTAGATAAAGAAGCCATTTAAACATAAACAAACAAGAAATGTTAAAGGAAACTAATCTAATGACTCAAACCTCATCCCATTGGGGGATTGGTGTTGCATTGATGTTGAATGTTATCCCTTTCCCAACCCCTTAGTTGAAACAATATTTCAAATGGATTCCATTGATGAATATTGATGAAAATGGATGTAAACTAAGCTAAAATGGATGAAAAACTATGCTAAAATGATGATAAATGCCAAAATGCTAATGAAGATGGCTCTAAAATTTAGTATAGTCTAGTTGCTCTAAATGAAAGTGGATCAATTTATCATAGAAATGAGGAGTATTTATAGGAGAAATGGCTGAATTAGTGGCTAGGATTGATTTGATCAATCAATGGATGAGAAAAAATTAGAGGTGAAGGCATGGATCAAGGATTCTCATCAATGGATGAGAATTCAAGTTGACAAGGATCAAGGATTTAATAAATGGATTTCATTGATTCAAAGAAGAACACTTCCTAAAAATTAGGAAGTTGTTAGGAAGTTTGTTACAAGAATACTCCATTTTGGAGGAATTCAAATGGAGGAATATTTTATGGGAATATTCCCTTGCAAGTGGGAGGGTGAGAGAAATTAGCCATTTAGATAATTAAAACAAAGTTTTAATTGTGCATGATGGAGGCAATTAGAAGTTTCATTAAATAACTTTATTGAATAAAAGGGGGTTAAAAGATATTCAATTCAATAATTAGGATTATTTAATTAAATGAGAGGAAATTAGAAATTTAATTAAATAATCCACATTACCTAATTAGATAAGATGAAAATAAGCATGAGAGGGGATGAATTAGCCAAATAACATTAATTATCCGATTAAAAGATGAAAGTGGTAAATTTAATTAAATAATGAAGATTATTTAATTAAATGGTTGAAAAGAGGTGATTCATAACAAAATGGTGTTAGTAATCAAATTCAGATGTGCAATATTAGTTAGGACAATTTTAAGTGTCTACATTTTACCCCTCTTTGAAGCGAGGTACTTGTTACATTGGTTTCAAAGATTGACATTTTTCAGATTTACATTGTTGCTCAGATACAAAAATTTAAAAAATCTTGATTTTTTCGGATGCTCCATTGTTGCCTCAATAGAAGGAATTAAGCTGGTACCCTCTCTTAAGAGATTAGGTGAAAATTTTAATTTTTGGGTCATGATCATAACAAAGGTTTAGTATCAATTAGGCTCAGAGAGGACATAAAGATACTTCTTTAGAAAGATAAGATATTTGATGTAGACAAATTTTATGATGTATAGATAATCATCGACCATGGGTAACCTCATGTATATTTTAATATATATTGCACAGATTTGATGCTGGGATAGAAATGTTAGTAGAGATAGAAGAATGAGAAGAATAGGATGGATAAGAGAATGAGATGGATATTGATTAACCCTTATTTTTGAGATTGCTTCAGAAGTCCAACAAGTCTACGATTCTTTGAGACTTTATTAGATAGGTGACGAGATTGATGATTTACTTATTTCAGGGATTGGGATACTTCATCATTTCATTCCTTATTTTTGATATAACACATAGACATGATGCATCAAGTTATTGATAACCAAGATGGCGTTGTATCTAATGTGATAGAATTTGACTCTACAAATAGATAGGATAACACTTGCTTACACCTTGACATACATAAACCCTGTTGGAATGTAGTTTAGAGGTTTAGAATATTTTAGACCAAAGCATATGCAATAGTCAACAATCTATTCAAAATGACCTACCTACACACAAAAAAGCAAGTATTCACCAAGGTTATTTTACAAGAACATCCCACAAGCACAATAAATGAAAGATAATGATCAATGGTCCATTCCTTTCTCTCTAAATCATTTTGATAGACCTCATTGAGAGGTTCTCAAAATGAGCCATTAAGATAAATCATAAGAAAAGATCAAAACGGACAAACAATCAATGTTTATTAATATCTCTTGCCAAAGTAACATGTAGCTAAGGAAATTTCTGATGATGATGTCCATTGTAGGAAGGATGCATCCTAGGACATGTTTATCATATGTTTTGACTAAGACTAATTGTTTGATAGGATATTGATAAAAATGTTACCAACTTGTTTACTGATGATCTAGAATTTATATTTTCACATATAGGTTCACATTTCATGCATTTCCACACTTGTTTTTCCAAAGTTTGAAAAAGACAGTCAATTTATTATGGATGAAAGTTTATTGCGAGTGAAAGTGAAATTCAGTGGGTGGTTTTTGGACCTTTTTGGAATATTTCAATGTTTTTGACGTTTTTGCAAATGTTTTGAGGCTAATTTTGGTCTTTTCAGGTGTATTTGAATGTTTAGGTTTCCAGGTTATGTGAGGCTGTTTAGGATTTTTTAATATTTTCCAATGTTTTGGGTTTTCAAGTTTTTCAAATGTTTTTGTTTTTTTTGAGAGTTTTGACCAAGACCTAAGAGGGACTGACCTATGGCCTTGGGGGCTCATCAAAGATTAGCCTTGCCTATGTTATACATGTAGAGACTGTGTAGTTTGATTGACTTTGACTAGTAACTATTTATTGAATTCTTTTTGATGTTTTAGACTAGTTTATGGATTTTGATGTGATTTGGATGTTTTTAGTGTTTTGAATGTTTTAGATTTTACACACAATGTTGATGAGTGTATAGATATGTGACTATTTCGGTGATCTATTTTGGGATTTTGTTGAAAACCAAGCTAGGATTGATTGATCCGATTGATAAATTACCGATAGTGATAACATTGTTGAGGATGCACAACAGTGCAAGGATAGTGTTGAAAAACACAAGGATTGGGAAATGATATATCCCGAGATGATGATGGATTGATTGGATAAGATAGATCAAGATTTTGAAGCTAGGCTTGGAACAAAATCTATTAGAATGATTTGATGTGACACTAAAGTGCAAGGTAGATGTAACTGATATTGATTGTTTGGATTGATGCTTGATAAAAGATAAAGCGTGATAAGGAACATCTTCTTGTCACAATGTGCTATTGGCTAGTGATTTATATTTTTTCTTACAAATGGTTTGACCAATTTCATTTTGAATTTTGCAAATGTTTAGATCACCACATAAGTTATAGGATATAGCTCAAGATTTATTCCTGAAGCAAGATGTAATTATCTACCCTAGTGTCTAGCAATGTATGGAATGATATGTGTGGATGAATGGATAAATGAATAGATTGATGAATATATTGTTGGATGGGTATGCGAAGGATGCCAAGAATTATCTTATGATGGGATAACATGTTTGGATAGAGTATGCCTATTTGGACAATGCCTCATGGCTTAGATAATGTTGTTTAGGATAGGATCAATGGTAGTGACCCATGTCAACATAAGTATGTGTGAAGTACATACCAAACCTTTTCCAAGATCAAGATAAGTTATATGGGATGAAAATGGGTTGGATAATGAAGGGTTCCTAGATTTATTATGGTTAAGATGGATGGAATGTTGGATTTATTATGGAAGGGATGACATGCTTCCACCTAAAATGGCGTACGTAGATGATTGGTTTTACTCATTATGCCTATTTGCTAGGTTTTCATCATGGTACTTGTCCAAAGTGCCACCATAGTGGTTTTCACTAGAGGATACTTTTTCTCTTGACTATTTTCTTTATTTTTTGAAAGTTTATGCTCATGTTGAACCACCTGGTGATGCTGAGGTAGATGTTGGTAGTGTTAATATAGATGTTGTTTTCATGATGTGCCAACAATATCCTACTTGGAGGAGTTTCTTTGTTAGGATATGAGTGTTGAGTGTAACCCTTGGATTCTCTTATTTTCTTTGCTGATATCAAATTTAACCTCATCTAGCTGTGCACATCGTGATTGAGTGCTCTTAGATTGCTTATTATGGAGACATTATTATGGGCCGAAAAAGAAATCAAAAGTCTGAAGGAAAAAATGTAGAAGTGAGATCCAAAGAAAGAGTATCAAAAGAGTTGAATATTTTAGAAAAGATGATTGTTGATTTGAATACCCAAGAAAAAGAAGAAAAAAGAGTTGAATAAGTTCTAACTAAAAAATTATTATCAAGAGATAGATTCTTAGAAGCTTGAAGAAAAAATTGTGGTAGCCAAAAAAGAGCTTGAGAAAGTAAATCAACAATTGTAGTTGAAGTTCAATAAAAGTACTAAAACCATAGATCAGATATTGGAGAGTCGGAAATCTTCACATGGAAAAAACATAGTAGGGTTTGATGATAAGAAGAAGAAGGTGACAAAACAATTAGGAAATACTACTAAGGTTAGTCTATAGGCAATAGGCTCTAGAATTTCAAACTTAGAAAGGACCATGACAAGTGATGGAAGTATGACTCATAATGATAAATTTATTCAAGTGTAGAACAAAAGAAGAAGATTCAGAAGACAAGGATACAATATTAGGTCAAATTTTATTTTCTTTGGTTATTTTTTTAATTGCAAAGATTATAGAAATAAGACTGTATGTTATAGAAGGGTTTTAGTAAGAAGAAATAATTTTGTCAGTAATAATGCATTTGTACCTTTGTACAATTTTAATGTCATTTGTTTCAAATGCAACTATTTAGGACACATTACAAGGAACCACAAAAGTAATTTTGTGAGTTTTTCATTATAGGAAAATGGAAGAAGTGATGTTCTGAAAAAGGTCTAGAAGAAGGTTCTCGAAGAAAAGAAGTTTGAAAAGTCAATGATTGCTCAAACTACACTACATGCTTAGAAGGAGAAGAACTTACAAATTATTGACAATGGTTGCTCTAGTCATATGACTAGAGATAAAAAAAGTTCATGAATTTCAAGAAATTTGAAGGTGGTTCTGTTACCCTTGGAAACAATTCAAATGCCAAAATTTTTGGTAAGGGTACTTAAGTATTCTTTGTGGTAAAACAAAGACACATGATTTTTTGTATGTTGAAGGATTGAAGCATAATTTGTTGAGTGTTAGTTGGATGTGTAATAAAGGATACAAGTTATCTTTTAGTCCTAAAGGTTATTAAATCAAAAATCATGTATCGATGAGCTAATTATGGAGGGAAGTAGGACAAACATTGATATTTATCGTCTTCGTGCATTGAATAGACAAAGTTGTCTCATTTCACAAAAGGATGAAAGTTGGATATGGCACAAAAGGTTAAGACACATGAATTTTGATGATATTATAAAAATTAGTTCAAAAGGGCTAGTCCAAGATATGCCAAAGATTAAGATACCTCAATCAACCAATTGCAAGCCATGTCATGAAGGGAAGCATAAAAGAATTAAATATCATACTAAGGAGTATTGAACATCAAAACCATTAGATCTGGTACATACAGATCTATATGGACTAGTGAGGACTAAGATTCCACAAGGAGACATGTATTTATGATGTTGATTGATGATTATATTAGAATGAATTGGATAAATTTTCTAAAAGAGAAGTCAAAAGTTTTTGAAAAGTTTAAAGAATTTAGAGCATTGGTGGAAATTGAAATTAGAAGGATAATCAAAGTTCTGAGATCAAATAGAGGAGTATTTACTGCTGAGAAGTATGGAAAATTCTATGAAGAGCATGGGATTCAGAGGTATTTGTATTTCCCTAGAACTCCACAACAAAATAGAGTTGCAAAAGGAAAGAACCATAATGTACAAGAGATGGAAAGAACCATGCTATGTCAATAAAATCTATTAGATATGTACTAAATAGAACCTAAAAAAACAATTGTGTATATTTTGAATAGAGTTTAGGTCAAGTGTAAGAAAGAGAAGAATCAATATGAGCTATGAAAAGGAAGAATGACATTAGTAAGGCACATCAAAATTTTTGGAAGAAAATACTACATCAAGAGAGATGAACAAAACTTGGGTAAGTTTAATTACAAATTAGATGAAGGCATTTTTCTTGGTTAATCCTTAAGAAGTGAATCTTATAGATGTTATAGTAAAATTTTGAAGAAGATAGTTGAAAGTAAAAATGTGAAATTTGATGAGACTATTCAGTATACTAGTATTCCATAAGTAGAAGATGATGAAGAATTAGTTCATAGAAACATTTAAGATTCAAAAGAAGTTGTTCCAAAAACTCCAACAAAGTATGCTCAGAAAAATCACTTTATAGATCAGATGATAGGTGACAAGTTAGTGAGGTCCAAACTCAGAAGAGGTTGGAAAGTTCAATTGAACAAGTGCATTTTTATTTACGGCCAAAGATAGAACCTAATAAATACAAATTATAAGCAAGAAAATAACAAGGATGGATAGAAGCTATGGAGGAAGAACTAAATCAGATCATGAAGAATGAATCTTGGGAATTGTTTGAAAGCCTAAATAAAAGAATGTGATTAGAACAAAGTGGGTATTCAGAAACAAGTTGAATGAAGAAGGTGAAGTGATCTAGAATAAAGAAAGACTTGTGTGTAAAGGGTATGCTCAAGTTGAAGGTATAGAATTTGAGAAATTTTTTTCTCCGATGGCTAGAATGGATGCAATCAAGATGTTCTTAGCTCTTTTAGAATTAAATTTTTTTAATGTGTATCAAATGGATGTGAAGTCAACATTCTTAAATGAACAACTTTAAGAAGAGGTTTACATTGAACAACCAGAAGGATTTCAATGTACTACCAATTTAGATTATGTTTACAGATTGAAGAAGGATTTGTATGGACTCAAGCAAGCTCCTAGTGCTTGGTATTCAAGGTTGGATGAATAATTACAACAAGGATTCTAAAGAGCCTGTACAAACAATAATTTGTACATAAAAAAAGGAGAACACATTATAATATTTTTGGTTTATGCATATGACATCATTTTTGGAGGTAGGAGTGAAGAAATGTGCAATAACTTTTAGAAGGCTATACGAAATGAATTTGAGATGTCTATGTTAGGAGAATTATCTTTCTTCTTGGGATTACAGATTGTACAATTAGACAAATGGATTTTTATTTCACAACAAAAATAAATAAAGGAGATGTTAAGTTCATAATGGAAGATTGCAAACTAGTTGCAACACCTATGGTTACCAAATGCAAGTTAATTAAAGATGATGAATTTTCTCAAGTATATCAAACTTTGTATAGGTCCATGATTGGAACTTTGTTGTATTTGACATCTAGACTAGATATTATGGAAGAAATTGGAATGGTTTCCGGGTTTCAGGTAGCACCGAAAGAGACACATGTTAAGGTGGTGAAAAGGATATTCAAGTATTTGGAGGCTACTAAAGATTTTGGACTATGGTAGAATTTAAAGGGAATGAAGGTTGAGTTTGAAGATCCTATCACTATTCTTTGTGATAACACTATTGTAATAAACATTTCAAAGAATCTAGTGATGCACTCAAGAACAAAACACATTGCAATCAAATATTACTTCTTGAGGGAGAAGGTTGCAGAGAAAGAAGTAATATTGGAATATGTGGACACAAAGGAGCAAGTTGTAGATATATTCATCAAGCCACTTACTAAGAAGGCATTTTTGTTTTTTTTATAGAAGTTGGGAGTTGTTTCTCCCTCCTCTTCAATCAAGAGGTAGTACATAGTGTGGGGGAGTGTGGTCTCCCTGCCACAAGAAGGGTTGGTGCTCTTGCAAAATAGTTTTTTAGATGTAGTGAAGCATGGAATCAAGGGGAGTCTATCTGGGAAATAGGTTTCTAGATGGTGTAGTGTACCAGGAGTAAGTGGGTGTTATCAAAAATGGTGTTGACCATTTTCCACTGATGTCAAAGTGGGAGAAAGTCGACTCAAAATGATGAATTGAGGAGGTGTTGAATTAAGAAAAGAGTGAGCTCATCATGTCGAATTTCTCAGAAAGAATAATCTCAAAATTTAATATCTTTCATAGGGGGAGTAAATGATACAACCAAGAAATCATTTAGATGTATTTTTGATCGTCCAATCATGTGCCTCTTCGACAATCTTATGGGAAATTCAGTGAGTGGGGGACCAATTTGTGGCTCACTAAATAACCTCTAGGATTTTTATAGAAAGCTAAATCTTCTTTGTGTTGAGGGGAAAAGGTAGAAATAAATGAAAATAAAACAAGAAAATGGCGATGCACCAAATATTTTACAACATTTCAAACCTCAACTTATTTCCTATGAATGATATGATAGCCACAGAATGCCACAAACCCTTCATTGTTGGAAAGAGAATGAGCAACATAGGCTTAGTAAAAGCATAGTGTATTCTTTCAAATCTCCCCATGGGAATCACCCATTAAGGTCCGATCACACATAGGAAAACTCTACAAGTTAACAAAAATATCCATAAAATTATAGAAAACCCTTTCTCCCTTTACGAAATAATATGAAAAATAACAACTTTTATAGAAAATGAAAAAGTTCAACATAAATAATCTAATTTCTGAAAGCTATCATTAAACATAGAAGCTTAACAACATGGAAATTAACTACCCGAACTATCAAAATATTCTTAACATGATGTTTTTAACATGAATATAAATATAAAGAAGAAATTTGACAAAGGCCATAACATGCATAGTTTCAAAGATTTCCTCTAAATAGATTGAACTTCAATATCAAATGAGCTAAAAAATAAAGGTCGGATACCAATCCGATGATAGTTTGAGTTAAAATATAACATGCCAGAGAATAGTAGTATTTTGTAAAAAATTCTACTTCTAAAAACATAAAGGCTCCCTACTAGATCTATTTACTTTGAAAAGATTTTTGAAGTAAATTTTTAATTTTTTTTGCTTTTGCTGCCAACCCCTATTTATAACTGGAAGAAGAGAACATCGCCACCAATATTCCAAAAGAAAAAACTACTAGGTTCCTGCACTTGATAGCCCACAATATGATCTTAGATCTTGATTAGATTGAAACAATCTTTGCTCATTAAGTCCTAAGTGCTTTATTAATGGCTTTAGATATTTAGCAAAGATTGCATGAAAAAAATAAAATTCTAACATAGCCTGGAAAAAATTTGATCAATAAATCATATAGATTGATGGTGTTGACTCAAAGGTTGCACCCTAAAGACAAGACACCCACTACTTTTTGACAAACTCCTCCTGAAAAGATCATTCCGTAAAAATAAAAACTACCCAAACGAATAGATAATGTGTCAAGAGGGTGGGAAATCTATGACTTATGAGAATGGCTTTGAATAAAATACCTACCAAGTTGACACATGTCTCAGTTCGTACCCAAAAGAAAAGCAATATACAAAATCCACACAACCACCACATGGCGCATTGTGTGCCTTTCAAAGTAGTCTTTTCTTCATTAAGTGTGTTCTTCTACCAAAGTTGAGAAAGGTAAAAACTGAAAACCAAAAACATTTAAAGAAAATTTTATTTATAGTTCTGACGACTCATAGGGGGCCTTCGCTCACAGAGGCATGAATCTAGAACTCTGGTAACTCTTGGAGTTTGAGGAAGGTGGAGTGTTGTACTTCCCAATCCAAATCAGTGGGTCAGATGAGAGTGAAAAGAATCTTGTATGCTTGATCCAACTCAATAATATTCTTGAAAGAAACACCACCCCACCTTGATGAAACAACCCCAATGTGGTAACAGAGTTGAGAAAGGGGAAGGATCTCCTTCTTGATTTCGTCAACAACAAGTAATGGGATTATATATGGGAGTACTATAGAAGTCTAGATCTTGTGTTTGATTGCATATGTGATCTTCTCGATTGATAACACTCCTCCATTTGGTGAGAAAAGAGTGGGTAATCTGAAATCAAGCAAAACACTAAAATCCCTCTTGATCTCATTGACCTTTCTATTCAACACTACCTAACATTCTTTTCTTTTTGTTGTGACCTTGTAGCAGTTGATGAATTCACTTTCTTTCCTTGAGGTGACCCTCCAATCAGGAATTCTTGTGCCTCGTAAAGCTTCTTCAGTGGCTTTGTATAACCTGAAAAATCAGGTTTTCAAATTCCTTAGCCCGGGGAGCATAAATTTGCAAAAAATTGGTCAGCCACTAGGCCAACCTTCTCGTCTAATTCATGAGCATCCCTTAGAAACCACAAGATTGACTTTAGAAAAAACAACTACAACTATGATCCTTTCCTAATGCATGGATATCATTCTTTTCAATATCGGGAGGATCCCAAATCCTTGCATTGTAGCCAATTCTTGATGGAATTGAGATTCCCTTTCCTTCATATTCTCCTCCATCTATTTCTTTTCTTGGAGGAAGTTTGTTAGTTCAAAGCTCAAACTTTTGACCTCTTGATTGTGAGTCTACAAAATGGATTCGATCTCATGCTTCTCTTGCTTTTCCCTCTTTGTTTCTGCCTGTGCCTTTCATAGATTGTCAGAAGGCTAAGATCAAACACTGTCTAATTCTTCCTGTGTGTTCTACTAGATATATTGGTATTCTATATTCATTTGAAATTTAACAACAAGCTCAAACCTTAACTTTTCTATCTCGACATAAAGTTGAATTTGTTCAATTTGGGCCTCTTTGAGCAACTTATTTGCTTCCCTCTACTAATCCTGTATTTTCCTTATGCGAGCCATTTCGAACTCTGATGCCTCATAGTTGGGAGGTGCTTTATCATGTTGTAGCTCCATGCATCACACATGAGAACCATGCCCAAGTGTGCCAATTTGTTAGTAAGAACCTCATGTGCCTTCTTTTTTATCAGTGTTACCTGATTGCTGTAAATGGCAAGGGGAGTCGAGTAAAGCCCTATCTTATGCCTTCTGGCACCATAGGTGTTTTTGGAAATAGTTACATGACAAAACGCCTCCAAAGTAGAAACCCTATTTGTTACAAATTTAGGGAGCCTGAAAGGCTCCTTGAAACCATGAAATTTGATGAATGCGAACTCAACTCCCCAAAAATAAACCACTAGGGTCTATGAGCTTTTTATCCATTGCAAGAATTTAGGAGAGAAACAACTTGAAGGGTGTGGGGAAAATTCTATGAGCATTAGCCTCATAAAATAATCCACAAACTAGTAATAATCCCATGTTTTTGAAAGCACATGGGTCCAGACCAAAATTGGTTGGTATGCCCCCTTTACATCAAACCTAAACAATGACAAGTATCTTTTGAGGAACTTAGAGTTTTGGTGTAACATCAAATGCACCTAAAAAAAAGAGTACCTGAACTTGCATTCAATTTCATAATTCCTCAACTGTTCCACCATCTTTTTAGCTATTATCTCTATGAAATCATAATATTTCTGTCTCTTTTACCTCTTGAGAATAAAGGCCATGCCCATCTGAAAAGGATAAACCTTTTCATCATCATCATCATAGTCATAGATATAGGCCAACATTGCAAAAAACAACATAAAGATCTGTTTTGAATTTTGTGCATGGAAAATGGAAAAGGAGCCAACCTCCTTCCAACTTCTGTTTGGTTTCATCTTCATAAAAGTTAGTTGTTTAGTTCTGGTTTTCCAAAAATCTTCCATTACTTCTTGGTTGAAGCTCTTGGCACCCCAGTTTGTAGGGATACATAATATATCCTAGATGGCTGTTGCATTGATTGTAACCCTTATTTTTCCAACTATAACCACTATTTCCTTACCAAACCTCCTAGCGCATGCATCTATTAGCTTTGGGCATGGGTGTACAACAGGAAACATGAATTGCTGAAAACTATAATTCTAGAGTTGTGATGCAAAACCTTCAACTACCCCAAGTTTGATCATTCTTTGTAATGCCCCTTCCCTAAGGCTTTTAGGTTTTTCCACCACCTTTGGGTCAAAAATGTTGTTTGCAAAATCTAGCATGACCTCTTTCTTAACATGGTTGCATGCTTGTATTGGTTTGGTATGGGAAAAACACCGCTCTTCTAGCACTAGGGCATTAGCGAATGAATCTGTCCCAAAAATATCTACATAGCCTGGTCTTTTAGACGAGGATCCAACCTTTCTATTTGAAGTTGATTTTTTTCCATTGTTGTATTGAAAATTTATAAAGAGCTTCCTCAAAGAAATGGATACTTGCATCTTGTTACTTAGTGAAAATTGATTTTGGGTGCATTCAATTCTTCTTGCACATACTTGCATTAAGGCAGTGCCATTACCACTAGCTTACTAAATGTTACCATTGAGGTGATACATGTGGATTTGGGATCTGTATCCCTTGGGAATGCTAAATTCACTACAAGAATGTAATTAGTACATTCTCCTTGCTTCCTTTTCACAAATAAGCATTAAGTTTTTGGAAAGCATGCTTTTAGCCATGTGAAGCATGCTTAAGTGGTGTAAAGTACTTTGAAAAGATGTATATATTAAATTTGTTAGGAATTAGTGCATTAATCAACACCTTTTCACATAAACAAGCAAGATGGTGCTAATGACGACAATGGACACATGGCAATGATCAACATACACGAGTATTTACTCCCAACACCCAAATTTATTTCTCAAGGATTGGTGACAAATTTTTTGTATGATTTGTCTCTCTCCCTTTGGTTGCTATGATATTTTTTTGTTTCTGTCCAAGAGCAATGGATTTTTCATTGGTTGAGCTTGCCAACATTCCTTTTCTATAAATAGCTATGCCACCTTAGTGAAATATTCACTTGAAAAAGCTCTTTTAGTTAGCAAGCTTTCCATGTTGTATCATGTTCCGCTAGCTTTAGCCTATTTTCTATCATGTCATCTAGCCTAGGCACTCCCATTCGACTCTTGGAACAAATGCCACAATACTCCTTCATGGGAAAAATTAGCAGTGACTAAATTAAATGCCTAGCGGGGAAGAACAACTGCCTTAATGTGGCATAATTTAAGTGGGTTCTTGGCAAGGACCATGTGAAAGATGAGAACCAGCTGCGGTGTAACTCCAATGTCATCTCCCGCTTTGTGGTCTCCCTTCTCTACTTGGATATATCCAAGCCTTAGATAATTGAGCTATGCGATGCCATGTTTAACTCTCTATATTTGGATGAGCTTAGCAAAATCATGCAAGTGGCTATTCCTGGTGGTGGTATTTTGAACTCCATGGGCCATTGTAGGCTCATTGAGTATGGGAAAGACATGGTTTGGTTACCTCTCCTTACTAATTTTTGAACTATGGACCTTGAGAGGAATCACTCCCTGCATCAACTTGTGGTTTTCTTCCTTATTAGGGAGTTCAACATGGAGCATATTCCTGGGCTCAATTGTAAAAAGCATTTTGAATTTTTGGTGTATAGCCATAGGAATGAGGACTGAGGTCCTTGGTGTGCCAAGCTTGTGCATGTTGTGTGTTGACCTCCTTTTCCACCTTGCCGAAGAAGAAGAAGAAAAAAGAACCCAATGAAGTGCCATTTTGACTTCCTAGCAACATCTTAGAGGCTTTAAATTCACTGCCCCTTTGAGCGTGCCTCCTTTTTTCCTTTTTGCACTATACTTTTTGGGTTTCCTTGAGTAAGTTTTAAGCTTCTTGGAGCCTTGGGATCATATTACATTGTAAATTTTTCAATGAACATAATATATAGTACACTTCTATTTCTTCCAGTGTTATTCTCATGGCTTTATTCACAAAAATAATCATATTTTACAATATTTTTACATATGGTACATAACTATGAATTTTTTTAAAAGAACTTGTGCACTTTAATGGAAATTTTTTAGATGAATACCATTTATCAGTATATCCAGAACATTTCCATCCATGTCCTCTAGCTCATACGTGTTCTTTTCTTTGCATGTGTGAATGCGAAAGGGATCCTTCCATAGGGCTTCAAATTTTGCATGTTGCCCTGGTTTTGCAGTGTGCTCATCATAATTTAGCACCAAGCTTCCTTCTCAGAAATTTGGGTTGTAGGCCTTTTTTTCAAACCATCATTTGACTATTTGTTGGCAACCGATCATGGCTTCATAGGGTTTTTCACTATTTTCTTCAAGGTTTAGGAGTTCTACCAACCTTCCATTCTACTACTTTCTTCATCTTCCAAAGCCTTTAATAGTTGTAATGTCAGAATTTGTATAGAAATAGGTAAAACCACTTCCTTTCCATATACTAGCTCATAAAGAGAGGGCTTCAAGATTTGTTTGGGTGTAATTCTGTCAGCCCATAGAGTGGCTTACAAATGCTTGTGCCACTCCCTTTGTCTTTTTGACCTGATGCGCTTGATTATCCTAATTAGGTTTTTGTTGGTCGATTCTACTAGCCCATTTCCTTGCATGTAGTAATTCAAGGAAGTCTTGAGGTAGACCCCATGATTGAGAGAAAAATATAACATCCCAGAACCCACAAGATCTCATGCGTTATCAGATATGATGGTTTTTGGCAAACCAAACCTTGCTACCAGCTTCTAAAGAAAATTGTCAATTTTAGTTTTTCATAGCATTTTATAAAGCAATGACCTCTGTCCATCTTGTGAAATATTCAGTTTTTGTAAGTATCCAATTATGGCCCGCACTAAAAATAGGATTTATAATCTTGAAAGAATCCAAACTCCATTGGGAAAAGGATTCTTTAGTTACAATCAGGCTTAGGGGCATGGAAAAATTCTTTTGCTTGCTAGCAAAATATTGGCATTGAGTACATATTCACACCACATGGTGTGCCTTAGAACAAATGGAAGGCTAGTAATATCCTATCGGTATTATCTTCAAAGCAATAGTCTTGGTGGAGAAATTTCCACCTCAAGACTATTATGAAATTCTTTTAAAACTCTTTCCTCTTGTGGCTTATCTAAGCATCAGAGCAGGATGCCATCATAATTTCTTTTGAACAAAATACCCTCAATTAGTACATACCTAGTGGCTTGCAGTTGGTAGTGTTTCTTTTTGTGAGGTGGAATGTGATTGGATTAAACTGTGGACTTAAAGTACTCTTGAAATAGGTTTGATTTGATCTTTAGAAATGGCCTACTCAGTTCATCCCAAAGTGTCAATCTGGGAACATAGGATTTTGAACCATGTTGTGGAAATATGCCAAAGGGCTAAAATTAATAAACCAAGGGTTGATGGATGCAAACTAATGTAATTTGATTTTGAATAGAGTTCTGATTAGCAGACTTCCTATAACCTGTGTGACAGGAGCCTGTGAAGAAATAGTTCTAAAATAGAAAATAGATTACTAATATACAATAGGACAAAACTAAAAATATTTATATAACAGATTGAAAATCTTCCTCGAAACAAGATGAATAGAAATAAGGTTAAACTATTGAATGTAAATATGATTTTAGCATCAATTGACTCATAATGACTTTATCAATTGATATCTAATATGCTCTTAATATTGATAATAAGTGATAGGTGAATTATGTAAGAAAATAGATATTAAATAAACCAACATAGATTACACTAGCAAGTTTTAGACAAATCAATACCGATTAATACTTTTGTAAAAATGGATTATGTAGATAAAGGATCGAACAAACAATACAACAACAAAATTAATTGAATAACTTATAAAATTAGAACATACATTACCACACACACAATCCTAATGCAATGATCACCAACAACCGAGGAAGTGGGCCTTGCCTTCGCTAGTTATTGAATGATGAAACTCACAAACAAAAAATTACTCCACGATAGCTTTCATTCATCTGAATTACACTAACAGAGGATAGATTTAAAAAATCACAAAATTCCAATTTTGATTATGTATATGTATATCTAATTTCAGCGTACATACATATATATCCATATTGTAGCTACCTATACTCCTAACAGTCCTTCATATGTAATCGAATAAGCATTTTGGTTGTTTGTAGCTTTCAACCAACAACCATTCAAAGATAATAAAAAAATAGTTTAGATTCTTTGGCAGTATTCGATGAATAACATAACAACTTAGAACATAATTGCTAATCTTGACGAATAGAACCAAAGTGAAAAAATGACTTTAGCAACTTAGTCATCCCTCCACTGATGCCCTTCATGCTCGTTGTCAACCATTAAACACTGTCTGTTACCAAAATCACAAAGATAGTTAGCAATAGTCAACTAAATCAATATTTTCACTAGTTTTTACCTTTCCTTCTATTTCATAAAATACCTTCAGTTCATTAACAAAAAGTGATAGGAACGATAGGAAACACTAGGAAAAATGACAAGGGGTAAATCCAATAATAGGTAAAATAATAGAATGCTTTTCCCGCATCATTTCCCCCCAGTTGAAGACTTTGCATGTCCTCATGCAAATAAATTATAGAATACAAACCGAAAGGAGAAGGGGTAAGTTTCTGTAGAGTACTAGTGACCTTTGTGACACACAACTAATAAAATTCCTTCAACTATTTTTCATGTTCTTGAATTGTTACCACATATGTCTCAATAACCTTTGCTTGCTCAAGTGTTGTCTTCAACTGATTGATTTTAGTTGCTTGTAATGCATTGAGTGATTTTGTCATTTGAATTTGTTTCTGTCATGTCTCATTTTCTTCAGTCAATGTGGTCACCAAACTCTGCATGCTATGGATTTCATCATTAGTGAGTAGAGATGTTCTTCTCATACTCTTCTTCTGCCTCTGACTCCTGTTTATCTTTTTGTTCTTAATGAGGGTTTACAATATTTTCCTATTCTTGAATCTCCACATTCACTTCATTCCCTACTCTCTTTTCTAATTGCTTTCCTTCTTCCTGATAGGTGCCATGAGGGCTTTGATATTTAGGGTTATCCATAGTGTCATCATCTTTAGTTGGTATAAACTCATGCTGAATAGTGTTCTTGTGAAGAATTTTTTCTTGGTTGCTTAGTATCTCTTCTGAGACTAAAACATTCTGAGGTGATATCTCAAAGTTTTGTTTAGGTTTCTCTTGGTGTCATGGAGAGTCCTTAGAGTTTATCAATCACTTCTTTCTCTTACTTCTTCTTAATTCTCTGGCAACAACTTCTATTCTCTTAGTCTTTTGGGAGACTGTGGCTACTATTTTTACCTCTCCAACCTCTTTAGCTTCCTAAGGGTCTAAAACACTAGCTACATTAGCCAAATTTTCTAACTTATTTGTGAAATTAGTTGGTAATTATTTTTCATCTGAAACAACAGCCAAGGTGGACCTACTACATCGCTTCTTCTCACCCCTTGAGCTAGGTGTAGTGATTTCAATACTTTTAAGATTAGGTCGTTTAGTGTTGGAGCCCTTAACCTTATTACTATTGGACCCTAGGGTTTATAATTTTCTTTTTTTTGGGCTATTAGAGGAGCTTTTGACTTGGAACCCTCAATGTGCTCATTACCCTCTTCTAAATTTTCATGATCGGACCCCTCTTCCTCTAAATTATCAACAAATTTTTCTACATTGTGGGAATCTCCTTTGGTAGAGTGTTTTGAAGTATTAGGGAGGGAACTCTTGATAGAATTTTTAGTGGTTTCATCTACAACAAATGAGTCCCAGTCCCTAGGAGGTGAAAGCTTCTTCAATTCTTTTACAATTAATAGTTTTATAAGCCCATGATGGGCTAATGAATTTTCACTACCCTTTTGAACTACTTTCCACATTTGCATGATAAAAGAGTACAAAAAGAAAGGAACATTTACAAACACACCCCATCTCAGAGGTATCATGAGCCAAAACTGCTTGGCATTAACATACACATACCTCCCTTCGTAGGTTAAGTATTGAATGAAAAACTTTTCCACATCGTTCCAGGGAGGTGGAAGTGAAACTAACTTTGTGCCTTGACCAAAAACTATTTCAATTGACTCCCCATGCATCAAGAACTTTTCACAAAGGGTTTTAAGCTCTTTTTCTTGTGCAGAATTATCAGGAAAATAAATTTCCCCTGTTAATAGCAATCTTATGACATCTGCTATGTTTTCAATTGAAATAGGAATCTATATCCCCTTAGCATCTTAAAGTATGCATCCCATCCTACTTGCTTGAATGTATTATATACTTCAGACATCTATGGAGCCCTTCAATCATTCATTGTCGTTGACTCATATTGGTGCCTGTGTTCTCCTATCATATTCTTACTAGGAGGTGCAATCGAAATAGTTTACAGTTCAATCCTGATAAAGTGTATGAATCAAAACCGATCTTTCATAAACAATTATTACTAGGAATAGGACAAACTTAATTGGTAGCGATTTTTAGGCGGTAAGAAATGGTTTATGGTAAGTGGATAATAAATGGTGGTTTTTAATTCATTATTACTAATTAATAATAATAATTACTGGTAGTATTAGGAGGGAGTTACCAGATAATGATATTTATGATAGATCATGCTAGAAATCAAAGGATATAGATATGATGGGGCAAGGTTTTTATGGAAAAGATGAGACAGAATGGCATATGCGACACTTCCACCTTGAGCTTAGCAAGTTACTCATCCACGGGTGACATCACCATTAGTAAATGAATGACCAATATTAAATAAAATAAAAAGAAATGAAAAAAACACGTGAAATACTAATACCGATGACCGTTAATGGATGGGAGTGGTGACATGGAGACATGCATGGCAAACCAGATGCTAATGTAGATGCCAAATCGTAGCAATGATAGGATGGTAAGAGAGTAACATGGGAGGTATGGTCATGACAAAGCTACAATCGAAATGAATCAACCACCTAGAGATGCCCACGTGTAGAAGAAAGCATGAAAGAACTGCACTCAAAAAGTACAATAGTGGCCTAGGTAGCGTGCAATTGGCCAAAGCACTGGTAATAGATCATGGAAGCAACCACGAAGCAAAAAGCACTTGGCAAAGAAAGACTAGAAATTCAGCTAGGAGACAATCACAATAGTTCATGTCACAAGGGAGACAAGAATATAGAATCAACCAAAGCAATGGTTGTTGGCTAAAAGCCACTAACAATCATTGTGACATAAATGGTAGAATCAAGAATGGAGGAGTGTAGAGCCCAACCTAGAACATGTGAAAGCACCAACCAGTCGAGACACCGAAATAGAGGCTCCTGGCAAGAAGATGACATGAGCAATGTCAAGGAATATCACTAGGAGACGTGAAAGGACAGACCATGGATCTACATAGGAGGTTAGAGTATGACCCCAAATGAATGGAATGAGGGATCCAAACACCTGTAACACAAAGTAACGGATCTCCTAGCAAAAAAATGATAGGAAGGCAGGGTGCCAATACTTCAAAAGTATGTTGTTTTTTTTTTTTTAATTGACAATAGACTTTCGGTTGCCTAGTTTTCAATCTACCACCACCTAGTGGCGCCAAAAATTAGTTTTCACCACTAAGTTTATTCAATAGGTGATGCTCACCGAAAACTGGTTTTCAAACATTAACTGACCAACAACGCCCAAAAAGGGTTTTCATTGTTGGATATTTCATTTTTTGTTTTGTTTTGTTTTATTATTATTATGGATCAATCCCAAATGAGGCCAAAAGGAACAGCAGTAAGTTCCTATGCCACCTCTAAAAAGAAAGCTTCTTTGGAAAGAGGCTTCTTGTATAATTTGAGGCAGTGACCATTGATAAGGAGACTTCTTCTTTCAGAATCCACTGTATAGAGATGAACAACACCATTAGCATACACGGTCTAGATCTTGTAGGTCCCAACCATCATGTGTGAAAATTTCCCTTGAAGTATTGAAAGTGGGAGTCGTATAATAGTGCCCAATCTCTAGGTTGGAATGATCGTTGTTGGATATGATGGTCATGCCATAGAGTATGTTGTTTATGAATAACCTTGACATGAAAGAGTGCTTCCTGGTGCAATTCATCTAAGGAATGTAGTTGATTGATGTGTTCTTTTTGTACATCATAAATAATCATACCCAATTTTAGTGTAGTGCGAAGATTTTTTATCTCAAACTAAACGGGAAGCATTACCTTCTTACCATATACGAGTTCATAAGGGGTCAAACCAGTGGTGGTCTTCCATGTTGTGCGATATGCCCACATAGATTCAGGGAGTCGTGTAGCCCAATTATGCTTATGAAGAGCAATTGTCTTATTAAGAATATTATCAATCTCTTTATTGGTGACTTCTACCTACCCATTGGCTTGAGGGTGATAGGGTGTAGACTTGCGATGGAAAATTTCATACTCACGAACCAAGGCAAAAATGAGCTCAAACGTGAATTATGGTCCTTGATCTGTGGTTATCTCTTGTGGTACACCAAATCTTGTGAAAATATTAGAGTACAAGAAATTTGCTACTTTTGTATATCTGGAATGCTTCAATGCTACCACTTCCACCCACTTGGTGACATAATCGGTGCATACAAGGACATATTCCTTGTTCCTTGATGGCAGATTTATTGGGCCGACAAAATCAAGGCCCCACTTATCAAATGGCTCTATGGAATATTGTGGGTGTAAGGGCATCTCATCAGAGTGTTTAGGGTAGCCCATACGTTGACATTTGGTTCAACGATGAACATAGCATTTACAATCCTTGTGGATTGTAGGCCAATAGTATCCTGCAGTGAGAATCTTTTGGGTAGTCCTCTAAGCAACAAATTTTCCTCTGCATGGTTTTGTATGGCTTGCATGAAGTATATCGAAGACATCATCGTTTGGTACACAATGCCGCATGATATGCTCAATGCTAGTGCAAAAGAGTAATCCATTGATCCATGTGTACTATCCATTGAGTCCAACTAGCTTCCATCATTCCCTCAGAGATAAATGTGGTGGAAACTTTCATGTAACTAGATAGTTTGCAATATTAGCAAACCATGGGCTCCTTGCTGAAATAGCAACGAGGTGTTCATCTATAAATGCATTATCAACTGGAGTAGCTTCATTGTTTGGATGTTGTAATCTAGATAAAAAGTCTGCAACCACATTTTCTCGACTAGGCTTATCAAGTATAGTTAAATCAAATTCTTGGAGTAAAAGAAACCATCTAATAACTCTACTAGCTACCATAGGTTTATTCATTAAAAACTAAATTGCTGAATGATTTGTGTGGAAAAATACTTTATATCTAGTAATATAATTATGAAACTTTTAATTGCATACACAACAACTAAAAACTCTTTTTTAGTTATTGTGTAATTTACCTCATCCCCCATGAAGTTTTTTTTGATGTAGTAGATGTAATAGAAGAGATTATCCTCTTTTTGTCCAAGCACAACCCCCATTTAACAATCTGCGGCATCAGTGTGAATATGAAATCGTAGTTCCTAATTTGGGCCTCTAAGCACTGGTATGGTTACAAGTTTTGTCTTGATGGCCTCGAAGGATTCTTGACACTCAGGTGTCCAAGATAATGCAATGTCTTTAGCTAATAAGGAAAACAAGGGAGAGGCAATCTTGCTGAAATTTTGGATAAATCTTTGGTAATATCTTGCATGATCGAGAAAAATACGAACATCTTTTTAGATAGAAGGTGTAGGCAAGTCATGAATAATTTGAATCTTTTTAGGATCCAATTGGATACCTTTAGAGAAGATGTAATGGCCAAGCACTATCCCTTTGGTCATAAGCATATGGCACTTTTAATGACTCAATGATAAATTGGTATCTATACAACACCTAAGTACCTTTTCTAAGTGTTTTTTAGCCTCTTCATAAGTATTACCATGGACAGTAATATCATCCATATACACCTCAACACAATCATTGACAAGATCCACAAAAAATGCTCAAAACTGCTCTTTGAAAAGTGGTAGGGGCATTACATAGACCAAATGGAAAGACACTATAGGAAAAGGTGCCCCAAGGGAAAGTGAAAATGGTCTTGTACTGATCTTCTAGTGCTATGTGGATCTGGTTGTAACCCCTGAACCCATCCAGAAAAGAGAAAAACTTCTTACCTGCAAGAGTTTCCAATACTTGGTTAATAAATGGTAATGGAAAATGATATTTCTTAGTAGATTTATTCAATGCTCTATAATCAACACAAATTCTCCATTTCCCATTTTTCTTAGGAACCACAACTAAAGGAGAAACCCACTGAATATCTGAAATAGGATATATAAATCTGACATTTAACAGTTTTTGTAACTCCTCAACTATTTCATGCAAGGCATGGTTGAGCCCACGTTGTGGTTTCCTAATTGGAAGACTACCTTCTTCAATGTAAATATGGTGGGTGTAGGTGTCAGGATGAATGTCACACATGTCTTGGTATTCCAAGGAAAATGCATCTTTGTTTGTTCTAAGCATGGCAACAAGATCTTGGATTTGTTTAGGGGTTAATTGTAGATTAATGTTAAGTGTGTGATTAGGAAAAATTTCCATAGCTTATGATTTTGTAGGTGAGTCAATGACTAAGACTTGGGAGGTGGATGGCATATCATGTGAATTTGCAGAAGATAAGAATGAACCATACAAGCAATTATGGGGCAACAACTGATACAACGTGATAAAGTATTGAACAAAACATGAACTACCTACAAATGGAAAGTTCCCAAAAGGACATTGAGTATTTATACTTGAATGGAGGACCATGCTTTCAAAAATCTCATTAAATGTATACCTGTTCTAAAGAAAATTAACAAGAACATTATCCTCAGTAGGTTCCTCCATATCTAAGGCTTTATCAATTGTCAAAATTGGCAATGACTCATCTAATTCACTATCAATCCAAACTGGGTCCTTTGTTTCCAACAAAGGTTGTGCTTGTGAGTATAGAGTCAGTTGTTTCTTGTGCTCTCCATTGGAAATGACCATGTTCCCTGATCAGAAATTAATAAATGCATCTGTGGTTGCCAACCAAGGTCATCCCAAAATCAAAGGGTATCCCCCTAGCTTAATTTTGGCTATAAAATCACAAAATTAGTTGGGTATTCCCATGAATCAATAGAAAGGATTACATCTTCAATCACACCTTTGGGCTTGACCAAAGATCGATCTGCCATTTGAAGAATGGTGAGAGTAGGCCTAAGTCCTTCTAATGAAAATATTTCCTTTGTCTCATTTGTCATAACTTTAATTGAAGCACCCAAATCCACAAGGGTATTAGGAATACTTACTTTACCAATAGATACCTTAATGATAGGACTCCCTGGGTCTGAGTACTTTGGAATGGTTATGTTCCCAAACATAAGATCTACTAACTGTCTGATAACTTGGATGGTCTTCGGGTCTTGTTTCTTCTTTTGGTTCTGAGTACATAGATTGCGAATTGTTTTTCTATAGACGAGAATGCCCTTGATGTCCTATAACAAAGGAATATTGATGTTAACATTGTGCAACTCATTAACAAAATAAAATTCAACTAGAGAGTCCTCCCTTTGTGTTGGTTCAGACTAAAATTGTTTAGGAAAGGGAGGTTCTTTGACTGGCTCTGTTTCTAACTCCTTGTTGATTTTTATGATGGTGGGCCCTTGAAGAGGCTTCCTCAAACTTAACTGAACTCCATCTAGTTCTAATGTATTTATGGGATAGGTGGGGTAACCTGTTGCCTCATTATTATATGTAGGTTGGGTGACCTTATTGTTGGGATTTGGATTCGGTTGGGATGGCATTGATATAGGTCTTGGTGGTTGTGGTGGATGGTTTGTGGGATTAATGGGTTGAGTGACTGATGATGGAAAGGCCATAAGAAGTTGTTGTGCTTGTTGATATGGGTTGATCATAGGAGGAGGTGGAAATTATGATTGTGATGAAAATGGTTGTTGTGGGTATAGTGATGGTTATGGTGATTGTGGCCTCTATGCCTGTTTCCATGGTTGTGAAATATACTAAGATTGTGGTGCCCATTGAGGATATGGGGATTGTTTCCAACCCCCATACCATCCCGGTTGATAAGGATTAGGTTGAATAGGTCTAGAGGTAATATAATTGTTCATCATGTTGGGGTACATTACTCGGGGTGGAAAGGGTCACCTAGGGTCCATGTAATAGACGAGTTCCTCAGAATATTCCATTTTAGGCACCCCTATAGGAAGAGGCTTCAAGGTATAACTTCTGCTAACTTCTAAGGATGAGATGTTTGTTCTATTATAAGGGCAATCTTCATTTCCATTCTTTTTCCTACATGTAGGAAAAAATACTTCTAAGGTCTTTTCTACCTCCTCTTGCTTTCTATGGGTATAAAACATATCTATTTGTTTACCCATGTGACTCAATAAAATCAGTTTTAAGGTCTTCGAGTAAATTAACTATCTCGTGCTTGGTGATAGCTATTGAAGTTCCCACAAAATGTAGTTTTCCTAGATAGTTCCTCCCCGAGGGCTGTGACCTGGAATATTTCCTACAAATATCACAAATATCATCAAATTCTATCTTAGAGATATTCCCTTTACCTATTAAATTTAATGCTTCCATGACATCATCTCTTATGCCTCTAAGAAACAACATTTTAAGAGTATCATCATTCATCCCTTATTGATGAGATCATTGAAGACTGAACATAAAGCATTCAAGATAATCTTCCATGGAATCATCTTCCTTCTATGTCATATGAAAGAGTTCGTTCTAGTTCTCATTGGTTTTACAGTATTCATGATACTTGTCCAAGAACAAATCCCTTATGGCATTCCATGTCTTGATGTTCCTGAGGTTCATGAACTAATGTAGGGCTGCATCCTTCAATGTGGCTAGAAATAGTTTGAGCTTCTGCACATCATTCTGATAATCATAATTGTTGCACAACACATCAAATTCAAACAAAAACATGTCAGGATCCTCAGTAGAAAGGCCACAAAAAATAGGTAAAGTTGAATGTGGAATATTCTTCATAGGGGCATCTCACTTCGGATATGTGATAGGAAACTGAAAAGTAGCCGTATTATTGTTGGCCAATTCCCTATTACCGTTGTTGTTGTTATTGGGATCCATGGTGTCTAATGCCCAAGGAGTAAAATAGGTTCTAAATGGCTCATGGGTTTCTTTTGAGAATGTACCAGCTTTAGCCCCGTAAGACTCTTGGAAAAAAATTTCAACCTTTTTTGCATAATATCTCAGAAGATCTTGGATGAGTATTTGTGGGTGTTTGAATAATAGTGGTCTCAATAGCACACTTCTCAAGATCATGTTTGGGTAATTCTAATGATTGCAATGTAGCTTTTAATTTCTCATGACCTGAGCTACCTCTTTCAATGGGTGATTTTGACTTATCTTGTGATTCTTCGGGTTGTGGATCCTCAATGGATGGTTTTGATTTTTTTTTGGGTTTTTTGGGTTGTGAAATACTCCCGTTTTCTTTTCTAATGAATCTTCCTCTACTATCCCTACTACAATTCATGCACCTAAATGACTTGTAACAACACAAATTAAGAGCACTCACCTAAACAAGGTTGACAACTGTATATGCTTTCTTCAAGACGCATTGGTCCTAACTTACTTTACTAAAAATGCAAGCCTTTAACATCATTCCCTAGCAATGGTTCCAAAATGATTGGATTAAATTGTGGCTTAAAGTACTCTTGAAATAGATTTGATTTGATCTTTAGAAATGGCCTCCTCAGTTCATTCCAAAGTGTCAATCTGGGAACATAGACTTTTGAACCATGTTGTGGCAATATGCCGAAGGGCTACAATTAATAAACCAAGGATTGATGGATGCAAACTAATGTAATTTTATTTTGAATAGAATTCTGATTAGAAAACTTCCTGTCACCTGTGTGACAGGCATCCATGAAGAAATAGTTCTAAAATAGAAAGAAAATTACTGACATACAATAGGAAAAAAATGAAAATGTTTATATAACAGATCAAAAATATTCCTCAAAACAAGATGAACAGAAATAAGGTTAAAAAATTGAATGTAAATATGCTTTTAGCATCAATTAACTCATAATGACTTTATCAATTGATATCTAATTTGCTATTAATACTAATAATAAGTGGTAGGTGAATTATATACGTAGATAGATATTAAATAAACCAACACATATTACACTAGCAAGTATTAGATAAATCAATACCGATTAATACTTTTGTAGAAATGGATTATGCAGATAAAGGATTGAACAAACAATACAATAACAAAATTAATTGAATAACTTATAAAATCAGAACACACATTAACACACACACAATCCTAATGCAATGATCACCAACAACTGAGGAAGTGGGCGTTTCCTTTGCTGGTTATTGAATGATGAAACTCACAAACCCAAAATTCCTCCATGATAGCTTTCATTCATCTGAATTACACTAATAGAGTATAGATTTAAAAAATCACCAAAGTCTGATTTCAATTATGTATATGTATATGCAGTTTCAATGTACACACATATATATACATATTGTAGCTACCTATAATACTAACAGTCCTTTAGATGTAATCGAATAAGCATTTTGGTTGTTGGTGGCTTTCAGCCAACAACCATTAAAAGATAATAAAAAATAGTTTAGAGTCTTTAACAGTATTATGAGAACAACATAACAACTTAGAACAAAATTGCTAATCTTGATGAATAGAACCAAAATGACAAAATGAATTCAGTAGCTTAGTCATCCCTCCATCGATGCCCTTCATGCTTTTTGTCAACCATTAAACACTACCTATTTCCAAAATCACAAAGATAGTTAGCAATAGTCAACAAATTGGTATTTTCACTAGTTTTTACCTTTCCTTCTATTTCATAAAATACCTTCAGTTCATTAACAAAAAATGATAGGAATGATAGGAAACACTAGGAAAAATGACAAGGGTTAAAGAAAATAATAGGTGAAATAATAGCATGTTTTTCCCCCATTAGAATCTTGATTGGGTACTGCCCTTTTTGCATATATTGTGTCCAATTAGTCACCCACGACTTGTTCAACTTGAATTGGTTTGTGTAGGCCTAGTCGGTTTCTTCCTCTACCAAGGAGATTAACTCTTGAGCAAGGTATTCACAAAGACCTTTTCCTTGAACCAACTTGGTTGGTCTAATATGTGCATCATATTCTAGGATCTTGGTGATCCAGTTGGCCCTCTTATTAGTTATTTTTCCCTTAGTGATATACTCCCAAACATTGGGATGGGCGACTAGAATGGTGATTTTGTTGGCTGATACCAGATGTCAAAATTCTTCAAGATTTTAATAATAGAAAAATCCTATTTATCAACAAAGTTTTACCTAGCCTCATATCTTTTGAGAGTCCTAGAGTGGAATGCGATTGGATGCTCTCTGCTATTTTCTTCATCTTTTTGGTTGAGCACTGAAGCTATGTTGTGTTGGATATTGTAGACGTAGAGAAAGAAATCCTTGGAGAATTCTAGGTTAGCTAACATTAGGGCCATAGAGATGGATTCCTTTATTTTCTCAAAAGTTATCTTTCCTTTATGGGTCCATTTGAGTATTAGATTCATTTTTTAGCATCAGTGTGATAGGTCTAGTGATGCCTACGAAGTTTGAAATGAACCAACAAAGTCTGAAATGAACTAGATAAACAAATTAATCTTCCCCAAAAAAAACTATAGCCCCTTCTAGTTAATTGGTAGTGGTAGCTCCATTATATATTTTACCCTTTCAGAATCTATCGCTGTTCCTTCCTTTGATACCACAAAATCGAGTAGCTTACCTTGGGGCACTCTGAAAAACACATTTTTTGGGTATGAAGGAAATCTTGAACTATTGACATTTCTAGATGATCAAAATGATCATCCTTTGATTTTGAAAAGACCGTTAGGTCATCCAGATATATTAGAATAATATGATTAAGGAAACCTCAAAAGCGATATCCATTGCTCATTGAAAGATCACACTAGTATTGGAGAGTCCAAAGGGAATTTTTGAGTATGTGAATGCTCGCCACTTAGTAGTGAGCATTGTTTTAAGGTAATATCCTTATTTGACATAGACCTCATTATAACATGAAAAACCATCAAGCAACGAGAACATTTCCGATCTGACCACAGTCTGCAGAATTTGCTCCATTGATAGAAAAGGGTAGTGATCTTTTAGTGAGGCTTTTTTAAATCCCTAAAATCCATAGAGAACCAAATATTGCCATTCTTTTTTCAAATTGGCACAAGCTTAGACACTTAGGCAGAATTTTTAATTGACTATTTGATCCTTGATTCAATTAATTTGGTGAGCTCTTGTGCCATCAATGCATTGACCTTTAGGTTGACTAGCCTTTTTTTTTTTGTTAGATAGGCTTTAAGTCTTCAACTAAGTCAAAATAATGCTAAATTATGTCAAGATTGTATCCTATGAGATCATCATAGGTCCAAGCTATGACCTCATCATATCTAGAACATAGCCCTTTTAATCTCTCTTTGTCCTTCTATGGAATGTCCCTTTTGACCTTTAATTTTTTTCCATTTTTGACATCGAGATCTTCAAAGTCTTTCTCATCAGTAGTGAACCTTTGTTGCTATTTGTCACATCCTCATAGTGAAAAATACTTTCAAGAGACATTAAAGCTTGAGGGAGCTTATTGCATTTTAATTGGATTGGTTTCCCTTCAGATGTCTCTACTTTGGATTATGAATGGTCAAGAGCTTTTCCTGATTTCTATAAAAAAGTGATGATCTAAACATTGTCTACAAACACTTGCCAATTCTGATCATTTTTGGAAATTGTCGGTCGGATGATGATTTGTACTGCATTTTTCTATGTTGCTAAATCAAAAATTGGTTTAAATTGTGAACCAATCGAAGCCATCCGATTACCAACATCATTCTAGAAAAGTGGGATAACCTGAATGTTAAAAACCATAAAACTCTTAATCAGATCCCATAATCTATGTCTATATGACTTCATTCTTACATTTTTGGTAGTCACTTTCCTATGAACTTGACGTACAACCAACTCTAAATCTTTGAATGCTTGTATTCTCTTTACGACCATCCATTCTGTGAGGAAAAAACCATGGACCAAGGCTTCATATTCCACATCATTATTTGAGCATGAGAACTAGAAATGAAAAGCTTTGAGGGTCTATGATCCTATTAGGGATATTAGTTGAACACCTTCTCCAAAATTGGCTTTGTATTTGGCGCCATCAAAATATAATGTCCATAGAATATTGTCACCCAAACCATTAGGCTCTTCCCATTCTTTTACCAATTTTGCGAAGACTTGGTCATCATCAAAGATCACATAGGTGCCTAACTTGGTAGCATGGAAGTTTCTGAACAGGTTGGAGTCAATAAATCAGTTGAGGAGGACCTCTTCTTTGGGGTTCTGATTGCTTGTGTCTTCCTCATATTCTAACATCTCTACATAATACATATCCCTTTGTGAGAAGGACTATGCATTGCTTCAAAGCATAGGACTGCATTGTCCACTATGTGTTCTAGATGTAAGGATTCAGAAAGGATCTTCATGTTTGTCCCATGCTTGGTTTACAAAATTAGGTGACCAATCAAGCACTAAATATCTGCCAAGTTTTTTTGTAAATTCTCTTGAAAGGCACATCTCGAATACTGGGGGGATGTCTATCACAACTATTTCTTGCATGACTATTTGGCTCGCACATGAGAAGAGGATAAAATATAGATCTTTGATGTGACCAACAGTCAAAAATTTCTTCCATCTAATTGCATGATTCCTTTCTGAAGAGGATCTCATACTTGAGTTTTAGGGCATCGACCACTTGTTTAGGCATGACCGTAGTACTAGCTCCTAAATCAATCATGTTATTATGTAAAAGATTATCTTCTACAATAAGTGTTAAAAATAAAGGTGTGGGATTTGGCTTGCTTACCTCTTTCTCCTATGCATCATCCACAACATTCACATAAGTCATGGCTCTTGAAGGTTGGGGGTCCGATGCGAGCCCTTTGTCTTTAACTCAATATCACGTGGTGGAATCACATACGTTCACGGTGTTTGTTCTTCCTCTTTAACACTTCCTAGAGCAACATCTTTTGTTCAAGAATGGATATTACATCCCACAAAGATACATGAGTGGGCACATTCTTTAATTGTTCAACCACATTGAGAATTCTCATTGCAGGGGTCTTGGGTTTAAATGGTGGTATCTCTCTCATCTTCGGGAGGAGTTGTTTTGATGTGAGTGGATTTGACACTTTTTCCATCTCCTTTTTTGGAAATGGCGAAACTTGCGACTGTTGAGTAGGTCAGGTGACGACTTGCGAAGCTTTCTTTTCTTGTGGTTGTGGTTGACGTAGTTACAGATGCTATGGAGCTTGTTGAACGTATTCTCCAATGAGCCTTCTTTTAGACCTTGTATTATAGTATGATTGTACTTGTGGGGCACTAGTCGTAAGAGCATCATTTGCAAATACTATGTCCTCTTCCTCCATCTATCATAAAAGTTCTTGGTCCAATGCAATATCCAACTCTTGTTCTAAAGAAATTCCTTGTGTTTGCACTCTAAAGCGGGCATCCTCCATTTTGGGAGAATGATATTCTTTCGTACTTGAGAACACGCCCTAGCTTCTCTACTCTGTTATTTTCTATTGCAAATTTCCCCTTAGTTTTGAGGCATATGCCTATCATTATACAAGAAGCACCATGCATTCTTGTTCCCTACCAAGTTATTTTGGCTTGAGACTAAATATTTTCTTAGATTGCTATTAACAGCCTAAAGTGGCATGGTAACTAAGACTATTTGGTTTGTGGATGCCAGTTGTTGACCTCCTCCTTTCAAGGCTCCTTGGTACATGCTCTGTTGATAAGATGGCCTTCCTCAATAGGTATATGTGGCTTACTTCAAAGGTGCTACTTGCTATCATCAGATGAGGACTAGCTCATTAGAAAAGGACCACATGATATTCTTCATATCATTGATGTATGTTGCTAGTGAAGAGGAGCCTAACATGCTCAGTTGCACAATGGGGTATACATACATGGATGGTGGTATAGTTAATGTGGTTACTTATAGAGTAAAAGTGCTCAGAGTAATTTTGTCCTGGGGGCCACCAAATATTTCTACGAACACAGGCATTGGTGGATGTGGTGGAAGCTTCTTGGCATTGATTAGACTATTCTATGCATGCATAACTAGATCATATGCATCAAGTAGAATATCTCCTCCCATAGAGGTTATAATGACTGTGATGTCCAAATTGAAAGCCTTTAGGTAAAACATAAATTCAATCATGGCTAGAGGCCTAGCGGTGACATGAATTCTTTGCTAGGTTTTGTGGAACTTGGTGTTGAAGTCGCTCATGGCCTCCTTGAGGTCCCTTTTGATAGTGATTAATTGATGCAACAATGAGGAGCAATCTCCCTTTTCTGAAAAATGATCAAATAACCTCTCTCTGAGCTAATCCCAAGAGCGGATAGAACCAAAAGCTAGAGAGCTATACCAATCCTAAGTTTTTCCCTTGAAAGATGCAAACAATAACCTAAGAGCAATATTTTATTCCATTATGTTATGTAATCTACATACCTCTGCTATATCTTGTAGATGTTTGGAGGAGGTTTTGAAATCCTCCCTGAAAAACTTTGGGATGGCTTTGAGGGAATTGGTGGGTATGGTAGGCCATATGTCTTGGGGCGTAGGTGATTGTAGCTGACTATCACTATCCCAGGTTATAAAATCTCTAGGAGTAGGGGCAACTAGATGAGCCATATAAAATAGATTCCTATGGATAGGGTATACTGGTATTCTGATTTGAAAAGTTTGACCTCTTGGTGGAGTAGATAAAGCTTTGGATATTGGGCTAACACTTCTTTCCCTATTGCTCCTTATAGGTGATACAAAAATTATAAGTATTCTTCTCTTTGATATCGAGGCAGGTAACTAGGAGTACTGGAAATGGCCTCTTGAGGATGCTCTTGTTTAGATTATGGGCATAAAATTTTCAACCTCTTTTCTTGGTTTGATTTTAAAAAATATTTATAATGTCTAATTAGACATTCAATTTTTTTTTATGTCCCACTAGGCATGCTAGAAAAAAACTGTTGATCATCAAAGATTGTGCCTCTCTGATAGTCTTATGACAAATTTAGTGTGTGGGGGACCAATTTCTGCCTCACTTAATAACCTTCGAGGTTTTTATATAAATTCAACTCTTCTTTGTGTTGGGGGGAAAAGGTAGAAAAAAATGTGAATAAAACATGAAAATAGTGATGCACCAAAGCTCTTACAACATTTCAAACCTCAACTTATTTCCTATGAATGATATGGTAGGCATAGAATTTCGCAGACCCTTCATTGTTGGGAAGAGAATGAGCAACAAAGGTTTAGTAAAATCATATTATAGTCTTTCAAATATCCCCATGGGAAGCACCCATTAAGAACCAATCATAGGGGGTTGGGGCCCTAGCTCGGTTGGCTAAATCTTTCCTGTTGCAGGAGGTTGGTCACGAGGTCTAGTCTCCCCCACCCCCGTGGTACCGGAGGGCGTGTCGCACCAGCGCCGCCGGTGACGTTAAAAAGTTTATCACAAACATAGAAAATCATACATAGGAAAACTCTACAAGTTAACAAAAATATCCAAAAATTTATAGAAAATCCTTTCTCCCTTTACGGCATAATATGTAAAATAACAAATTTTACAGAAAATGGAAAAGTTAAACAAACATAATCCAATTTTTGAAAGCTACCATTCAACATAGAAGCTTAACAACTAGAACCTATGACAATGGGGGATAAGGTGAGTAAGTGCTATCACACCCACTTTCAAAGATATTCCATTCAAGGATAACCCTAGAGATCTCAATGCAAAAGAGAAAGAAATCTTGCAATAGGGCTATCCTAGGGACTGGATATGATCTATTGAGGGTTTCACCACCAAGTTTAGACTTGGAAAAATAAATGAAATGTAAAATCCTAATTAAATGCAATGATCTACAAGATGACATTTAAATGCTAATGAAACATAATAGAAAATCAATGAGATAAATAGTGTACACCTGTGAATCTGGAAGTGACAATTTATAATGCTGAAACACTAAATTTTTGAACTTTTCAACCAACTGGGACTCATTCGTCAACCTAGGAAAATTAGTCCTAGATTTGGTTTCTACATAGGAGACTATTTCGAGAAAAAGGGTATCATAATCTACAAACAGATCTAGAAAATAGCTATAGTGGGACTCATTCGCCACTTTGGGTGAATCAATCCCATTTCACTTTTTTGAGAATTAAAAGTCCCGATTTTCACTTCAACACCTGCTCTACCCTTCCAACTTGTGTTCTGGATTTGAATATGAGAAAAAAACCTTTAAAAAAAATACAACTTTATTTTATAATGAGGGGTTATTTGTTGGGAATAAGATTCCTTTTAGTTAAAATCATAAACATATTTCATGTATCTCCTAAGTCCTTGGTGTAAACACCTAAATTAGGACAATTACATTTGTCCAAATTTGTCCCCTTTCGTCTAAATATCCTCTTACTTGCATTAATTAAGTAATATTACTATTATTTAATTAATACCCCTAAAGTCCTCTAAATCCCTAAAGTATCTAGTTAAATAATTAAATACCTTATCCTTTATTCCCATTTTACTCAAAAGAATTAAATAAATAATACATTTATTTAATTCCTCACATGTCACATCCCCCATAATCTTCACTTAATCCTAATCCACCTCCTAATCCTATCATTAGGTATGTGCACATGTCTAATCCATGATTAGGATGTGTCACATCCTTCAACTTTTTCAAGTTGGCTCATAATCTTCATTAGCCACTAAATGTCTTCTAATCATTGTTTAGCTAGTCTAATCAATCCCCTTTGGTCAACTCTCCCCATTCCCCAAGAAATTTTTAATTCCTTTTTGTCTTCCCAAGGTCCTCTCATGGAATTTTTAATTCCACTTACAATCCCCATGTCCTTCCCAATGGAATTTATTTATCCCTCCAAGATTCCCCTCTTCCCCATAAAGGTTGTTGAGAAATTCTAGAACTCCTCACTTGTCACATCACTCACATGAGGACAAGTACTTTAATTTTTGAGGACCTTTCCTTATCCACAAGGTATTTCTCATCATGTGAATTTAAAATTCACATTTATTCTTCCAATGTTCCCCTCTTCCCCATAAAGGTTTTTGGGAAATCCTAAGTCCTCTCACTTGTCACCATCACTCTCATCCCAAGGTACTTGTAAGTATCTCCACCTCACCTGTCTTTCTCCACATCACATTTTCTCTTGACATCTCATCTTCCACACGGCAAGATGTGAGGGATTGTGAGTCCTCAACTCACCACAACCCTTCATGTTGCCCATGCTGGAAAATATTGACCGTTCAAATCCTTAGAGGTATTTCCCCTAAAATAGAGGATTTTTGGCTTCACTTTCTTATAACACATTTTCATTCAAGTCTTCAAGAAACTTCAAATCTCCCAAGCATTCATACTCTCATCCAACATTGTTGCATCCTACAACTCTTGCACTCATTTTGTTCATCTATCCAAATACCCACATCTCTCATTTGAATCCTCATCTCATCCTCATCATTTTGCATCCACTTTTAGCACTATTTCCATCAAGGAGCACACATTATCAACAATCAAAGGGAAAACAAAGGAAAAACTCACACAATGTATAATTATTTATTTTCTTTATCTATATTTTGTTTGAGTTAATGTATCCCAATCTTGAGGTGTAAAGTGTTGTTCCTTCTTTTGCACTCAATTTTGCATCATTTAGGATAGGTAAATTTCATTGATCACATTTCTGTGTTTGTAAAGTAAGCTATTGATGTATCCAATCCCCTTGCATCATTTGTAAATCTTGGGTGATGAGAAATCATAGCTTACTTTGTCCTTTGTGTTGCCAAAGGGGAACAATATCATTGAAAGCTTTTCCCTTGCACTTCGTGTGAGCTTAGGGAGTAGCCGAAAATGGTTAGTGTCCTCTTTTTAGTGGGACCTACTTAGGGATTTATCCACCCCAATGGACAATCCCAACCACTCATACCGACATAGTATACAAAGGGGGGAGAGCCAAAGCTATACCCCAATCCAATCACGTCATGTTTGGTGGAGTGTTGAAGCTAGGGTGATACCTAGATAGAGATGAAGAGTTGGTCTAAGCCTTCAGTATCTTGCTGGGGTTCCTGACTCATGCCTGTGATGGGTTGGTGCTCATGGTTGTGCCTCATGTATCACACATATATCGAGGACTCCCTATTTTCCTTGTTTAGCCTAGTTAGAGGACTGTGTTGGCCATACTCTTCATACTAATATTAAGATTGTGCTATTTAAACTCTTTTTTTGTGTGTGAAACTAGTGAATTTCTATCTAGTCAAGTTAGCCTTACCTTATGCTTGTTCTCTGGTGTGTTTTTGGTCCTTTTCCATAGCTATTTTCATCCAAGTCAAGTTCAAGTTTGTTGAATAGTGGCGAACCTTCCTTGAATAGGGGAAAACCTTCCTTGAAAAGGGGCGACCTTGCCTTCTGCCTCAATCATTTCTTAGCCTTTCTCTGTCAAAATTTTCCATTTTTCACTAAATAGGTGACCCTTCCCTAGAGAGGGGTGACCCTACCATAAATAGGGGAAAACCTTCCCTGAATAGGGGCGACCCTGCCTTTTACCCAAGCCACTATCAGTCAAACAACCTATTTCACCAACTTGGGTAAACCTGCCCCTAACTTGGGTGAACCTGCCCTAACTTGGGTGAACCTTCTCCCCAAACAACTAATCTCACCCTCCATTTAGCCATTTTGAGCATTCTCTTCCCTATTTTGAGCATCCTTCTCCTCGTTTCGAGCATCCTTTTGCTCATTTGGAGAGTCTATTTACCCATTCCAAACATTCATTCTCTTGTTTTGAGAATTTTTTCATCCATTTCGAGCATCTGTCTCCTCGTTTCAAGAGTTAGTCTCCCCTTTTGAGCAATCATTTTCTCATTCTAAGCATCTTTTTGTCCATTCTGATTAATCATTTTTTCATTTTGAACATTCGTTCATCCATTTTAAGCATCCATCTCCTCATTCCGTGAGTGAGTCTCCCCTTCTGATCATCTTTTTACTTGTTCTGAGCATTCGTTCATTCATTCCAAGCATTCATCTCCTTGTTCTGAGCATTTGTCTCTCCTTCTGAGCAATCATTTACTTGTTCCAACCATCCGTTAATTCATTTTGAGCATTATTCTCCTTGTTTCGAGCATTTGTCTCCTCATTCTAAGCATCTGTCTCCCCTTTCAAGCAATCATTTACTTGTTTCGAGCATCCATTCATCCATAATGACCATTTGTATCGTCACTCTGAGTATTCATTCATCCATTCTAAATATCTGTCTCCCCATTCTGAACATCCATCTCCCCATTCCAAACATCCGTCTCCCCATTCCAAGAGTTTGTTTCCCTGTTCCAAGGGTCTGAAACTAGATAGGTGAGCCTACCGAGTGAAGGGGAAAACCTACCCAATAGATAAGCGAATTTTCCTAGTGGATAGGTGAACCTTCCCAACAGATAGGTGAACCTGCCAAGTGGATAGGAAAACCTGCCTAGTAGATAGGAAAACTTGACCAGTAGATAGGTGAACCTAACCTTAATCTACTCATTTGCACCTCCTGCTCATCCGTAATCTACATTTTGATCCATCTGCATCATTCATTCACCTTAGAGCATCTCTAGGTTACATATCCTTCATCATTTTATCAATCCAAATCCCATGAACTTCGTTTTAGAAGTTATTATCCAAATTGGCCTAGGTGTCTGAATCTGATAGTCATCAACAACATCTACTTAGGATTATCATCCATCCTGAGTCAGTCAATCATCATTCAGCTCAATCAATCCACTTTCAATCTCAAGGGTTGTTCGGTGCTGCAATCATCTATTTATCCTTTAATTCAATCAATCAATATCTTAAGTCACTTAGGGTAATCTCTGAACTTGGCTTAGAATCCCTTTCATCATCCTATCTGATCCATAATTCAATCTTATCAATCATTTCATCAATCGACCTTATCCAATCTAATCCAACCACATCCTTATCAAATCACCCAATCAATCTACTTCCATCTTGAGGTAGATTCGGGGTTGTAATCATCATGTGGTAATCCAATCCCATTGCATCATCCAATCATCATAATCTGAGCTTCAATTCAATCCTAATTTGAGCTTTAATCCAATCTCAATTTGAGCTTAACATAAATCTCGATTTGAGCTTAACATAAATCTCGATTTGAGCTTAACATAAATCTCAATTTGAGCTTAACATAAATCTCAATTTGAGCTTTAGTCCATTTTGCATCCAAGATCTTCTAATATCAAAGAAAATCCTAAGATCTATTCCTCCATCTTCTTCCAATCCATCCTATTTCCCACCTTTTTGATCCATATCCCTCTAATCTAACATCATGAATCCTTATCCTCCATCAATGCACCCAAAAATAGTAGTTAAGGGGAATCCTAATTACGTTGATGATGATAACGAGAGTTTGGTTGATCAAGAGGAATATGACACAAATCCCCTTGATGCTATCATTTTTAGTAAGATTTCCCAAATTTCTTTCCAAAATCCAATTACCTCTTCAAGCTATCCTGTTACGTCTTCATCCATGCCTAATAATTCTCCTTATGCTACCTTTGAGAATGGATATCCATTGTATTCCCCTTCTGCATATTCAACATATCCTTCATCTACATCTTTCTATTAGCCAACGTCCACATCTTTTTATCCCAATCTACCATCCCAATCTAATCTACCATACCAATACTCTTATTACAATCTCCCATCCATGTCCCCCTATCATAATCCTCCTTACCAGTCTACCCATCCTAATCCAACATCCACACCTTTTTATCTTAATCCTACACCCCCATCAACCTATCCTAATCCAACATTCACACCTTCTTATTTTAATCCTACATCCACATCAACCTATCCTAATCCAACATCCACATCTTCCTATCCTAATACACCATCTATGTCAACCTATCCTAATCAAACATCCCAATCTTTATGTCCTTATCAATTATCCCAATATCTCTACTAGAATCCCCCACCCGCATCTTCTTATCCTAATCCATCACCTGCATCCTCTTGTCCCAATCTACCAGCCACATCTTCCTATCCTAATCCACCATCCCAATCTTCCCAACCAAATCCTGCTCCCCACTATCCTTACTACAATCCACTAGTCACATCCTCTTGTTCTAATCCACCATCCATGTCCTCCTATCAAAATTCACCATCCCAATATCCCTACCTTAACCCTCCATCCAATCCTAATCCTCCACCTACTCTTAGTCTTCCATCCAGTCCCATTCCTCCGTCTAATCCTAGTCCACCAATCCATAACCCTAATCCTCCACCAATCTCTACCACCCCAACTAAGCCTATAGTATGCATGATTCTCACTCTAAAAGTTCTCCAAGGACTCATAACAAAGAAGACATCCCCAAATCCACACCTTGAAGTTGTGGAACCATGCCATCCCAATCCATCATCCATGGTCACTAGTGATGAGACCCTTCTCCGTACCACACTTATCATTGATGTTACCACCCCCAACACCACTCAAACTATTGAAACCATTAAACCCACCGAATCCATCAAACCCCAATCTCCTACCTCGAGAGCTGTCGATTCCAACGAAGACACCCAAATCTAATCCACTCCTTCTACTCCTAGATCCACCCAATCCAACAAAGAAACCCAAGTCCAATCCACTCCTCCCACTCCTAGTAGCACCAAAATCCATCCCCGTGAACTTCATGAATCCTCCATCCTTCCATCTCTCCTAGTTGAGGAGTCCCTTCAACACTTCATCATCATGCCACCCGCACAAGATGATTCATGCCAAGATCTTTATCCAAAGCATTCCAACTTATCCCCTCCTTCACACCAAGAACCTACCATCCTATCTACCCCAACTTATAATCATAGTCCCCTTTGCATTCCATCTCATGATCCCTTTGTCACTATAGATCCAATCACTCCATCTCATGATCCCTTATCACCCTCTTCCCCAACTCAAGATCACAATCCCCCATCCATTCCATCTCATGATCCCCTTGTCACTCAAGATCCAATTACTCCATCACATGAGCCCTTATCACCCACTGCCATAAATATAGATCCTATCATATCACCTAAACCCTCTCCTAACCTCTTACCACTCACTCCTCCCGATCATGATGTTGCTATCCCATCATCTCCATCTCATGATCCTCCATCATCACCTAAACCTACTATCCCTGCATCACTTCTATATCCCCTTGGTACTCTCACATTCCTCCATGGTGGTCTCCTTGTAGAAGAAAAACACAACATATATACCACTCATCCTCCTCCACCTAATAATAGATTTGCATCATTCTTCTAGAATAACAAAAAACCTATCATAGATCAAATGCTCAAGAGCATGCACTATCAAGGAAAAGGTTTTGGCCTTCATGAACAAGGTATTCTAGAGCCCATCTAGGTCAAAGAACACTCCTATATGCAAGGTATTGGATGTACTAGTCATGACTCACAATCCAAGAATGTTGGTACAACCTCCACACATCTTCCATGATACTCTTCTAAGATCATAAGAGGATCCTCCCATCACTCCACTAGATCATTTGTTGTTATCCCCCCTCCTAAATCGTATAGCATCAAAACAACCATCCATATTCCTCCTTCATCTACTCCATCCATTTTGGGTTCTTATGTCCCTTCATCCACCATCTCCTATCCTTCATCTATTTTGGGTCCTTATGTCCCTCCATCCACCATCACACATCCTCCAGGTACTAAGTCCATTTGGGCCCTTATACCACACAATCACCTCCTCCATCCCATCCTATTCATCCTTTCATGCATCCATCACCTATCCTTGTCACCCATCATAAACATCTCACTCTCATGTCCCCTAATCAGGATCAACAAAGGCCTGCACCTCTACATCCTCCATCCACATATCATCCCCAAAATCCTACCTCAATCACTTCACACATGGGCTCTTAATAACTCGCATGGAATTTGATGCTTGAGTCCTTAAGTCATCTACTTATCACATGTATTCTCCACCCAATTATCTACATCCCTATCGTTATCCATTTCCATCCACATTCTATCCAATGGTGAAAACTTGGAAAACAAGCACCTTGGATAAGTACCATGATGAAAACTTGGCAAACAGGCATCATGTGTAAATCCCCCATCTAGCTTACTTTTTCCCTTGGGGGAAGCTTCCTGTTATGCATCCCCTCCATACATCTCCTTGATCTAACCTATCTTACACATCCTACTTGTCATATCCCATTTATCTCCAATCCCTCCATCCTCCTTGTGATCATGATATAGATAGGGGAAAACATCTATACATTCTTTGGACACCTCTTGGAATGCACCCCCTTCATCCATATATTATTGTATCATCCTCCATTTATCTCCTTTATCTTCCCATCCACTCATCTTCCATCCCTCTTGCCTCATCACACATGACATATCTAGAGTGGGGGAATCTACTTCCTTTGTGACATAGTCCTTGGAGACATCATTCATTGATCTTATCATCCTTTTCCATCTCCCCATACTTATCTTACCATCCCTCAAACTGAAAATCCTTTTCCATCTCCCCATTCGTGTCTTCATATCCATCCATCTAAACAATCCCTTTCATCTCCCTATCCTTATTTCCTTACCAATCAAAAAAATCCTCATCATCTCCCCATCCTTATCTTCCTATCCATCCCTACCCATCCAAAAATCCTTTTCATCTCCCCATCCTTATCTCCTTATTCATCCAAATAATCCCTTCCATCTCACCATCCTAATCTTTCTATCCATCATAGTATCCCTTTTCATCTATCCATATGGTAACCTTTTCATCTCCCCATCCTTATCCATCTACCCATCCATCATAGCCAATCCCTTCCATCTTCTAAATCCTTACCTTTCCATCTATCCATCTAGTAACCTTTTCCCCATCCAAATTTGTATCTATTTATGCATCAATTTTAGCATCTTTCCATCTCCTTATCTTTATCTATCCATCCCTTCATCTTTATCCTCATCCCTTTCTCATAATACCTTGTCATTGGTATCTGGCTATAGGCTTCCTCCCTCATGCAATCCCATTCCATCTATCTCATCGTGATCACTACCACTTCTTTCACACATCTTTCCAATGTCCTATCACTTCTCATCACTCATATCTTCATCGTATCATCCTCCTAAGTCATTTTGATTATTTGGATCATTATCCCATCCCTGAGCTTTGTGTGATCACAATCATCCTATCCTATCCACTAGGTCTATCTTGTCTCATTGTATCGATCCCATAATTTTATCCATTTATCTTTTTCATCTCACCATCCTTTATCCATTTCCCATCTTTACCCTTTTTTGAACTACATTTCCCCCGCACTTTCACGTAGGTAGGGTCGATCATTTGATCTACCCCTAGGGCTGCTTTTGTCTCTCTAGTCTTTTTCATCCATGGTCATTCGTCAATATTTTATCAAACTACGAGGGCTTTGCGATTTCACTAGAAAAGGCTAATATTTGATTGGCCCCTAAGCCCCTAGGTCATTTGGGTGTGTCATTCTTGTGTCTTGTTATCACATTGTGTCATCAAGTATGTCCCTATCTAGCCAGTTCTTAACAAACGAGATTTGTGCTGGTATCATCAGATTCAGTTAGTTTTGATTATCCTGCATCATATCGATCTTTTAGTTTAGTATCCATCTTTGTCCTCAACAGGATGCATCCTTCCTAACAGACCTCATCAATCCCTTCCACCCTTTTGATCCTATGGTAAAGGACATTTGAAATTTATTGTGATCTTTTGATACTTTCAGCTTTTGTTTATCATTTCAGCTCCCTATCACAACTTGTCAAGGCTACCATGATCTCTCATATTGTGGTGTGTTTTTATCAGTTAACATAGGGGCATACCTTGATCTTTTTTGCTTTGTTGTTGTTTTCCTGAATGTCCCACGTGGTACCCACCAAGATCTTAGAGGTATTGTGTTATGCTAGGGCATCCTTTTTTTCTTGTAGTTATCCCAATACCTGGCCCGACCAAAATCATGACGACTTTGGGGTGTTGGGGTAGCCTCCTTATTTGTTGTGTTTGTTTTATGCATTATCCATGAATTGAGCTTGGTTCTTCATACCCTAGCATCTTATGTCTTATGCTATAGTAAAATATAGTGCTTCCAAAATGAAAAATTGCATTAGGATTGCATTTCATTTTCCATTCCATTGCATTACATGTATCCTCCATCCCTTCTCTAGCCAACCCATGATTTTGGTTGTACAAACATTCATCCCTTCATCTCCCTTTCTTCTCAAGATTATCCTTATCTCTTCAATCTTCTTAGAATAATATAGACTGGTTATTCTAAGCATCTTGTCCCCCATAATTTTTATTCCTTTCATCAATATCACATCTCAATCCAATCCTCATCCATTCAATCTAGCATGAATCATCTAACCACATCCTTGGATTGTTCCCAACCTTGCTACAAGCCTTGATCCAATCATCATCATCATCGTCATCATCATCGGGATGTATCCTTCCCTATCCTTTGGTGTTGTTTTGGGACTTATCCTTCCCTCATCAACAACACTTTCATCATCATCATCGAGATGTATCATTCCCTATCCTCATTTTGTTATGGGATATATTATTCCCTCATCAACAACACTCCATCCATCATCAACCCATTTTAGCTTATAGCTTGACTAGGGAAACATAACCTTTGTCCTTAAATCCATTTGTGATTCCCAATCTCCTATCACTTATCATCCTCTCTTATACATAACTTTGTATCATCTTCCCCATCCACTCTCGCATCATCTCATCCATTTGAAGAGAACATGCATGTTCTCTTAAACCCACATGTCCTCTTGAGGGGGCATCCTTAATTCCTAATCTTCATCTTCACCCCCATCATCTTTCTTCCTAGTCACTCCTTTGAATCATTGGGGCATATTTTCCAATCTAACCATCTTCTTCTTGGTCTATCTTTTAATCGTCTTTGAAATGATGCTACTTTGTAACACCATCTCAAAGAGGGACAAAATGTAGAAACCTACATTTGGACACTTAAATTTGTCCAAATTTGTCCCCTTCCATCTAAATATTCTCTTACATTAATTAAGTAATATTACTATTATTTAATTAATACCCCTAAAGTCCTCTAAATCCCTAAAGTATCTAGTTAAATAATTAAATACCTTATCCTTTATTCCCATTTTCCTCAAAATAATTAAATAAATAATACATTTATTTAATTCCTCACATGTCACATCCCCCATAATCTTCACTTAATCCTAACCCTCTTCCTAATCCCATCATTAGGGATATGCACATGTCTAATCCATGATTAGGATGTGTCACATCCTCCAACTTTTGTAAGTTAGCTCCTAATCTTCATTAGCCACTAATTGTCTTCTAATCATTGATTATCTAGTCTAATCAACCCCCTTTGGTCAACTCTCCCCATTCCCCAAGGTTTTTTCAATTCCTTTTTGTCTTCCCAAGGTCCTCTCATGGAATTTTTAATTCTATTTACATTCCCCATGTCCATCCAAATAAAATTTTAAATTCCATTTATCCCTCCAAGACTTCCCTCTTCCCCATAAAGGTTGTTGGGTAATTCTAAAACTCCTCACTTGTCACATCACTCACATGAGGACAAGTACTTTCCTTTTTTAGGACCTTTTCTTATCCACAAAGTACTTCTTAGTTTCCTTTATAAGCACCTTGTCTTATCCACAAGGTACTTCTCATCATGTGAATTTAAAATTCACATTTATTCCTCCAATGTTCCCCTATTCTCCATAAAGGTTGTTGGGAAATCCTAAGTCCTCTCACTTGTCACCATCACTCTCATCCCAAGGTACTTGCAAGTACCTCCACCTCACCTATCCTTCTCCACATCACATGTCCTCTTGACATCTCATCTTCCACATGGAAATATGTGAGTCCTGAACTCACCACAACCCTTCATCTTTCCCATGTTGGAAAAATATTGACTATTCAAATCCTTAGAGGCCTTTCCAATAAAATAGAGGATTTTTGGCTTCACTTTTTCATAAAAAAATTCATTCAATAGCACACAATCACATTTTTATTCAAGTATTCAAGCAACTTCAACTCTCCCAAGCATTATTACTCTCATCCACCATTATTGCATCCTCAAGCTCTTACACTCATTTTTTTCATCTATCCAAATACCCACATCTCTCATTTGAATCCTCATCTCATCCTCATCATTTTTCATGCACTTTTAGCACTATTTCCATTAAGGAGCACACATTATCAAAAATCAAAGGGACAACAAAGGAACAACTCACACAAGGTATAAATCTTTCTTTTCTTTATCTATATTTTGTTTGAGTTAACATAGCCCAATCTTGAGGTGTAAAGTGTTGTTTCCTTCTTTTGCACTTAGTTTTGCATCATTTAGGATAGGTAAATTACACTTATCACATTTGGAAAGTGTTCCCCAAAAATAGGATTAGAAAAAGATTAAATTCAAATGAAATGAACATGTAAATTGACATTTGTGATTATTCGTAAATGATAGGAACATGTGGGGATGTCTAAGAAGAGCTCGTAAAAGATAGGAGCACATGGGGCACCCACATGGAAGATGGAACCCACCTTGCTTCAGTTAACTATTTAGAGGATTGATAACACTTCAATAATGCATATTTTGATCCTAAAAATTAGGTATTGATATTTACATGAGTGAAGTGGCACTATCAGTTCAATATTAGTTTAGTTTAGTTCAATTTAGTTCAGTTATAGTTTAGTTATCTTTAGTGCATGTAGTTATTTTGAGTTGAATGGTAGTTGAATTGAGTGGATTTGAGTTGCATTACTAATGGATTTATTTGCATGAAAAATAATAGGTGGATACTTTTAGTTAAGTGGGGATGATCAATCATGTATAATGTTTGCATGAATTTGTGGAGAGATATGTTTCAGTTAACTAAGATTGACTTGGGACCACCTTGGGCATCCAAGTTGGCATATTTTAGTTAACACCTTCTCTATGAGAAGATATTTACAAGGCTCAATCAAGTGGCCCCATTCTTGGGTGCCAATATTGAGGTGAAGTTTGCATGATATCTTCTTAAACAAAGTTCAGTTTGGGGCACCTAAATTGAGGAAGAATTTGGTTTGATTTCAGATTACATTGTGGAACTCTACTTTCCCAATCAAGGCATAGATTTTTGTGAGGAGCTTTATGCTCTTGTACTGTACAACTCTTATGATTTTACATTCTCATTATTGTCTATTAATTGTAGCAAGTGTATGAGAGTTCTATGAGAGTTTATTTGTAGGTTGTGAAGAAGGATTTTTGAAGGAAAAGAAGCATATCAATCAAGGATTGATAAAGTATTATTGTAATCTTGTTCTAAGGTTAAATAATACAAGAACTATTGACTCTAGTGGAGTTTTTTCTTGAAAGGGTTTCTCCACGTATATGTTGTGTCACTTCTATCTCCTTTTCTCATTCTTCTACAAGCTTCTGTCTCTTTCTACAATTTGTAAAATTGATCTAAACAAATTACTCATACACAAAGAATTGTGACAAAGAACACTCAGTTAGATCTATAGTCTCAAAGTTTTACAAGTTTTAAGCTACAATATTACCTTCATTTACAACATTTGGTATCAGAGCCAATGGCTGGTTATGGTTTGTGACACCTTTCTCTTAAAAGTTTGAATGTTTTTGGCTGTAGTGGGAGCTTTTACTATTGTGTTATTGTAAATTTGTAAAAGAAGTGTGTTACATTGAGTTATACTTTATTTATAGATATTAAAAGTTTCAATGGATCTAGTTATAATATGTGGAAACTAAAAAGGGAGGATCTCCTTGAAGAGAAAGATCAGTGGTTAGATTTTTGTAATGAGACAAAGCCATCTACAATGATGTCAGATGAGGATTGGGCTAAGCTTGATAAGAAGGCAAGAGGGACCATTAGGTTATTTCTTGTTAATGCTATTCTCTTGAATGTTTTAGTTGAAGCTACTGCATATAAATTGTGAAAGAGGATAGGTGATACATATCAAACCAAAAGTCTTACTAATAAGTTGTATCTCAAAAGATAGTTGTATTCTTTTAAGATGAAAGATGGTGATTATGTTGCACATAATTTAAATGCTTTCAATTTGATTCTAAGTTAGTTAGCATCTATAGATGTAAAGGTAGAAGATGAAGATAAATTCATTTTATTACTTTTCTCTTTACCAGAGTCTTGGGAAAATCTAATTGTTGCTATCAGTGGTAGTGGTGCAGATACTAATATGGACAATATAATTCCTACTCTCCTATAAGAGGAGATGAGGAGGAAGTATAAAATAGTATCCCAAGATTCCTTGTTTGTAAGAGGTAGGCCTAAGGAAAAGGAACCTAAGGGAGACAAGAAAGGAAAGGGTAATTCTAAAGGACGGTCTAAAACCCCTGGTAAGAGTAAGGTAAAGTGTTGGAATTGTGGGAAACCAGGACATGTAAAGAAAGATTGTAAGAAAAAGAACAATATTTTTGATGCTTCTACAAAGAAATCCTTGGATGACGGTAATGATGCATTGATAATTTCATGTAAAACTGCTAGTGGTGACTCTTGTCTTATTAATTTAGGTTGCTCCTATCATATGAATCCTAACAAGGAGTGGTTCACTAAGTATACTGCATATGATGGAGGGAATTTCTTCTTTGGAGATAATAACACAATATAGATTGTGGGAAAAGGAGAGGTAAAGTTGTGTTTTAGAAATGGTAGGGTTAAGACCCTTAATGATGTTTTACATATTCTAGGACTTGTTGGAAATCTACTTTCTATATCTAAGTTCAATGATTTTGGAATGCATGTGACATTTGACAAAGGTGGTTGCAGATCGATGAAAGGGAATATGGTGGCTGCTAAAGGATATTAGATTGGGACTTTGTTTAATCTTAATACCTCCATTTTGAGTAAATCAACCAATGTAACTGAAACTGAAAAATACATGTATGTTGTGGCACCATAGATTGGGCCACATTGGTGAAAAAGGTCTTTGGACCATTCTTAATAAGAAATTGGTTGATGATATTCCTGATTATAATATTGGAAAAAATGATTTTTGTGAGAATTGTGTATTTGGAAAGCAATCTATATCTTCATTTCCTAATGGAGCAAATAAAGCTAAAGGATTATTAGAGATTATTCATTTAGATGTTATGGGTACTATGGATATTGACTCTATTGGAAAATCTAGATATTATGTCACATTTATTGATGATGTCTCAAGATACACTTGGATCTATTTTATGCATAACAAATCTGATGTGCTCAATAAGTTTAAAGAATTTAAGGCTTTAGTTGAGAAACAATTAGATCAAAAGATAAAAGTGTTGAGATCAAATAATGGTGGTGAATATTGTTCTAAGGAATTTGATGATTATTGTAAGCATGTAGGAATTGTGAGACAAAAAACTACTCCATATACACCTCAACAAAATGGAGTATTAGAAAGGATGAATCGAACCTTAATGGAAAGAGCTAGGAGTTTTTTAATTATTGCTAATATAGATCGGTGCCTTTGGGAAGAGGTTGTAAGTGATTCTTATTATTTAATCAATAGATCTCCTAGTTCATCTATTGAAAATAAAACCCCTCATGAAATTTGATTAGGTAGGAAACCTAGTGTTGCACATTTAAGGATCTTTGGTTGTGAGGATTTTGTTGATGTGCCTAAAGAAAAATAGTCTAAGTTAGATCCAAAAGCACATAAATGTATATTCATAGGTTATGGTGAGAATGTAAAAGGCTACAAGCTTTGGAATCCTCTAACCAAAAAATATACTTTATCTAGAGATGTGATTTTTAGGGAATTTAGATCTTATACATTAGAAGAATAACCAAAGGAGAAGGATACTTCTTGAACAGTGTATTTTGAGACAAACATTGCAAAGCATGAAGATGCACATGTTGAAGAACAATTGGATGGATTGGATGAGGAGAGTTCATAGAGTTATGAGATAGATGCTCATGATGAGCATATTGAGGAACAAGAAAAACCTTCTTTGAGAAGATCCACAAGACAACGAAATCCCATTGATAGGTATAGCCCACCTGATTTCCGTTGTATATTTGCTTTGGTGAGTACTAATGATGAACCTAGATCTTATAGGGAAGATTTGTCTTCAGATGAAAACAAGCTTTGGTCATAAGCTATGCATGAGGAAATGGTTTCCTTGGATACTTATGACACATGGGATCTTGAGAGTTTTCCCAAAGGAAGAAAGGACATTATTTGTAAATGGATCTTTAAAAAGAAAATTGGAGTAGATGGTAATCTTGAAAGGTACAAGGCTAGATTTATTAGCCAAGGGCTACTCCCAAAGTGAGGGAGTTGAATTTAATGAAATCTTCTCTCCTGTTGCTAAATTAACTTCTATTAGATTCTTTTTATCTATTGTTGCTGCTTATGATTTTGAGATAGAGAAAATGGATTTGAAAATTGCTTTCATACATGGGGATCTTGATGAGAAGAATTATATGAGGCAACCTGATGGATTTTTTGTAAAAGGAAAATAATTATTGGTTTGCAGGTTAAAAATATCTTTATATGGATTCAAACAGTCACCTAGAATGTGGTACTAGAAGTTTGATTCTTTTACATTGAAAATTGGTTATGTTAGGAGTGAGGAAGATCATTGTGTTTACACAAAATTTATTGATGATCAACTTTTACTTATTATCTTGTATGTTGATGACATGTTTATTGGTAACAACAAGGCAATGATCAAAGAATTAAAAGAAAAAATCTCTAGCACATTTGAGATGAAATATCTAGGGGCTGAAAAATATATCCTTGGTATGAAGATCAATAGAGATAGAGGTAACAAAAATATTTGCTTAAGTCAAAGCAACTATGTTGATACTATTTTGAAACAGGTTAACATGCATGATAGTAAATCAATGAATATTCCTTTACCAATTGGCATGAAGTTAAGTTTAGACATGGGTACTAAATTTGATTTTGATCACGAGGGAATATCTGAAATTCCATATGCTAGTGCAGTTGGTAGTTTGATGTATGCAATGGTCTATACAAGACCAGATATAGCCCAAGTAGTGGGAGTTCTAAGTAGGTTTATGTCTAACCCTGTAAAGAACATTAGAATTATGTTAAGTGGGTTCTTAGATATTTACGAGGCACTTATGAGTACTATTTTGTTTATCATGGTGCTAATGATATTGATATTATGCACAGATCATTGGACATATAGGGTTTTGTTGATTCAGATTGGGCAGGAGACCTGGATAGTCGAAGGTCAACAAGTGGCTATGTGTTTACTTTGTTTGGAGCTATGGTTAGTTGGATGAGTAAGAGGCAGCCCACGGTTTTTTTTCCACCATAGAAGTAGAATACATGGCTACTACACATGCCTCTAAAGAGGCAATTTGGTTACAAAGACTTGGGAAAGGTATTGGTTTTAATTGCAAGCAAATTAGACTTGAATGTGATAGTCAGAGGGCTATTTGTTTAGCCAAAAATACTATGTATCATGCTCATACTAAGCATGTTGATGTTCAGTATCACTTTCTGTGAGAAATGGTTGAGAGTGGGAAGGTATTGATTGAGAAAATTGACACTTAAATCAATGTTTCAGATTATCTTACGAAACTAGTTCATACAAATAAGTTCTCTTGGTGCAGGAAGGCCATTGGCCTAGAGTCCTGTACTTGATTTATAATAATGATTTCTTGTTTAGAATAATTGCAATGTATAATGTCAAGTGGGAGAATGTTGGGAATAGGATGCTATTTAATTGCAACTTAAACATATTTCATGTATCTCCTAAGTCCTTGGAAAGTGTTCCCCAACATAGGATTAGAAAGAGACTAAATTCAAATGAAATGAAAATGTAAATGTAAATTTGTGATTATTCCTAAATGATAGGAACATGTGAGGATGTCGAAGAAGAGATCCTACATAATAGGAGCACATGGGGCACCCACATGGAAGGTGGAACCCACCTTGCTTCATTTAACTGTTTGGAGGATTGATAACTCTTCAATAATGCATGTTTTGATCCTACAAATTAGGGATTGATATTTACATAAGTAGAGTGGCACTATCAGTTCAATATTAGTTTAGTTTAGTTTAGTTCAATTTAGTTCAGTTTAGTTATGTTTTAGTTATCTTCAGTTGCATGTAGCTATTTTGAGTTGAATTCTAGTTCACTTGAGTTGCATGACTAATGACTTCAGTTGCATGATAAATAATAGGTGGATACTTTCAGTTAAGTGGGGATGATCAATCATGCATAATGTTTGCATGAATTGGTGGAGAGATATGTTTCAGTTAACTAAGATTGACTTGGCACCACCTTGGGCGCCCAAGTTGGAATCTTTCAGTTAACACCTTTGGCATGAGAAAATATTTAAAAGGATCAGTCAAGTGGGCCCATTCTCGGGGGCCAACTTTGAGGTAAATTTTGCATGATATCTTCTTGACCAAAGTTCAGTTTGGGGCACCTGAATTGAGGAAGACTTTGGTTTGACTTCAAATTACATTGTGGAACTCTACTTTCCCAATCTAGGCGTAGATTTTTGTGAGGAGCTTTATGCTCTGGTATTGTACAAATCTTATGAGTTTACATGCTCATTATTTTCTATTAATTGTAGCAAGTATATGGTATTTTATTTACAGGTTGTGAAGAAGGGTTGTTGAAGGAAAAGAATCATATCAATCAAGGATTGATACAACATTATTGTAATCTTGTTCTAGGTTAAATAATACAAGCACTATTGATTCTAGTGGAGTTTTTTCTTGAAGTGGTTTCTCCATGTATATGTAGTGTCACTTCTATCTTTGTGTCTCATTCTTCTACAATATTTTGTCTCTTTATATATTTGGTAAAATTGATCTAAATAGATTAATCACACAAAGAATTGTGACAAAAAAAAATTAATTAGATCTACAGTCTCATAGTTTTACAAGTTTTAAGCTACAATATTACCTTCATTTCAAACATTTTCCTTGGTCAAACCCCTAGTCTGGTTATTAACCCTTGATAGAAATAATGAAATGTGCATGAAAAGCCTAGCCTTAAGTGTGTCTAAGACTAAGAAATATGAAACATGATGCAATCCTATTCTAATATGCAAGAATATGATGCAATAATGGAAATATGGAGATGAAAGAATCACTTGTGGTGATCTCTAATCACCCCAAATGAATCTAATGATTCTTGTACCTTCCTTGGGCTGAATGTAGAGTGATACTGGAGGATGGAATCACTTAGGAAACAAGTCTTTAGGCTTGGCTTGATGGCTAGTTGCATCTCTCCAACCTAGAATCCATCATGATTCACTATAGACAACCATGATTAGCCCTTGACAATGCTAGATCTTGAATGAAAGTGAGCTTGAAGACCTACAAAAAAACTTTAATGTTTCTCCAATTCTTTAACTCTACTTTCTCTTGAAACTTGAATGGTCTAGTGAAAGATTCTCAACACTTGACATTAGGATTTTCTCTTGAAAATGCTTTCTCTCAATGCTTTGAATGATAAAAATGGCTTGAAAACTTGTTTATATAGGCATTAACACCTAATTGACCGTTATTTAGATCTCAAAGGCTGACATCCACCAAAAAATTGAATTAAAATGGTGAATTTATCGCTCAAAATTGAAAAAGACCCCAAATGGGACTCATTCACCACCCTTGGTGAATGGGTCCCACCTAAGGGGACTCATTCACCCAAGGTGGTGAATGAGTCCCACCTTAGCTTTTTGAGGTGGTTTTTTGGGATTTTTAGATATTTGAGTGATTTTATAGGGTTTTTAGGTGATTGACCTCGTGATAGGTGAGGATCAATGATAGATTGATTGATTGACCTCATGATAGGTGAGGATCAATGATAGATTGATGATTAACCTCATGATAGGCGAGGTTCAATGATATTCGCTCATGAGATTTGATCAAAGTATCACTAGAGACGATTAGATTGATAGGCTAATTGATTTTTGATTGATAATATTGTTGATTTGCAATATGTTATGATCATAGTAGGATTTTAGAATGTTTCCCAAAGACATGGGACATGATTCTACATCTGGTGTAGGTTGATATAGATATCATTAGTCGATGTGGAAAATCTATAATGCAAATATAAAACTAATATGAATGCTATCTAATTTAACCATGCAAATCTACATATGCAAGCATTGGCATCTTAACAATACTTTTATTGTGCTTTGTATCATCATCGAGCTTTTTAAAATGTTGGAAGTGAGTAAAAGCATCAATGGTATGAGTTAGACCATGATGACCTGAGTACTTCTTTCATGATTTTTGATATTGCAAGTGAACACAAGCATAGATGACCTGAGCATTTATTGCATAAAAAATAGAAGAATTAACCACTTTTGTATGTGAATTGGAATGTCATCAGTGATACTTTGTAGTGCATGTCTCATGAAAATTCACACAGTAATGATGATTAACTCACAAACAACAAACAAAGAAAATACCATTCTTCTTCCTCGCTTCTCTAGTTCAATACATCATTGAGTTGCTCCAAAGAAATTATAACAATGATCAAAAGTACAACATATCTCACATTTGCTTATAGTATTCAATCATTATTCAAATTGGATCATCCATTACGATTTTAATTTTCTGATGTTTTTGTGATTTTCCAAGATTTTGAATCAAACCTAACCTAAAGACCTATCCTAGGGGCCTCATAGGTTGATCAATAATTAGCCTTGCCTGCATTATACATGCAAAGACCGCGTAGTTTGACTAACACAGGCTCTGTTTATGAATTTTTGAGACTAAATTTTTTATTTGTTTTTGGATTTTCTGTTGTGATTATGGATGTCCAATGTGTTTCTGATGATGATTGGTATTCCATGTTGTGTTGTGTTTCGATCGTTGTTTTTGTTTTTTTTGTCTTCTTGTTGTTTTTCCATTTTGTTAAGCTCAAGAATTATTGCCGCCAATGATGTCAGATGTTGCCCCCAAGCTAGTGTGACATGACCACGTGATATGATATGATAATAGATGCAAAAAAGATTATGGTGAAAGAAATGACCATGACATGAGTCAAAATAGATGGGAGAGCTGCTTCAAATCACAAATAGTGCTTGTTTCTAGGTTTTCAGTATATGTTTTTATTGCACTTCTTAGTCTTTTTGATTTTTTTGTATTTTTTTTTTGTATTTTTTTGTATTTTTTTGTTTTTTGTTTTTTGTATTTTTGTATTTTTGTATTTTTTGTATTTTTCTGTTATGGAATGATATGATATGATCGAATAAAGGAACATGATACCCCACAATAGAGGTAATGCAACCATGGATAAATGATAGATCTAAATGATATATCAAAATGAAAGATTCATTGCAAAACATGTCATACAAGCAACATATCTCTCGTCAAAAGATGATAATAGTTGATTGATTAAGATGCCAAGAATGATTGATTCCATAAGGCATGATGATGATAAGTACTTAGGATCACTAATTCCCCTAAGTACGATAAGATTGCTATTTTTTGATGATTGATTGACAAAAGATATGAGGATTGGATAATGTTTTACAGCTAGGCTCAAATATGATTTGCATGATAAGATTCAAGGTTGCAAAGGGACATGGTGACATGGATTTTGATAAGCTAGGAGATATGGAATGGAAGAAAGCAAGGATAAAAATAATGAATGGTATGATCAAGATCAACTAGATAAGATACAGACACAAGGCCCAAGTATTTTTCCCCTATATCAAGACCAAGGATGGGAAGAAAGGATGTATCTAGTAAGAATGATGGAATACGGATAAGGTGAAGGATATGGTACGAAAGATATGGAAAAAGTGTATTGGATAAGATATATGATGTTCAAGAAGATCCTTAACCTTGTCAAGATAAAAGGTGGAAATGTAAGGAATGAGCATGACCATGAATGATAAGATGAACAAAACTTGTCCGTAAGTGTAGAGTGCAAGAGGAATATGGAAGATAGGATATTGATGAGAGGGAAATGGAGGAAGGAATTAAGCGTCAAGTTTCACAACCAAATATCCCTCTAATAAACCATGGAAATGGGAATTAGACTCTTAAATGTTGGAAGATTAATGATATGATGGAAGAATCTAAGGGCTTATGCAAAGGTTTGGATTAAAGGAGAATGATGGGGGATGAACGTTGGATAATGGATAGGAGGTTGGAAGGTTTGTTGATGGATAGATGGAAAGGATGGAAAGATCAACATTGGCACACACCTTGAAGGGTGGTGGAGTGATGGAGGAAAAATGGTTTTGGAAGGTGATAGGTTATTAGATGGAAAATTGGAGGAAGCTTTTGGATTAGAAAATTTGGATGCCAATTTAGATTTTATTGCTTCTATGAGACTTTTAGGAATCCATATGACTTTTGACTTTGATTTTGTAGACCTTTGTGGCATTTGAAATTTTATTTTTGATTTATGGACCTTTGTGGTCTTTAAAAATTGCCTTTTTGCTTTGATGGGCCTTTGTGACCTTTTCAAAATTTCTTTTGATTTTGGATCAAATTTTCTTTTATTTTTGCATGTCTCTTCAAGGCGACATGTTGATCCTTTGATACATGTGGATTTTGATATAGAAGCTTTTGATATTTGACACCTAAATTGATTCCAAGAGAAATGGGAGGGGCGAATGGAGATGAATGATATGGAGGTATTATGGATGAGTTAATGTGGGTATAATTTTGAAAGGGAATCAAGGATGTGTGCCTTTGTTGTTCTTGAGAAATAGGATATGGACCTAGGATAGAGGGAAGGTTTGATGTATTAGGATGAGGACCTAGGATAGATGGAATTTTTGATGAATTAGAATGAGGACCTAGGATAGATGGAATGTTTGATGAACTAGGACACTTAGGAATATAATCAAGGTCATGGTGATATGGGTTTCTTTGAACAGAAAGGGGTTCTAGGATACCTTGTTCATGAAGGCCTAATCCTTTTCCTTTGTAATTCATATTTTGACACATTCGTTTACTAATGGGATATGTATTGTTTATGAAACAAGATGCAAGTCCATTTTGGGGAGGGTATGATATGGATGAGAGGATAGGTGTTGGAAGTAAACCAAAATGGATAAAGGTGGAGGATCCCAATTTATAGGTGTGATAGGTTCTTGAGATGGAGATGATGGGGTGTTTTGATCTTGACTTGGAAAAGGATTATGAAGTGGTATGAAAGGAATATCTTGATCATGAGAACGATAAACATCTTGATGGGATGAAATGGTATCCTTGAATAGAAGCATATCTTGATCTTGATGAGGAAGGGAATCATGAGATTTTGTAGAGAGCATGTCTTGATCATTAGTTGGTAAGACATCATTAGATAGAATGGAAGAACTATCATGCTCTTGTGATGAAATAGAATCATGAAATGGTATGGATTGATTAGATGATGTGGAAGAAGAACTTGGAAGGATACTTGTCTCTTGAGATGGAAGGGAATTATTTTGGATGAAAAGTGAAAGGAGGGGATTGTCATAAGATTCTTGAGAAATGGGATCTTGATCAAAGATTGGAATAATTTGTGGAATATTGATATCATTGGATGGAGTGGAAAGAATATTTTGATCTTGATGTGCAGGGGAGTCTATGCTAGCATGCTTTGGATTGTGAGATTGACATGAATCATTGGATGTTGAAGATATGATAGAAGAGGATTACTAGATGGAATTGTTAACTTGAGTGAAAGAATCTTGAGGTTTATTTTGGCTTATGGTGGATGGAGATAAATGCATGACATGATAGGATTGCTCAATATCATTTGTGTTTGAGGATTTAGATTTGGACTTATTAAAATTTTGCAAAAAATCAATGACATTGAACTTAGATGATGTAGTTTTTCGTGAAGAAGGTCTCATGTTCATTGTTTGGTCAAGAGGATATGGGTAGATGTCTGGCAGTAGATATATTTTTGTGGTTTCTCTTTGTATGTCTTGAAATTGTTGTTGAAGGTTTTCCATCTGCTGAGTTAAAGCATTCAATTGATCCTCATCTATTTCAACCATGGTGGTTTGAGTTTCAATTTCTTGTTCTTTGGATTTTTGACTCTTGTTGTGAGGGATTTCTTAACAAACGTTGTGAATTTCCAATCCCTAATCATAAATTTCACTGTTTGATTATGTTTTGACTCTTTTGTGTTGTTTTTTTTTTGGATGATATTTATCTAAATTTTAATGATTTTGAAATACACAACAATCAAATGTAGACATTTTTTTTTAAGAATTGTAATCTAAATAGATAGTGTATGTTCAAAATAACCACGTATGGTCCTATTTTTACTAGTTTGATAACAAAAAGCACTTCAGATAGACTCACTCTCAATAGTCAAAAGGTCATCGTTATACTCAACAACCCACATCTTAAAATTGCATCGACTCACACAACCGTGTCACCCCCTAGAGGGCACCCGTGTTTTTGTCTTTTCCAGGTGCATACTCAAGGTTAGATTTCTCGATCCCTTGAGAAAAAAGTCCTTGGAAATTATATGGTGATTGTCGTGGGGGAAAATTATTCCCTCCCCTTGCACTGCGAGTATTACAATGTCTGGTTACTAACTCAGTTGGATACTACACTAGGTTCTTAGAAAGGGTTTCCGTTCAGAGTGGCAATAATAAACTCCCTCATGAGACCTCCCAAAATTTAGAACAAAGGTTTTAAGGATGGTTATCTTGCACACTTCTGACAAAAGTGGGTTTCCCCAGATTTGCTTTAAATTTTATAGTGGGGTGGAAAAACTTGGCTTTGGTTTGAACCCACTTAGGTCATTCCTGTAGGGTGAGTACTTTTTCCCACTACAGAAGGACTCCTAAAGGATGTAATAAAACTTGAAGAATTCATACAAAGGATGATTCTAGATTTTTGGGTCACCCAGTTAAGGAGAGAGCATATGCCTATCACCACACAAACACATAAATCAAGTTGTTCAATTTTTAGAGCCCAAACTACAATTTTCTATCTATGTGAAGATGTTGCTTAATAAAAAGACATGGTGTAAATTTTAAATCCACATTGAAATGTTTGGTGACTATCCTAGGATTGATAAATTTTTAATCAAGTGACTTCCCTAGGATTGGTTCATTTTAATCCAAATCCAAAAACTAGTGAGTTTCTAATGTTCTTTTTAACCAACTTTGACAAAGCTTGTGTAGAAGGTTAATTTTATGCCCAAAGTAATGCTAGTTGGTCCTAAAGCATGACTGAAAAATAACATATGATGGGTTATTTTACCAAGAGTGTTTGAAAAAACTATTACAATGGATATCAAAAGCTTTTTCTTTCACTTCAATGCTCCATGTTCTTCTTAAAACCTTCTATATATGCTCAAAAATGTTAGATGAGATCAAGAAATAAGAAGATATAAGGGTTAGATGAATGATTAAGCATGAAAAACCTAAAACTTAGACCAAGTTACAATGTGATTGGACTTTAAATGTAAAATTGAAAATTTTAACTCTACAAAAAGTGAAAAATACCTACACCATTGCATAGCTTATGAAATTTTACCCTATTTCAAAAAAAAGTTTTGAAAAAGACCTTTGTATGACCAAGATATGGCCATTTTAAGATTGACTGTCAAAGTGCTAAAATAGAGGTAAGAAGTGCTACATAATTCATCAGAAGCACTAAAATAGTTAGAAGCACTAAAAGAGATTGTAGAAGTGCTAAAAAATTTATCAGAAGTGCTAAAATAGTCAAAAGTGCTAAAACAGAGGTCATCAGCGCTACAAAATTTATCAGAAGCGCTAAAACAACTAGAAGTGCTAAAATAGAGGTCAAAAGTGCTACAAAATTTATCAGAAGCGCTATAATTTTTGGTAGAAGTGCTATAGAATCACGCTAAAAGAATCATGCCAAATTCTTGTATGAAAGCTTTTCAGAAAAACATGTTAAAACATGGGGTTAGGCCCCACAGTGGGCGCTAAAATGTAAGTGTGAATAAGTAAACTAAATACAATTAAATACACCTCTTAATGAAACATTGTATCAATATTAAGCATGAATTAAACTAATTTAAAAACACAGAAAGCTTGAATGCATCCCATTGTCTCCTATCTCCAAAGATTTATCAAGTTACAGAGGGTCTCAGATTTGTAAGCACCGTAACTGTTTAAAATTACTATCTAGAGAAGGGATGGATGCTAAATGCAATGATGTGATGATTGCTAATGATTTCTAGATGATATGATGTTACCATAAACTATCCTGACATGAAACCTACTAAATGCAAGCTATAGTAAAAACTAATGATGTTATCGTGATTCTAAATCTACTGATGCTATGATGCTAAAATGCTAAAATGCTATGATGCTAAATCTATTGATGCTATGATTCAAATATTGTGGAACACTGATTCACCCCCTCTCTCAGTGTTCCTAGTGTCCAACAATTGGTATTAGAGTAGGTTACTCTTTTGAGTTTAACAACTTGAGGTGGATCTTGGATTACAATGGACATAGGTGGTCTTCAACAATAGCTTATGGTGGCACTTGATGATCTTGATTAGTCTAAAATAGAGGTCATGGAACTAAAAGCAAATCTTGTGGCTACCAAAAAATTCATTCAATCACTGAAGGATAAAATAAATGAGTCAAGGGAAAAGAGGAAATAACTATGTGGTCAGTTGAAGCAAAAAGAAAGTAGAAGTCCAAAAGATGTTCATCTAAATCAAACCCTAAAAGAAATAACAAAAGAATGTGAAAATCTTGCTAAGGACAATACTGCTCTAAAGCTTGAAATGGAATCTGTGGCAATGATACTAACTAAAGAAATTGAATAAAGAAAGAAGAATGAGGAGAATCTGGCCCAGTCCTTGAAAGAAAAATCTGAAGAATGCATCATAGTTAATAGTGGAGTTATTCAACAGAGATTGAATTGCAACAATCCATAAACAATGAACAAGAACTTGAGAGACAAGCAGTTATTCTCATAGATGAGCTTGCTACTGCAAATGAGTTTAAGGAGAAGTTCAAGATCAATTATGCTAGGCTTGATGCCATAACTAAAGGTCAAAAGGATGTAAATGATAAGTGAGGTCTTGGCTATGCAAAGGATGTGAGCTCTAGATTTGAACATAAGAACCCTGAAAAAAAGGAACAAAGGAAAAAGATATTCGGTAAGGAAACCCAATGCTTAGAAATTTAATGGATATTGCTTTGTTTGTAATAAATTTGGGCATATGGGTTCTTAGTGTAGAAGTAAGATAAGTTTTGGTAGTCCATCATTTTTTGGTCAATGTTTTAATTGCAAAAATTTTGGTCATAAGTTATTAGAATGCAAAAGTATGTTTGTCAGTAAAAGGAATGTTAAATGTTACACCCGTGGAAGATTTGGACATATTGCTAATTAGTGCAGATTAGGAGGAAATCTGTGGAATGGATGGTATAGATAGAAAAATCTAGTATGCTACAATTGTAACAGATTTGGTCACATTGCAAGATTCTGTAGGAACAAAAACATGGATGAAAGTCGTCCATAATATCAAGACAAAAATTCATAGAAAGGTGATAAAGGAAAAGGAAAAGCTTTTGTGGAAGAGATAAGAGATCAGATGAAGAAAATGTGGGTAAAGAAGAATGGATCTGATGAATGTAATAAGGTTGTACCAGAAGCCCCCTCCGGTAGTTCATCTAGCAATTGATTTCAGGCCATTGGATTAGGGGGAGTTTTCATGAAAATATTTTGTTCCGCCCCGTGTAGTTGGTTTCAGATTGCAGGAAGTTGTTTGCAATTTTGTTATTCATCCTCAAGTGTATTGGTGATCGCTTCCTGAAGGTTTGCAGATGGATTTCTCTCCTGTTGTTTGAAAACAAAGTAACCAAAAATTCTAGGGAAAATTATTTAATGCGACAAAGAAGTTAGGTGTGCAAAGTTATAAAAGGGGATTTGGAACCCTCATTTGTCACCGTGCACTGAAGGAGAACAATTGGAGAACCCTTTTCAGCAAAATTTCAAAGGAGCCCAAGTAAATTTAGTGGCGAATTCTCTAGGTATTTATGTTGATTATCAATTTCATAATTAATCCATGACTGATAGAACCCTATTCGGTACGAAAAATGAAGAAAATCAAAGGAACAATAATTTTGGATGAGTATAGTAGTCAAAAGGTTAGGGATGTGATAAATTCAATGTTTGTTGTCGAATTGAAGAAGCTTGGAGGAGCGAAACACATGAATCTGGACATCTGGAATGAATTTCCCCATTTCATCAACGTGGGGGTAGTTCAGTTTATCTTGAACAAATTGGATGGTGATATCCTTACTCTGGATAAACCCTATCAAATTTCTAAGGATGCAATTAGAAATCTAATACGTTTGTGCAATGTTGGTGATGTCCCAAAAAAGAAATCGATTCGAAATGTTGAGGTCGAAGCCCTAATTGGTGTAAAAGGAGATTAGAGGGCATTGATGATTATAATGATCAAAGATCCATTAACAAGGTATATTGCATATGGAATTTCATACAAGATCTTCTTCAGAAATAGGGAAGGTGCAACCTTTGCAGGTGTAGTGTATATTGCGCACAAGATGATAATAGAAGATGAAGACTTTGATCTATGTGGATTGTTGAAGGATCAATTGATGGAGAATGTGAAATTGACGAAGGATATTTATTATTCTTTAAAGTTTGGTACCTTGGCTATATACATGATGTATTTCCTAGATTGCTTGCCTCAAAGTAATAATGTGGTATGGAAGGAAAATATACCAGTTTGCAAGAAATTTTTTGAGCATTTCAACTCTTTTGAAAATGGTGAACAATTTTATGAAGACTTCTTTGGAAAGGTGTTAGAAAAGTTTGGTATTCCTCTCCTAGTAAAAGCAATTGAAATTGGATCATCCTTCGGTAAGTTAGAGAAAAAGCAGAAGAGAGAAAGAGAGTTGGTTGGTGACACTCCTTTGATGCCTAATTCAACAAAATTTGAAGGAAAAGGTAAAAAGAAGATAGTTGTGCATGTAGTTGATGAAGACTCTGAGAAATATGCACCAAGAGTTGAACCAAAACTAGTTGAATCAATTGTGGTAATTGCAAAAGAAAGTGATGAAGAAGGTGCTTTACTCAAAGCAAAGATATTGCAGATTGTTCAAGAAGAAGAGGGAATGCAAAATATAACTAGCATATGGATAAATGGTCCATCATATGAATAGGACCTCATTGAGGACACTGTAGGAAGATACCTTATTGATAACAACATTGAATTGAAGAGTTTGCATAATGTACTTCCAGAAGAATTTATTGAGTGTATCAAGGAGGCTATGGACTTTGTGTCTCAGGATAGAAAGGATGAAGAAATAATCTCACATCTAAAGATGTAGTTTGGGCTATCTCTCACCAAACTGAAGAAGAAAATGAATGTACTAAGACAATGCATTGACTTAGTGAATAAGATCTTCAAATATTGTCTCAGGTGGCCTCATGTGGTTGTAAAATACAAGGAAAAGTTAGAACAAATTGAGAATGAGCTAGTCAGAATTGGATAGGACTACAATACGGTTCAGGACAAGGATGGAGAAGTTAAGAAGAAGATTCATGAGTTGCAAGTTGAGCATGCAAAGGTTCACTCTGCCAAAAACAATCTTATGGACACCTTCTAGAAAGTGAAGGATCTAACTGAATGCAAATTAGAGAAAATGATTGAAGTTCTAAAGAAAGGAGAAAATTTGGAAGAATCCATTACTATTCCTGAATCCCTTGTTCAAGTCATCAATAAAAAATCATAAAATAAAAGTTTGATAATTGCTATTGGGATTACAGTGGACTCTTGGAAGAAATTTCTCCCAGAAATGAAAGATAAGTATAAAATAATCTTTTGAATTTAGCAGCAGTTGCAATTTTTTTTGGAAAGAATGTAGCGAGGAAGAGTGTAGTAAATAAGCTAAAGGGAAAGGAAAAGTAGTGGAAGTTTTTGTCATTGATTTCAAAGGGGGGATAATGCAGTGAAAAATGCCTTGAAATCCAAAGGGGGAGTAGTGTTTTGTTGTGGCGTGAAGTTTTGAATTTTGGTTTTGAAACTTAGTCATTTTTCACTAAGTGTTGCCATCAATGCAAAAGGGGGAGATTGTTGGCATATGGCTTTGGGAAATTGTTTTTAGTTGCTAGTGTTGTCATTGATGGAAATTGGAGTCAGTAGTGTGGTCCGTAGTTTAGAAGCAGTTCTTATTGGTAAGGAAAGTAGAAGACAATATTCTATTGGCATAATGCATGAAGAACAGAGTATCCGGTTGGTAAGTTGATTTGAATACTTCACCCTAGATCAATATTTTATTCTATGGATCCCAAGGGAAGCTTGTCAAGCATGTATGTTACTTTTTTGATAAGTTTTATGATATTACATTGATCCATGTACGACTTTGAAGATTCAGTAGAATAATTTATTGCTTATTTTCTCATTGTAGCCGACTTATTGTGTATGGCGTGTTCTGGATGTATGAGGAGTATGTGTTTAGCTATTTCTTATGTTGGAAATTTTGTTTTGGGTCCCTACTATAGTCTAGCCGACTTGTGTGGGTACGCATTAGTTCTAATTGGTGATTGGAGCCCACTTGTGGAAGAATATTATATTTTTTTGCAAGTCGACATATAGAAATAAAATTCTTGTTAGCGGATATATAAATGAGATCGACAATTCATTTTGCGTGTGATGTACGAAGTGGTGAAAAGGTGTGTGTGTGAATAAGTGTAGAAAAACTGCATGAGGTAATATCAGAGGATCTGTCGAGCGAATTTTGTTTGTACAACAGAAGGTTTTTTGTAGGAGAGTAGAGCAAAGCATAGCATAAGTGTGAATTGGATAAAAGGTCTAGAATTCATTTCATGTGCTTCATTGTAATTGAATCTAGGCATTCAAAGATGCTATTTTCTCAGTTCATATTTTGAAAAGTGTTAATTCAAACTCCTTTTGGATAGTGATTCCTCTTTTGTATTTTGATCAGTGAGCTCTAGGCAGTGTGTCTAAATGCAAGTGCATTCCCTTTTTATCATATTTTTAACAAACTATACTTTGTGGATTAATCTCCATCGTGTTTTACCCCTAAGAGGGTTTCCATGTAAAACTCTTGGTGTTATGGTGTTCACATTGTCTTATTAATGTGCATGCATGTTTCCTTTTGTTTATTTGTTGTGGATGCTATTAAAGATTAATAATGTTGTTGATAGTTCAAGATCTGATTTGAAATTAAAATATTGTAGAACACTAATTCACCCCCCCTCTCAATGTTCATAGTGTCCAACATATATGAGTAAGTCCTTCCTTTATATCATATTGGTATTAGATCCAATAAAGTCAATAACAAGTTAGTTTAGTGTTTTGTGATAAGAAAAGATGCCTCCAAGGGTGAATGTTGTTGAAAGAGCAATATAAAAGTTCGCCAAAGAGATGTGAGACAAACTTGCCCAAGAGATGAGAGAAATGAGAGTAAGGCTTGATGCAAGGCTTATAGCAGTTGAGAAAAAACATAGATGAGGTGTGATCACAGGAGATTTGAGTGATCAGGAAGAAGATATTGATGAAAAAATGCACCACAAGAAGAACCCCATGAAGAAAGAGATTTTGAAGAGTTGAGGATAGAGATATTGTTGAAATCAGTCAGAGGTGATTTTCCAACTTGAAGATGGAACTCCCAGTTTATTCAGGTAGCCTGAACAATGATGAACTTCTTGATTAGATAGGGGAACTAGACAAATATTTTGAATTTGAAGATGTACCTAAGGGACAACATTTGTGAAGTTGGTTAGAAGAAAGTTGAAGGGCTATGCATCCCTTTGGTGGGAGTATGTGCAAGAAGAGAGAAGGAAGAAAGGAAAAGAAAAGATCACCTCTTGGGATAGAATGGTTGCAAAGTTGAAAGGTAAGTTTCTACCTAGTGATTATGCCACTCAATTGTATAGGCAACTACAAAATTTGAAATAAAAAGACATGGATGTAAAGACTTATACACAATAATTATACAAAATGAGTATTAGATCAAGCCAAATGGAAGAATATTTTTATAAGGTTACAAGGTATTTGAATGGACTGAATATAGTCTACAAGATGAACTAAGTCTCATAAGTCTAGAATGGTAGAAGAATGCTACCAACTAGCCATAAAGGCTGAAGACAAGTTGAAAAGGAGACAAGAGAAAAAAAGAAGAGGTAGGGGAAGGAATTTTAGAGGAAGAGGATCATTTGATAATTTAGGACAATCACAAGAGAGTCAAGGAGAGACAAGTAATTTTGAAGAATAAACCTTATATTCAAGGGGCATTTTTAGGGGAAGAAAAAAATTTAGGGGAAGATTTGGGTCTAGAGGAGGATCGAGTGACTTCACTGGAAAATTTTGTAAATGTAATAAATTAGTAGGCCATCAATCATAACCTTCCTTGAAGAACAATCATCTACTTCTTTTGGGACTGAAATGAGGAATCAAGTTGCAAAAGGTGGAGATGTTGAAAGTGTAAATTATTTAGCAAAAATTAAGGAACCAAAAGTTTGAGAGTTTTTTTTTATGAGAAGAACCTTGATAAAAGTTCCCATGGATAAGGAACCACCCCAAAGAAGATCACTCTTCAGGACCACTTGCAAAATCCAAGGTAGATGTTGTCATATTGTCATTGATTCTGGTAGTACTGATAACTTAATTTATGTGGAAATGGTAGAAAAGTTAAAGTTGAAAAGATTACCCCATGCCACTCCATATAAGGTATCATGGTTAAATAAAGGGCAACAAATGTGAGTAAATGAGAAAAGTTGGGTAGAATTCCATATAGGGAGGTATAAGGTCAAAGTTTTGTGTGACATCATTCCCATGGATGTTTGCCATATGTTACTAGGTAGACCATGGCAATATGATAGGAAGGTAGTCCATGATGGTAGGAAAAATAATTATGTCATAGAAAAGGATGGGGTCTCTTATACTCTAACGCCTTTGAAAGAGGAAAGCCAAGAACAAGTGGGATCTAGTGTGATGTTGTTAGGTGAGAAGGAGTTCATAAAAAACATAGAAAAGGAAGAAAAGGGCTTTACAATCATAACCAGAATTAGGAATGTTATAAAAACAACTAGGATTGAAGAGTTACCTTTGGAGATCCAAAATTTTCTCAAGAAACATGTTGATATAGTGGTGGATGACTTCCCAAAGAGAGGTATCAATCCTCATACAAAGTATCTAGAGTGGGAAGAAAAACCTTTCAATTTAGTTGAAGATGCTAAGAATTTGGAATTGGAATATGAGAATGCAATCCAAGTTACCTTTAATTTGCTTAAGCAATTTGGTGAGTGCAAGCCACTACAAGGTGGTGTTAAGGAGCTCAGTCCCAAGCTAGAGGTTCAGTTATCTATTTTGTAGATTGACATGGACAGAGAAAGGGAGAAGGCCTTTCATTGTACACATTCAATGGAGAAGGAAAAACTAAACATTGTAGATTTGGGAGACAAAGTTCATGTTGTTGATTTTTAGACCAAGCACCTTCAATCAACAATTGACATGTTGAAAGGATCATTGGTCGAGTGTGGAACACATAACATGGCTGCAATATAGGGGTCTCTTCAAATTTTGAGAAGTAATACTGTTGAAGAGGAAGGGAGAACTAATTATTTTCTATATTACACTGAGGATGAAGAATATGCACATTGGTTGCACACATTACAACAAGAGATAATGGAAGCTAGACATGCTTTGACTCTTTTGGAAGATGACAACAAAACTGATCAAGATTCTATGGTTGCTTCCATAATGGCTAGAGACAGAAAGAGGAGAAAAATTTATGTCATTGAGGTTTCCTTTGCACCATTGAGGAATACAATCTTAGTTATTGAACTCCAATTAGTTGAAAAGAGAAAAAAATGAAACAATATTGCAAGGGACCGTTAGAGGTGTAGATCATCCAATAGGGTCAAGGAGGCGAAATCTTTTGGAAATGGATTCTCAGTTGTATGAAAATTGGTAGAGGAGTGAGAGACATAAGGTAAAAATGAAGCAAGGTGTTGAAGGAAAGAAAAATTCTATTGCAATGAAGGAAATCCATCAACAAGGAAGGGAGAAGCTACAAAGTAGAGTTATTATATGCAAGAAAAGGGTAGATGTGAAAAGAAAAGAAGTTGATTTCAAGGTTGGCACTTTGGTTTATGGTTTGTACCCCTATATAGGTGATGTAATTTTAGATGGTGTGGTAGATTCACAATCATTCTCATATGTTGGATACTAGTTGGTTGTACTATTGTAGACCTTAATTCAAGGGGACCTTGAATCTTTTCTCTTTGGGGAGTATGATGCAGGGAATCCTTGATGCACTTTTGAGGGAGATTTTATCATGATTGATAATTTTTTTTTCTAGTTTGGTTGGGGTCAATAAGGTCATGTAAGACCATTTTGAGATATTTAGAGTCATTCTATGATGTTTTATGTTGTTTTGGAGTCATGTTGTAAAAAAGTTGCCAAAATATTGTCAAAAAGTTGTAAATGATGTCATTAGTGTTAACAAAGGAGTTGGTGGTTGATTGGGAAGTTGCATATGGTTGTGATAGGATAAATATGCAATGTAATCTCAACCCAAAGTGTTGGTGAGGATTTTGAATGAGAAAAAATTCATTTGCATGTTCAAAACATGTGTGTTTCTGTGTAAGTTGTCTGGAATTCACATTGTACAAAATGGTATAGATAAGTACGATATTGCAACCACTTGGAGAATTTGAAGGATGGTCTTAGAATAAATCAAATTCTTTTTTATTGAGATATTTTCATCTATTTTTGTGTGATATATTGTATTTTTGGTGACTACGGGTCTGAACCCTACCTAGGGTTTCCAGGGAGCATAATTTAATCATGGGAAGAGTTTCCTTCATCCAAAATTCATGAAACCTAGTAGGAAACTATGTCCCATGTATATCCACCTTCTTGCAAAAGGAGGGGTCCTAACTTGCACATGTGAAGGAGTACTTGTTGATAGTTTGTTGCTTCTTATTAGGAAAACAGTCACAAACCCTAGTTTGGTGAAGGCCTGATGAAAACTATGTATTGTGTGTTGAAGGTAAGCTGAAGGAACATTGTGTCATGTTGTAAGGAGTCTACACAAGTTTGGTAATCATATTAATAATTCTATTTTCCTTTGTTTGAGCTCATCACCTTGCATGCTTCTAGTGGCAACAATGCCTGATTTTGCATAAACCATTGCTTTGATCACTTGGTTGGTTCATGAATGCTTGGAAGCTCATAAAAGGTATTAGAATAGGTCTACACAAGTCAAGAACACCATGTTACATGCTTTCCCATTTTTTTTCCTTGGTGGTGTACCATTAGGCTTCTGAGCAGGTTGCCAAAGATGAACAAAGCAACACTTTTGCCTTAGTTGCATTGAAGCCCTATTGGAAATGTGTCAAGGTCTATATGAGTAAGTCCTTCCTCTGCATCAGTACATAACATGCCACATCATAATATCAAAAGAAAATACTTATACATCCATTCCCCACATATGTAACCCTTATACTCCTTTATATTATAACATAACTTATACAAAAGGTAGGTCTTAGTCTTTTCTCTGGTATATATATTTCAATCTCTTCACATACATCTATCTCTCTATAATTACTTATGGCATATATGCATGTATCCCCTTGAAGGGAAATGACTCCTAACCATAGCTAATTTCCTTTCCGATTGTTGCAGAGCTCTTCTGATACCCTATGGTATGCTCTGTTTTTGACTTTGACCTACTAACAATAGAATCTAATCAAGCTTTCTCTTTGCTTGTCTCTACATAGGAGCTTGGTTCAAATTTTGATAATAAATCAAAGTTTACTTGTTCATTTTATTTCTCAATTCTTCTCTAGGTTTGAACCCCACTATCCTTATATCCTATGATTTGATCTTTAAAATGATTCTTCTGAACAAATACCTAGCTGGAATCTTTGTAATTATATTCTTAGAGTCAATTTGCTAGTCTTCATCATTGCTATAGATTAGATCTTCATTATCTTCTTCATCTAGAGTATCAATAGGCTGTATTGTTTCATCAATACTTACATTGACACTTTCTACAATTCTTTTCAATGTTTTGATATAGTATTTGTATGCCTTGCTAATCATAGAATGACCAAGAAAATTACCTTCATCAGATCTAGAATCAAACTTACAAAAATTTTCTTCATCCCTTTAATGTAGCATTTGTTTCCAAATATCCTGAGACGTCTAATTGAAGCCAATCTTCCTTTCCATAGTTCATATGGTGCTTTATTAGTCTTTGGACTGATTTGAGCTCCATTAAAAATGTACACTGTGGTTTGAACTACTTCTCTCCAATACATATTTGAATTTTTTTCTTGAATTGACATTATTCTGGCCATCTCTTGTATAGTTTAGTTCTCTCTTGACTACTTCATTTTGTTGTAGAGTTATAGGATAAATTTCTTGTCTCTAGATCCCATGCAACTCACATAATTCATCATGGTTTGTTAGAAGTGAATTATCCACATCTATTTTATCTCAATCATTTAATTGTTCTTTTGGTTTCATTCTCAACCATACCCTTAAATGCTTTAAACTTCTCAAAATCTTACGATTTTTCTTTTAGAAAATTAATCCGAGTCATTCTAGAATAATCATCAATAAGTATCATAAAATACTTGTCACCTTGTATGTTCTTTGTCTTTATTGGTCTTCATAGATTTGTATGAATCAAATTCAATGACTTTGTTGTATAATATTCCTTAGTAGGAAATATGGTCCTTTTCTATTTTCCTTCATGACATGGTTTACAACTAGTAGAGTGAGGCTTATTGATCTTTGACATGTCTCTTACCATTCCTTTTGAATTGATCCTCACAAGATCATCAAAATTGATGTGTCCCAATATTTTATGCTAGATCCATCTCTCTTCTCTTTATATTGCAAAGAAATTCCGTTTGTTTACCTCACTAAGATGATATAAATCATTGTCAGTCCTACTTCCTTCTACAACTAGCTCACTTGTATCAGTTTTTGTGATTTCACAACCCTTAGCATCGAATGAGAGCTTGTAGCATTTATCACACATTTGAATTATACTCAAAATATTGTGCTTAAATCCTTCCATAGATAGGATATCATGAGTTTTAGTATTTTCATCATCGAGACTTAAAATACCCTTACCAGTAATATTAGCAACATAATTATTACCAAGAGTTACATCTGCTTTATCAAACTTCTTGAAGTGCACAAACTTTCTCTTGTATCTAGTTATATGACTCAAGTATCCACTACCAATAATCCATAGATTCTTCACCTTTTGGGCATGTAATGCTATTTGAGCCACCATGGATTTCTTTGATATTTTCTCCTTTGGTTTCTTCTTCCAAACCTTATATGCTTCATTGTTCTGACATTTTAACTTATTTCATTTTGTGACTGGTATAGGAGGACTCACAAAATTGATTCTATATTTTCTAGAAATATGTCCAAAATTGTTAAATTTGTGAAAAATAGTATTGAATTTAAATATAAAGGTGCAAACGTATTTTTTCTAACAAAGTTATTTCTTCTTTGAAGGATGAAACTCATAATTTTCTCTCGCTTGTGAAGTTTCTTTTCTTGGAAGTGAAGGATCTCAACATCCAGCTTAAAAACTTGAAAGATGTATGTGTTGCATTAGTGCATGTAAGTCAAAAGGAATGGTCGATTAAAGGTAAGGTCAAAAATATGAATGCTATTCTTGATAGACTTGTTGTTGATGCTAATAGACTTGGTAAAAGTCATGAGGATAGGATAACCTCCTTGGAAATGGTTGTCCAAAATATTATTGAGGACAGGTTGCGAATATGGAGGAAATAATTAGGAAGACTAGTGATGACTTGCAGACTGTTGTTTGTGTTAGTAACAAGTCTTTGAAATCTACTGCTAAGGGTCTCTTAATTTTAAATGAGAAACATATAAAGTGGATTGGAAAGTCTTTGGATCTAGGAGATCATGAGAAGGCCATTGATGAAGTTAACCGCATGAATTTGGAGGAGAAGATTGAGGATATTGACCCCGACAGGGAGAAGAATTTGGAGGCTAGCCCGTGCTTAAGAATGAGGAGCAAGACTAAGAAAAGGGCTGCCATTTTGTTTGAGGGTGTGAAGGATGTGGTCAAGATGCACGAGGGGGTCATTTATGAAAATATGGCCTTAGCCAATGTTCTTGATAAAATGTTATAGTTTTTCTATTGTTTTTGGTTGTTTAGCCTTGTTGATGTTTTGTTGTAGGGTTGTTGATGGGTTCTCTAGTTTTATCTTTAGTCAGATTTTTTTTTGTGGGGTATAGTCTTAATGTTTTTATCTTTTTAGTAGCTTCTCTCTATTGTAAAGGGTTTCTAGGTCTCTTCAAAACCTATTTTTCCTAATAAAAAAAAAGTTATTTCTTCTTTCCAGAGCCTTTCTACAATTCACAACCTTATGACCAAAATGATTTCAATTAAAATAGTAACCAAAAATAATAATGATAGAACCTGGTATTGTATCCTTGTCCTCTTGAGGCTTTTCTTACAAATCTTTTATTTTGTATGTGCACATGAATGAAACCATCATTCAATACCTTGTTTTCTTTGATTACAACTTGCTTAGATTTTGAACTTTTAGAGTCATTCTCTTCTAGACTCTTAACAATAGACTTGGCTACTCAATCACCTTATTCTTCTATATATTAGTAAAACCAAGACTAGTTTTGATATGCATTGATCTTTGGCTCTCTATATTTGATCTAAGATCTCAATGCTCTTCCCAAACTCCAGCTTTAGTTGATGATTAAATTTTTCAAGGTCTTTCCTTAGTGATACAATCTATGCTTCAAGTTTTTCACAACCTTATCTCTTGATAACAATATTTCAGTCATAACTTCTTCAATCCTCTTTGCCTCTTTCAATTGAATCTTCATATCAATGACCATGTTCTCCACTTTCTCAAGATTTTGAGATAATTTGTCTTTGAATTTTACTTCTTTTGCAATTTTTTTTAGAGCGTTTTGATTTCCTTTCCAATGCAAAACAATTCTTCGCAAGGTATACTTTTGCATCATCATCAATTTTGGACTTTATTTTTGCATCTTCTTCAGAGGTTTCCATGGCCATGAAAGGATATTTTTCTCCTTCATTCTTGGAAATGTCTTGGTCATCATCATTAGATGAGTAGCCTTCCTCATTGATAAAGAAACTTTTTTTATTTTTCTAAAACTTTTCCCCTTTTGGAAATGAATTATTCTCATCATTGTTGGATTCTTTATATGGATAGTTATCCATGCAATTCCCTACTTCACCATAATTAAAACATTTGAAAGACAAATTACCTTTATACTTTCCATAACCTCTATGTAATTTTTTGACAAAGTTTTCTTCCTCCAGATTTGAGCCTTCTTCTGAATTTGGATCATCTTGCTTCTTAGACACTTTGAATGCAACCTATTTTCTTACAAATTTGTCATTCTCAATTCTCACTTCATAGGGAGTTGGAATTCCATGTAAATAATCCATAGTTAGAGTATTCAAATATTTTTCTTCTTCAACAGTAGATACTTTTGCATCAAAATTTTGGGAAAGGGATCTGATTACCTTTTTCACAATCATACCTTCTTTTAGTTCTTCACCAAGACCTATGATAGAATTGAAAACCTCATCAAATTAGAGCATAAAAGTGGCAATGTTTTCCTTTTCCTCCATTTTTAGACTTTCAAATTTTCCTCGATGAGTTTGAATCTTTGCTTGTTTGACCTTGCCATCACCTTCATAGATGTTGTGTAGCTTACTCCATACTTCCTTCACTATCCTTTAATGCATGATCTTTACAAGTTCAAAGTTAGAGAAACTACATAAAATAACATTCCTTTCTTTGGAATTATTCTCACAAACCTTCTTTTTGGCCCAATCTCTTGGGGGACTTTTAGGGATCTCATATCCATCCATAATTGATTGCCAAACCTCAAATCCCAGGGCCATCAAGTATGCTTCAATCCTTACTTCCCAAAAAGCATAATTGGATCCATCAAAGAGTGGTGCCTTATTTGAAGATAATACTTCTTGAGCCATAGAGTGTGCCATCCCTTAATCTACCTCAAACTATTAAGCTTCTTCAAAGGAACTTGGATTTGATACCAATTGAAGGGCACACAATATACTGGGGGTGAATCAGTATATCAAATCTATTCTAAAATCTTTAATTCAACATGAATTACCATTAATCACTTATCCAAACATGAATCAAAATAGGTAGTATCAATCAAGCAAGCATAGATGCACACATTCACACAATGAACACCAGATATACGGGGAAACCAAAAATGGGAAAAACCATAATGTGAAGAGTTGCTTGGAGCTATTGTCCAAATCCAACCTCACAAAAATAATGAGTAACTTGCAATCATGAAGTAGACACCAACCTACTAGAGACACCAATCCCCTATTATATTTGTAGGGACCAACTTACTGGAGACACCAATCCCTAATACAAATATTTGAGCACCAACTCAATAAGTAAGACACTAGTCCTATCAAATTATATTTATAGATAAGATTTAAATATCTTCAATGTTGATCACATGATTTACATTCAATTTGATCTTCCTTCAGACACTTTCCTACACAACTTATGATCTTTTGATAATGGCACACAATGATTGTGATGTAACTCCCATTACATCAATCACACTCATTCGTACATCCACTAATTTTTTAACATTGAATGAATTCTAGCCATTAATATATGCACGATCACCATTCATTAACAATGTTTCATGTTGGTCAAGAATGTCTTGACACTATCCACAATTAATTAGGTTGGCTAAGGTGGACCTAAATTCAAATTTATATGAAACATGTAGCGAGTCGGTCCTAAATAAAATTTGTTGCCGCCGATAATACATGATGTTGTGTGCTTCCTTTAGGGGTCTTAACTTGGTCCTACTTTCCCTTCACACACTTCCTCTAGTTGGTGCATGCTTCCCTTCTTTGCTGCAAAAACTCAAACACTATCCAAAGTTAGCCAGTCAACACAAACAATACTCTGTTCCTTTATACTTTTTGTTTGTTACGACTCCACCTCTAAAACTTTGGAGTCTAATGCAGCATGAGTAGATTTTCTTTAGGCCCAAGCTATAGAGCATATCATTCAATTGCAGTGGAATGTAGAGTAAAACACTATGGGTGATCCCACAATAGTGGTTTACAAATTTTGGCCAAACTGGACACTGAAATATATTTTTTAACTAAATCTTCTCTTTTGGGCACCTATAGCGGCTAAATCGTGAGGAATTTGAAGATGATGCAAACTAGAGTTTCATGAAATTTTATCTCTAGATTGTAAATATATTTTTTTCAAAATTTTTGGAATCAAAGTACACTTCTTTTTCGATCTCCCTCGAAAACTAGTTTTTTCCAGAAAACAACATTTTTAAAAAGTGACGCTCATCGTATAATGCATATCTTTTTTTCCATGAAGGATAAAATTATAATTCTTTTGAATTTAGATTTGTAACTCCGATATATAGTGCTACCAGTTGGTTAGATAGTTTTTTATTGAATTATTTTTCTTTAATCAAGTTTCAAAGTCAAACCAATTACAATTCGGACATAGTGTGACAGTAACTTTTTTGTATGTATCAAAATTAATTTTTTGTTGGATCAAGGACTTCAATATCTAGTGCACTCATATTTTTCAATTTTTTTTGATAATTTGCTATTTTTCCACATGTGCAAAACAATGAGCTTGATTTTCAGTGAAAACCCGTGTTTAATAAAACTAAAAACAAATACATAATAAAACCAAAACATATTAAAATTATAGTCGTTGGATAGCTCGTTCTGAGGAATACTTGATTCCAGTTGGGTTTGTGAAGTTTCCTCCATTTTCATCCTCAACCCGAGCTTCGAAGCATAAAAATATGGACTTTCAAAGTGCCTAAGGGGGGGAATGAGGGCAAAAGGGGGTTCGCTCGAACCCAGGTTCGAGCGAACCCCCTTTCTTTTTGCATTTTGTGTGTTTTTTTGGGCAAAAAATGTGGGCCCAATATTTAATTGGTTCACTCAAACCTACAAGTTCATTCGAACCCCTAAAACTATTTTTTTTTTGCATGGGGTCATTTTTTTCTTGTTTTCCTTCCTCCATCGAATTGTAAACCACTATTGTGGCTTCAACCCTATTACAATATAATTTTGACATGAGTAATAATCCATATAATACTTCCGCAAACACTTCCAGACTACTTCCAACAACATGAATAGATACAAGCATGATATTTTACAGTCTTCTTCATAGTGTAGTTCTCAAAAGCTCTAACATGACATAATCATGACAAAAATACCTCCTAATTTCAAAAGCTTAGACATGACATAAGTAATTAAAACTTAATTCTCACCGGTCTCCTAAATTCTCACCAATCTACTGACATCACTCCTTTGACATCAATGACAACATAAGTTCAACAATTATGGTCATCTAGAAATCTCTATGGTTCCTATAATTAAGTCCTTACTAATATAATTTTTTTTACCAAAAAAATGTTGACTTTGAGCACTATGACTCTTGTTCTTGTCACATCTTCAAATTTTGAATATGACTATCTTCAATTTCTCATCTACGATTAGTTTTTACTTATTACAAAAACAAAAAACCACTTTTGACCCCTTGTTGATCATCCATTTCCATGGACATACCCTATTTCCAATATTATTTGAACACTTGATTTCTACATCACATTAAAATGATAATATAACTTATAGACCTACCACTACACATGTTAAGTAATGAGAAAAACATACATGTAATAAACTAACACCTACATCAATAAGAGAGGTAGGGTGTCACTGATAGAGAATATAATTTATATCAAATGAAAATGTTTTATTAAATTGAGAATAATGGATTTTCTATATAAAGTGAAACAATTTCAATAATTGAACAATATTTTTGAATATGAAGAAAAAATGCACAAACATAGAATGAATGAATGAATGAGAGATTTTAATGACGTCAACGAGACCAAGCAGCCTAAGGGACCGAGAACCAAAAAGCTAAGGGATCACCAAACTCTTTTCCATGATGGACCTTCTTTTATGAATTTTGACCAAAAAACTAGTTGTCTTGTTGATCTTTTCCTCAAATAACTCGTGTAGATTGGCAGCCTTTAGGTTACTCTCATAGTGGGTACGGATGTCCCTATAAGCCGTGCATTCCATGAAAAATTGCACAAACATTAAAAATGTGTCCTTGAACAAATCTACACATTGCTTTCTATAAGCAACTACCTATGAAAGGACATAGAAAAACCGGTACGGACTTACTCTCATAGTGGGTACGGATGTCCCTATAAACCATACATTCCATGAAAAATTGCACAAACATTAAAAATGTGTCCTTGAACAAATCTGCACATCGCTTTCTATAAGCAACTACCTATGAAAGAAGATAGAAAAACCGGTACCGACTTACCATGTGACCGTTACCGACTTTTTAAAGCTTGAAATCAGATTCTCAAGTATAAAAAATGAAAGACGTTTCAAACCTTTCATTATCACGCTTACCATGGGAACCGCATTTAGAATAGTTGTAATAAGGACACGTGTACTACATGGGACCAATGCGCAAACAATTTTTCAGATCAATTGCGGAACTTTCCTCAATGGTAGGTGAAATCATATATCTCTCTTGGGTCCGCGAGATTCTCGGAATTTTAATATTTAAAATCTAGATGGAAGTACACAAATTAATGAAGTTGAATAAATTTCTCACATTCTAGACTCATGGGCATGGGGTAGCATATGTATCTGAGTAATAAATTTCTTGTATTGTTAAGAGACAAAAACAACGACTTTAATGTCATATCAAGCCTACAAAATTAAAAACATGTCTGGTGTAATGGAGAGTTGTTGGTGTAGTCAATTAAAAAATAAAATAAAAAAGAAAATAAAGATAAAAGATATGGGTAAATAAAATCAAAGATTCTTAGTTTTGTCGCTTGTTTCAATTTGAAAAATGTTCAACTTAGATGTGAATATTTGACACAAATAATGAAAATAGTGAAGTTGTAGGTCTACAATATAAGTGCAACTTTTAAATTTTAAAATAATGGAATATAGCAATTGAACAAGGTATAATTTAAGAGTTACTAATTCAAGAGAAATAATATTTTGAAGTGTTCATAGATGGTTTCTAAAATGGCATCTTGGCTGGTTTGGATGGAGTCATGTTAGAAGATTTCTTCCTAGTCCTGAAGATTGTGTGGATGGTTGCATACCTCAGAAAATAGATCTTGAATACAATACATTTTTTGATCACCTTCTTTTTATAGAAGAGATTGACAAAGCCCTTATATGTATGGTGGTAGAAAAAAGTCTTGGAATGTGGTGTTCTATTGAGCTCTTTGGCCACATATTCGTGAAGAATTTTAAAATGTGTATCTTGAAGGAGTTGAAACTAGACCTTTGGGTCCTATTATTAATCAAGGCTTGATCAAACTCATTCCCAAAGGTAAGGATGAAGACACTATCAATGGATGATGACCTATTACCCTTCTCAACACTTCTTACAACATCATCACTAAAGTTCCTACTTGGAGAATTAAACAAACTACTCAAGACATTGTCCAACTTGAGCAAACCGACTTCCTAAGCATGAGATTCATCCTTAACAATCTAGTTCTTTCTTGGGAAATTGTTGATGGGCACAACAAACTATCCAAAATTCTTTTATTATTAAACTTGATTTTTTAAAGCCTATGATTGTATTTGTTAGCCATTCATCCTCAAAATGTTAAAATGACTTGGATTTGGCCCCAAATTCTACAAGAAAATTACAAGTTATTTCTTGATGGTAATGCCAGAATGGCTATTAATGGAATCCTCTCCTCCTAATTCCTTTTCCAAAAATCCATCTCCAAAGGTTGTCCTCTTGCTCCATCTTTGTTTGTCCTTATAATTGATGCTCTTGGCTACCTTTTTCAACATGCTCTCTCTAATAAAATTATTCATGGTATCCAATTCTAGGCAATGTTAAAGTCCTCAATTCTCACTTTGCCAATGATAGCATGCTTTTTATTCAAAATTTCCTCAAGGAGGTGACTCGCACTTTAGGCATATTTGAGCTCTTTTGTATTATTTATGGTTCTAAGTTGGTCATGCATAAGACCAAATTCATTATGACCCATCCTAACTCTTGGCCTCCTTGAATCTCCAATGATTGGAATGAAGTCAAGCATGAATCTATCACTATATAACTTAGAATTCCCTTTGGCATTGGTGTCTCCCTCAAGGACATGTGGAAGTGGTTCATGGGCCAAAATCAAGAAGAAATTCATAAATTGGATCAACTAATTTTTATCCATTACTGGATGAATACAAGTGGAAATAAAAATCCTCCTTGTTAGCTATGTTTACATCTCTTCTTGTTGGCTTCCCTCCAAGAGCTGCTACAAATAGTTGACCTAGTTAATCAGGAGTTTCCTTTGGGCCAAATGGGGCAATAAAAAAAGCACTCCCACAACCTTGTGGGCCCATTTCATCTAGCCAAAAGATAAAGGAGGCTTGAGATCGTCAACCCATATACTCAAGGCATATGTCTCACTACAAAGTGGATTGTTAGGGCTTTAGATGGAGAGGCCCCTATAGTTTATGATTCCCAAGAATTTGTAAATTTATAAAAAAAGGGGAGAGGTCCCTAGTTTTAAAAACTTGACGTGTTTTTAGAGAAAACAACACAAAGATTTGATATTAAAAAATACCTAAATAATATGAAGGCCATACCTCTAATACTAAAATATCTTGTTGCATTAAATTTGTGGCCTAACAACATCTTCAAAATAAATATTTCATTCTCTATATAAAGTGAAACATTCTTCTAGATTTATTGCTAGTTAAATGTTGAGAAGGGGCCCATAACCCACTATGTCCATATTTTCTTTGGATTTCACACTTTAAAAAAGCTTGATTTGATTGCTATGTCAAATTAACTAGACTTAGGTCCCAAAATCAACAAATAAATATCCAAAATCACATCTACTATTATAGGAACCTATCATATTAATATAAGGTTCTATAAGATTTGATTAGAAAAAATTCCCACCCAGCAAGAATTAGTACATGATAGTTGAATTGAAATTGGATTTGAATAGGCATCATAACATTTAGATGGGTTCAGTGATGTCATATTTTGTTTTTAATTACAATTCAAATAGTTAATGTTTAATATAAATCTCAAGAAACTAGTCATTCCAAGCTATATGTGACTCTTCAATACATAACCCCAAGAGGGATCCAACCTTATGCCAACAAATCATAATTGTGGTGTGTACCCTATATCTATCTCCTCATTTCTCATGGAATGATATTTATATTAATAAATATCTCATCTAATAATCCATAGAATCCTACTCTAAGGGGGTGTTATCCCTCTCCTTCATGTTGTGTGAACCATTTGATTGTCCATGTTGATTTTTGATCTCACAACTACATCAATTCTCATACCCGTGCATCATATATGTACTACTCTAATCTCACCTTGATCATACCTCATGTCACCTTAGTTGCCTTGCAAACAATGGCATACCATTCAACTAAGATCAATGATCTTGTCCCTTTAGGTGTGCACTAACTATTGACCTTTGAGATCAGCATATAATTCCCATACCTGACCATGCTATAAGATGATATCATGGTTTAGGGAATGCATTAACCATTATATCATTTTTAATCCAATATTCTATGCATACCTAATTCCTTTGAGTTCCAATACCATTACATTTTAAGAAAATTGATCTCGTCTATATTATGATCTCTCATCATGTATTCCCACAACTTTTTGTTGATGCATTATGAGTTTTCCATTTAGGAATGTACCTACTAAGAATTTTATCATGTCATATTTTTTGGGCCCCACTATGGTTTCATCAACCCTTTTGATCTCCTACTAACATCTTCTAACACATATTTGACACATTATTTTGAGGAATATCATCCATCACCTCATTCATATGGATTAAAGGTGTATCACCTCCCATTGAGTGTTGTTGTAATTGATCTCAACATACATTGACCATTAGATCCTTTTTATCTAAGAGCTTATATAAGCTTAAGGAGCTTGTGAATTGTGACATCCCCAGGAGCTTGTGAATTGTGATATCCCTTGGGGATGTAATGACCATTGATCATGAACATATTCTAATAAATCTTGTGCCTCTTTTCATGTGATGAGATTTGTTCTCCCCTCTACACCCATGTGACTCATACTCATTAGCTCCACCAATATGGTGGGCCCATACCTTATGGTTAGGTGTCCTAAAATCACCATGTTAAATCTTAAAGTTTAATATAAATTGATATTATTTCCTTCATAAAATTTTCCCTCCTACTAATTTCTATACCTAATAGCATTTGATATTTAAATCAAGGTATTATCCAAGATAATGAATTCCATAAACAACTTGGGAGGAAGGATTTGGTCTTCCTAAAAGAATATGAAAGCAATACTAAGAAAATAAATGTAAATGAGCTCCTTTCTATGTTTCATCTTAATTTGATAAATATCTACTTGACTCATGAATATTTGTTAAGTTTGATATTTCCTCGTCCTATGTTAGATGATTAGGTACTAGTGGATGATTTTGGGATCCTTCAAGCTACATGTAATTGGAGAAACTTATGGTAGTAGGAATATATTTAAATGAACGTGTCTACTTGTATGTGGGTTAATTGAACACTAAATGAATGTCTACCAATCTAATTTTATGGAATGCACAATCCATAAAGAACCAAAATATGTGACATGGTATTTTTTTGTTAGAGCTCTCAACTTGAGGTTCTCCAAGTTCTCTTTATTTTTATATCACTTAATAATATTAGCACTGTGGCCCATGGCACATTGAATGACTATTTTGTAATAGTTTTCTAGGCTTTAATTATCAGAATTTTTGTTATTAATGATACCACTATCTAGTTAAAACTTGGAAATCTTTCCTCATGTGTTTGGATTAATATATTTATATGGTTGCATGTCATTGTTGGGATTCTATTTAGATTTTTTTTGGAACAAGCTATGAATATATTATAAAAAATAATCTCTTACATGATAAACTTGATGGATAGTCTATTGACTCTTTTATATCTGTATTTTTCTAATTTCTCCTTATAAACATTTTTGAACTTAATAGATGTCTAATATTCTATGCAAGAAATTATGAATTTATTTCCTTTAATTTTCTTATTCCTCAATCTCTTACTTTATTCATGATTTTATATTACGTTAAGACTAAGAAAAATGTGAGGTTTTTTATTGTGTTTGCAGGTGAAGCTCATGGTTCCTTTTAGATTAGCAAGATATTTTTTGTTCTTGTCTCACCCTCTTTCATTGTTTCTTCCCACTTCCTTTCCCTTATATTTTTAATTTTATGTTTCTTGGGTTAGAACATGATATGATGGTAATATATTAGTTTAAAGTTTAGTTTTCTCATGCTTCATAGTTGAATCTTACCAAATTCAATTAAATGGTTGTTTCAAAGTCTATTATAGTCAAGGTTTTAATGTCTAATATATTTTAATATATCTATGTAGTAGTGTATAATCATGCTCTCACATCTAGATGTCAAAATATTTTATGCTCAAGATACATAGTAGACTCAAATTCCACTACATTATTTAGTTTATTAGATGTTTAAATTATATAATTTATTAGTTAGAGTATAATAATGTGTAAAAGGGGAAAATGTGAATGATCTTTATAATTAATATTATTTTCACCTTCATATCTATAATATTCTTGTTAATTCTTCTTAATTTACTATAGACTTGATCCTCTATATATTAGCATGTATCCAAGGATTCACATTTATTTTTTTGGTGATTCATATCCAATAGTTTTGATGAAGCCAAAAAATCCTCATGTAATAAAGCTCAAACCATTTTAGTTTAGATAGCTTTAATATTTTCAAGTCTAGATTTATTTAGTTTATTAAGGTGTGAATTATGTATCCTTAATATAAATGCTAACTCGGTGAATGGATGCCATGATTCCAATGTTCCTATTTACTAATGCAATCCCAATTATGACATGTACTACATGTGCCTTGGCTAGTGAAATAGGACTAGTGCTCATAGTTAACAAGCCTAACAATTTTTTAATAGAGATTTCATTTTTTTATAGTAATGATAATAATTTTTTAATATAGGCTTCATGAGCTTTATAATAATGAAGGAGGTGTGATATTTTCTCACCATGACCATTGGTAGTGTATCTATTCTTTGCGGATAATTTGAAGCCATTGGTGGTCCTAGGGCAATCCTTGGGACCATAAATGGCAAGAGTTAAAAAGCCCTATGTGCCCTTTTTTAGGGCTCTCATATATATATTGAAACAAATAGAAAGTACATGCAAACATTTGTGTTCCTTGGAATTTGGTGACATGTGTGAGATAATTTGAGATTTTTGATTCCAAGGGTGATATTGTGGATGATTGTTATAAAGTTTTTTTTGAGTCATGTGGAAGACTAAAATAAAATATTAAGTTGACTAGAGATTTTACCTTGCATATAGGAATTGTTTTCATTCGTGTAAGGTTGGATTCTTAGTGGGATAGGGTTGAAATAATTGATGTATGAATTGGTATTATCTTTGCATGATGAATCTCTTTAGTATAATACTATGTAATAAAACTATAGTTTAAAATTTCCAGTAATGTGGTTTCTTGTTGACCTAAAGTTAGTTTACGAATGTCGAGGCTACAACTAATTCCTCAAAAATGAAGTCACTACAAAAAAAAGAGCTTCATCATCAAATTTAATGTTGTCAAAATCCTCTTGCAATTATAATGCACAAATTATGTTATATTTGTATGGTTAAAAAAAATCTCAATATGAAAATAGACTATCATAATACCTATGTATTGTTCATCCTCTTCGATGAAGACCTTGAAATATTTATAAGAAACATTTGGTTGAGGCTTGTTATAAGGTGGATATAGATATACAACCAACTCACATGATAGCTTTATTTTATAATAAAAGGTTATATGAAATTATAACTTTAGAAACAAGTGATCTAAAGTGATTTATTAAATAAATTTATGAAATATTAAAGTTATTTTAGGATATAATTTGAATGATTTTATAAAGTAGGATTTTATAAAATTAGAAATTAGTTATATATGAAATAATCATGTGTTATCAAATAACTCAAATAAATATGGAAATGTAAACTAATTATCTTATTTTGGGTTATCCACATTAAACTACATTTTCACCCAAAAATTATAGGGAGAGGCAATAACACTTCCTCTCTAGAGCCCAAATTATTTGGCATTCAAAAATAAAATACAACCATTAATCCTTTAAAATGTTATCTATTTGAAATAAAATAAAACCATGCCTCAAGTTTAATCATGACTAATTTGGATCTACATCTAAATATTAGAACACAATCAAAAGAATGATTAAAATTAGTAATTGTCAGTATTAAAACCATGATTAAAATACTAATATATTAATATATATTGAGATAAAAATTATAATGATCAAGATGTCAAGCTTTAATACATCAAAATAATGATCATCATAATCTAAATATTAGAATGCACTATAAATATACATGTATGGTCAAAATTATTCAAATTTTGACAAAATCAAAACATCAAGTTATAAAAATATCAAAGGTTTTGAAGTATTAACAAAAAAAAGAGTAAAGTATTAAAATATAAATCCACATACAAAATAAATCATATATTACCACCCTCAATGATTGAATAAACACAATATGTTGTCTAATCAAATTTAAATTAAAATTTTTTTGAGACTCCATTTGCAATTTGATCTAAGTAATGATACCATTTTTTGGTTGGAAACTCAAGGGTAGACAACTAAGAGGGGGGGTGAATCAGTCATCACATAAATTCAACCTTATTAAAATTATTAACCTTATTATCAAATCTGATTAATAACAATGGAAGCATGAATCATCAACAAATCAAAAACACACATAACACCAAGATTTTTACGTGGAAACCCTATTAGGGGAAAAACCATAGTGGAGGTTAGTCCACAAGATTATACCTTGTTAAAAGTATAAGGAAGAATAAATGGTGAATGCACATGCATTTAGGCACACTGCCTAGAGCTCACTACTCAAATACAAAAGAAGACTCACTGTCTTACAAAAAGATTCATATTACAACCATCTAAATTTTGAACTGAGAAAATAGCTCATCTGTTAATGCCTAATTACAGTTTTAGTTAAGCACATGAACACTTCTTCACACTCGCTCAATCTTCTTCACACTCTTATTTTTCCTTCAAATGATTTGAACATTATTTTCACATCTCGCACACTTCACTCACACTTTTTCAAATGGAATAAAAAATCACTTATATATATCCGCAACAAGATTACATCGCTACATGTCAGCTTCAACAAAATAACAAAAAGAATACAAATTGTTGGCCCAAAACAATAAATAATTATCAATGTGAATCCACCAAGGTCAGCCACAACATAGTGAAGAACCAAAATAAAATATTCAAACACAAAAAAACTTCAAACAATTTGGTTTGAGGGTCGACAACACGCTTCAACACCTTGTTAGCCATGAACATGAGAAACATGAACACACAAGAGAAAATCACCAATAGCGAGCACAAAAATCAATGCAAATGTGTAACATAGATAGAGCATGATCTAGAAACATCCACAAACATCATGAATCACCAGAGAGGCATCCACAACAACTGAACTTACTAGAATCACATTATCTTCATTCAAGAACACCAACTGAAGTAACAAAAAACTTGTCAAAACACAACTGCTCATAACACGATCAAATCTTCACGCGGATCTTTGAAACTTAACATGGATAAACTAGATATAATCAACCAAAAAAAATTTAATCCACAACCTCTAATCATCAACGTACTGGGTTCACCGACAGACTGAACTTCACTTCACCACTGACAACTTGCAACTCATTCCATTACAATTTTCTCAATATCCTCGACATATACAACTTCTAATATCTTCAATGCCAATAGTGTTGACATCAATGACAACCACATATCAGCAACACAACCACAACATCCAACAATCTTCCCCTTTGGCATTGATGGCAACACATGATGTGAAAAACACCATCAACACAACTAACTCTTAACACTTTCTCCCCCTTATATTCTGACTCTTTTCTCCTCAACTCTTTCTCATGACTTCTTTTCCCCAGATGACTCACAGTTTTTCACATGAATCTTCTCCCCCTTTGACATCAATTTCAAAGAAACACACAAGCTCTGAAACACATATTTGAACATATGACTACTCCCCCTGAGTAGCAACCACCACAAGATCAATCTGAATCAAGATATGACTGTGAAATGCACAGACTAATGAAAGACAATGCATCTTAGTTCTGATTAGGAGGGGTAATCAGCCATAACTTCCCTTTGAGATACTCAAAAGTATCCTTTAATCCAAGCTTCAACATATACTTGTCCAATCTGGCATACCATGCTCTTGGGGCTTGTTTAAGTCCATACAATGCTTTCTTTAGCTGAAAAACCATATCTCCTTGATCAGTCAATTAAAATCCATCAGGTTGCTCAACGTACACCTCTTCTTCCAATTCACCATTTAGAAACATTGCTGACTTGACATCCATCTGATAAACCTTATAGTTTTTGTAAGCAAGAAATAGTCTCACAGCTTCAATCCTAGCAACCAAAAGTTTCTTCAAAGTCAATTCCTTCCATCTGAGAATACCCTTTACAGACCAGTATTGCTTTGTTTCTAACAACTTCACCTTGCTCATTCAATTTGTTTCTAAAGACCCATTTATTTCCAATTACATTTTTGTCCTTAGGTCTAGGAACAAGAATCCATGCACCATTCTTCTCAAATTTTTGTAGTTTTTCTTACATTGCTTCAATCCAATGTTCATCTTTGCATGCTTCATTCACACTGTTAGGCCCAGTCTTTAAAATCAAATCGTATTCTGAACTGTAATTCTTCTCCTAGTTTGAACACCTTTGTTCTTATCACCTATAATATGATCTTATAAATGATTTAGTCTCACATAACTTGGAGTCTTAGGATGTTCTTGAAATTCAGACTCTTGTGATCTCACTTCTGCATTTTCACTAGTTTCTCCTTCCTCTTTATTTTGTTGATTCACTAGAATGATCTGAACTTGATTTTGAGTTTGAACTATACTGACATTTTGATCATTTGAATCATATCCATAGGTTCTAGATGGTCTAGCTATGTCTTCATCAACCTTGACATTTGCACTTTCAACCATTTTCCTCAATCTCTTATTGTAGCATCAGTAGGACTCGCCCTTAGTAGAATAACCAAGAAAGATTCCTTCATCACTCCTAGCATCAAGCTTTCCTATATCTTCATCTCTTTTGATATAACATCTACTCCCAAAGATTTTGAAATATCTAACAATAGGCTTATAACCAGACCATAGCTCAAAAGGGGTCTTGCCAGTATCACCTTTGATTTGTACCTAGTTGAGGATGTAAACAACAGTACTCACAACTTCTCTCCAATAGATATGAGGAACATTTCCTTCTAGCATCATAGTTCTAGCAACATCTTGAACTATCCTATTCTTCCTTTCCACAAATCCATTTTGCTGAGGGGTATGTGGGGCAGATAACTTCCTCTTTATTCCATGCCTTTCACAAAAAGAATTAAACTCATTGGCAGTGAATTCACCACCTCTATCTGATCTCAACCATTTAATCTTTAGACCTATCTTTGTCTCAACCATAGCCTTAAAGATCTTGAACTTCTCCAGAGCTTCAAATTTCTCTCTTAAGAAAGTAACCCACATTATTCTAAAATAATCATCAATAAGCAACATCAAATACCTATATCCTTGTAAACTTTTGACTCTAGAAGGACCACACAAGTCAGTATGCACAATCTCCAACAATTCATTTGAACAATGCTGCTTGCTATGAAATGAAACTCTAGTTTTCTTCCCTAACTGACATTCCTTGCATATGACAATAGTAGGCTTTACCAACTTAGGAAGATCTCTCACAACATGAGTAGAACTTATCTTGATAATATTGTCAAAGTTAACATGACACATTCTCCTATGCCACAACCAAATTTCATCAACTTGAGAAATCAAACAGCTTTTACTAGCAACATTTAGGTGAAAGATGTTACCTTTTGTTTTTGTACTTGAAACAATCACATTTCTAGAACTTCCCAGTATTTTGGACTTTCCATCTTTGAACTGAAGATTGTATCCCTTATATACCATTTGTCCAACAATTGGTATTAGAGTAGGTTCCTTGGAAGAAGTTTAATAGATTGAGGTGATCCAGGATTATGACATATAAGAAGGATAGTCCAAGATTTGATGGAACTAATTATTCTCTATGGAAGGCTCAAATGGAGTGTCATTTGAGATGCATTGGTGAATCCTATTGGAACATTACAAGGAATAGTTATATTATCCCTCAAAATGGTCCTTCTACTGCTGCTAAGATTAAGGATGCTGAATATAATATTAGGGCTAAGGAAGGATTGTTGAGTGCTTTGACTGATTTTGAGATGACAAATGTTATGGATCTGAAGATTGCTTATGAGATATGGAAAAAGTTGGAAACTTTGTATGAAGGTGATGCACATGTGAAGGTTGCTAAGTTGCAAAGTTTGAAAGGGAAATATGAAATGTTGAGAATGGGTGATGATGAGAACATTACTTCTTTCATGTAGAGAGTGAATGAAATTGTGTGTAGTATCAAATGTGCTGGAGAAACATTTGATGAACCAAAAATTGTTGCTAAAGTGCTTAGATAATTTCTTGTTGCATACAAAGCCAAAGCTATTGCTATTGAGGAGATCCAGATTGTGAAAAGTGTAACTAGAGACATGTTGATTGGCAAGCTTACAACTTTTGAGTTAAGTGAGTTTGGTGATGCTCTTCCTAAGATAAAATCTGCATTCAAAGCTACTACTTCTAGAAAGGATAAATAGAGATATGATTAGAGATAAAGTTCTTCTAGAAAGGTATTCAAGTATGAGGAGGAAATGGGAGAGATTGAAGAAGAAGAGAGAAAACTAAACGATCTTGAAGCACTTATTGTCAAGAAAAAAGTCAAAGGAGAAGGTAAGTATGAAGGAAATTTGCCTATAAAATGTTTTTCTTGCAATAAAATAGGTCATTTTGCATCAAGGTGTCAGAAAATAGTTCCTAAGTCAAGACCTAACAAACCTAGATTTCAAAGGAAATGTTATTAGGCTACTAATGAAGGTGTGACATATGATGAATTTGATAAAGGGAATGCAAGTGAAGACGAATGGGTAATTATTGCTATCAAGGAAAATAATCTTGTGTCTACTGAATCTACTAATTGTACAAATGTGGAGAAAGCCCTAGCTCCTCAAGTTGAAGAGAAAGATGAATGGGTGATTGATAGTGGATGCTCTCATCACATGATAGGTGATAAAAGTAAGTTTGTGAGCTTGGAAAAGTATGATGGTGGTGTTGTAAGATTTGGTGATAACAATGGTGGTATAATCCATGGAAGAGGATGCATTTCTCTAGATGGTAAGAATAATATTGATGATGTCCTATATGTGGAAGGTTTGAAGCATAATATTTTAAGGTTTAATTTATGTGACAACTGATTCACCCCCCCTCTCAGTTGTCTTCCCTTGAGTTTCCAACAATTGGTATCATAGCAGGTTCCTTGGAAGAAGTTTAATAGCTTAAGGTGATTTGGGATGGCAACATATAAGAAGGATAGTTTGAGATTTGATGGAACTAATTATTCTCTATGGAAGGCTTGAATGGAGTGTCATCTGAAATGAATTGGTGAATCCTACGAATAGGTATGTTATCCCTCAGAATGGTCCTTCTACTATTGCTGAGATTAAGGATGCTGAATACAATATCAGGGCCAAGGAAGCATTGTTGAGTGCTTTGAATGATTCTAAGATGAAAAATTTTATGGATCTGAAGACTGCTTATGAGATCTAGAAAAAAATGGAAACTTTGAATGAAGGTGATGCAATATACGTGTATGGTCAAAATTATTAAAATTTTGAGAAAATCAAAACATCAAGTTTTAAAAATATCAAGGTTTTGAAGTATTAACAAAAAATAAAGTAAAGTATTAAAATATAAATCCACATATGAAATAAATAATATATTACCATCCTCAATGATTGAATAAACACAATATGTGGTCTAATCAAATTTAAATTAATTTTTTTTTGAGACTCCATTTGCAATTTGATCTAAGTAATGATACCATTTTTTCACCTCTATCTTAATTTTCATAAACAATTTCATAAATAAGGGAGCAATTAGAGAATAGTATAATTAAATAAATTATACAATAGAAGAATATGATAGGAAATATTCTATAAATAATTAATAATAACTAACAATAAAAAACCACTTCGAGGGGTAAAACCTAAAAATATCTCCAATGAGAACATAATTCACAATATGATGATGAGATAAGACTCACTACCTCCTATATTTACCATATTTATACCTAGGGTATCATCCAAGAAAAATTAGATATCCCTATATAATCCTTAGGTTGACCTAATTAACTAAATAATAATATCATAATGATAATATGACTTAAATTAATAGTTAAGATAGTTGTAATTTGACTATTCATAACCCTATGTACATTAATATTAAGGGTGTAGCATGCCCCCCTCTTTAGAGAAGCATTTTCCTCAATGAAAATCAAGTGTGGATGCTTCTAAATGAACTCCTTGTCCTCCCATGTAGCATCTTTAACTAGTAAATTCTTCTATTGGATGAGATACTCAGTGAGTGTTCTAGTCCTTCACTTCTTTTGCATGATTTGGTAATTTGGGCCATAATATTGTAAAGATAACTTCTTGTTCTCTTCGTCTTCTTTTTCCATTGCTTTAGTGATATTTCCTTTTAAGGCTACAATATCAAGAAGAAATAATCCCTAACTACAAAAATTATTTCACTATGATGTTGGTCTTCCTGCTGGTTCATTCAATTTTAGCCATGTGATTAGATTCTCCTTGAGTCTTGAGAGTACGTGTTATTTTTGAAGCATGTGTTCCTACACTGCATGAAATCTTGGTGACACCTTCAATGATGATGTGATGGAAAGGAGGATGATGTCCATATAATGCCATAAATATAGAAATTTTTGATGAACTATAAAATGAAGTGTTATATCACCATTCTGCTAGTGGTAGCCAATCCACCCATTGAGACTATTTATTTGAAGTGAAACAACATATATATCCTTGCAAATGCTTATTAAAAACCTTAGTTTTCCTATTAGATTAAGGGTCACATGAAGAACCATGAGCCAGTTGAGTAACCAAACATGATAATAAATATGTCCAAAAGTGACTAGTAAAGATAGGATCACAATCACTAACAATAACTTTAGGTGTACCTTGTAGCTTTTGTATATTCTCCAAAAAGTATTTTCCACTGTAATTATTGTAAAAGGATGTGATAATGCAATGAAGTTTTTATATTTAGTGAGGTGATCTACTATTTTCATGATGACATTATAACCTTTAGATTTTGGAAGCCTTGTGATGAAGTCCATGGATACTTCTTCCTAATGTTGGGTAGGAATAACTAAGGGATGCAAGAGACTTGGTGTCTTAATTGTCTCCCCTTTATTTCTTTGAAAACTAGAAATTTTTCCACAAAATTTTTAACATCATCTTTTATCCCTTCTCAAAAAATCTTGCTTGACTCCATGATATGTCCTAAAATTTCTTGAATGACCACCAACTAGAGAGTCATCGAGTTATGTGAGAATATTGTGTTTAAGAGTGGAATTATAGTAGATATATAATTTCTATTTATACCAAAGAGTATCTCCCTTCCAAAAAAAATAGTTGAACTATTGGGATCACTATATAATTGCTGAATGAGATTACTTGTAGCAACATCATTTTTCCATTATGCTTTGGCTTCTACCACCTAATTTTCTTGTAACATTGAAATGACACAAAAGAAAGCTTCATCTTTCTCATCATTCCTAGAAAGTGCATCCAATACAACATTTTCCTTCTCCTTCTTATATGTACAATCTCAAAGCTATATCCCAACATCTTAGTGACCCATGTTTGCTACTCTTTAGAAGATAATATTTGTTCCAAAAAATTTTTAGGCTATCATGATATTTCTTAACCTTGAAGTGTTTACCCATTAGGTAAGACCTCCATTGTTATATTTCATGAAGAATAGATAACATTTCCTTCTCATCATTTGAGTTGATTCTTACCCTTTAATTAATGAATCTCAAAAGTAATTGGCTAACCCTTCTCCATGAGAATTGCTCTTATACCATTTACTAAAGCATCACATTCTATAGTAAAATCCTTGGTGAAGTATGGAGTGGAAATTATTGGAATCATACACATATCCTCCTTTAATCTCTCAAATGTTTCATTAATGGAATCATTCCAATGAAACAAATCATTCTTCAATAAAGATGTGAGGGATGATTCTATACAACCATAATTCTTCAAAAATATTCTATATTATCTAGTCAATCCAAAGAAACCCTTCATTTTCTTAATGGTTTAGGAATAGGCCATTTCATGATATCCTTAATTTTGTTAGGATCCACCTTTACTAGTTCATGCAAAACTATGTGTCCCAAGTACTCTACCTCATTGAGACCAAAAGAACACTTGGATGGATTATCATAAAGTTGATGATCTTAAATAACTTATAATGTTTGATCTACATGTTGTAAGTGTTTTTCTCATGTCTTTCTATAAATCAATATATCATCAAAGAAAACTAATACAAACTTCATCAAGGATTTATTAAAGATAGAGTTCATAAAAAAAAATGTAGATGGTGCATTGGTAATACCAAATGGTATTACCAAAAACTCATAATGACCCTCATGTGTCCTAAATGTTATCTTAGAAATATATGAACTTCCTTAATTTGAATTTGGTGATATCTTGATCTAAGATCTAAACTTATGAAATGCATAGCTCCATTCAATTCATCTAAAAAATCATCAATGAATGTCCATAGGAAACTTATCTTTGATGGTGTACATGTTGAGTAGTATAGTTGGGGAATGTGCACCAAGTTTCATCCTTATTACACATTATCACCATAAGCGAGGAGTAAGTACTTTGGATATGCCTACTAATTTGTGCCTCTAACATCTCCTCCATAATCTTTTCAATCTCACTTTTTTGTATATATGGGCACTTGTAGGGCTTGATGTTGGGTGGCTATTTAAATGGAACTAGTTGTGTGGAATGATCATGATCCCTCTTAGGAGGAATTCCTTTAGGCATATCTCCAAAAACCATCAGGTGGTGATCAATGATTTCTTGTAAATCTAGATGGGTGGGAGCATTAGATTGATAGAATTCTAACAAACATAATTAATCCATATATCATAATTTATGAATTTGATGAGAGCTTACCATTTGTGGGGACTTTACCTTCAACCCTATTAGCTCTACTTTCTTTCCTTTTGATTAAATCTTTGAATAGTTCTTGTAAGTTCATCTCGATTGTTCCAAAAGTAGTAAGCCATTGCACTCTCAAAAAAATATTTTTTGCATCCATGGATATAGCATACATTGGGTTATCAAGGAGATAATATCCCATGTATAATTTAATGCTATGATATTTTATAGAACAACTAACAATACTACCATCTGCAATCAAGACCTAAAACTCTAGAGCTACACATATAAAACAATTTAGATGAGTATCCAATTTTTTTGATTAATTTTATGAGTACTACCTAAGTCGATCAAAAATGTTAATTTTTTACTCTTTTAAGAAACCCACTACCTTGAGCGTTTGTGGGGCTCTAAATCCTAAAAATGTATAAAAAAGTGAGGGTGTGCAAGATCATGGGGGCCCAAAAATTGGCGATATGACCAAAAATGGTTGATATCATTTTTTTATCCAAATTTGATGAAACGAAAAGGGTTTATTGAGAAATTTTTTAGCTTTCCAAAAAAATAAGATACACCTTATTTAGAATTAAATAAATAATTATTATTGATTTTATACATACATTTTGACTAAAGTCCTAATTGATAGGGTAATTGAAAATATATATAATTCTTAAACGATTTCACATTTTTTGAATCCAAAAGATGTAGCACATTCTATGCTTCCCATAATATTGGATTAAAAAAAAGAAAATTTGAATTTCATAAATTGTAGACCAAGTTATGGTGGCCAGATAAACAAGTTTTAATACTTTTAAAAAATTATAATAAAAAAAACATAACTAATTATTTACTTGCAAAAAAATTACAAAAAAAATGCAACACATCTGAGCATATGTCCTCTACTTATATTGAAAGTTTTAAATAAATATATATTAATTTTTTCCTGTAATTAGGTTGGTTAGACATACACCTGCTTTTATTTTTTCCTAAAAATTTATTACTACTACATTGAAATTTCAAATTTTCACTAAATAGATTAACTTTTTTCCAAAACAGGAATATAATATCTTAGAAACTACATTCAATTTTCTATAAATTTTTTTTCTTACATTATTTTCAAATTACGTTAATAACTTATTCAAATTTTTATGTCAAGTTGACTAAGTCTGTTTTACTGAATTATCATTGCCACTTAGGAGCCTAGTTTGGACCCCCATGATCCTACACTGACCCATGATTGGTTTGGAATCATGTGATTCCTCATTTTACTCCCTATCACCCTCTAATATTGGTTCCTCCTCTTCTTCCTCACACAAACATTCAATATAGAATAATTTATTTACATTGTATATATGTCCTCAACTATAATTGCTGTCAAAATTGAAACACAATCCTTTTTCTTCTTTTCCTAAATTTGTTATGGATTCAACCTAGTAGGTTGAGGTAATAAAAGTGTAGGATATCTCCTTTCACTTACATTTACAATCCCTTGTTGTCTATTAGCCAAAAAATTCTCCTCAACTTGTCTTTCCATTTGTAATTCTTGTGACAAGGATTGTGGCTAGAACAAATGCACCTCATATTTTACATGATCATTTAAACTATCTAAAACAATTTAAAAATAAATTATTTTATCACATTTTCCTCTCTCAAACAAATGGTTTTAAAATTTTCAATATAGTCCTTGATTGTACCTAATTTCTTTAATTAAGAGATTTGGTAGAAGTAGCTATTCATAAAGTTATCTCCATAATGGGTAGCAAGTTACTTTTGAAAAAATGACCATGTGACCATGTAATCCTTCTTTCTCTTCTCATCACATAATAAACCATAAAAAATAAATTGATCTAGTTCCAATTATAATGATTCCATAGCCACCTTCTATTGACTAGGAGCATGATGAAAATCAAAGAATTGCTCCATTTGGAAAAACCAATTAGTTGGATCCTCATCGTCAAACTCTCTCATATCCAACTTGGCTATGAATTTCCTAAGCATAGGATTATACAAGGAATTATCCTTCTTGAAATATAATTCAAGACTAAAGAATTCATGTCCAAAAAGAGCATTATCTTCCACCTTACTAGGTGAATTTTCTCCCAAGTATACTTCATCCTTTGAATAATCATGTCCAACTTATTAAAAAACTCATTCCTCTTGGTCCTAATTGATGAAGTTTCACCCTTGATCTTTTTGATAGGGTTAATATCCTTAATTTTTACCTTATCCTTATATAAATATTTCCCTAGTGTGGTAGAATTCTTTTTGCTATTATTGCAAGCTCCATCATGATGGTAGAAGATGATTTTGCAATAAATCACACAAATAAATTGAAAATAATCTAAAAGTTTAACTCTAACTTACTAGGTCCTAGGTGGAACTTTTGTAGAAAAATCTCCTAAATATTAGGTGTTTTGCAGCCTTGAGAGTGAGTTCTTTGAAATACCTTATTTTATAATAAATCAATTATTTATGCTTCAATTTCTCCACAATTTATTTAGTTAGATCCTCTATTAATTATTAAAATCTCACTAAAAATAAGGAACCAATTCTATAGTATTTTGGAGATATGCATTTTACAAATAAATTGGGTAGAAACCCTAATTCTACAAAAAATCATTCAATTTTACTCTAATTCCTATAAAATATGGATTGTAGCTTCTTGAGCATGTTATTCAAAAAACCTTTAAAAATAAGAAAATAATTTGCTAAAATTTTAGAAATATGCACTTCCCAAAATGACCTCCAATATCAAGAAAACACCTTGCCTCTATGGTGCTAAGATCATGCTTTGAGACCACTTGTATTGAAATAACTTGTACAATATAAGAATATGATAGGAAATATGCTACAAATACTTGATAATTTAAATGAGAATAAAAAACTAGTTCAAGGGGGAAAAGCTTTGAATGTCTCTAATGAGAACACAATTTGCAATATGATGATGAGACTCACTACCTCCTATATGTACCTTATTTATGTTTAGGATATCACAAAAGCTAGCTTAGGTAGCCATATATAAGACTTAGGTTGACCTAATTAACTAAATAACAATATACTAATGATAATACAACTTAATTATGATAATATGACTTAATGAAGAGTTAATATAGCCACAAGTCAACTATTCATAACCCTATATACACTAATATCAAGGGCATAGCAAAGGATAATAATTTTTATAACATGAAATCATTTCTTCCATGGATGAAGCTAATACAAGAGGTGTGCAAAATAAAATTGTAGATAGAGGTATGGATGAAGATAGCCATGATACAACTATTCATAACCCTAATATGACTTAACTAAGAGTTAATATAGACACAAGACAACTATTCATAACCCTATGTATACTAATATCAAGAGCATAACAAAGGTTAATATTTTTTATCGCGAAATTATTTCTTCCATGGATGGAGCTAATACAAGAAGTTTCTACACTAAAATTGCATCTAGAGGCATGGATGAAGTATGAACAAGTGAAGTAATAAATTTTTGACATTTTCATGAAAACTCATAAAGCTAGGCTACATCTTGAGGAATCAATACATTGTGCATGGGTTGATCCAAAATAGGTGGATCATTAAAAACTTCAAATATTTGATAAAATAATTATGGATGTAGGGGTAACAAGTGGATTTTAAAGATTGGTAATAGGTTGGTCAAGTTGATCAATACATTCACTTGATGAAGAACATTTTATACATGATGTTTCACAAGAATCAAAATAAAGAGATGTGGGTTCCCTTCCTAGAATTATAGAGATGGTGGGATCACCAATTTTTTTTTTGAAAGTAGGGTATGCACATCTAAATGATTGAGGTTCTCTTTGACTTCTAAATGATCTAGTATAATTGATTCCATGAGAGGAGTATTAGTTATTTTCTCATTAACTACCCATTTTTTTACTATCCAAGATTTTAGAGCCTTAATTCCAACGTAACATTTTTCTATTTGTAAACTAAAAAATAATTTATAAAAAATTAAAACTATATTTATCTTAAAAAAATAGTGTCAATTAAAATATGACAAATACTTCTTATATGAAATGATTTTTTTTAAAAAAAGGGGTAAAAACTTTATTGAAATTTAGAAAAGAGCATTACAACAAAGCGAAGGGCCTAAGCCCACAAAGACAAGAAGAAGCAAAAGAAAAGGCAAGAACCCAAATCATTCATCCCCAATCTCCTCTCCATCCTCCGCAATAATACTTTCCAAATCATGGCGGAGCTCCTAGGAAAGTTGCTCCCACCCCTCAATCTTCCATCCATCAAGATGCTCTGAAGCCCATTTCGCCAAGCAATCCGCTGCCCTATTCCATTCCCTCGGAATATGGACAAAAGAAACCATCTCCATCAAGGAGCTAATCTGCAAAATCTGTTGAACCATTCTAGCCAACTGCCAACTGACATCAACCACCTGGCGAGCATTAAGCAAATTAACCAAAACCTGTGAGTCAGACTCACAAATAACCTTAGTCCACCCCAAAGTGAAGGCCCGCTCAAGGGCGGATAAGATTGCCAGTCCTTCCATAAGGTTGATAGTCTGCACCCCTTCATAAATGGAGAAGAAAAGGACCACCTTTCCCGACGAGTCCCTACCAACTCCCCCAATCCCAGCTGGCCCAGGATTTCCTTTTGAGGACCCATCAGTATTAATCTTCAGAATTCCAGTAGGAGGGGGAATCCATTTACCCACTCGTAGGACTTTCTTATTCACCTGCCTTCCCCTCCGGACACAGGCAGAGGCCAGAGACAGATCCCGAAGACCCAATCTCTCCACCTTCTCAGCATCCTCTTTCTCCAAGGGATACACCACCTCGTACTTCGCAACCACTGTCTCCTGAACCATACCCAAAATTCTCTGCCAGATTTGCTGAGCAACCATCTTTTCATCTTGGAAGATTCTACGATTCCGCTCAAGCCAAATTTTCCAGAGAAGGAAGGTGGGCCCAACATACCACACGTCCTGTAAGAAAGATGCCGAAGTGGGAGGTCTGCTGAGACTACTCCAGAAATCCACTAGGGAGGAGGCATGAACACAAGGATGTTTCCAGACCCCCCACCAAAAATGCCACAACCTCAGGGCAAAGGGGCATCGAAAAAACAAGTGAGCAGAGTCCTCCTCCCCAGTCCTACACAGAACACACATGGAAGGGCCCTGAAATCCCCTTTTCTGAATATTATCCCAAGTCAAGCATTTATTCCAGGCCAAAGTCCACATGAAACAGTTACACTTTGGCCAAGAAAACTTATTCCAAACTCTCTTCCACCATTGAACCTCCACTCCATCCAGCTTGTGAGATAAAAGCACCTGGTACCCAGAGGCAACAGTAAAAACACCTTTGGGGTTGGGAGACCAAGATAAAACATCACCATCTAGGAGGGAGCTACAACTCCTGCTAGAAAGGATACTCTGCAGTTCCGCGCACTCCTCCTCCATACCAACCATAGGCCACTCCTTAGGAGTCTTCCACCTAGCCACCGTCAACTGACCATGAAGGGACACAGTCTTAAAGTCTCTCACCCTATTCCAACTAGCCACAACAAATCGATGGCAGAGGGGCAACATGGTAGGGAACTGGGAAACAAGGGGAGGAAAGCCATCCCAAGAATCAGACCAAAAGTGAGCCTTCGATCCATTTTTGCAAATCCAAAATAAACCATCCTTGATGAGAGCATCCCCCTTCTTGAGCGTACCCCAAATCACTGATCCTTTCCCCACCAAGGGATAGCGGGGAATATCAATTTGAGGGATCCCAGAGAAATATTTATGAGATAAGATCCTGGCCCAAGTCTGGTCCTGCTCCACACACCATCTCCAGTACAATTTAGCAGCAAGCGCAATCCCAGACAAAGAAGACTGCCTTAATCCGAGCCCGCCATAATGTCATGGGCTACAAACTAGCTCCCATCTAACCAAGCTCCATTTGGAGGACGAAATATTACCTCCCCATAGAAATTGTCTGGCTAAAACATCCATATCTTGAACAAAGCCGACTGGGGCCACCTGGAGCATGCACCTATAGATGGGGAGAGCCTGAACCACAGATTTGATCAGCTGAACCTGGCCAGCAAAGGATAACCATCTATGGGTCCAGTGATTAACCTTTGACCGAAACTTATCCAGAATGTTCTGCCATGACTCCCGAGGCATCCTTTTGACAGAGATAGGAATCCCAAGATAGGTCAAAGGAAGGGACCCAACTTGAAAATGCAAGATATTGGCTATCCTCCTTTGGATGGGACCAGGAGTATTAAAGAAGAAGATGGAGGACTTATCTTCATTAATCAATTGACCCGAGGCAGTCAAGTAGACATCCAACACCGCACGCAAGCTAGTAGCTTCCTGAATTGTAGCCATACCCATCAACGCCGTATCATCCAAAAATTGAAGATGAGACTGAGGGGGAATGTTATCTCCCCATCGCCATCCCTGAATGAGACCCCTCTCCACATTTCTTCTCAACAACCTTCCCAAACCTTCCACAAAAAGCAGAAACAGATACGGAGCCAACGGGTCACCTTGACGTAATCCCCTAGAGGCTCCAAAAAGCTCAGAGGGCTCACCATTAATTAGAACAGAAAAAGAGACTGAAGTAACACAACTCCTGACCCAATGAATCTAATCATCCCCAAAACCAAAGGCTCCAAGAATCTTCCAAAGGAAGGACCATCGAACTCTGTCATATGCCTTTGCCATGTCCAACTTGATGAACATTGCCTTATCATTGGAGCTGTCCATAGAATGAATAGTCTCCATGGCAATAACCACCCCATCCAGAATTTGTCTGCCAGCCACAAAGCCACTCTGTTCCTCAGAAATCAGCACTTTAAGCCATTTTTTCAATCTATCGGCAATAATTTTAGAGATAATTTTGTAAACCACATTGCAAAGAGAAATGGGCCTAAATTGACTTAACCTATCTGCCCCATCACATTTGGGGATGAGAGCCAGGAAAGTAGAATTCAGGGCCCTTAACATCTGCTTGTTCTTCTGAGATTCCTGGACAACCGCCAATAAGTCTGACTTAATAATATCCCAAAATTCTTGAAAGAACTCCACCGGGAAACCATCAGGGCCAGGAGCTTTTCCTTTCTTCATCTGGAACACCGTGCACTCAAGCTCTTCGATCGAGATATCGCCCATAAGGTGCTCATTCATCTCCATAGTAACCAAAGAAGGGATGCAAGAAAAAACTTGGGCCTCCTCATCCGCAGCCCCCTGAGAATCCTCCCTAAATAGGGAAGTAAAATACTGCATAGCTTCACATGAAATATCCTTAAAAGAGGAAAGGTGCTCACCAGTGTCATTAACAAGAACATAGATGGAATTCCCATGGCGTCTGGCTTTGACCGAATTGAAGAAGAAGGCCGTATTTTTATCCCCCTCTTGAAGCCATTCAATTCGAGCCTTTTGTTTCCAGAAGATTTCCTCCCGCAATTCACACTCCTCTAGCACTTTCAGGGCCCTGGCCTCCTCTTGGAGGAGATTGGCAGTCACACCATCTTCCCTGATCACCCTCGTAATACTATCCAGCTCAGCCTGGGCAGCAACCTTAGCATGAAAAATGTTCCCAAAGCACTGACGGTTCCATCGCTTAAGCTGATATTTGACAAGTTGGAGAATCTTAGAAAAAATATACATTGCTATGCCATAAGCGGGTCTACCATGTCTCCACCATTCAACCACATAGTCATAAAGAGAGGGCTCACGGAGCCACATAATCTGAAACTTGAAAGGGGGTGACCGGGAAACACGAACAGAGGAGACAAGAAGTTTGATAGGCCAATGGTCAGACCCTCTCCAATCCAAAATTTCAGAGCTACAAGACCACAAACCACCAACCCAAGAACAGGACACCAGAAACCGGTCAAGTCTTTCAGAGATGCAGTCATCCCCAATCCTACGATTATTCCAGGTGAATTGACCATTAGTAGGCTTTACATCTATTAGGTTCAAAGCAGATATGTTATCCTGAAGAAGCATCGCAGAAGGCTCCAACCTTGCAATGCCAGCACGCTTCTCAGCCAACTCAGAGATAGCATTAAAGTCACCAGCCAAAATCCATGGAAGAAAAGGAGCCATACTCCGAACAAATCTAATATGATTCCACAAGAGTTGCTTACCTTGAAACTCAATAGGCGCATAGATATTGGAGAGGAGAATAGACTCCCCAGTCTCAGAACAAGAGGCAATCATAGAGATAGAGGACTTGCAGGACATCCACCAAAGAGGGCGGATCTTCTGAGGATTCTAAAGACAAGCCACTCCACCCGCAGACCCTTGAGCACCAATGCACTGGCATTCGCCACTTCTCCACAGCTTAGGAGATAAACCAAGCATACATTCCACAGATAACTTAGTCTCCTACAGGAACAGAACATCAAGAGATTGACTTCTAACCAACTTGCGAACAACCTTTTGTCGAGGGCTACTGTTTAAGCCCCTTGCATTCCATGATAATACAATCATTTCAACGAGCTTGAGAAGTGTGAATCTAGAGTCTTAACCGACCCTGACTCCACCAAAGTTTCCCCAGCTAACTTAATCTTTTCCATATCCTTTTTCCTTCCAAGCCTTGAAGTTTTCTCCCCCAATCCTTTCTTGATATCCATTTGATGGAGACCCAGAGGAGAAGGAGAAGACTTGATATTCTTCCCAGCATCCATTCCTGCATGCAGAGCCAATATAGTACCATCTCCCTCAATCTTCTTCATTTCAGCAACAAGATCCAACCCCACCTGACCATCCATTTGTAGGTCGGTCACCATTTGCACATCTCCCGTAACTTGTGTATCCATAGAAACCCCAGAAGGAGGATCTGCATGTTCCAAACACACAATACCTTGATCCAAATTCACCAATCCTGGATTCACTTCCTGTTGGCCAAGGTCATCCAAGACCTCGAATCTGTTAAAGGAATCTTCATCTTGTCTTTCCTTCAAGGTCCTCTTTTGACCTCGGTTTTTGTTATGATTTCTTACAGGGACAAAGCCATCATGACCAGTCTCATCCCCTGGGATGGGATCCTTTCCTTTATCTTCCCTAGGTGGGTTGCGATCAGTTTGGGAAGTCGGATGCACCACAGGCCTAGCCTTTGGGCATCTTCGTTGAAGGTGACCATATTCATGGTAGAGGCGACATCGAAATGGGAGAGTTTCATAGTCCAATGACTGCACCCAAGAGTGAGGACCCACCGACATATCCAAAGAATCTGGTAATGGCTTACTTAAGTCAATTTCTACACAGATACGGGCAAAAGTTATCACCTTTTTAAATTGAGTCTGTTGCGAAGAACTAACCGGCTTCCCGAGCATCTACCCCAATAAATGTAAGATGTCATCCCGCCAACATTCAACTGGAAAGCGTGGAAGCCGAACCCACACAGGGACACGAGTCGGAAGCTCCTCCGCAGGGTTGAAACCAACATGCCATGGTTTAATAAACAACCCAACTTGGTTGTAAAAATAGGGCCCCCCTTCAAATACCTTATTGCGGTCAGCCATGCAGTCAAAGGTAACCATGAAATAATTGTTTGCTAGGAGCTTTATATCCATCTCACCCTCCGGCATCCAGGTTCGTTGGGCCCAAGACTCCAGAAATTGCATCGAGATCTGCATACCCAAAAACTTGCAATAAAAAGAGTGCCGTGAGTAATAATCGATGTCCTCCACAACCATCTCCAATGGGATGACAAGTTTTGGCCTCTCCTTGCAGCGTTCCAGACAACCATTGATTTTCGTGATCCGAGTCCCACTAGATGATCCCACTCCATCTAGCCCAGATTCAGAAAAATACAGATTATTATTGAAAACCTTCGAAGCATGCGATGGAGACTTCACACCAATAGCAGATCGAAAATCCATTTTGGGGCTAGCGCCCGAGGCCTCCCCAGACAGCATTATACCCGGCCCACAATGGGCATGCATGCACTTGAGAGATAAAACCACACAAGGGTTTCAAAAACCTCGTCCCACGCACACAGCAAAATAATGGAAGTGCGCAAAGAAGGCAGCTTCCAGAAGAGGCCACGCAGAGGGAGAAGTCCCTGGCACAAAGGCCCGAGCCACACCAAGCAGTCGCTACTTCCAGCAACCCACCACACTCTGCCCAGCACCAAGAAGCGACCACCCATGCAGGAAGAACAGAGTGCAGCGGCAGAGAAGAGAACACAGTGAAGAAAAAGAGAACCCACGCCCCCAAAAAATAGACACAGACCCCCACCCCACGCAGGAACAATCAGAAGCAGAGATTGAGCTAGGGCACAGACGCCCTAGCTCGGCACACAGACCCGATGAGCGCCATCATCCTCCGTCAATTGTGGGGATGAATGATTGTAGATCATTGCAAGGATCATTTATTTAATATTAAGGTTTGGGCCTTGGTTGTTGGCACTACAGGCAAGAAGCCCCACCAATTCACCAAGGAGCCTCCCCTTAATAGGAGGGTAAATAACAAACTCCATTGTTGATGCGGTAGAGAGTGACCCCGCGAGGTTTGAACCTTGGTTGTTGGCTCTACAGGCAAGAAGCCCTACCATTTCACCAAAGGGTCGCCCCCAAAATTTAATATTAAGGTTTGGGCCTTGGTTGTTGGCACTACAGGAAAGAAGCCCCACCAATTCACCAAGGAGCCTCCCCTTAATAGGAGGGTAAATAACAAACTCCATTGTTGATGCGGTAGAGAGTGACCCCGCGAGGTTTGAACCTTGGTTGTTGGCTCTACATGCAAGAAGCCCCACCATTTCACCAAAGGGTCGCCCCAAAAAAATTAATATTAAGGTTTGGGCCTTGGTTGTTGGCACTACAGGCAAGAAGCCCCACCAATTCACCAAGGAGCCTCCCCTTAATAGGAGGTAAATAACAAACTCCATTGTTGACGCGGTAGAGAGTGACCCCGCGAGGTTTGAACCTTGGTTGTTGGCTCTACAGGCAAGAAGCCCCACCATTTCACCAAAGGGTCACCCCCAAAAATTTAATATTAAGGTTTGGGCCTTGGTTGTTGGCACTACAGGCAAGAAGCCCCACCAATTCACCAAGGAGCCTCCCCTTAATAGGAGGGTAAATAACAAACTCCATTGTTGACGCGGTAGAGAGTGACCCCGCGAGGTTTGAACCTTGGTTGTTGGATCTACAGGCAAGAAGCCCCACCATTTCACCAAAGGTTCGCCCCCAAAATTTAATATTAAGGTTTGGGCCTTGGTTGTTGGCACTACAGGCAAGAAGCCCCACCAATTCACCAAGGAGCCTCCCCTTAATAGGAGGGTAAATAACAAACTCCATTGTTGACGCGGTAGAGAGTGACCCCGCGAGGTTTGAACCTTGGTTGTTGGCTCTACAGGCAAGAAGCCCCACCATTTCACCAAAGGGTCACCCCTGAAATGAATTTAAAGTGTATTATGTAATCAAATTAAATAAAATCATAAATATATCTTGTATTAAATCTTCACTTTTAAAATGTTATCAACATTTATCAATTTGTTTTCTTTAATATAAAAGAAAATGGACATGTGCACTTTGATATAATGGTAAACAGGTAGCCTTAAAATATCAAATGTTAAATTTGTGGGATCTTTCATATAAAAAATAGGTATATACTAAAATGTTTCTAATAGGAGCATTAAATTATTTTCATATTTCTACATAAGAATATTCAATTATTAAAAACCTTTTAATAATTTCAAATTTAAAAAATAAAACAAATATTTTTTCAAAAAATCATATCTCATGGTTAAAAAAAAATGAACTATTAATTAAGTTACACACATTTCATCATATTTATTGTGAATTAAAATATTTTAATTCCTTGTGTTAAATATAGATAAAACCCTCATTATATGTAGATTTAGTTGATCTTTACTATTTTTTCTTATAAATATACCATTGAAAATAAGAATAATCTAGTACAATAGTTTAATGATGTCAATATCATACAAAACACATTGTTATAGAAAAAAATCAACTAAACCATCTTTTCATGACATATTCTAAATATAAAAATCCCTTAACAATGCTCATTTTTTAATAAACTTATGAGGCATGCAAGAAAGATATGTAAATAAAATGAATATATTATTAAGGAAATAATTAACTCAAATTTAAATAAAGTAGTAAGGTCAAATTACATTTTAATAGATATACATCAATATAAAAATTTCAATTAATGAAAATTCTATAGGGTTTTACTTAAAAATGTATATAAGAAAATACTCACACAATAGGAATGATTTTTTATTTTATTGAGAGGATAAATATTATAAAAGATGCATTTTTTGTGAAGTCAAATGATGATAACTATAAATATTGTACAATAGATTCAAAATACCTAGTGAATTTATCATATAATTGTTACCTGATTTTTAGCTTTAAGCTGAAATCAGGTTTAGTGTTTACTCTTTTATGTTGTTCATTAAACATTTAAAAGATAAATCATAGTTTGCTAAGTTCAATATGCATGAAAGGATTGTAAAATGAAACTGATTATAGATTACATTTTTTTCATTCCAATGTTGCAATTACAAAAAACGAGAAAAGAGAATCATATGTATACAAACGTAATATTTTATTGATAATCATGAAGTGTACATGTCCCTCACAAGCCAAGGGACTAACTTTACTTATTCAATGGAAATATCAAACAATTTATACATGAATAAGTAAAAAATAACAATATGCATATAAGAATAGAGACCAGTCATTGCCTAAGAATGACTTGTTGCAAAGTTGTCTGCTTGCCCTAGTGCTACTGCCCCAAGCTACTTATGTCCTTCCCAGCTCCATAGTGCTCCTAGCAGCTCTTGCATCTGGAAAAAAAATGATATTAGAGCGAGGCTATAAGCAATGAAAGATATCAATCCTTAAATACACACCTCCCTATTCATGTATAAACTGATCCATAAGTGCATTAAATAAGCATGCAAACCTTGGATGTTGTGGAAAACAGAAAATTCATCAAACACATCCAAAATATGCATCTATTTTTCTAACATGTTTGCTTCATGTGCAGATTTAGGACAAGTCTAGATACTGTTTTGATTCAATTAAACACAACATGTGGGGTAAATGTGGCTCCCACAAGGGTAGATCTCAACATGCTTTGAAAGAAAAAGGAATTTGAGCAACTTGATCAAATATTTATCTGTTATCAATGCATTAAATCAATATGGAATCACACCAGTTGATCAACTTTCATTATCAGATTCAAAAGATGCATCAAGTTCAATTATGTATCTCTTAAATAATGAGAGAGCAATCCAAAGTATTGTTAGGTCCCTCCCAACTTGACCCTATTGGACAACCACACATCACATAGGACGGTGAGATTTTAGGTCACTAACATAGGGGACATGTGTCTGCCCACTAGGATCAAAGTGGGGAGAAAGTTATGTGTCACACAAGAGCAAAAAGGAAACAAATGTGGTGGAATCAGATAGCAGATTCAGGTGGGACAACAACATGTATTCACATGTCATGCAAGACAACAACAATGTCTTTTGACTTTACTGAAGGCAAACAAGGTGGTCACAAGAGATTGCATTATAGATGAAAAAGAAAGGAAAGGTAGTAAAAATTTTCAACTACCTTGTTCAGTGCCACATAATGATTAAATTTCATCTACATTTCTTGAAGTTGCTCAGGCCCAAGGATTACCTCCACAAGTAATATGTAGTTGACATAACTTTATTGATGGAAATGGAGAAGCAGTCAAGTGTCACAACTTACAAAGTGTGAATTTTAATGGACATGAAATGTTGTCACCATTGGTTGCACAATATGTTGTTTTGAAACAATGAAATGATTGAAACAAAAAATGGAGAAAGCAATGGTTGAGTCAATCATGAAACACAAAGTTACCCCTTTGAAGACAAGGTCATTATACAAGTGAATAGGACAAAACCTTTGCAAAAGCTACGGGAACATGGAAAAATAATGATACAACTAGTAAGGATGAATCAAATAACAATTTAGAGGGATATCCTACCTCTAGCCTACAAATACATGATAATTGTGTTGATGAACACAAGCCTGCTACTAACATTGCATCTATCAAACATGATGGAAAATTTGGGGCAAAATATTTGAACATCTTAAAGGAGGTGGAAAAAACAAAGAAGGTACTCAGCAATATCATTAATTCTCATGCAAAGGTGGATTGCATATGCATAAGTGAATGACATCAGTGTCAAAGATAGGAATACCAACAGACAAGCCCAAGTTGCACAAGGCTTTATTCAAGGCCTTCTCAATCAAACATTAGACAAACAAGTTTTCTAGCTAACAATCAATGCATGATGGTTTGAGGAGAGGCACAATGGAAGAGCTAAAAGAAACATACATCAAAGTGCATAGTAGTACAATGATTGTCATTCATCATGAGAAAAAAAAATGCACATACTTTCCTATTTTAGTCATTGAAAATCTATTGAATTGGAGGGTCTCAATTTAAACTATGACTAAGCCATTCAATGCAAGGTACAATCATTACACAGATGGCAATAAAATCTTGCAATCTGACTCTGTGCTGCATTATGAAGACATTGAATCAATAGCAACATTTATGACTATACAACAAAAGTATTTATGACACTACCATCAAAAGGATGCTACTGTGATGGTGCCTCTACATGAAAATTCAATGACCTTAAGGCATAGAGCGGGAGGAGTGAGGGGTTTAAGCTACTTCTATTTGAAGCCTCAAAATATGTTCCTCTAGTACCATGTTTTCCACAAGGGCTAGTAGTGTTGAGCCATTCTTTCCTCTTCTAGAGGATAAGAATCATCTACAACCATCTGAAAATGATACTAATTTTGATGATGAAGGCTTCATGAAATATGAGTAGTTGAGACAATAGTATTGTCAAGGGTTTGATGACAACCTAGTAGGAAAATGCAATGAAACAAAGGTGTCATTATGACATGAACAAGGATAGTCATATATAGTAGCAAAGAGAAAAGTTCTCATTACAACATGGGAGTCTTGTTTGCTTGCATTCTTTGTCCTATTCATTGTTACAGTCTAATAGTAAGAAGCTTATAGTGATATGGTAGGGAACAGGGCATAATCATGAATTTACGAGCAATACCATTAAAGGCTATAGGTTTATCTTCATGTTATCTATGAGTTTGAAAAAAAATAGTCAATGGATGACAACATGACTATAGCCATGAAATGTACTGTAGTGAGATAAGTAATGTAATTGCTACCACAATCAATTTTTTCTCTTTGGACAGTCATTACTAAGTCCTAACAAGTGAATAGCAAAGGGATAGGTGTTAATAATATACCTTCACCTGACAGGTCCTAGAATTTTGGTGATCTCATTGACCCAATAAGGCATTGCTTAGAAATTATTTCATATTTCTTTGAAAAGATAAAAAGAAAGACAAATATATCCAATTTCAAGAAGAAAAAGTAATGACAAGGCATAGTGAAACATGTAAAGACTTCAAGAAGTCACAAGAGTAGTGCAATGGCATTGAATCATTTGACAACCATTTATTATTTGCAAGACAACATTTTCTTGTCTATCAGTTGATAGGGATATCTTTGTTTTAGTTGATAAATCTCATGAAATGTCATTCACACTATAATCTTGCACATGCTTTATCTCATAAAATACAAATTCTAAAAGCACCAATGAGGCAGATGATGGACAAAATGCATTTGAAAATCTAACATAAAATGTAGCTCATAGAAAGGGAGCTTTAGACAATCTATTGCTAATGAATTCTGTGATATAAAGATGGAGAGGCTCAGGGAAAGCATTTTGTTTGATGAGCAAGATAGTGAAAAATTAGAAGCAGAGTTTCACATGCAGTTTGACAATAAAAGTTATTTAGAAAAGGTATCGTGGATGGTCAGGAAGCAATTAATCATCAAGAGAACTATTGAATTTTTTTTTGAGGGTATTGTGATTTCAAAAGATTTTAGAACTCCTTCAAACAAAAAGAACAAGTCTTCACAGATTCCTCATACTTGGCTAGTTGATAAGAAAAACACTAAGAAAATGGGAATTCCAATGGAACAAGTCGACATGAAAAAGATAAAGGAGTAAATGTACAAATTTTACTGAGATGCAGGCCTTTCAATGAGGATGAATTGAAGGCCAATGTTCCCTAGGTCATAAAATGCAATGAGAAAAACATTCAAAGCTTCGGCCTTTAGGGTTTCATTTCCAAACCCTCATGTTTCTGAAGGGAGAACAAACCAAGTAAAACAAAAAAGAGTAGTGGCAATATCAAAGGGCAACATGGTCTTGTGGAATGGTCGAAAAAGATAGCTTTGTTTCAACCAACCACCTTTCATGGAATCTCATTCAATTATACTAAAATATTGTGCATTTTTACCACAACAAAAGCCACGGCCAATGGAGCAAGTTTCTTCACAATAGTAACAAACCCACTTGGGGTTTCTTAATCTAGCCTCAAAGATGGAGTAAAATAAGAAATTATCTGCCTTATTATGAAGCTAGAGGCTCAAATGATTCATTTTTTCTTAAAAATTAGAGGAAAAGGAGTTGATTTGACTTACCCAAAGCTTTTGCTCACATTTTTTGCAAACTTTCAAGCATTTTAATGGCCTCCATTTGAGCTTCAGAAGAAAAAAATAATGCCTATGAATAGAGAAGAACACCCATAGAAGGAGAAAAATGAAATACATGGTCAACAATATGCACATGGCCGTGGCCTGTAGGCTCAAAAAATGGCATTCAACTGGTGGTAAAAAGCACATATTTTGTTTACAAAAACTAGTTACCTCTTTTTTCTATGTTTCTCATTAGAAAAATCACCACAAAACTAGTGTCAAGGCCTCCATTTTTCCTAGATTTTGACTAAAACCTTGGCGGATGCATCATGTTCTTAGAATGTTCCATGACAAAATGATGGGCTTGTTCCATTGTTTTAGTGTTTTGATGATTAGGGTTTGACCCTACTTGAGTGCGATGGGATTTTCTTCCCATTTTTGAAAAATTGAAGCATGTGTTAATGCATGGGGCCCAAAAACTCTTGTTCATTCACTCAGGCATTTTATGCCTTAAGGTGTTTCCCCTTTTTCAAACTTTGCTAAGTCATCAACACTAAAAGTTATGGAGTACGCCAAGTAGCCTATGTAATGCCTTTGTTTTTTGACCAATAATCATGTGACTTGGAATATGCTTTCCAAGAAATTTGGAGGTTGGCCATATTGGCCAAGCATTTTGGAGCTTTATGATGCCTTTGAAAACCAGTGAGTATTGCCCATGTGTGGACTAAAATGCAGAATGAGGTAAGTTGAGATGGCCAAGTGCCTTGGAAGCTTTTGAAAGCTTTTAGATATGACATTATATGTTGCATCTTATTCCAATGTTTAAAGATATCATGTAAGTGATTTGAAAATCACTTTTATTATGTCTTTTAATGCAAATGTAATGTGATTCAAGGAGATGGTGGGGCCCCTTATTTTATGCTTTGAATGTAAAATGACTTGATTAAGTGATGTTTTATGAATCACTTAATCAGGATCATTATCTTTATTGCTTTTTGGAGTCTTGTGTTTTCAAAACACACATATTGCATGAGGAGAGTGTGGGTCAAGACTTGTGTGAAGACCAATGATGACTTGCAGACATGAGGAGTGTGTGAGAGGCTGTTTTAACTGACTTTAGAGAAAAGATGGCTATTTGGAGGCATTTTTGTCACATTTTTAGTGTGACTATTGACTTGGCTTAGCTTTTCTTCATGTGGAGGACAATTTGGAGGGTTTCTAGAAGGTTCTTTTTGGCCTTTTCTGTTGTATCTAACCAGAATCTTGTAGATGGACTTGTGTGAGGGGTTTTTGCTGGGTTTTGCTTAAGTATGTTCATTTTGAACATTTTGAGGGAGTTCTTTCTTTCCAATAGTAGGATAGCTTTGTTTTGGAGCTATTTTTCATGGAGTAGTATTGTAACTTAGATGGGCCTATTATACAATAAGCACTTTGAATTAATAAAGTAGAGAATTTTTACCTTCTCATTTCCTATTTCTCATGTATGTTGTTAATGATTGATTAGTTTGTCTTGTGAAAATTTGTCTTTTCCTTGCAAGCTTGTCTCATGTTTATGTACCAGTTTAGCAGAAGATGTATGTTTATAGGTTGTGAGTTATGTTGTTTAGGTGTTGTTAATTGTGAAACCATTGTTTTCCTTTTAAAAGCATTGTTACAAACCTCCTTATAAATTATTTATGTAAACTGCATTGGAAAGTGAGTTGTGTGAGTCAAGCTTTATGATTTTAATTTGAAGGTGATAGGATGTTAACAAGTCTAGGTTGTTTTGGTGCATCACCTTAGGTTTTTTAGCATTAAGTTTATTTTCATGAAATTCTACCATTTACCTTAGAGATTAAATAGTTAGGTGACATAAAAAGGGGAAGCCAACCCTTATCATTAGAGGTATGCTTTCGAACATGTTATGCACAACCTGAAAGTAGTCCCATGTTCGTCCAAATCTATTGAGTTCATTTAAAAGGCTAGAAAATAGGGTGCAGATTTGGAACCCTAACAATAATGACCATTAACTTAGATTATGATATTTGCATGAAAATCACAAAGCATAAACACATGACTTCCATAAAGAAACTATAACTTATAAAAAAACTGTATAAATATGACCATACTTTGTAAAGCTTGTCAAGGCATTGATATCTATAGGACACAAATATTAAAATTTAACCCTAAGTTATAACTACATTATATTTTTCGTTGTTAAGCATTCTATGATACTCATGAAACCATAGCATAGCATGTTTTTGAATAAAGGATCTGAGTTATCACCAGCTATCAACAATGCCATAGAATTATTTTTGGCATGGATTTGAGAATATTATGACTAGGAACTATTCATTATGGTAATTATATAAAATGAATATCAAAGACAATTTCAAATATTTTAATATCAAATATGTTTATGAGAATGACATCATTAAAATATAAATCAATTATTTCAAATTGAATTTGGAGAATCATACTATTGTGACCATTAAAATTGGATATGTAAACGATAATTTTAATAATTAATTTTAAACTTGAATTTCACTTCAAAATCTTTAATATCACAAGTCTTTATTTAATTTCAAGTTTTGTTTGTAAATAATTTTAAAATATAAGTACATAAAGATAATAACTAAATTTAGATAAGAATAAACTTGAAAGTCAAACATTTGAAAAAAGCTTTAAACACAAAAAATTTAATGCGAACAAAGTAAATTTAAAGTGACCCCATTAATGAGATTAGGATGATTGTAGAATAAGATATTCCTTTTGAAAAAAAGGATGATTTTTTTTTACTATAATAAATTGTAACAAGCTTTCTTTCTTACCACATAGGAATCCAAATTAAAATTATTCACTTGCATGAATGCACAATTTTTTCTCCTATACTCCTAAGTACTTTGAACTTTATCAAAGATGGATTTGATTCTTTATGAAAGTTCTTCTCTTTTGTTATATCATGCGTTGATATGATGGATTCTTGGACTAAATTTGCATGATTTGTCACTATTCTCATGTCTGGATTGAATTAAAAATTTAAATTGTTAAAATATCAATAATAAAAAGGTGGTTAGTTGATGATCAAATTTGTAATGTTGTAAATATTTGTGTCTATTAATCAAGCTAATTTGAAGATATTAAATAGTTTTGTTCAAATTCTATTACCTCATTCTTTCATGTGCTACAAGTTAAAGAAAGTGTTAAATAAAATCAATGATTTTAGGGGTAAGTGTGCCATATTTATTCTTAAGGTTATATTAGCTACTTTTCTTGTATTTATCATTTAGTCTTCATAGATATTTTTAAAGCTATTTCATAGTTTATTTGGAAATTATTTAATATATCTGTACCATAGAAAAAAGGCAACTCGCTTGATTTGGGAATAACTCATGATAAATTGGACTTAATGAGGCCTTGATTTAGTGTTGCGAGGAGTTTTACACATCCACACTAGGTCTTGGACCCTTGCAAACACATTTAACAAAGTCTTGTAAAGGTGTTGTAAAGTGTTGTAAAATAATTTCATGCCTCTCTAGACTTAATGAACCCATTTCCCCTCAATTCAACAATATAAAATGTATTTAATTACATTCTCACATCAATCTAGGAGGCTTGTAAAATAAACTTAATGTTAATCTAGTGTTGTAATGTGTCTTGCACATTTACATTGGATGTTGTGTCTTTCTAGGCTAAATGGGCCTCATTTTAGTGTCGTAAAGTGTATTTTATCACACTTTCACATTGAATTTTGTGTCCTAAGCCCTAATTGACCTTTACATCATCATCAATAGTCCCCTATGACCTCATATTGTGCATTTAGAGGCTTAATTTGATGAAATACCCGACAAAGTCACCATATAAACCTGATTTCCTCATTCCCCAACAACCCAGCTAGTAAATGGACCCCTCTGGGACTAATTCACCATTTGTGGTGAATGAGTCCCTACCAGGTGGGACTCATTCACCCAAGGTGGAAAATAATTCCCTTTTGGGCTATTTTTGACTTTTGAGCAGGAAAATTTAGAATTTAAGTTTATTATTCTTTCATGTTGGCCTTAAGGATCCAATTAATGGGTAAATAAGGTGAAATGCCTATAAATACAACATTCTAAGCCCTAATTCACAATATCTCAACTCATTTTACAACTCATTCATCATTTATCTTCTCCATCAAGTCAAACAAGTTAGGGTTTTATCATCTCAAGTCACCAAGATAACATTTTTAGACATTCAAAGGAAAATACTTCATATTGTTGCAAAAATCCAATATTAATCATCAAGGAAAGGTATTAATCCATTCATTTTATGTTCATTCTTCATATTATTTCTTAATTTGGTTTGATTACCTAAAAGGGGTTTGACTTGGTCAAACCCCCATGCCCTAACAATCAACATTTTCTCTTTCTCTTCTTGTGTGTTTGTAGATTTAGTTCTCTTGGAAGCTTGGAAATAATTAAGAATCAAGTTTCAAAGTTGTTCCAGTCTTCTCTTCATTGTCTAAGGAAAAATATAAACAAAAAGTCACTTTCAGTGTCAAAAATCAAAGTTTCAAAAGCAGACACTTGTAAAGAACCAAAGTGCAGACCGAGAGCTCTTGTTTCCTCTTTTGGATCAAGTCAGAAATTCAAAAGTGGACATATTCACCATCAATGGTGAATGAGTCCCATTTCTAGGCCTAAAAAGTGTTCCTTGCAATTTTGGATACCCATTTGTCCAAAACAAGTTCCAGGATAGTTTCTCAGAATTAGGACTAATTCACCCAGAATGGCGAATGAGTCCCTGTAGAAATTTTTTACAAAATTAGCAGAATTCTAGATGTCATTTCCAATCTCCATCAAGATCTTAGGTGCACACTTTTAGTTTCATCCATTTTTGTTTAGTTTTGTTCATATTTCTAGGTGTTTTTCATTACACAATGTGTTTTCCAACAAGTTGCATTTCAATAGTTTTCACTTAATAGTCAATATATTTTACTAGTTTATGCATCTAGATCATTTCATTTAGTCATAATTTCATCATACATACACTAGTTTGAGTGAACCACCTAGATTTTTGGGTGTGGGATCTATCTCTTTCCTTTAGGTGAAAGACCCTAATTGAGCAAAAGAGACATAGTATTCCACCATAATAAAATCTATGGTTAATTTTGGTGAACCTACCTTTCAAATAAATTTTCTTTCTAATTTGGAGTCCATCATACATCTAGCTTGCATTTACCTTGCATTAGGATTTGCATGGATTAATTTGCATGCTAGGTTTCAAATTTTGCATTCATGAAAAGTGCATTCAGGTTGCATTTTTGGTGTCCAAAATTATTAATTTTTTTTGAAAATTCTGAAAAAAATCTCCACTAGGACTCATACGCCACCTTGGGCGAATTAGTCCCTTTTCACCCCGGAAACTACCCTTTACAAAACTAAAAACCCTATTTTTCAGCTCCTATTTGGTTCCATTACCTAGTTGTATTAGTTGGTTGAGTTTTTGTAACATGCATTTCATTAGATTTAGTGTACATTAGCTCATTTCATGCATGGATTAAATTTCAAGTTTACATTCTCATATGGTTACATAGCATAATCAATTAATTGTCATCCTTAAAATCTGAAAAATTACATTCCTCTTTTGAATGATTGCTTTAGCATAGTTATATTTCAAGTTTATAGAATAATCATTACATCATGTTTTCATTACAAATTTCTATAGTTATCATGTTTCATGTTCTATTTTTATATCTTATTGCATGTTATAAGAGAATTTTGTTAAGTGCATATGAATGAGGTCCTTTCCCCTCTCTTTTTGTTCATCATCGATCCCTCTCCTAGTTTCCCTTTCATGGATGAGGTTAGTCTAGTGAAAGAAAACTTGGATAATCATAACAATCACATTTTCTCTTCTCCTATTATCTCTCACACTTGTAAAGAAGATATTATAGTGCTAGAAGAACCAATTGATGAGCATTTTGACAACCTGAGTTGTTTCTATCCTCTTACCTCTCCTGCTAGACAAAAAATTATTAACAAAGAGGACATCACAATAAGTAATCATGAAGATCACACAACACAACAAGCAGATGATATCATAGAAACATTTCTAGACATTACCTTTCCTAGTCTCCATAATCATGCTAATTAAACTTGTTTGTCTCCTAATATCCCTCCTCGATGCAAAGAGGATAGAGTGTTGTTAGAATATATACCTATTAGAAGTCATGAGAATATTATCCCTCCCTTCCCAAATGTTTCTATCCTATGGGAAGATATCTTTAGCAACATTGAAAACCATAGTGGTCCTTCTCTTGATACTTTCCCCTTTTGTGATGAAGCCACCTTACAAAATCCAACCATGGATGAACCAATTACAAGCTCTCCTTATAGCATAAATAATATATGGAAAAAAAGAATGAGCCTTTAGGAAAACATGATAATCCAATAGAGTCTTCCCATCATCTCCCCATCATTGATAAACAAGAAAATTCAACCATTGATAACTCGCTTACTTGTGATGAAGTTATTTTAGAAGAACCAATCCTTGAGTGTCAAGAACATTTGGTTTGCTGTTCTCCTAAAAGTCCTCCTCCTAGGGAGGATATCATGTTACAAGACAAGGATAACTCTCCCTTGCTAAGGGATGTTAACACTATTCAAACTCAACTCATTCTTTATCCTCCTTCACATAAAACTCAAACTCAAGCCAAACCTAAACTTGTCCTTTACCCACCTAAGAATAATGTATTGCATTAGTTGAGTCATAATACAATTGCTCATACATATAACACTCAAAAAAATCCACAACCACAACAACCAACCACAACACCCCTACCCTTGCCTAACCCTATCATCTCTAATCCTATCTTACTAGGACCTCCTAGTGGAAAGGAGTACAATCTTGTTGAACAACTAAAGAATACTCCTACTAAGATATCATTATAGGACCTTATCCAAACCTCCCCTCACTATCACAACATGATTCAAGCAGCCTTGCAACAAGTTCCCGTCCCTTCTAACATGCAAACAAACGATATAGCAACCATGATTGAAGCCATAAATGTTGACATTGTTTTCCACCAAAGTGAGCTCCCTCCTTTGGATGTGAAAAACCAAAATGAAGCCTTCATGATCATCGCTCAATACAAACAAAAAGGAATTAAGAGAACTCTTGTGGATACCAGATCTGCTCTTAATGTGTGTGGAGTGAACTTTCTCGATAGACTAGGTATCAATAAATCAACTATTTGACTCGATCCTTTATCCATCAAAGGATTTGCCAATGTAAGCAAACAACCGCTTGGTGTGATCACTTTACCTATTATAGTTGGAGTGGCCACATTGAAAACACCAATTATCCATGTTATGCCTAATGATCTTGCATATAATCTTCTCTTAGGTAGACCGTGGATTCATGCAATGAATGGTGTGCCTTCTACTTTTCGTCAAAAAATGAAATACATCTACAATAATAAAGTGTACACACTTGAAGCTGATCCTCATCCAAATAGTTGTTTAAACATTGAGAAAAACAAAGAGAATCCCTTGAACAAATTAACACCAACCACACAAGTGGACCCCATCCAACATCTTTAACCACTCATGAAGCTCTTAGAAGATGATTAGCGTTCCTTGGATTTCGAACATGGCTTCATGGGAGAGTACAAGATCATACAAAAAGCCTCTAGCAAGGGAAAAGAAACTATAGTTTTGTCAACATAAAACTTGGAAAAACCTTTGAAAGCATCCACCTGAACCACTTTAGACAAAGAAGAAAATTACACAGTCACCTTTGATGACACTTATCACCAACCACCACCTGATCCAAAAGAAATGGAGAAGCTTTATGGAAAAGGTTATGAACTCATGAAACAACTTGTGTATAGTGGAAAAGGGTGTGGTGTTCACGAACAAGGTATCTGCAACCCTATAGAGCCTATCACATAACAAATGACTCAGGGTCTTGGTTATTGTCCTTTGATAGAAGTAATCAAGCCTTCACTCAACATCAATACTATCACAAAAAATCCTTATAAGATAACTTTAACCTTCGTACATCCTAAAATCCTCGACATTAGTGGTCTTGAAATTTATCCTTTCCAAAACATGAAACAAACACCTTACTCTTTGCTTAACATCAATGTCATCTCGCATAGCACTAAAGATTTGCATTTGATAGATTTTCCCTCCTATAAGAGTGAGAAAAAAATATTGCAATCTAAAGAACCTTGTGTAGGTATGACATCTTGTACATATAAGAAAGAGATATCTTTGTCACATAATCCCGAAACTACTTCTCCCCTTGATCAAGAGGGTATCTTGTCGAGACTCCTCCAAGATCACAGCTTGATATCCCTTCCCCCACAAACTCGAAATAAATTTTATTACAAGACTTCATTCTGCACATATCATAGAGTTCATGGTCACTCCACCAATGAATGTAGGGCTTTGAGTAGTAAAATCCAACATCTTAAGGTTTTTGGTATGCTTCTCTGTGTGGGGGAACCTCATTCCTCTACTTGATACTGATTTTCACTCAAGCATGCATCTTATCAACCATTTCAGCTCACCTTTGTCCTGCACTAAGTAGGGGCAAGGGGTTAGTTAGCCTTGTCCTCATATGTCACACGTCGTTGCCTCTTTTGGCTAGCCGTTAACCTTTGATGAACATATAAGAGCAAGCTTGGGTTGTGGATGACATGCCATAGGTTGGATCACATGTGACATACTCCCTTTTTTAAGATGTAGCTTATCAGAATCATATGACTTGGCATAGGGATTTTCGAGTAAGATTTGATGTCCTCTTCTTCTACGTTAAAGCAATTGCTCATAGTATTGGTGTTCGCAACTGCTTTAAAGTGGGGGCATACATCACCACTGACATTCCATTGTGCGATTTTCTTTTTCTTACAATTTCCTCTCTTGGAAACATTAGGTACAATGTTGCCCAGGATGAGACATTGCACTTGTCCTCTCTTGAGAACAAGATGAGACCATTTTCACTTATCCTCTCTTGGAGACATTCAAGATGGTCTATAGGAGTGAGACCTTGCACGAACTAAGCAAAATCTCTTTGAGCACACCTTACACTATTTTTTCATTTACAACAATTGTTATATGGCCACCTTGCATAATACAACTTGCATGCCTGTGGTGCCATCTTGTTTGTCTATGAGTGTCAAGCATACGAAGTTTTGCTTACCTTATAGAGCTTGAAAATCATTTTCCTTTGTGGTGCCTTATTAAAGTTAGATCATGAGGTATAAATTTGATATGGTTGAGCAGGAAGCCCATTGTGAGGCACGAATTTCCCCATAGCCACCTATGTGTTTGTGAGTACATACTAGCCAGGCATATGTTTCTCACCTTTTAAGACTTCTCACCCGACAAATAACCAAGAGTTCTGTCACCTCAGAGTGAGTATACATTTTTGGACAAACAACCTAGATCTGATCCACAACTAGCTGGACAAATGGTCGAAGCTTGATCCACCTTTTCATTTTAATCTTTCTCTTCCTTCTAGTTCTTGCCATTGCATGATCATGTATCTTGTCTTTCTACAAATCATTTACCTTGTGCGTGTCCTCTTGTGCTTATGTTGGTTTGACTTAGGATCTTAGATCCAGGGGGCTTGACTGATTCCTTGATCTTTGTCATTCTTTTTCATCCACATTGGTATGATTAGACATCTCTTGAATGTCTAATTTAGTGTGAGGTTGAAGCAAGTTCATCCTCTCACTAAAGTGGGGGCTAAATGTACCATAGAAAAAATGCAACTTTCTTGATTTGGGAATAATTCATGATAAATCAGATTTAATGAGGCCTTGATTTAGTGTTGCAAAGAGTTTTACACATCCACACTAGGTCTTGGACCCTTGCAAACACATTTAACGATGTCTTGTAAAGGTGTTGTAAAGTGTTGTAAAAGACTTTCACACCTCTCTAGACTTAATGAACCCATTTTCCCTTAATTGAACAATATAAAATGTATTTAATTGCATTTTCACATCAATCTAGGAGGCTTGTAAAATAAACTTAATGTTAATCTAGTGTTGTAATGTGTCCTACACATTCACATTGGATGTCATGTCTTTCTAGGCTAAGTGGACCTCATTTTAGTGTTGTAAAGTATATTTAATCACACTTTCACATTGAATTCTGTGTCCCAAGCCGTAATTGACCATTACATCATCATTAATAGGCCTCTATGACCCCTTATTATGCATCTTGAGGCTTAATTTGATGAAATACCCGACAAAGTCACCATATAAACTTGATTTCCTCATTCCCCAACAACCCAATTGGCAAATGGACCCCTCTGGGACTAATTCTCCATCTATGGTGAATGAATCCCTGCCAGGTGGGACTCATTTTCCCAAGGTGGAAAATCACTCCCTTTTGGGCTATTTTTGACTTTTGAGTAGGAAAATTTAGAATTTAAGTTTATTATTCTTTCATGTCGGCCTGAGGGATCCAATTAATGGGTAAATAAGGTGAATTGCCTATAAATAAAGCCTTCTAAGCCCTAATTCATAATCTCTCAACTCATTTTACAACTCATTCATCATTTATCTTCTCCATCAAGTCAAACAAGTTAGGGTTTTATCATCTCAAGTCAAAAAGATAGCATTTTCAGACATTCCAGGGCATATCCTTCATATTGTTACAGCAATCCAATATCAATCATCAAGGAAAGGTATTAATCCCTTCATTTCATGCTCATTCTTCATATTATTTCTTCCTATGGTTTGATTACCTAAAAGGGGTTTGACCAAGGCAAACCCCCATGCCCTAATAATTAACATTTTCTCTTTCTCTTCTTGTGTGTTTGTAGATTTAGGTCTCTTGGAAGCTTGGAAATCATTAAGAATTAAGTTGAAAAGTTTTTCAAGTCTTCTCTTTATTGTCTAAGGAAAACCATCAACAAAAAGTCACTTTCAGTGCCAAAAATTAGAGTTTCGGAAGCAGACACTTGTAGAGAACAAAAGTGTAGATCGAGAGCTCTTGTTTCCTCTTTTGGATCTTCAAAAATTCAAAAGTGGACTCATTCACCATTAGTGGAAAATGAGTCCCATTTCCAGGCCTAAAAAGTGTTCTTTGTAGTTTTGGATACCCATTTGTACGAAATGGGTTCCAGGATAGTTTCTAAGAATTAGGACTAATTCACCCAGAATGGCGAATGAGTCCTTGAAGACCAAATTTACAGTATAAACAACATTCTATATGTCATTTCTAGTCTCCATCAAAATCTCAGGTGCACACTTTCAGTTTCATCCATTTCTATTCAGTTTTGTTCATATGTCTAGGTGTTTTTGCATTACACAATGTTTTCTCCAACAAGTTACATTTCAATAGTTTTCACTTAATAATCAATAGCTTTTAGTAGTTTATTGCATCTAGATCATTGCATTTAGTCATAATTTCATCATACATACCTAGTTTGAGTGAACGACCTAGATTTTTGGGTGTGGGATCTGTCTCTTTCCTTTAGGTGAAAGACCCTAATTGAGCAAAAGAGATAGCATTCCACCATCCTAAAATCTATGGTTCAATATCATATGGATTTATCTTGTTTAGTTATGGATCTTTAATGTATGCTTAGTCATGAATGCTTCTAGTATACATAGGGATGCATTTGCATCATCATAATGATAGAATTATGATCTTTAGGTGCATGCTTGGTTCTCATGTGTGGGATTGCAAATATACGTGTTTGAAGATTAATGTTTGAAATTTGAAGACCTAATGGTATAAAACTAGGGGGAAGCAATTTCCTTTCAAAGGAGAATGATATATATATATATATAGACCTACAAAGGGTAAAATATATTTAAAAAATTAAAGTTGCATCTGCTTACAACATAGAGACTTCGAAATAATCATAGCTAGCAATAGATTTAATAATAGAAAAATCCAAGGTGGTCTAACAAAATACCACTGACCCCTTAAAATAAAACACTATATGATCCAATCATGAAATAAACTACCAACATGAGTCATAATGAAGAATTTACTCTTGATCACATGATGACACAATTGAAGAAGCTCCTAGATTTTAGCTAAGGATAATGACTCCCAATCTTGAACATTCCCTTTATCAACATTATTGGAGGTCCATTTAGCTAAACAATTAGCCACATTATTCCATTCCAAAGGAGTATGGGAAAAAGAAATAGAATCAAAATTAAGAACCATATCCAAAACATTTTCAACAATAAAAGCCAATTGCTAGGAAATATTATTAGAAGTCCTATTAAAAAGATTTGCCAAGGTCATAGAGTTCATCTCACAAATAATTTGTTTTGATCCCAACAAAAAAGCTTTAGTCATAACAATAAGAACAACATGAGTCTCCACTTGATTGTTAGTGTGGTATCCAATAGATGAAAAAAAGAAGAAGTGAACCAAACAATGATTATCTCGACCCACTCCCCCAATTCTCTACTATTTTATGCATGCCATACAATTCCTATAAATTGATGGATATTATTATGTGCTTTTCATAATTGACTAGAAGAATAATCCCATTAATTTAGACATGTTGAATACAATACCAATAAAATAAGAGATACTCTACAAAATATCATAGATTAATAATAACTATGCAAAGATTTTCTTAGATTGTCATAACTTCCAAAAATTATTTAACCATGATTTAACCTTTATCACCTCATAAAATCACTATTGACCAGTTAAAAATGTAATATTTAAATAAACTGCATAATAACCACATACATTTGTATCTTTTTGACTACTTTTAGTATGGAAAATTTTGCCCATTTCTATGGAGCCCACTCCCAACGACGTTGTCTTCCGCCCAAAGACTCTACGCCAATGCTGCAACCACCGATAGGATTCCGGCTATAAAATGGTGTATATTGGGAAACTAAACGAAATGAGGACAGCCTTTTTTGCAGTTAATATGGATATCCCACTGCTTTCTTGGTATTATGTGCTCCTTACCATTGGTTCTCTGTTATTATTTTTCTTTGTATGGAGAAGGCAGAGTAGGACGAGGCTTCCTCTTCCCCCCGACCTCCTGCTTGGCCTATTTTGGGAAACATCCTTCAGGTGGGAAAAAGACCGCACGAGTCTCTCTATGCCCTTTCTCTACAATACGGCTCACTGATGACTCTCCGTCTGGGCATGAAAACAACCGTGGTGGTCTCCTCTCCTGCCATGGCCAAAGAGGTCCTCAAAACGCACGACCACGTCCTCGCCGGGCGGATGGTGATAGAAGCAATCAAGTCCGTTTCCCATCACAAGTCCTCCTTAATATGGAGCGAATATGGTCCTTACTGGCGCCATCTCCGACGCATTTCAACCGTTGAGATGTTCAGCCACAAAAGACTAGAAGCTCTGCAACACCTCAGAAGAGATCAAGTTTTTCGCATGATTCGACTCATTTTCGAGGACAACGGAAACGTTGTGGATATCGGCAGGACAGTGTTCTGCACGTCTCTGAATTTGTTAGGCAAAATGATCTTCAGCACAAGTGTCTTCGATCCGCAGAATCCAACTTCTGTGGTGTTCAAAGACACCGTCGGGAAAATGGTGGAGCTCTCCGGAACGCTCAATTTGGTGGACTTTTTTCCGTTTCTCTTTTCCTCGATCCCCAGGGCGTGTCCCGTGAGATGGGCAGGGATTTGAAGGCAATGTATGACTTTTGCGATATATTCATACATAAGAGGCTCGCCACCAGAAGTCAAAGCGTTGAGCTTAACGACTCCGAGAAGGATTTTCTGGATGTTCTGCTAGACTTCAAAAGTGAAGATTTCACTCTAGTCGGTGTTCGAGCCTTGATAGTTGTAAGTACTGAAAAGATTTAGAACATAAGTGTTTATCAATCTCTTGTATTTTACAGATCTCTAATTGTGCTCTCTCATTTCAGGAATTGTTTATTGCCGGTACTGAGACGGGCACTATAACAATAGAATGGGCCATGGCAGAATTCATTCGCAATCCACAGAAACTAAAGAGACTCCGTCAAGAACTGGATGAAGCCGTTGGTTGCAACCGGAAAGTGGAAGAATCTGAGATAGATCGTCTTCCTTATCTCCATGCAGCCGTGAAAGAAATATTTCGATTGCACCCGTCGGGTCCTCTGCTGGTGCCCCACAAGGCCGAAAGCTCCTGTGAGATCGGGGGATTTGTGATACCCAAACACAGCCAGGTGTTGGTGAACGCGTGGGCTATTGGGAGGGACCCTTCACTTTGGAATCATCCATCGGAATTTATGCCTGAGAGATTTATGGAGCTACCGAATAGCAAGATAGAATACGGGGGACAAAACTTTGAGCTGATTCCATTCGGAGCAGGGAGGAGAATTTGTCCGGGACTTCCATTGGTAAGCCGCATGATTCATTTCATTTTAGCTTCTTTAATTCATTCCTTTGACTGGGTACTTCCGGATGGGATGAAGTGTGAAGAGATGGACATGAACGACCAGTGTGGACTCTCTCTAAAGAAGGCTGCACAGTTAAATGCAATCCCCATACCACGTCTCCCACATCATATATACTAGTGCTTGTCACTGGTTATCATATAAGTCTTGAGTTTCATGGTTCAGTTTAATTTTCTTGCTATGTATTAAGGCATTAGTAGTTCTCCCTGGAGAGAAGCATATGGCTGCTCCTCACATCTATCGCATCATATCGTATAAGTCTGGGTTACGTACATGTTGCAATGCATTAAGGAATTATTAGTTGCTGTATTAGGTGTATTACAGTACCTGTTTTAATTAGTTTGATAGTATGAACTACTTAATATTAAATAATAAATATTTTATTAAATTTTCTATTTTTATAATTCATAAAAAATAATATTTTGATGTTATTATTTTATTTGATTGTTAATATTAATAGTTTTATTATTATTAAAATTTAAATATTAGTATTTATATTTTAAGGAGGTGTAATGATTATGTTGATTATAAGTATAATTTCAAGTAATATAATAGAAATTATAAATGGAAGAATACAATAACATATATAATCAAACACAAGTGTAATTAAGATTGCATATGATTAACTTATATTATAAAGCATGTTATTTCATAATCACTCCTTATGAACTTGGCATTGTTGTCATCCTCTATTGTTTGCATCGAAATCCCTGAATCTATCTAGTCATCTTTTCATATTTTTAACCCATCAAAAAATGTCATCTATTATATTATCTAGTTTCCTTAAGTGAGGGCTATTTGAAATTCACTGAAACGAAACTAATTTCCAAATTTAAAATGCAATGATTTAAATTGTTTCCACAAATTAATTCCAAAAATTTTTATGCACAAATTTTAATATAATATTTAAAGTTCGAGTAAAGACTTTGAGATTAAATGCAATAAATTATTAATTCAATAAACTCAAAGATTTGAAACAATTTTTATTGCTCAGATAATTTATCAACATTAATACTTATCTTTGAAATGCGCAGAAGAAACCCCCAACTATTGCTGGAATGGTCCTTGGTTCAGCCTCTTCCATCTGTGAGCAGTCTGGGAGGAAAGCAGACTTGGCTGCTCTACACGAGTGTTGGTTCCACTAGAACAATGCTCAACACTCGTGCCACAAAGCCATGCCCTGACCAGGACCGTCCTGAGTGCATGAATTTGTACCCCAAGTTGGACACCCACTGTAGGAGTGCCCCTTCTCTGTCCTACTCACAGCCTGCTAACCTTGAAACCCTATTCCCGCAATGTGCTCCACTTGATTTTCCTCTTTTTTTTTTTTCATTTCTGTGATACTTTCCAAGCCTCACATGAATGCTTATATAAGCCTTAAGGGGTGGTTTCCAAACCATCACACCCTTTCATAAAGGCTACATTTAATTATTTAAATAAATAATTATGCTTTCACCTTCTTAAGAGAGTTTTTACATATATGTTTTATTAATATCTCTTTTAATCAAAGGATCATAATATCCTTTATTCTCCCTTTAATTTTAAAGGATTATTTCATAACTTTCTCTTCTCTTGGGGAAAAAGTCACATAACAATTCTCCCCTTGTAATTTTGCTACTGTCCTCAGTAGCACATAAGATGCATCTACATCAAACTCAAAAAATACATAATCAATAATTGAAGAATTTGAATATAACTATTCTTCATAATATTTATATATATATACTTTATCTATATCCTTTAATTCATAGCTCTATCACTTTTTCAAGTAATTACAAGAAAATCATCATTTTTTTTTTCCAATGACAAGATCTATACATACATACATACTAGGAATTTACAATTAAAGAAACTAATGGTATTTGATGTGTTTATTCATATATTTTAACCTTATCAATTTTCTCTCATGTAACCAATTTTCTTCAATATAGATATTTTAATCACTTACATGTAACTTCAATATTAAATTTAAAAAAATAATTATATCATGTGTTGACATAATCATATATCTAGTGAAATGACATACATATCCCATACTATGTAGTCAGTCTCCCTTGAACTATATAATCGATATACTCAAAATATATTCTAAGATGATAATCGTGCATTCCAGACTACATGATCATCCTCTTTTCTATATGTCAAGTATAATTGAATGAAAATAAATACAATAATTTATAAGACACATGTACAAAGTTATTGGGTTGATCAAGTCCAATAACAAAGTACAATAGAATACTACATGGTAATATTTCTAGGATCCTTAACATGAATAGAACAATAGTAAACTTTTAATATGCATAGAAAAATTCATAGAAAAACATTAGAATTAATCCTTCATTTAATGTAACCAAAGTGCGCCTGTCTCTAATAAAACTAGAATGCACTTGATATCTATAAGTAGCTCATCCCTTATTTTTTTTGACACATCAAGGCCCATGTTCCATGAGATGACACTCATAATAAGTGGGAAATGATATATTAAGATACTACTTGACAGTTGGATTATATAAATTTGAAGACTTGCTTGCCTGAAACACTATTTAGGAACCTTTTACATTCTTCTAATAACAATGTGTATACACATATTTATATAATGAACAAAGGGTGGGTAGATCACCACAAACCTCTTAAAGGAAAGAGTTAGGCTTAACTATTATTCCCATAATTAATTCTAAAGTGAATTATTGCATCATTTATCTTATGAAGAGGTTTTTGTAAAGAAGGGGGAAATAACTAGAGTGGGATTTTACTATTATTTCACAACTTCTATGTTGAAATATGATCCATAATATTAATATTATTAAATCCACAATCTTCAATACTAAGTTAGATATTGAAAGTATTGTTTAATTCTTAAAATACCATCTTTAATCTATTCAAATTCACAATCTTCAACAAATGATAGATCACAAAATCAAGAAACCCTCAAGTATAGGAAGGAGATCACCATGACTTCACATCTATGGCACAAGGTCATGATTTTTCTAGATATAAAAGTCTAATTGAGTCCATTTTTATAAGATGGCCTATGATCCAAAGGTTCACATATATTAAGTAAAATGCATTCTAGGATGAGTTATATAATACCCATCTTCATGTGAGCTATCATGGTCTTTACTTGTATGTTTATTAAAATTGAAAATATGGATTTAACTGGACACTAATCAACTAGTGCTATTTTTCATTTTCTTTTTTTTTGTTATTATTATCATAGCTACAACTAACCCTTCTAGAATCCCATACAAAATGATTTCATACTATTTAAACTCAAGAAACACTATAGTATTCTAAAATGATACAACCATCTATTTGTTATTATTTAATCAAGAAGTTAAAATATGGTGCAAATCAAGGATAGTTGTTAATTTTAAGGCTATGTGTTATTTCAGCACAAATAATTCAAGAGGACTTATTCCAATAAATATAATGTGACCACTTATATTTGGTCAATCTAACCCACATATATCGAATAACTACAACCATTTAAAAATTAGAGGCGGTTTCTCCCCTTGTAAAAAAATTGACATGTCCTCATGTTTGATGATAATATAATCTATTTGGTTTCATATCTTATAACAATGTGGTGTTATTCTCACCAACTCATTCCAACCACAATGTCAATATTCTAAGTTTAAGATGTGAATCCAAGGACCTGTGGGTTATGGGCCCATAATGTAACAAATCTAGATATTTATTTTAAATGCTTGATATAGAGTAGTCTAAGGGTTCCAAGTCTAAAAACATAGTTGGTTTGAACACTTGCTTTGTATAATATCTAGTATTTGGATTTACCAATAACACAATAGAATTGAGAAGATGGCACTTGATCTCCTTGATGTGGATTGATATTTATTAAATTTCTACAATGACCTCCACATGTCAATTTGGAAGTATGTGTCTATATTGGTTCTCAATATAATCTTGTACTTAATTTAAAGTGTGAAGTATGGAGAATTCTCATTAGACCTTATTTGATCATAAGATTATCAACTCTCTCTACATTACATGGAGGGAAAATTCTTGCACTACTTTACTTATTTATGGAATTGGTTGTCATGGCATCTTATGACAAGTTATACATATAATTCAATATGATGATTTGAATTATATGTATAATAACATATAATTATACTTGTTTTCCATTTAATTATACTTGACATATAGGAAAAGAGGATACTCATGTAGTCTGGAATGCATGATTATCATCTTAGAATATATTTTAAGCATATCAATTATATAGTTCATGAATGAGTGACTACATAGTATGGGATCTATGTATGTCGTTTCACTAGATATATGTTATGTCAACACAAGAAAGATGAAAAAAGAGGAAAATCAAGTGGAGCACATTGCGGGAATAGGGTTTCAAGGTTAGCAAGTTGTGAGTAGGACGGAGAAGCGGCACTCCTACAATGGGTGTCCAACCTGGGGTACAAGTGTGTGCACTCAGGATGGTCCTAGCTAGGGTATGGTTTCATGGCACGAGTGTTGAGCATTGTTATGGTGGAACCAACACTCGTGTAGAGCAGCAAATTCTACTTTCCTCCCAGACTACTCACAGACCGAAGAGGTTGAACCAAAGACCATTCCAACAATAGTTGGGGATTTCTTCTGCACATTTCAAAGATAAGTATTAATGCCGATAAATTATCTGAGCAATAAAGTTGTTTTAAATCTTTGAGTTTATTGAATTAATAATTTATTTATGACATGATTGAATGTATTTGAGTGAAATTGTTGATCAATTTATTATATGCATTTAATTTCAAAGTCTTTACTTGAGCTTTAAATATTATATTAAAATTTGTACATAAATGTTTTGTAATTAATCTGTGGAAACAATTTTAATCATTGCATTTTAAAATTGGGAATTAGTTTTGTTTCATTTGGTAAAATATTGGTTAAAAATGATAATTTGACTAGAATAGTGATGATTTGCATAGACTCATGTCCTATGATATGAGACTCAACAAGGCCATTGGGACCTCCAAATAATGAATAAAGGCAATGTTGTTTAAAGAAAGCAACAAAATTCATTCAATAATTTCTCCCGTTATGTTTTCCTTCATGTAAGGAGGTTCATCACAATAAATCTCTATATTAGTGATCCCAATAAATCATACAAAATACTTTTGTCACAATTCTCATGTTTTATCCACAAAGCAATCCAATATTTATCAATATGACTAGGATACTATTATCTACCAAAATATGATTAGGCTTGAGATCTCTATAAATGAATTCTAACTTGTTAAGGTTTCTATGCACATTTATTCATAAAATTTTCCTATAAAATATATAAATTATACCCCTATATATGAAAAAATCACATGCTTGTTTGACAATCTCTATCTTTGATTTATTTATTACCTATATAGTATTTTATTGCATATCTGAAACCAATCATAAGCAATCACCCAAACCATATATCATGGTTTATTTGAGGCCAAAAAATATGTCTAACATACATAGTGTGCCCTAGCATAATAAGGTGGCTTAGTAATTATCCCTTTTTTACAAAGTTTGTCTCTTATAATCATGAATCTCTCTTTTAAAAGAGTTTTCTTAAATATTCTTCATTACTATATTTTTATTTTATTTTAATTTAGGAACAAATATCTATTCAATAAAAATAAATTAGGGTTATCTCTCCCCTTGTAAAACTTCAACATGTCCCCATGTTTAATCATAGAACATTATTCCATTCCAACCAATGTATTTAAACAACAAAATATTTTCAAGGTTCAAGATGTAGAGAAAAACTCACCTATGATTTTATATCCTATAAATATGTTATTCTCAACAATTTATTCTAAACATATTATTGTTTCTCCATATTTAAAACATGAATCTAAGGACCTATGGGTTATGGGATCACAATGTAAACTATATTAGACTTAAGTGATAAAATATAGGTGTCACTTTTTTTTTTTTTTGATAGAAATAATAGGCATAGTAAAATCACTTTCTCAAATGCATTCTTAACCAAATAAAAATTAGTATGGGTATATGAATCTCACCATTACAAATACTATTACAAAGACAACTTCAATGACTCAAAATATGAACAAATTTGAATTCAATACTTTTGAAGTGTTTGAAATGTTGTGATGTATTAATTGGTCTAGAGCTTCATGAATTATTAAAATATTAGACTTACATGAGTGAATCATCAAGGTCATTCTTTTAAGGAAGTAAAGGATAAATTCAATTTTTTGAAATTATGACACTCTCCATATCATACTTTGAATTGTTGTAACATAACCTACTTTGAGAATTTCAATCATTTAAGCTTTTGACAACATATGTATCAAAATTACTCTCAAGGGGAATATGATCGAATTGCCATAATGCAAGTGCCAAAGAATATGCATTTAATATCAATCCAAAGAAATAAATAAATCATTTTCATCATCACCAAGATGGGGTAAATTTATACATAAGCAAGATAATAAGTTGGAACCTTGTTTCTTCTAGAGACCTCATGATCTACATAATCCATATGGTTTATCAAAACCATTATTAACTACTGTGGTTGATGCTAACTTTAAAAAAAAAAAATAAAAAAAAAAAAAAAATTGCATGTTAGGGCCACAAAAAAAGGATCAAAATTTTAAGTACCCTGACTGTTGGACAAATATGCATAAAATAAAATTTTTAAAGTTTCAAATACGAAATCAAGTTATACAACTTTTTCATCCAAAATACTTATCAATATACAAGATCATAATTGACTAGGTAGGTATGCTACTTGTTTGAGGAAATGAACAAGTTCAAGAATCATACCAAGCACACTCACATAACCATTATTAATGCAACTTCATTAAGTTGCTTCAAATTTGATATTTAAAATGTCAAAATAACATGGCATCAAATTTTGATGCAAGTCCAACCTATTGTGGTCTCACAACAATGAGCTTGCCAATTCATTCAACCAAGAAATATATTTATCTGGTGTTCTTATTATAAACTAAGCATCACGTCCTATCATCATATATAAGAATACATTATATTACTTGTATTTCACTTAATAAGACAATGGGTTGAGTACAATACCAAACAAGAAGACAATACTACCTACTTTTAGCTATTAACTAAGACAATTGCAAATTACAAGCACTTAATGGTCCAATATTCTATGTCATAGACCTCAAAACACATTATAATTTTTTAGTGCTTTTAGGTGTCAACATGATCTCTGATAACATGGTGGTCTTACCTTATAAGGAAAACTAGAGTCTTCAAATTTATTACCAAGAAATTCCTTCTAGGCACTATCTCCCATATGATTGAGGGCAAAGGTACACAGATGTATGTGATGGAATATATACTTTTAGGCCAAATTGGTCATTACTAGCTTTCAGAGTTTCTTACCTTTTTAGAACTTAGTCTCTATGGTTATCCATCGTAAAAATATTTGACATTTGAATTCATTTTATTTAAGAGTTAATTTAATACGTTGGGGCTGAAAATATGCCTACAATTGTTTGTAATATCGTTGCAGATTAGGCAATTCAAAAAAATGCAGATTTCGTCTTCTTCTTTTACTGGTTACACAACTCAAAACTTTTTATTTTTCATATTTTCTCAAAAGGAATCGAGATCAAAGATGAACTTTGAGGACCAAAGAAAATGAAAAATATCTTTATCTACATTTGAAGTACATTTACATAAATAACAATGTTCATGAATAGACTATTACAAGGATAACAATGCTAATAGCTAAAAAATAGAACAATATCTCGAAGTAATTTGTCTTCAAACCAATCGTTGTCTTCTTCAAAACAACTCCACCATTTACATTATTATATTCTCCTCCAAACCATGACATATAGGTTTTGAATTATCTAAGGCTTATCAAACATTGGTTTAGATGATTTTAACAAGTCAACACAATAAATTCTCAATCTAAACTTTTTAACCTTATTAATAAGACAATTTTATTTTTTTTAATTCCAAACATTCCATTTTCACATCTTAATAGTATGAGTGAACCCTTAAATCTTAACAAAGAATTATCTATTAGTGGAAAATACTGAAACTAATATATGGATGGTGTTACTCATGTTTGAAAGAGAACTCTGAAGAATTTTAAGGATGCTCCTAATAGTTTTCTCTAAAATTTGTGTGTCGTAAAATCTAAGTATTGCCGATATATATAATGAATTCTCTAAAGGCACTTGTAAGAAGCTACAAATAGCCCATGTGAGGGAGTTAGCCAAAAAGCTGGTTGGCAGGCATCTGTTTGTGGTTGAGATAACTATGGGGTTTTGGTATTCTTAAAAAAAAGCATTATGCACGGTCAAAGACTTTCATTAGAGTAGTGGCTACACTAGAATCATTAGTGATGTGGTGTACAAAGACAAGTTCTATAAATCCTTTTCAAACTAGACAAGCATTACAAATGAAAGCTTAAGATTAAGCGCCGAGACAAAGGAGTTCCCAAAGATTTATTATCTCCGATTCAAGGAACTTATTGATACTCCTAAGCAGTAGAGCAATATAGATGTCATTCGCAATTCTACAAGTAGATTACATTCTAGAGTATTCAACTCTTCGACTAGAACCAGGAAGTAATTCACAGCTGCTCTCACACGATGATATTTTCTATAGATCGTAATGGTTTAAGTCCGCGTACCACCCAATAACAAATTAACAGTGCATTATGACGCCTCAAATTATTATGATCAGTAGGCTATAATAGTTGTTGTGATCTCTCATAACAATGTGAGTAAGCAAAAGATGTCACCTCAACCCAAGTTTAGGGTTTTACCGGAAGGAGTTGCAACTATAATATCTATTGAGTTTCCTTGATTCTATGCACGTTGATGGTTGTTAATTGTAGGGATGGAAAAAAAAAAAATTAAAAAATCAACAGATTTAATACCTTTGTGCCTCTGTTTTCATCTGAAAATATATAAGATATGGAGTATTCTTGGTACTTGAAACCTTCCATACCGATAAAATTGGCAACACTACGGTCCCATTGTAAACTATTTGTTCTCAGGCTATTCTTTGATAGAATCGAAGCGAGGAAGGTAATTCTGATCTTACTATTTTCTTCAAGTTATTCTTATTGTTTTCTTCAACTTGAGAAGATTCTTGTCAAGAGACAGTTACGCCAGTGATAATAGTGGAGCTTAGGAAAGTTTGCAGAGGTAATTTGAGTGAAGTTTCAAAGGTAATTATTTCTCATGAATTCAAGAAACCTAATCTCTTCTGTGTGTATGCTTGAATAAATTTTATCCTAGGAGTGAAAAAATATTTCATTTAATTCCCTGTGAAAAATATAGATAAAGTAACTATTAAATTTAAATGAATCCCCGTAAAAAGTATGAAGGGAAAAAAAAAAACTATGGGTAAAAAGTTATTAAGTTTGATTCAATTATTATGGAATGTTATTATCATTTAGAATTATCTTATGACAAGTTATAAATATAATTCACAACTAGATGGATACAATAATTTTATAAATATTTGAATCATACCAATTTATAATAAACCATCCAATGGATAGAAAGATCAAAAGTTAATTGTTGGGAAATAAAAATATGTGTTTCATAATAATAGCACAAAGCTATTACATTACACAAATATATATTTTGTTTTCTTAAAAAATGTGACATGAGATTTATGCATCCTATAAATATAAAGTGAGGACACACATATACCTTATCATATACATATCCAAGAGGATTGATATTCTCTTTCCATCTCAGTTGAGAAATTTCATGACCTCTTAATCAAGATGAAATAAACACAAGTGAATATGCATATAATTTTAAATAGGCTCATAACCTACAAAGCTTAACTCATTTCTTTATATACAAAACTATATGTAGATATTTTAGTAATGAAATATTATTATTTAGACTAATAGTAAAGTAAATCATCACAATTGAAAATGAATACCTAACATTATTATTGTCAAAATAATGTTTGTAATATTTATAATAAATTTTAGGAACAGTCAAATCGTTGTGTATTTTTCCAAACAAGAACCATCTTCTCCAACTATTAGAAATTGTTTGAAATGATAATATTTCGTCAATTTTCTTACTATAACTATCGTAATTTTTATTAGTTCTACTCAAATTTAAATTTTAAGTACATGCTCATTGATCTTTTTCATTTGATCTTTCTTCACATGGAGTCTCTTATTTTATTTTAGCACATTCTTTGGTTCTAGGGGCTTTGTAATTCTTGTTTTTATTCAATAGTTTTCATCTTTGGAATCCTTTTAGTTTCAATGAATTTCAAATTATTTTACTCAGGGGTTTGATCTCTTTTTGGACATCAATGATCTTCTAGATAAATAGATTATGCATATTTTGAAGATCTATAAATGAAAATATTCACAAGATTGATTATGCAATCAGTTGATATTGCTAGCCCAATAGGTTGTGGGTCTTGCTTTTTGTCAAGGCATGTGTAGTTGAATACCTTATAGAAACATTTATATGCAAGGTGATACTCAAAGAAAGATGTATTTTATAATCCTAGTCAACTTGGTAGGTTTATGATGCTACACTATTCATCACATTAGCACGTTGGTGTTTAGGGTGGGCCCTTCTAACCTTTGAAGTGGGTTTAACAAATAAGGGCAATGATGTCACAACATCTACATGGCACGAACATGCAATAATTTATGGTAGTTGATATGACAATCATTTTTTTCATGTCAATCACCAAATTTGACACATCAACAACATTGGGGTTATTTGTTGGTGGGATCATATTTGTAGTTCATGAAGCCTTCATTACTATGTTAGTTGTAGGACTCATTTATTTAGCTACCAAATACATAAAAGGGGTTATTTTTATGCATCAAAATCTTTACTATCATAAAGTTCATGCACGGGAGGAAGGGTGTCCCTTTCACCTTTAATACAACTATGAGCTTTAGTAACTAGAAGTGAATTTCACACCTCCATAAGTTCTTAAGAAACATTTTTTCTCAAATTTATTCATACCTTGCATGTCATCTTATTAGAGCCCCTTTCTATGATTCACATGGCTTAAAGTCTATCATTGATGAAGGATCCATTTGATAAATTAGATCTAGACTTATATATATAGAGATATTTGTAGGGAAGAGTGATGGAATAATTCTTAGGTAGTATTAGTAAAGAAAAAAAATGTCCTTTCATGCCTTCAAGGTAATAGACTTCATTTCTCTAATTTATTGAATAAAACTCTTTATAACCATGACAATGGAATCCTCATAAGATAAAATTTATACATCTATGAATGTTTCTCTTGGTTATGGCTATTTTTTGTATTCTTCTCTAATGCTATTTGATAGTTGCACAATCAAATTGATGTTTTATACCTTTTTCTATTTCTTGAATTCTATAGTTTTCAGTTTTGAATTCGTGCATAATCATTCCATTTTCTAATGGATTTTTTCTCTTTAAGGAAAATAATATCTATGAAAATTGTGCTACTAATAGCTCTCTTGGAGAATCACCTACTGTTTGAGTTTTATTTTCAAGCAATATCTTCTATTTTTCCCTCCCAATTCTATTGAAAATTATATGAAGAGATAACTTCTAAAATATTGGAGGTTATGTTGCAATTCATGTCCCATATTTTCAAAATTTCTCATTTTTATAGGTGGTCAAACACTTGTATCATATTATATGGATTTTAAAGCTAAGAAAAGCCTCATAGCCATAGAAAAATTACCTCTCATGCCAATGCATTTTTTATCTAGAAAAATATACCTCTTGAAGTTGTCCAAATTAGGAAAACACCCAATATGAGCCTTCCACCATTTGTCTTAATTTTTTTAATCAAGTGTGTCGATATTGATGGAATAAAATCTTTAATTAAATAGGTCTCTCCCAATATCATAAATTTAGGTGAAAAACTCATTGAAGAAAGTGAAAAAATCAATATTCTTTCATAAATTTCAAAACCATGATAATCCAACACATCTTGAAGATTTTTTTTTATAAAATAGGTATTATGAATAACCCCCATGAGCATGAAAATAAAAAAACTTATCATGAGTTTACTAATATTTATAAAAGTAAAAGTGTTATAGCTTTTAAAAAGAAAGAGAATAGTATTTAAAAGGGACCTTTTGATGTGATGAGGGCACGGCCCGAGACTTAGAAAATAACCCACAAACAAGAGAATAATTTTATTATTCAGAAAATAGAACTTCTTACATGCAAAGGATCTAAAATCCCCAATTTCTACAACTCATGCAAGTTACAGAAAGCTACAGAATAACCCTTTCGCAATATGCGAGCTTGTCCCCAAAAAGCTACCCAAAAATTAGAAACCCGCCCATAAATAGAGCTCCTCATTAGTTTGGAGCCAAAACAACATTCAAATTTGAGTTTAGGCAGTTTGGCGCCAAAAAATTACAACTTGAAGTTCAAATTTTAAAAGAACATTTGCAATTGTTTCTTCTAGAAAGTGTGCCAACTTCCTGGGGCCATAACTTT
>VDFB02379711.1:100471128-100508924 GCA_007258455.2 Sequoia sempervirens
AACAAAAAAATAAAACTATAAATTGGGAATTTCATTATGATGAAAAGGGTATCCAAAAATGTAAAAACATCTAAAAACTGAGAAACTTGAAATTTAACTATTTTTGGGTGATGCATGATTGCCCTTACACCACTGGATGCTCCTGCATCATGATGAGATAAAATTAAATTTGGTAAAAACTATTTACAAGGATGATATATATGATCTTTTGGCTGTAATTATGCAATTTGTTGTATTTGGTAGAAAAGGATGCTTCATCATCCAATGATGAAGACAACAAATGATGGGATATTATTAGTAATCTAGCATATAATCTAATAGAAGAATGCCTACATCTTGAGGTTGAAGATATATATATATAATGGAAGAAAGTTTAATAAAATTAGGGAATTTGATATTAATATGGACCTCCTATTTATAACTAATGATCACCATTCATCTCTTGTGTCATTTACCAAATCAAAGGATGAAGTTCAAAATATATTATATTATTTGAATATGAAAGAAATAAATCTTAATCCATCACTTTGATACCATGATAAAGGTTGTCTAGCCACATTCATATAGAGGTTTTCAACTATCCTAGAAATCAAGGTCAATATCAAGGCCATTCCTAGAATTCTTGCAAGTAATGTAGATCATGAGATGAAAGAGATAATTAATATAAATATAAAAAAGGCACCAATACTTGGTTGCAGAAAGGTTTTTGCATTATTCCAAAATTTATACTTTGTTCATCTTAGCTGAATGGGCCAAGAACTCAAAAAAAGTAGAAGGGAAAAAATCAAAGACATTATGTTAGAGAATCAAGAGGAAAAGTGATGGCACTGCCTAGCCCTCTACCCTCACACTTCAATCTTGACATTCAAATCTTCACAATACCAACTTACTCACACAATCATTTACACCCACAATCATTTACTACTAATGGTACAATTACCAGACGCTCATAAACTGAACCCAATTTGGTGGCTCTTTCCTTCCAATCCTATATTCAATACAATAGCTACAAGAACTTATAATACCATGACAAGTAGTCAGATATAAAATAGACTTCATCCTAAACTCATAACGAATGTGAAAAAACACGTATGATAACTGTGAGCACCTCTCAAATCTGCAAACATCCTAATCTCCATAAAGAAGGTAAGTGCATACAAATTTGCTAAATACTCCTATGAAATAATGCAAAATGTTTCCTAAACATGATAGCAAATCAAACTAAATTGAGAGCATGAAAGAAACAAGATACATATCTATCCCATAGTGGATTGGTGCTTCTTTGATGTGGAAAGAAGCCCTTTCCCAATCCTTGATAAGCTTGGTGATGAGGATGAAATGGACAAAATTAGTTCTCCATGTGAAGAGAATCACCTTGCAAGAGATTGTGTAGATTTTTGGAGGATTTACTTTAGGATGAAGCCTCTATTTAAATATTTTCAAATACTAAGAGTGCCAAACATGGAGAATGTGGGACTAATATTGGACAAATGAGAGGAAGACACTCGTCAAGTGGTGAGTGGTTGATGCATGTGCAAGATTTGGGAAAAGTGCCCTTGAGAGGGAGAATTTGAATTCAAATTTTGCAATGAATGTTGAGTTTGAACTTTGGAAGGGGACATGTAAGAGCCATGTAAGAGCTCATAAATGACTTTTTGGATGTACATGTCCACTTGGGGGGAGATTTAAACTTGGAGAATATTCTCCCTTTATGCCAAGTTGAAAATAAAGATTTTGATAAATCAATTAAATACAATTTCATCTGCAAGTGGCCAAATCTAGAGAATGCAAGTGGTTAGGATTAGCATTAGATTAGATTTAATCGAGATTTAGTTAATTAAAAGGAGGATTAGGTGATTTGACCTTTTTGCTTTAGATTTATAGATTAAACTAAATTAAAAAGGAGATGAAAGAAGATAAAGATTTAGTTAAATAAATATTTGATTTATTTAGCTAAGGGTGATAATGATAAGATTAAATTAAATAAAGTTGATGACCTTTAGGAGATTGAAATTGATTTTCCTAATGAATGGATGAATGTGAATTTGATTGCACGATGCTAATTTCACGTGTCTACAATAACAATAAAAGAAACTACACACAATGAAATGATATCTTTATTCATATAAGAGACTCCATTTCAGATTATAGATTAACAAGATCCTTCAAGGATCGATCATCTCATCCTCTGGATTGCTGGACCCCTACTTATTCTTCCCCTCTTCTTTATTCATGACTCCTCTTCTAGTCTTCTACGTTCACTTCTATGTGCCTTGACCTTTTTTTTTTCATTTCTTATATCCTTCGATCCCTCCTTTATTCTAAACCTTTGCTCATTCTCTATTTCCACCCTCTATTTTTCTATTTGACTACCCTTCATTCTTCTTCCATCACTTCTCTCACCCTAACATTATCGACCACCCTCTCATTCCTTTCAGCACCCTTGTATCTCTTATTATGTCCTTTTCCCTTGACGTATTTCTCTTCATTTCTCTTTCATCTTTCTTGGCCACTTCATTGGCCTCGATTGTTCAGCTCTACCAAACCGAACCCCTTCTCTTCTATCCAATGCATTTTCTAACTTTACCATATCTTCTCTTCCACCATCGCACACACCTGAATGCCAACTGCTTCCCATAACTACTTCATCTCCATAATTGACAACCCCCCAATTGATCAACTCCAAATTGTCCACAATCGCTCATTAATCTATGTTGAGGGAAACTTTATCGATCAACATAATTATTGTCGCTAAGGTGAAAGGAACTTGGATACACCACATCATGTCACAAAACTAAAATCATCAAGAAAATAGTGAAACTGATAAAATGTTTGTGATGCCCCTACATCAGACTCCCCAGGGGAAAAAGTTCATGTGCTCCCACACATGAGACCATTAAAAACATTACCTCTTGTCTTTCTTTCACTTCCTCCACAAACGTTCTGGAACCATTAATACATTCCTTTGAAATGGCTATTCTCCATTCAATTCCCCTTGCATAAGATACCTTCCTTGCTCAGACATGCATAAATCTATCCATTCTGCATTTGATTCCCCAATTATTTCCACCTCATCTATCAGTTTGTCACCTCCAGTAAAAGCACACTTAAATAATTTTTAATATCCTCTCGCTTATCACAAACCCTAATATCATGCTTTATTACAAATTTATGCTCAACCCTTTCATTGATCAGAACACTAAAGAAATAAAAATCCACATTCTTATAAAAGACATTTTTTCTTACCTCAGACTGCATTGTCGCTCCAACATCTCTATTACCATCTACAATCTCTTTTTCTTTAGCCTTCTTCATTGTCCCACTTATATGCATTCCAATATCTTCCTACAATTCTTGTTCAATCACAGAGAATTGTGCCTACAAATCACCATTCTTGTTTGCTGCCCTAACTTTAAATTCTGCCTCCCTGATGCTTCGCTCAAGAATGCATTTGTCTTAATCTTCTGTACTCTTTGTTGCCTCAGCTTCTCTTGATGCTTCTTCAATTTCCATGCCTTTTCTAGGCCAATATTCTATTGTCCATTCTTGATTTTCACTCTTATTCTTCATATCCTTTTTATACTTACTTTCAAATTTTCTAATCTTCCTTCCTTTGTTGTCCTTCCTCATTTCAGATCTTTCTCTTCTCATTTTATTTTCATCCACAGTTAGCCATAACTTTTCCTCATATTCATAAATTTCATTCAAAGCCTCAACATCACCAATATCAAAACCAAATTGACTACCTCTTGTTGAACAGTCCAGATAAATGAGAGGGGGGGTGAATTAGTTATCATAAAATAATTTTGTTATCTTTAATTTGTCTAGAGAAAACTTAAATCAATTAGATAATCATCCAACAAAAATGAACATGAAAGCACATAACAACACCATGGACAATGAACACCAAAATTTACGTGGAAACCCAAGAAGGAAAAAACCACAGAGAATGCTAATTTTCAATTATAAAGCACTGGTTAAGGTGATTTTTATAGAAGGCTCACTGCCAAAATGCTCACTGTTGGTAAGGCTCACTATTGGTGGGCTCATTCCCTAATTAATACAACTGATTACAAAATAGTCTCACTAACAAAAGTGAATTGATGAAATTGCATCTATATATGCATGAATTTAGTTTTGGTTAAGAGCACAATATTTGTCTGTAGTAGATCTGATCAAGAAACTTCTACACAACTTCTTCGCACAAACTCCACAAAACAAATTACTTCTTCCTTCACAACCTCTTAACTACTCGCACACATCATAATACACTTCTCATCTCATTGAACAAAAAAAACCCTTACTTATACCATTCCATGTCTTCATAATCTCCTAGGTTGTCCAGACACAATTCCTTCATAGTCTTCCAAGTCAGCCAAATACAATTTGAATTAGATCACCACAAAACATGTCTACATGAAGAACAACCTTGAGATATTCAATAAGGCCCTGCATGCTAGCACTAGACCCAAAAGATAGGTCACTTAAAATGATCTTCTTATCACATTACCAAGGGACCCATAAATATAAGATAGATTCATTACATAACATAATTATCAAGAGATAGAAAAATTTGAATTACATATATATTCTGGAGCTAATAAGAATGCCACAACAAAAGGCCAAATCTTGATTATCATCAATTTTAGTATCAACCAAAGAGGCATACTAAAACTTGTAACATGTTGCATGAATGTCCAGATAGCAAGGTTACCCAGAGTAAGCTTTGATCACAACATCCAACATCAAAATATTCTAAGTCTTCATTATTTTGCATTGAATAGCTTCCACAAATGTCCCAAAAGAAGTATTGCCATATATGGATCAAAGATAACATCCATACTATGCAACAACATAATACAAGATAGGATAGATCATTCCTGTATATCATCCGGAGCACAACCTTCTGGATTTAGGTTTTGACATCAATGACAACAATGTTAAATCATCTCAACAACCTCCCCCTTTGGCATTGATGACAAAACATCGAAAACTCAAAAACACAAAACTCCAAAACTGAAATTCCAAAACTCCAAGCACTACCTCTTTGACAAGAAATTCAATGCCTCTTCTTTTTTTCTTCTTCTTCTTCATTTTCTCCCCCTTTTTGCCATCAAATGAAAAGGGAAAAATAAAAACATTCAAGAGATCAAGTAAAAATAACACTTTTCACATGAAAAATTTTCTTGTACTTTTCTCTCACAATTGGAAGAATCCTCTTCCAGGCTAGCACTGTGGAAACCATTCTTGCACACATATTGTCCAATAGAGTCAACAACATAAATGAAGATGACCGGTCCAAAGACAGGTACTGTTGTTCACAATCCTCTACACTAGAAAGTATCCCCGAGAGATGATCCAACCAGACCTCAACAATTTCTTTGACCAATAGAAATTTTTAACCAAATATTCCTTTGTATTTGAATATACAATAACTCAGCTTGCAATTCTCCAACTCTTATTCTAGCTATTTTCCATCTTTATCTTTGAAGAAATCAAAACACTTCCTGATACTATTCAATTCAGGTTCAATAGCTTCAATTCTACTTCTAAAATTATCAACAATAGAAGGCCACTAGAGATGATACTTGTAGATGTTAGACATCTCCTTAATGCATTCTTTTGTCTCACCAATGAGTTTGGATTTTTTTTTTTTTGGCTTTGACACATCTTCTCTCAATCATAGCTTGGAACTTATGTCCTTCAGATCCTTCTAGCAACACCCTTTCTTCAACAACTTCTACTAGATCATTCGGTAATGAGTCAGAAACATATGTAACGGTAATACCCTTTTTGAGTAGATAATTGACCAAGGAATCATCAATTCTAGGCCTACTAACCAGAGAGCAGGCATACCACATTTCCCCAATATTTTTCATATCACCTTCTTCCAACACTAAATGAACTTCATCTAGATCAATAGAGTCAGATCTAGGTAGAGACTTTTCTTCCTTCTCCTTCTCTTCTGAGATATCAATGACATCTAGGTTCATGTTAATTTTCCTCCTTTTAGGTTCTAGAGGCGAACTGCTAATGACAACCTCTAATTCCTTACCGAAGGAGGAACCCACCTTAAAATAACTAGACGCTATCACACCGAAGCATAGATTCATCTACAAGGATGAGAAATAAAGTTTGCATTCACTTGCTTTGTCTTCCATACATTCCAGATACCTATAGACTTTCTTTCCGACAGAGATGCCAAACTTCCACTTAATATTATCCTTTGACGGTAGCAAACTTTGAAAGTAGAATACTAAACATATGAGCAAAGACCCAAGCTAGAAAGGATAACTCTCAACCAAAGACATTCTGACCTTCTCAATTAGGTTTTCCATTATGAGGCTACACAATTCAAATTGCTTATTTTCCTTCACCATCGTATGTGCAAGATATACAACAATAGCCAAAGTAGAACCTTCACAATTTCAAAAATAAATTTTGTAAGTGATACCATAAGCAACATACTTCACTATAGGATTGAAAATGGTGTTTATCAGAAGAGCTCAAGGTTCTTTGTCGATACCAGTAAGTTCCTATACGTTTCTATATTTCACCATTTTCTTCCCATAGAGATGACCAACATTGCACAATCCAGTAATAGATTCAATTGCTTCCTTAGTGATCGAATAGGGTTTTTCCAAAATGATGCTGCCATCCTTGAATCATATCAACAGGAACAAGATAGACTCTTTGTTAGTAAACTAGGGAAATTCTCACCATAAATCCATACCTAGAGCACTTACATTTTGCAATTCATCGACCTTCAACCCTAGCTCCATTTCCTTCATTTTTCGATGATCAAATTCATCCAATTCTACTCCCTTCAACCTTAGTAGAATACCGCCACATGATTTTGTGTCAACGGATTCCATCGTCGTGCTTATTTTCTTCAATCTCTTATCGCTCCAGAAAACTTATTCTTTGCAAACCATGAGAAATGCTTTGAAAAATCCACCTTTTAACCTTAATTACTCATGATGAACTAGCCACCAAAAACTTATATCGTTGACATCATCAATTGTACTTTACTTTTCAATCAACCAGATTAAACTTCCTAATATATTACCAACCGTATTAGACTTAGCCATGTCAAAAACACATCAATATTCCTTCAGAGAGGGGGAAATCCATCAGGATATGCATCAAAACACTCCCCCTAAGCCAAGGTGGTTGTCTTAGTTTTTAGAAGGGAATGTACTGGGATCCGGTACTACAGAAGAGTTCTCCACACTCATTTCCCTTTTCTTCCACACCATGATAGTCTTTTTTTGAGATTCACCTAATTCTGCAATCTTCCTTTTGTTTTCAGGATTTTTTGAAGCAACATATTTGCATGTGTTAGGATAATGTCTGGGTTGACTACACTTGTAACATCTTTGTTCTAACTTAACTAAGTGAACCCTAGGTCTGCACTGATTATCTTTGTGACCATAACCATGACATAGATAGCAATAACCATGAAAGAGATTATTCATTCCATTTCTTCTAGCTGGATTAGATAACTGACTTCTGCAATGACTTGCTTTGTGACCAACTTGTGACAGTTAAATCATTGAGTACTTGGTTCCATCTTGCTTTTTCATTCTACTACCTTATGTCCAAATTTATTGCATAGAAAACAATAGCCATTAAATGATAAGTACCATTGAGCATTTGGTTGCCTGACCGAAGGTCTTTTAGGTGTTCTAGAGTTCTAGATCTTGCTTGTTACACCAGATCTTGCTTTAGCTTCAACTACTTTGTCATCACCCTTAGTGTCCTGATTTGAGTTTTCATCGGAGAAGCGAAGTCCTCCCTTATCCTTGTGACATTTTTGTAGGGACAAAAGTTGATCCAAAATCATGCTACTTTCGCATACTCTTGCTTTTGTTTTCAACCTTCTTAACTCTTGATCTAACTTCTCATTTTCTTCTAATTTCTATTTGATGGTATCCTTGAGATTTTCTTCAATCTTCTTCCATTCTTCCATTTTCTGTTTGATAATATCTTTGAGATTTTCTTCAGTATTCTTGCATTCATCCATCCGTAGCTTTAAATCCACAACACTTTCCTTTGACTCCTTTAATTCAAGGCTAACCTCTTTGTGTCTTGCTTTGAATTTTTGGATTTTCTCCCTTAGCTTTGCAATACAATCATTTGCTTCATTGAGATTTTCTTTCAATTCTTCATTTTCATATTTTTTACTCTCTATATCATCTAATATTATCTTTAGTTCTTCCTCAAAGTGATAAGATCCTACCATTTGTTCAAACTGCCAAGATCTCCCTCAAGCAGTTAAGCTCTATCTCCAAGGGACCAAGCTCTGATACTAATTGTTGAACAGTTCAGATAATTGAGAGGGGGGGTGAATCAGTTATCATAAAATATTTTTCTTAACTTTAATTAGTCTAGAGCAAACTTTAATCAATTAGATAATCATCTAATAGAAATGAACATGAAAGCACATAAAAAAACCCATGCATAATGAACATTGGAAATTATGTGGAAACTCGAGAAAGGAAAAAACACAAAGAATACTAATTCTCAATTATAAAGCACTGGTTAAAGTGACATCGGTTAAGGTGACTTTTCTAGAAGGCTCACTGCCAAAATGCTAACTGCAAGTAAGGCTCACTACCAGTGGGATTATTGCCCAATTAATACAACTAATTAAAAAATAGTCTCACTAATGAAATTGCATCTACATATGCATGAATTCAATTTCTATTAAGAGCACAATATCTATCTACAACAAATTTGATCAAGAAACTTCTGCACAACTTCTTCACACAAACTCTGCAAAATAGATTACTTATTCCTTCACACCCTCTTAACTGCTCACACACATCATACTCCAAACTTCTCATCTCATCGAACAAAAAAAACCTTTACTTATACCATTCCATGTCTTCATAATCTCCTAGGTTGGTCAGACACAATGTCTTCATAGTCTTCCAAGTCAGACAAATATAATTTGAATTAGATCACCACAAAACATGTCAGCATGAAGAACAACCTTGAGATATTTAATAAGGCCTTACACGCTAGCACCAAAACCAAAATATAGGTCGCACTAAAGATATTCTTATCACATTAGCAAGGGATCCATAAATATAAGATAGATTCATTACATAACATGATTATCAGAAGATAGAAAACTTTGAATTACATGAAATATATTCTAGAGTTGATAGGAATGCCACAACCAAGACCAAATCTTGATTATCATCAATTTCAATATCAATCGAAGAGACATACCAAAAATTGTAACATGTTACATGAATGTCCAGATAGCAAGGTTTCTCAGAGTAAGCTTTGAGCACAACATCTAGCATCAAAAGATTAGTCTTCATTATTCTGCATTGACTAAATTCCATGAATGTCCCAAAATAAGTACTGCCATATCCAGATCAAAGATAACATCCATACTACGTAACATCATAGTACAAGATAGGATAGATCATTCTTGTATAGCATCCATAGCAAAACCTTTCGGTTCTAGGTTTTGACATCAGTGACAACAATGCTAAATCATCTCAACAACTTCTCAACACCTCTTACCTTGTTCCTACCAAACTTCTTTTCCTCTAACTATGTTGCATGCTCTAGGGCTTTATCCTCCTTTCCATCCTCTATAGATTTTATCATATTTTCTTGTCCCTTGGACTTGTCCTCTTCTTCACAGCTTCTATCATCTTGCATTCTCTTCTTATCACCATCTTCTCCCATTGCTATCCCATGCTTTGCTACCCATACTAGGTTCTTCATCTTTTTGTGTTGATGCCTTGATACCTCTACACTTGGCCTATCCTCAACTCTCCTTTGGAACTTCACCATAGCTTCCATCCTTGGTGATGTCTTGCTTTTGTCTTCATCCACTGCTTGCCACACTTCTATTTTTTTTTCATTAACAATTGATTTCTTTTTCCAAAATAGTACTATATACCAGTGGTCTACCAACTTTTCTTTCTCTTTAATCTTTCCTACAATAGTTCTCCTTCCTTCTTTGGGGCATGCTGTTGCAACTCGTCTTCTTTCTTCCTTATCTCTTTCCTTATCTGTGGGATCTCTTCTTTCCCTTCCTCTTGGTGTCTCCAAAGGCTTGATCTCAACCTTCTTCATACCCGCATTCACAACTTCAATCAAATTAGTAGCAAATAAATAAAAAAACCATGTTGTCTCCTTGAGTGCCTCTTTTCTGGAAACTTTCATTTCCTCATTATTTTCTAATCCAAGTGTTTCTTGCTGCACTTTTTCTTTCTCTTTCCCTCTTTTCTTTTTATTTCTTCCCATTTCCTCCTCAACCATTACTGTATCTTTTATCCTTTCATTAATTTCTATCTTTATTTCCACCTTTCTAATTACTGCATTCCCATCATTCTCTTTTTCATTTACAACCCTTGCTCCACTTCTCATTGCATCATCATTGTCTTTTATTCCTTCCACAAGACATGACATTTCTGTAGACCTGTTGTCCTTTGCATCTTGTCCAATTTCTACAACCACCACCTCATCAGGAAAGTAAGTCCTTTTCACAGCTTTCTACTCTCCTTCTCATCCCAATAGCTATCCCAATATGGGATTATTACGGGTCCTCTTACACTAATACCCATCCTTCACAATGTTGTAATCCATTGCACTTATTCACCAATCTTCTTCTCTCATAATCTCCAACAATATTTCATGCCTCCTTCACTACCCTCTACAAAAAATTCACCTAGGGCCTTCTTGTGACACAACTACTTATTACTCTTCAAATGTGAAATTCCTCTCAATCGACGATCGGTTCACCCAATTACCCATATCATACATAGGTACATGCATAGGTTTCCTCTCCTTCATTGCTCTACCAATGCATATACTACATCTTCCTATTCATTCTCATATTCTAGATACCTCACCTAGGGCTTCTTTCTTGTCCACTCTGCCCAGTATTTTGGTACATCTCCTTTCTTATTAACTTATCAAAATTCAACATACATTAGATTGCAACACTCGTACAATGATACCCATCAAAATCAAGAATACACTTAGTGCTCACTGCCCAGATCTTTTGGGCTCTAATACCAAATGATTGCACCACCTATCCCTCTACCCTCACACATCAATCTTGACATTCAAATCTTCATTGTACCAACTTACACAATCATTTACACCCTCAATCATTTACTACTGATGGTGCAATTACGAGACACTCATAAACTAAACCCAATTTGGTGGCTCTTTCCTTCCAATCCTATATTCAATACGATAGGTATAGGAACTTATAATACCATGACAAGTAGTCAAATATAAAACAAATACTTCATCCTAAACTCATAAAGAACGTGAAAAAAAACCTATGATAACAATAAAAGAAACTACACACAATGAAACAATATCTTTATTCATAAAAGAGAGTCCATTTCAGATTACAAATTAATAAGATCCTTCAAGGATCGATCATCTCATCCTCTAGATTGTTGGATCCCTGCTTATTCTTCCCCTCTTCCTTATCCATGACTCCTCTTCCAGTCTTCTACGTCCAATTTTGTATGTCTTGACATTTTTTTTTCCTTTCTTATATCCTTGACCCCTCCTTTATTCTGAACCTTTTCTCATTCTCTATTTTTTCCCTCGGTTTCTCTATTAGACTACCCTTCATTATTCTTCCATTGATCCCCTCACCCTAACATTATCAGCCTCCCTCTCATTCCTTTCGGCCCCCTTGTATATCTCATTATGTCCTTTTTCCTTAATGCATTCATCTTCACTACTCTTTCATCTTTCTTGGCCACTTCATTAGCCTCGACTGTTCAGCTCTACTTGACCGAACCCCTTCCTTTCCATCCAATGCATTTTCTAACTTTACCCTATCTTCTCTTCCACCATCGCACACACCCGAATGCCAATCACTTCCCATAATTACTTCATCTCCATAACTGATGACCCCCCAACTGCTTAACTCCAAACTGTCCACAATTGCTCATTAATCTAGATGCCAGAGGAAACTTTATCGATCAACATACTTCCTGTTGCTAAGGTGAGAAGAACTTGGCTACATCACATCCTGTCACAAAATTGAAATAATCAAGAAAATAGTGAAATTGATAAAATGTATGCAATGCCCTTGCATCAAAAAGAGGTATTGAATCTTCCTATATTTCATTTTAGGTTTCATATGGCTCATCATGGATTTTAAAAAAAATTATTAGTTTGAAAGTATTAATTGGAGAAGCTACTTTTCTGGCCCTAGTTAATAGGAATGTTTGAATTTTTTTAGTTCATCTTATCTAATCTATTTTTATTGCTTATTCAATGAGTTACAATATAACCCTATATTTACACTAAAGGGATATCCAATGTGAAGATGACCAACCTAAAATTTTTAATCAATGACTTACTATTTTCAATAGACCATGCAATACTATCAAAGTGATCATGGATGCTCATTTTCTTTCCATTTTTTCCCCCATGTTTAATTTTTTGATATAGTAATTTTTAGTTGGATTGCATGGTCTTCATCATATAAAAATGTAATTTATATTTTATGGAAAGCTCATGGTTATTCTAAAATTACTATGCGTGACTAAATATAAAATGGTCATGGAAAGAAACATTGTATGAATATTGTTGGCTAAATCTCAACTTTGATGGCTTGACAAAACCTAACCCAGGTTGGATGGGTGGGGGTGGGGTCATCTGTGACCACAAGGGGAAATTGATACTAGCATACTTGGTCAACTTGGGGTTTCAATCATCTAGTTTTGTTGAGGTGGCGACAACCTTCCATGACATAAAAATTGCCACACAATTAGGGATATCAAATTTGGTTATAGAAGGGGACTCTAAAAGCACAACTCTCATGTTGAAAAGGAAAGCATTTCCTTGCTAGACCCTCCAGGACCTCATGGCCTTGGCTTGCAATATCATGATTTTCCTTGGGAACTACAGTGTTAATCATGTGTATAGGAGTGGTAATAAAGTTGCCGATGTGTTAGAAAATCTTGGAGCTTTTACTCCAAATTTAGTAATATGGGATAATATCCTCCATATCCCAAGTTAGGTGCTTGAATTAATTCAACATGATGCTAAAGTACTGTCCAAATGAGATTGACCTAGATACAATGCCATCTCTTATTGATAGTTGCCACACTCTTCAATTATGGCAACTTAAGTTCACTAATCAATCTTTTTATATTTACATTTACTTGTGGCTCTAGTTTTCATATAGCCATTTCTATAGTTGGTGTTACCTTGCTCTGAAATTTGTGATTTTTTCTATGGGGGTGATTTGGTTTAGGATAAACCTACCAACTACGATAGATGGAAGCAAGATAAGGAGATTTGAGCCATTTTGGAACAGGGCAAGATGGCTTTTATTTGTTTAGGGTATGCAGGGGAATGACCCCAAGATTTATTTAGAGTTTGCTAATTCTTGGGTGGATGGAACTATTAGTGTTGAAGGGGTCTCTTTCATGGTGACTCCTAAGCTAATTATAGAGGTGATAGGGCTCTCTCTGGAAGGGATTTTCATTCCTCATAAGTCAAAGATCCATTACCAAGAAGACATAAAATGCTTTTTGAAAGAGAGTGTGAATAGATTGTAGAATGGATTTAACTACATGGACTTGCCTGGAATCTAGAGAAAAATTGTTGAAGTCCTCATGAGGTATGTCATGCTTGAAGGGTGTTTCTGCTGCTTCCACACTCATCTTTTCCCTATGCTTAATCATCTTAGGTATAATGTCAAAATTAACTTCCCCTTTTGGCTTTTGTCCTCACTTGAGCAATCTGTTAGAAGTGTCCAAGATAAATGCAAGAAATTTCCCATCCACCAGGGCCTTATTTATCATCTCTGCAAGTTTCATTTTTCATTGCTTCCCTCACTTGCCTCTATTCAAAAGAGCACTTTGACCATTCATGACCCCATCAATCCCTTTATGGACCTCAACCCCTCTATTACTCTAGATGAAACCCCTTTTTCCATCTGCCATAGCACTCGAGCCCAAGGTAAAGCCCCTATGAATGATAAACCCCCTCAACCCCATCAAATGCACCCCTTTGTCAGAACCATGCCTATTTCTACTTCTGGGTTGGGGGAGTCTGACAACTCAAACATTAAGTTGTGGAACCCCACCTTAGACAACTCTCCTTTGCACTCTTATGCTCATGTGAATATCTCTCATGTTGCCAACACCCCCTATTTCTAATCCTAACCCTCAAAATTCTTCCAACTTGTGCACCAATCTAGAGGATACCAGAACTGAACCTAGGTCAATTCATGCCCCTACTGACCCCTTTGGTAAAGAATCAATGAAATCTTGGAGACAATTAACATCTAGAGTGATATCATGAAGTGGATTTTGGGCTAGTTGATCATGACTAAAGAAAGAACCCAAATTATGGAGGGAAAGGTTCTCAAGTAGCAGATCCCATGGCTAGGGGAGGTGGAGAGAAAGGAGCATTGGGACATGATTGCCTCTTTGGCCAAGTCATTTGAGAAGTGGGCAAGGTGGGAAAATGAATTGCAAGATTTGTGTGCCTTTGTTGGTACTTAGGAAGAAAAAAAGAATTTGCTAACTGAGATTGATGCTATCCATCATAACTAGGAGAAAACCATGCAATGCCTTAGGGTCATCACCAATTATAGTAAAGAAACTATGAAGAACACTTCCCTTACCCTTCAGTCTTTTTAGGATGAGTTAAGGAAATGCTAGGGGAAATGGGTTGCAGATGGTCCAGAGGATGGTCATATGTAGAAGAAGAAGGGTAAAATGGTAGATACCTCATATCGTGATGTCACGGTAAATACTTAGTCCATTCAGCAAGGGCTTGTGACGTTTGAAAATAATCTCCAATTTAGAGACCTGTAGGTGTCTTGTGGTTCTGTGCTGGTCCCGACTCTATGTGTTTTCTTAGTTGTTTATGTTGGTTGAACTGTTTAAGCTTTAGTTTTTTGTTTTAAGTTTTTGAGTTTCTCACTTCTCATGAGTTCCTCGTCTACTTCTATGGCTATTTTGTAATGGGTATTGGCCCTTCTAGTTTTAATCTAATCAAAACATTGTATGAATACTTAAAAATTCTATTCATATTTGTTGGCATGACTTAAATCATACCTACAAGTGGTATGTGCTTAGCATTGACACAACTTTAATCATACTTGAAAGTGGGTGCATGCTTAGAATTAGCATATCTAAAAATATCCTATAAAAAATGTAATTTTTTTGGCATATTTATGGCTAACTCTATAAATATCAGGTGAGAAGACATTGGTTGTTCCCAAATTAATACTTTGTGCTTTGTTTTAGTTTTTTGAACATGTTGGTTTAAGGAAGAAATTTTATGTAAACCAACCTTCAAATCACAAAATATAGTTGAAAAGTCATGAGATCCAATAAGTGACATATTATATGAAGAAATTGGGCTTCAAACCTATGTTGTCCCAAGTTTTGAAGAGGCGGAGCTGATGGAAGTTCCTATTCTAGTTGAGGACCCATCCATGTGTTTTGTTAGGGGAAACATATTCCTTGGTTATTGGTATCAACATGCTATAGGATGTATTGATATGAGCTCGAGACCATGGTAGATTAGGATTTTGGTAAATTTTTATCATGGTGTTGGTGCCAGTATGTTTGATTTTTGCAATTTACATGAAAATACATACTAGCCAATTTTTATGTAATGCTTACCTTGTTGATGATCCAAGAAATATTGCCTAAAATAATGGTTAAATTGTAGATTTTTAAAAAAATTTATTTGTAAATCCTAATCAACTTAAAAAAAATCATTATTAGTGAAAAATGGGAAGCCTCATACTTCTTTTAATAGGTCATACTCATGTTTTACATCTAATAAATATATCTATTCACCATTTTCACTTGTTTTCCTGGACATAATAGGCATTAACCAACTACACAAGGATACAAATCCTTGAAAGTATGATTTCCCTCAACCAAAGGATAATGGAGATTGTAGTAATTGGTGTTTACTAGGGGCTTCTTATATATGGAATGAGCTTCTGTATTCCTTTGTGGGTTAGGGAAAGGGCCAAGATTGGGCCATTTAATCTTTTTTGTAATTGTCTATTTTTTGTTTTATTATTTTCAAGTTATAAGGGAAAAAAATGTATTTGTTATATGAAAATTTTCCCCAAAAGAAGAGAAAACTATGAAATAACCCTTTAGGATTAAAGGGAGATATAAAAAAAAATATTATGATCCTTTGGTTAAAAGAGATATTAATAAAGAATATGTATAAAACTTCATTTAAAAGGTGAAAAAATAATTATTTATTTAAGTAATTATTAAATGCAACCTTTGTGAAAGGGTGTGATTGTTTATAAACCACCTCTAAAAAGGATATAGAAATAATTCATGTGAGACTTGGGAAAGGCATGGAGAAACATTCAAAGAAAGAAGAGAAAATGGAAATGAATGAATGGAGAAAGCATATGAATTTAGAGGGAACAAAGGAGTGAAGGTTAGGGTCATTGGCATTAAGGCATTTGGAGAAGAGGCACATAGTGTGTGTCTAACTTGGGGTACAACATACACACGGGAGTGTCCTGGCTAGGGCTATGCTATTTATACCGTGAGGCTCACGAGATAGGTTGGGTTCTATGTAAGAACCGATTTCCTTCGAGGATGCGTCCTTGTCATGGAGAGCTTAGAATTGTAACCATTCCTTTGAGTTCCAGATAATAGTCTCTCCATGATTTTTAGATAACTATTGAAAAACATTAATTTGACAATATTGAGAATATTGTTTATATGATTTTGGTGTTAATATGATTAATATATATGTCTAGATGTTATTCTATTTATTATGTTACTTATTGAATTTTCAAATGTTTGTAGTTTACATCAATTATTCACATTTATGTTTATAACATTATATTATAAATTATATTAACACTAATATTTATTATATTAAATCTACTACTAATACTTAATAACTATAAGAGGAAAAATGACATTACATTTGGTATAAGAGCCTAAACAATCACGTGCCTATGAGAAGTCCTCCTTGACATGTAAAATAAAATGATTATTATGAAAATTTATAATATGGTATATGTTCCTAATGAAATTATTTCTATAAAAGAGGATATTGAACAATACACTTAATATTTTTTGTTTGCTTTTGGGTATCTATAATAGATATAACACCTTTAACATCATCTCAACAATGTTGAATTGACATCTAGATTTTTTTTTCTAAATTTTTGTTTCAAATACATAAAAGCTTTTGTATGAGTCTTTTTTTATATTTAGTATGAAAATTTCTTGAATTATTAAATTATATATTGAGGTACCCACTATTTTTCTACTTGTATACACTAACAATTGAATTTAACTCTTCTTTCCTATTATTGATATCAACTTGGATTAAACACCAATCCACATAATACAAATTTTGTTGTTTCATCCATCTATATACCTACAGACCAATGTATTGAACTTACTCTATATATTATAATACAATAATAAGAACCATAATTTGAACCAAAAATCAATAATATTATATGGCCACTAAAAGAAAAATAAACATGCCATAAGGAACTTCAAAATTTGATAATACAATCAAACCCTGAAAACTACAATGTTTAGTAAGGATTGTTTCCACCTTGTAAGTTAATTGAAGACACATTAGGGGAGAGGGGCCCATGGTGTAGCACCCTAACTTCGCCTTTCTCAAAATCCTACGTGGAAATTTCAAATCACTCCCAATTTTATATAATATTATTTTTGACAACTCACATGCTTCTATATTTTTTTTTAGGGCCACATCAACATACTTTTTGTTTAGGTATCAAAAAAAGGCCCAAAAAAAGTGAGACCAATAGTGGTGCACTAAGTCATGTTTTATTGGTGCGTTGATGTGGCATCACATGATTTGTCAGTTTGTGTATTTTATGGATAATTTTTTTTTTGTAATTGGATATTAAGGTGCTTCACTATGGGACCCATTGAGGACTACTTCTATCCCCACTATTGGACCCCGCTACACTTGGGCCCCTCTCCCCTAATGAGTTGTGAGATAATTCTATGAGAAAGAATCTAAAATAAAAGAGAGACCAATATATAACTCGATCAAAGAGTAGTTCCTCGTTCACATAAGCTGACTATTCTAAAACAATGGTGGAGGGAATGAGTCACTTGTTGTAGTGTGGCATGCAAGATATGTTAGTGTTGTGCAGCCAAAAAAATAGTAAAGAAAACTTTGAAAACCTTGAGAAGCAATTGTAGAGGGCCAACTAACACTGCACGACCTCCTTCAATGCATGGCACAAGGTTACATTGGTATAGCATGCATAATGTAGCTATGATTGGGGATTTCAATAGATCTCTTATGGTGAAGAGGATGAAAATATGAATAAATGAATTACGTAGCCATTCCATATCTCTAACATGGAATATTCTTCAAATGATTGGTGCAATTGCGTGTGGCAATAAACAACTATTTTTTTTGTTGGGGTAGACTCAAATGATCACTGTGCATTCATTTTTAAGGCTACATATGTAAAAAGGAACCAATTTAAAATTTGGCGAAGCTAAATAGGGCTGCATGGAGAGATATTATGTAACACCCCACCACAAAACCCCGAAGGACAACACAACTAACTAACAATTATGACACTTTAAAAAAAAAAAGGTGAATCAACATATAGATCATACTATAAACTAATATAGAATGTAAACTACATGTACATATGATCTAACTATGTCCTTTAGGGTATCATGACTGTATTACATGCATACAGTCCTAACATGGTCTAATCCAACATCAAGATTAACCAACCCACAAAAGTACTTATAAATCCATTGCATTAAGTAAATGAACATCATATTAAATAATTAACCATCAATGATCAAATGTTAAACCCAAGGAGTACATACATCACTTTTATTACATAAAGGTGCATCATTTTGTAATTACATAATTACATTAATAATTCCCAACATACAATGGGAAGGATATATCAAATACATGATAAGATACAATTGAAATGATTACATTACATAACATCAACACTATCTCAAGTCTGGTACAAGATATGGAGTCTCTGTAAAGGTACAACATCCATGCTCACAAACATCAATTGGGAATCCAATGGAGTGCATAGCACATTCCACCCAACCGTGTGGAACCCTAAAGTCCATCCCCCATGCTAGGAGATGATAATAAGGTCCCACCACCAAGGCAGTCAAGAAGATAGTAACACAACACAAAGGCTAACACAAATCCAACAAACGAATACCACATGACATCACATAACAGTGACTTTTAGAGGCACACAAACAATAGAGGGGCAACATAAGACAAGGGAATCCTCGAATGCAGTAGAGGAGAGTGTCATTGCATGGTACTGGCATGGGTTGTCTGACATTCCTCTCACTAGGACCTGGCCCTCATCTATGGTTGTCCAAAATTCCTCTCACTAGGACCCGACCCCATAGGGTGACACATGTGGAGCCAAAAATCCTTTCGTGAGGACAAGGAAGTTGACCTTTCCAACCAAGCCTTCTCACCCCATCCTTAGCCTAAAAAATCACTACATGCATGGGTGAGGACTTCAATTATCTTTTATGTGAAAGTTAACCATCCCACCTAGTTCATTATTTAGGTTATCACTTAATTAAGAAACTCCCAATGGGTTGTCTAGGTCACCACTTTGGGATTTGGCCCCCATTGAGAGCCACTCCCCCTACTTGCATCTAGAAGACCCAATTCAACAAACAGGGTATAACCATCTTGCACACTAAACATAACCACTAGAAACACTTATCTTGAGTAATACATGAAGCCTCTTGCTCACAAATCACAACCAATAATTCAACAGTGCAAGGCTAAAGACCCCCTTGTTCACAGTCTCAAAACACCAACCACTACCATGTGAAGCAACATGAAACTCACACAAACACTCATGGCTTGATATGGGTTTTCCTAGTGGATCTTCGTAGGCCTTGACCCCCATTTTGGGTTGTCTTGGCAGCCTCACTTGATCCCTGACCCCCATACAAACTCATGCAAGTAAAACCATACTCCCCTCTAACCTCTAGAAGCCTACCACAACAACCTTGCACATACAACTCCCTTTATAAATAATAACTCAAAATCACATTGATTTCACTACTCAAGCACCATACTTAAAACATATAACAATCAAGCACTACCACCACAGAGACCTTATTTCCACACAAGCCAACAATAAACATTACAACCATGAATGACTCCATATATATATAAGCATCACTTCCACTTTTATATAGTCCATTTCACTTAACAAGACACAATATCTACTATAGCCAAATCATTATTTTAACTTCCTTAACAATCACTTGTCTAACATTACACAAAATAACAAATAAACTATTTCAAAATATCACCATTAAACCTCAATCATTTAAACAATCAATTCCTGAATTTGTACACTTAGTATTATCTAGAGTCAATAAGATACTTGTTCTCACATGCACTTCCCCTTTAGATTTATTTAACTCAATAACATATCTATTCCACACTTTTTCCCATGTTTCACTAATACCCAAAATACTATAAGCATAGATAGATTCATACACTCATATCTACCAACATACAAATATATTACTTATATAAAAGGCCTTAAGAATCTTCCAACAAATTATAACTAATTTTCCCATTTTCTCTGAATTACCTATTTAATCAATTCCCTTCAATATATAATTTAATATTGTAAATCAATTTCCTCTGTTTAACAACCCAATTCACTTTACTCACAAGATTAAATAATTCTCAAAGGTAGAAATACTCTTTCGCAATAAACCTAATACACCTACATGCCTACACACATATATAGAAATATATATGTATATCTTAAAATCTGAATACTGTTTTCAAAATAACAAATGATATTATAACAACATATTCCTACAAATACAACCATACATATGTAATTATATACCTAATAATATATATACATATAGATTTATATAAAAAAAATAGATTGAATTACCAATAATCAAATATACCCATAGATTTATATAAAAAAAATAGATTGAATTACCAATAATCAAATATACCCAGTGAATAAAAAAAAAAAAAATTGAAACAAATGAAAAGGCGGATTTTATCAATAGGAAAAGTAGAGGGTCGGATTATCATGTATAGAATGTTTTATCAAATTCCATATTCATGCAAAATAAGTCACACCATATACAAGGAGTTAATTCTCACCATTGGGACGGGATCAAAGTTTCAATGCACAAGATATGGTGCCTAGCATTAAGGTATAGTGATGCAAAGATTTTGATCCCATAAGGAATATAAGGATTGAGCAAATAATAGGAAAATAAATGAAAAATTAAGAAAAAACACCCTGATGTAGTTGGATTCAACGCCATGAAATGGTACATGCTTTTTTTGTAGGGTTTAGATTGTATTCACATACGCGAAAGAGGCATACAAGTTGGAGGAAATGGGCTTGGTGAATGAAAGCAGCGCGTTGTTTCTAGATTCGAGACTTTTATCAATGTTGTGGGAGAGAGGAGGAATTATAAAGAATCATGTATCGACCACCATAATGAAAAGTTGGCATTTATATTTGGTTTGTTTAGCCTAGCCCTCATACAACCTACTATTCTTGTTAATTTGGTTAATGGGATTCTCGTAGCGTAGTCATGGAACCTTAGAAGACTTAGGTTTAGAATGCAAGTTATTGTAAAACCTACAATCTTAAATATGTTGCACTTCAAAAAAAAAATTTGAACCATTTTCTTAGTGTTTTAGCATGTTGTCCTCTAGGGTTTCGTGGTGGGGCGTTACATATAATACTTGCATTATTGTTTGTAGAGATATTGGTGAATTGCAATGGTTGAACATTGAGGTTGAATGAGAGACATAGATTGCTCTTCATGGTCAAGAGTGGTCTTCAAACTCTCAATTCATTGTTGGTTGAGGGTGAGTCACAAATGCTTTAGCCACCCACAAATGATAGTTGTAATCCATACACCCTATTTTGGTTCTATCTTGTAAGATTCATGCTAATTTGAAACTATTGCTACTATAAATGTTTCATTGATTTGGGAAATCTGCATTCTCCATATTCACATATTTGAGCTAAGGATCCAAATTTTACCAATGGTATTACTAACGTGAACTAGGGAATGTGCATGCTTAATAAGAATCAAAGGATGGAATAAACGGAGTACTAAAAATTTATGCTTGATGCGTGGTGTTGGTTTGCCTTTATAGCCATAGTGGAGCACCCTAACTTTGCGTTTCTCAAAATCCTACGTGGAAATTTCAAATCACTCCCAATTTTGTACAATAGTTTATTTGAGAACTCACGTGCTTCTATATTTTGTTTTAGGGCCACACCATCCATATGATGCCACATCAACATGATTTTTGTTTAGGTATCAAAAAAGGCCCAAAAAAAGTTAGACCAATAGTGGTGCACTAAGTCATGTTTTATTGATGCGCTGATGTGGCATCACATGATTTGTCAGTTTGTGTACTTTATGGATAAAAAATGTTTTACAATTGGATATTAAGGTGCTTCACTATGGGAACCACTGAGGACAACTTCTATCCCCACTATTGGACCTCGCTCCACTATGGGCCCCTCTCCCCTATCATGAGATGCACCCTAGTTTTATTATTTCAAATCCATCTGCATGAATATTTAAATGTCTTGACTTAGCTACTAATCATACTTTTGTTAAGCACCCCTTTGATTCCTTTAAAGGTAGAAGCAAGCTGAGTAGATCATTATTATTTTTATTTCAAACAGAAATTTTATTTATATGGTTATAATTCTTCAAACTATCATTTTCATATGGTTTTTTGGATTTCTAACGGGTCTAGAAAGGTATATTTATAAGATAAAAAATTAACTATTTGATTCCTTTAAAGCTAGAAGTGAGCTGAGTAGATCAATGATTTTTTTATTTCATAAATGACAATAAGAATTTTATTTATATGGTTATAATTCCTCAAATTATCATTTCCATATCATTGTTTGTATTTATAAGGGGTCTAGAAGGGTATATTTATAGGATAAACAATTAAAAACACACTTAAGATGTTCGAGAATGGTTTTATACCTCTAAGAACTATGATGAATAATTTAGTTTTTGAAGGACCTCTTTAGATTCAAATTTTTCTAGATTTTATAGTTTCAAGGAGGATTGTGAGGAAGGTAATTATTCTTCCAAAGTGTCTAATTTGATGAGAGAAATCCTTGCTGACCTTAGAAGTTAGAGACTCACATAGGAGCTATAACATGCAATTATTTGGTCTCACTACCAATCTCTGCTCTTCTCTCCCCTTAATTAATATAGAAGAAATTCTTTCATGTTGAATAATTTCAATACTTTTGAATCAATTATTGAAGAAAGACAAGTTATTAAATATGTGGAAGGTGAGGAAAACACCCTAGAATTCAATATGATCCAATTTAATCAGATAATATTTTTAGAACTACTTGATCCTAATTTTCACATTGGTAAAAATAGAATTTATTTCTCTTCATGATTGCATATAAAATCCTTGAGATCTTTGGCCTTCTCATATATGTGAAGAGGATTTTTTGTAAAAATCATATACCCAAGTCAAATTTATTGAGGTAGAATTTGGTGAATATAAGGAATTAGATTATTAAGGAAACTTTACTCACACCTCCAATGCTCAAATTTTGGTGGAGGTTTATTTGACTCAGACACTACCTATTGAGGTTGTGCTTCAAGTTAATGAATGGTCTTGGTCTTAGCTTGTGGATTACGAAGGAATCTCGTTTCACTATAGATGATATTTTGCTATTGGACACTTGGCTCATGACTGTCCTTGTGGATCTTGTCCTATTTGTTCCTCCACCTGGTGGAAAAATGCTCTCTAGGACCATCTAATTGTGTACCCTAATGATTTCTCTTCTACTGATAGTGAGGATTCTGGGCCATCTTCTCCTCTTGCTTAGATGGATATTCCTACTATTAATAATACTACCTCTCCTATGGCTTTTGTTGCTCAGATTTTGGACAAGGTTATTTCTACTGCAATTCCTGTTGTTGAAGGTGTTGCCTCTCTTGTGGCTCCAACTGCTCCAATTTTGGACAAGGTTCTCTCTATTATGATTCTTGTTGCTCTAGTTTTTTACATGGTTGTTTCATCTCAGGTTAATTTTGCTCCATTTGTTAGTCTCTTTGAAGGGGATTCTCCCCCTTCCTATCTAAATGATTTAAATATGGCTATTAAATCTTCTCAGATAGCTATGCAATGTAGACAAACATGTACTCCTAAAAAGGAATCTATTTTTCTTGAAAAACCCTTGGGAGAAAACTTTAGGGTTCAAGGTTTGATGCTTGAGCTATCTCTCTTTGTTTTTTTGTTTATGTGTTCTTTTTTTTAATGGGATCATGGCCCTTCCCTAAGTTTTAATAAAAAACAAAGGAAACCAAACTACTTAGAATAATATAGAAGATTAATTGATAAGAGAGTGATGCTGATCATTCATTCTTTACTTATAATATGTTAGTTAGACCAAGTTAGTGTTGGCCTATTCATTATGGAATCAAATGCTCACATGTTGATACTATGCATTGGTGTTAGATGTGACTTATAGGGACTTTATTCAATCCCAATTATAACTATTAAACCTACATGTACCTCAATAGGTGAACATGTTGATTCATGTATGGGGAGAGTTTGAATGATATTGAGTTCAAGTCTTACTTATATAAGGAAGTTATTTTTGCAATAAGCATTGTTTTAGTCTTTATCATGGTGAAATTTGTATATTCATTTTAATATAAATTTAGTTTTATCTCTATTTTAAGAACATAGTTATACTATTCTTGTTATCTTTATTCAAAATCAACATCTATATTTATTTAATGCAAGTTACATTATGGGCCCACAACACACAGGTCCTTGGATTCACATTTTTAACTTGTTTAAAATAACATCATTTTTGGAATGAGTTCATGAGAATAGTATAATATAGGATATGAAACCACATAGGTTTGTTTAGGGTTAGACACGGGGACATGTCAACTTTTCACAAGGGGAGAAACCATCTCTAATTTTAAAAATACTCATTGCTATTTCATATGTGGGTTAGATTGACCAAATATATTAAAATTTTCATTTGTTCATTTGAAGTGTCTACATTTGAAACAATATTAAAAAATGTAGTTAGAATTAATTTATAGAGATCTCAAGCCTAATCACATTTTAGTAGATAATGGTGTCATAGTCAAATTGACAAATATTGGACTACATTTTTGGATGAAAATGGTAAGCCCAACAAAATAATTATTTATGGTTTCTTGGGATCACTACTGTAGAAATTTCCTATGGTGAATCTCCTAACATGAAGAAGGATATAAAGAAATAAATTTTTGAATGAATCTCATCACATGGATCATAGGTCTTGATGTGTACAAAAGATTAAAATATAATAAGGGATGGTTCAACTATAGCTACTAGGTGCATTCTAGTTAATATAATTTTTATTTAAGTAAGTGTAGTCTAGCTAAATTAAATGGAGGATTAGTTCTAATGTTTCTCTATGAAGTTCTCTATGCATGTTAATAATTTACTATTGTTGTATTCATATTAAAATACATATAAAAATTACCATGTTTTATTGTATTGTACTTTGTTATTGGACTTGATCAATGCAATAACTTTTTACATGTGTCTTATAAAGTACTAAATAGGAAAAGAGGATACTCATGTAGTCTAAAATACATGATTATCGTCTTAGAATATATTTCAATGATGAGTGACTACATACTATGGGATATGTATGTCATTGTATAAGTAAATGTTATGTCAACACATGATAATAATTTTGTAAATTTAATGTTGAAGTTACATGTAAATGATTAAAACATCCATATTAAAGAAAATGGGGATGAAGTAATATATATGTGTGTGTGTGTTTTATGAGTTGTGATGCAGATGCATCTTGTGCTACTAAAGACACCAACTAATTTATAGGGGGAGAATTGTTATGTGACATTTTCCCCAAAAGAAGAGAAAATTATGAAATAAACCTTTAGAATTAAAAGGGAGATACAAAAATAAACGATATTATGATCCTTTGGTTAAAGGAGATATTAATAAACAATATGTATGAAAACTCATTTAAAATGTGGAAGAATAATTATTTATTTAAATAATTATTAAATGCAACCTTTGTGAGAGGGTGTGATGGTTTGGAGATTGGACCCCTTAAAAGAATATATAAATCATTCATGTGAGACTTGGGAAAGGAATGGAGAAACATTCAAAGAGAGAAGAGAAAATAAAAGGAATGAATGGAGAAAACACAAGAATTCAAAGGGAAAAAAGGAATGAAGGTTAGGGTCATTGGCTGACATTGAGGAATTTGGTGAAAGGGTACACAATGTGTGTCCAACTTATGGTACAACATACATGTGAGAGTGTCTTGGCTAGAGCTTTGTTATTTATAGCATGAGGGTCATGAGGCAAGTTGGGTTCTATGTAAGAATTTGTTTCCTCTAAGCATGCTTGCTTGCTATGGAGAGCCTAGACCTATAACTATCCTTTGAGTGCCAGATATCAGTCTCTCCATGATTTTAATTTAAGTATTGAAAAACATTGATTCCAAAATATTGAGAATATTGTGTATATGATTTTGGTGTTAATATGATTAATCTATGTGGAGATTCTATTCCATTTAATATGTTAATTATTTAATTGTTGCATGTTGTAGTTTACATTAATTATTCACATTTATGTTGATAATATTAGTAACTCTAATATTTATTATATTAAATCTACCTTTAATACTTAATAACTATAATATTTATTATATTAAATGATGAGGAGCTGCTCGAGCAAGGAGGGTGGTAGATGAATTTTGAAATCCTCAGAGACTGATGAGGTTGATGTAGATGATCCAAATGAGGATGCTTGGGTGAGGCGGATTCTTTGGTGGTTGTTCCTACTGTCATGCTCCGGCAGGACTTGCTCTTGGTTGGTTTTGGATGCTCTGGTGCCTGGGGCTGCGATGGCGACCCTCTTCTACTCTTTTGTTTATTTGGTGCTACATCTTATATTTTCTTCAGTTTTTGGTTTGCCCTCTATTTAGAGGCATCTCTCTATCTATAGGGGGTAATTTATTTCTATTTTATCTTGGTTGTGTGGGGCATTTTTTTTCCATTCGTGTTCTACTTGGATTGTCATGGGTTCTCTATTGGTTTGATGTGTCTCTTCCCATCCCTCCTCTTTTGTGGTTGGTCTGCTTTGTGGCTGTAGTGTTAGCTGCCATTTTTAGGTTCGTGTTTTTGGTTTGGTGTGGTTGTTGACCTCCGGTTGCTTGGATTTTTGTATTGGGTATTTCTCCTTGGAGGTTAATGTTGCTTTGTTTAGTCTACTTTGGCAGTTGGTGTGGCTTGAGGGGTTTTTTTCTCTCCTTTGTCCCATTTCTTGGGATGGGTTGTCTCTGCTCCTTCATTTTGTGGATGCTCTTAAGTTTCTTAAGGAGCCAATGTTCAATCCCATATCACTTATTTATGGTGGGGTGCTTTTGGTTGGGATGAGTATAATTCTTATTTTGTTTCCGTAGTTTTTGTCTTTGGTTAGGGTAGCTTTCATCTCGCCTTCTATTCTTTTAGAGGTGATGATGGAGATGGATTATTTAGGGTTGTGGTTGCTATTGAAGTTTTAATTGGCTGTGCTACGTGCTATGGGTTTGTTTTTGCTGGTGATTTGGTGGTTGAAAGATCTTGTTGTTTTGGACTCTATTCAAATTAGTTTGTGGCCATCTTTTCTTAGCTGGGTGGTTCTCAAGTTTTAATCCTAGAGCCCAGATGGTTTTGTTCTTAATATAGGGCTTTCTGAAGGATGCTATGGTAATTTTCTTGGCTACTATGTTGGATTTCCCCTTTGGTCCTATGGAGGTGGACCCCCCTCAGTTGTTGTTCTTATTGAAGTGGGCGGTTCTCCTATAGAGGTGGAGGTTGAGGTTGTTGGTGATTTTTGGCTGCAATGGTTTAGTTGTTTGTATCATCCTCTCCAATAGAGGGGATCTCACTCCTTTAGAGGTGGAGATGTGGTGTATGATAACCTCCAAGGTTTGCTTGCACCTAATCAATAAGAAGACATTAATCTGCCTTCACCATGAACCTAACAATCTTCTAGGCTCTGTCCTGACTTGGTTCACCAACTAAACCTTGCTATAACTCTGTTCCAAGAGTTTCCACCTTGTGCTTTAACCTCAGAGGATTCAACACCTTCTTGCACTTGCAATCTTTGTCACTACACCTAGAAGAGTCTAGATGCCAACTTCATCAATTTGTTAGAACTGCTTGCAGGGGAGTTGAAGATGCTGTCTCCATGCTTTTTGCAACCAAACTGATCCATTTTTCTTGGTGTCCACTCCTCAACCTACCCGTTTCCAAGATTTCCCTTTGGTGAGGCCCTATTTCTAGTAGCCCTTACTAGTCGGTTTTTAGCCTTTTGATCTCAAACTTGCCACTCAACCTATAAAAAAAAAAACACTTTTAGGCACCCTTTTTAGAGCTTTAAATCTTGCATTTGATTTCAGACCTCTGTCTGTTCCATACAGCTGGTTCCTATGATCTTGGAGAGGAGGCTTAATTGTCCTATTTCCTAGGGTTTTGCTGATCACTTGCTTATTTCTCACTCAAGAGAATTGTTCAAGCCTTCATCTCTCAGGTGTCCTTGTGTCGAATCATATTCCACCTGGAAGTGTACTTTTTTCGTACAAATGTACCTTCCCTGCTTGTTCTCTTTACTTTTCCTCTTCCAAACTCCTAACCAGGTAACTTAGGCTCGCCTAGGGTTTGGAATTTAAAATCACTGCTTGGCTCTCTTGATTTCTTGTCATTGAATATGTACAAAGCACTGGCTTCCCTTCCATATTCCACCAATTTTAGGAATATCCCGTGGTTGATGTCTATGGGGAAGCCATTTCAATTTTGCTGCTCAAAACAGTATTTACAAACCTCTAAATTCTAATTTAAAGTTTCTAATAAAAAAATATACACTCAATAATCTAAACACAAGATGAGTAATATCCTACAATATTCTATGAACATGAACACAGTGTTAAATCATCAAATACAGTGTCCAAAAGATCACTGTTTCTCACAATGCACGGGCAGATACAGGAAAACACAGAAATCTGTGAAAAGAAGAATACAAATCCTTTGTAAACTATTCTATGGAACCTGAACACACAGGAAAGATGAATCAAAACTATGCTAAGTATACAGATACAGTGTTAAGACAATAAACACAAGACCTTGAATACCACTGTGTCTCAAAAACACACAGGGTTTTCCATAAAATCAGAAATTGCAAAACTGTCTTCTATTTCTTCACAACAAAACTTGTTTACAATGGAACAACTTGTTTTCTACGAGCCACACACTACTTTTGGTGCCTTTGCCACTATTCAAGGGTAGTTGCTCAAGCTTTTCCCTAATTTCAAGGGATTCCCAATGCCAAGTAAAGTGCATGCAACAAACACGTGCATCATGCCATCTTACAACTCTGCCTTTAACCTTAATTATAGGACCTTAATCTCCTTAAACTCAAACCAACAGTTCCTTAACCGACCTTTAGCATCTTCCAACAATGAGAATGTGGCTTTAATACATTTGATGCATCATATCTTCTAACATAACTGTCCAAATCTTAATAAAGCAGAATGTAACAATAAGATAAATTAATGAAGATTTTAGTCCTAGTGACTAACTCTCCACACACACAATACCTTCTAAAGGTCCAATCTAAATACACAAGCATTCCTGACTTGGCTAAAGTTAGTACAAGCCAAAATTATGCAAACCAAAATGGAGGTCAGCCTAGGTGCTCCTACATCATCCTCCCTAAAATAGAAAGATTCAATCCATCCTTGGATTGAGCAAGTTAGGATCAACTCCCAACTTCTTGAACTCTGCCTCCTTGATCCATACTGCATCAACTTCAGGTTGTCCTTGCCTTTGGATTAGATGTACCTTGTACTCTTTGGTTCTTGTTCTTTTGTAGACCCTGGTATCCAATATCTTATCAGCTTGTTTGACTATAACAGGGGGCAGTTTGAGTTCTTCCACATCTTGGATGACTTCTTGGATGGTCTGATCCATGTTTGGTGGTGGTCCTCTGTAATGGACTAAGTCTACAACATTGAAAATAGGGGACAGTCCACTGTCATCTGGCAATTGCACCTTGAAAGCATTGTTGCCATACTTCTCCAAGATAGGACAAGGACCTATCCTCTTCATTTGCAGCTTATGAGGAACCCCTTTCTGCAATCTATCCTTGTTCAAATGCACCATCACTAGGTCACCAACATTAAACTGAACCTCTCTCCTATGCTCATCCACTTTGGTTTTATGTTTCATGGTATTCTCTGTCAAGGTTTTTATGACTGTCTCATGAATTTCCTGCATTGCACAAGAAAAGTCATCTGCATAACCACTTCCCTTAACTCCATCCTTCAGCTCTCTCAGTTCATAAACACCTCTAGGGTGCAGTCCATAGACAATCTCAAATGGACTCTTCCCTGTTGATCTGTTCACTGTATTATTATAGGAATATTCAACTTGCCCAATAATCTGATCCCATTGTTGACCATACTCCTTGGTCAAGCATCTCAAGAGGTTTCCAAGTGTTCTATTAACCACTTCGGTCTGACCATCAGTTTGGGGATGGAATGCAGATCCAAAGGACAGATTGGTGCCCATTCTTTTCCAAAGAGTCTTCCAAAAATGACTCATAAACTTGGTGTCTCTGTCTAAGACAATGCTGATTGGTAAGCCATAAATTCTGACTATTTCTTTGAAGAAAAGAGAGGCTATTTGACTGGCATCATTGGTTGTTTTGCAGGGTACAAAGTGAGCCATTTTGCTTTTGTCAACAACAACATACACACTATCCATACCTTGCCTTGTCTTGGGTAAACCAACTACAAAGTCCATGCTCAAGCATTCCCATGGCCTAGAAGGGATAGGCATTGGCTGGTATAGGCCTGCATTTGAGGAAGTGCCTTTGGCCTTTTGAAACACCGCACAACTCTCTACATATTTCCTGACATCTAGGTTCATCTTAGGCCAAAAATAAAACCTTTGAACTAGTTCCTGAGTTTTAGTGATCCCAAAATGACCACTCAATGCACCATTGTGCTTCTCTTGTATTAAATTTTCCCTAATAGAACCTCTAGGAACACAAAGCTGATTCCCTTTAAACAATAAATCACTTTGCAAGGTGTATTCAACATATTTGCTATGGAAATGGTTCTTATACTCAAGACATACCTTATAAATATCAGCAAAGTCTTCATCATCTGCATATAGATCTTTGAAGTGATCTATTCCCATGCTCTTCAACTGAATTTCTTGAATGGTGAGAACTCTCCTGCTCAATGCATCAGCCACTTTGTTGAGAGCTCCTTTCTTGTGTTTGATATTGAAGGTGTAAGCTTGCAAGTACTCCACCCATTTCATGTGCCTGTGACTCAACTTCTCTTGTGAATTCAAGAAACTAAGTGCTTGGTTGTCTGAGTACACAATGAATTCCTTGGGAAGCAAGTAGTGCCTCTATTTCCTCAGTGCTTGGACCAATGCATACATCTCAAGGTCATAAGAAAAGTACTTCTTCTTGGATTCACTTAACTTCTCTAAATGAAAAGCCACCGGTCTGCCCTCTTGGCTGAGAACAGCTCCAATTGCTACATTACTTGCATCACATTCAATGGTGAATAGCTTCTCAAAGCTTGGCAACACTAAAACAGGTTGGGTAGCTATCTTTTCCTTCAGCAACTCAAAACTCTTGTTAGCTTGCTCATTCCACACAAACTTGGTTTTCATTCCTCCTTTAATGGTATCCAACATAGGAGCACAAATTGCACTAAACTGCTTTATGAATTTCCTATAATACTGAGCAAGACCATGGAAGCTTCTTACCTCTGTTGCTGTCTTTGGAGTAGGCCAATTGAGAATGGCTTCTACTTTGCTGCTTTCCATCTTCAATTTTCCATGTGATAGTACAAATCCAAGGTACACCAGCTCTGTTTTGATGAACTCACACTTTTCCAGATTGATCTTCAGCTTCTCCTCCTGTAGCTTCTTGAAAATCAACTCAATATGTTGGAGGTGCTCTTCTCTTGTTCTACTGTATATTAGTATATCATCAAGATACACTACTACAAACTTGCCAATGTAGTCTTTGAGGATTTCATTCATGAGTCTCATGAATGTGGAGGGGGCATTAGACAAGCCAAATGGCATAACTAGCCACTCATAGAGACCCTCATTGGTTTTGAAGGCTGTTTTCCACTCATCACCCTCATGTATCCTGATTTGTTGATAGCCACTCTTTAAATCTATCTTGTTATAGTACCTAGCTTCACCTAGACAATCCATGAGATCTTCAATCCTAGGGATGGGAAACCTATACCTGATGGTTATCTTGTTGATTGCTCTGGAATCAGTACAAAGCCTCCATTCTCCTCCTTTCTTAGGTGCTAAGACAGTGGATACTGCACAAGGACTAATGCTTTTCCTAATGAGACCTTGGTCATGTAGTTCTTGAATCTGCCTAGCTATTTCCTCATTTTGCTGAGGTGTCATCTTGTAGGCTGCTTTGTTTGGAAGGGTATCTCCTGGTATCAAGTCTATCCTATGACTTATGGATCTTTTAGAAGGTAAGGTTGCTGGTTGACCACTACTTACAATGCTTTCATAGGTCTGCAACAAATCTTGAATCTCCTTGGGTAACTCCTGCTTTTCAGCTGCCTTCTCTTTGCTTACTTCTCTTGGCTTGATCATTACTGTATAGCCAACTCCTCCTTCTTCCAAGGCTCTTAAGAACTCTTTTTCACTAGCTATGAGCAGCTTAGAACCTGCTGTCTGCACCTCAGTATCTTCCAACAAAGATTGAATCTTGTAGGTTACATTGTCCTTCTTGAAGGTATATGAATTCTTAGCTCCATCATGCACAGCTTGACGGTCAAATTGCCATGGCCTACCTAGGAGTAAGTGGCATGCATCCATAGGTAATACATCACACAATACCTTGTCTTTGTACTTTCCAATTGAGAACTCCACCCATGCTTGTTCATTCACCAAGACATGCTGACCCTTATTGAGCCATGTGACCTTGTAAGGGTTATTGTGAGATATTCTTGCTAATTTCAGCTTGCTGACTGCCTCCTCTGACACAATATTGTTAGTAGAACCTGAGTCTATAATCACCTTGCACACTTTCCCCATCATCTTGCACTTTATCCTAAACAAGGACCTTCTTTGGCTTGGCTCTTCTTTGACTGGTTCTTTAATCAAAGTCCTCCTCATCATGAGATTTTCACCTTCCTCTAAGTTCAATGGTACTTCAGGTTGTTTACTTGCTGCAGTAGTCTCATCTTGAATCAGATTGGTTCTCCTATCTCCTCCATGAGAAGTGCTACCTTTCTCTGGACATCTATAGGCTGGGTGTCCCAGTTGGTTGCAATGATAGCATTTCATGTTGGTGAAGTAACTGCCTCTTCCTTGTCCACCACTTCTTCCTTTGGAGCTAAAACCTCTTCCTCTACCACCTCTACTAGAACTTCCCTCTTGCTGTTCTGAGAATCTGACTTCTCCTTGGGCTCTTGGTTCTGAGCTTCTTCCACTATAACTTCCTCTTTGTCCTCTGTTGTCTTTCCCTTTACCTCTGCTTTTGGGGTTTTGCTCCTGCTTCTTTTTGCCCTTCTCCTCTATCTTCAAAGCCATTTGATAGCATTGGCGGACTGTTTTGAAGTTTACTAAACTCATATCTTCTTGAATAGACCATTTGAGTCCATTTAGATACCTTGCTAACTTTATGCTTTCATCTTCAACCACCTTTGATCTAAGGCACAATTTTTGAAACTCCTCTGTATATGTTTGAACATCCATGTCTTTTTGCCTCAGATTGTGTCTTCTCCTATGCAACTGGACTTCATAATCATCAGGGAGATAGGTCTGCCTTATCTTGGTCACCATTCCTCTCCATGAAACTATGGGACCTTTGCCTTCTTTCTCTCTTTCAGATTGCACAAACTTCCACCATGTGAGAGCTGCTCCTCTCAACCTTGACTTGGCCACCTTTACCTTTTGGGCCTCTATTATGCCATCACACTCAAAGTGATTCTCAATGCTCTCAATCCAGTCTACAACTGAATCAGGGTCCATTTTTCCACTGAAAAGTGGCACACCATCCAATGCTTTACCACTCAAGGCCTGCAATGCCTTCAAGAATGGTTCCTCTACAAGAACAGGATCAGGCTTTGGAGCTTCCTCCTCCAAATCCTCTTCTTTTTCCTTGGCTTCCTGTTCCTCTTTCTTCTTAATCTTGTCCTTCACATTATCTGCTGTTTCTTGGACTTCATCTAAGAGTCTCTCCATTTGAGATATCCTTTCTCTGAGCAACCGGTTATCTTCCTCTTGCTCTTCTACCTTCTTTGCTAGCTCTGCATTTGTCACCATGGTTCCTTCCTCTGGTGTATTCTCTCCTACTAACTCAGTGGATTGGCTCATTAATCACAAGCCTTGAATCTAACTCTAAGCTCTGATACCAATATGGTGTATGATAACCTCCAAGGTTTGCTTGCACCTAATCAATAAGAAGACATTACTCTTCCTTCACCATGAACCTAACAATCTTCTAGGCTCTGTCCTGACTTGGTTCACCAATTGAACCTTGCTATAACTCTGTTCCAAGAGTTTCCACCTTGTGCTTTAACCTCAGAGGATTCAACACCTTCTTGCACTTGCAATCTTTGTCACTACACCTAGAAGAGTCTAGATGCCAACTTCATCAATTTGTTAGAACTGCTTGCAGGGGAGTTGAAGATGCTATCTCCATGCTTTTTGCAACCAAACTGATCCATTTTTCTTGGTGTCCACTCCTCAACCTACCCGTTTCCAAGATTTCCCTTTGGTGAGGCCCTATTTCTAGTAGCCCTTACTAGTTGGTTTTTAGCCTTTTTCTCTCAAACTTGCCACTCAACCTATCAAACAAAAAACACTTTTAGGCACCCTTTTCAGAGCTTTAAATCTTGCATTTGATTTCAGACCTCTGTCTGTTCCGTACAGCTGGTTCCTATGATCTTGGAGAGGAGGCCTAATTGTCCTATTTCCTAGGGTTTTGCTGATCACTTGCTTATTTCTTGCTCAAGAGAATTGTTCAAGCCTTCATCTCTCAGTGTCCTTGTGTCTAATCATATTCCACCCAGAAGTGTACTTTTTCCGTACAAATGTACCTTCCCTGCCTGTTCTCTTTACTTTTCCTCTTCCAAACTCTTAACCGGGTAACTTAGGCTCGCCTAGGGTTTGGAATTTAAAATCACTGCTTGGCTCTCTTGATTTCCTGTCATTGAATATGTACAAAGCACTGGCTTCCCTTCCATATTCCACCAATTTTAGGAATATCCCGTGGTTGATGTCTATGGGGAAGCCATTTCAATTTTGCTGCTCAAAATAGTATTTACAAACCTCTAAATTCTAATTTAAAGTTTCTAATAAAAAAATCTACACTCAATAATCTAAACACAAGATGAGTAATATCCTACACTATTCTATGAACATGAACACAGTGTTAAATCATCAAATACAGTGTCCACAAGATCACTGTTTCTCACAATGCACGGGCAGATACAGGAAAACACAGAAATCTGCGAAAACAAGAATAAAAACCCTTTGTAAACTATTCTATGGAACCTGAACACACAGGAAAGATGAATCAAAACTATGCTAAGTATACAGATATAGTGTTAAGACAATAAACACAAGACCTTGAATACCACTGTGTCTCAAAAACACACGGGGTTTTCCATAAAATCAGAAATTCCAAAACTGTCTTCTATTTCTTCACAACAAAACTTCTTTACAATGCAACAACTTGTTTTCTATGAGCCACACACTACTTTTGGTGCCTTTGCCACTATTCAAGGGCAGTTGCTCAAGATTTTCCCTAATTTCAAGGGATTCCCAATGCCAAGTAAAGTGCATGCAACAAACAAGTGCATCATGCCATCTTACAACTCTGCCTTTAACCTTAATTATAGGACCTTAATCTCCTTAAACTTGAACCAACAGTTCCTTAACTGACCTTTAGCATCTTTCAACAATGAGAATGTGGCTTTAATACATTTGATGCATTATATCTTCTAACATAACTGTCCAAATCTTAATAAAGCAGAATTTAACAATAAGATAAACTAATGAAGATTTTAGTCCTAGTGACTAACTCTCCACACACACAATACCTTCTAAAGGTCCAATCTAAATACACAAGCATTCCTAACTTGGCTAAAGTCAGTACAAGCCAAAATTATGCAAACCAAAATGGAGGTCAGCCTAGGTGCTCCTGCACCAAGATGGAGTTGGTTTCTTGTTACTAGATGGGTTTGTACTGTAGGGAAGTTGATTTCTCGCAGTGTTCAGGGGTGTATCACAAATCCCCTATTGAGGTGGGGTGTTTGGTCTTATTGGTTTTACTTGGAAATAGGGTCTTGGTGGTGGTTTACACCACTATGTTTTCTGTTCTTTTGGGCTTAGATCTGAATGATCTGAGAGGCTAGTTTGTTGATGCTTGATTGATTCAAACAATGTTCAAGTTTGGCTTTCTGGTCTTGGTTAAAACTAGGTTGTAAAAGGGTTTTAGGTCCTTGCTTGTTTGTTTGTTGTAGCCTGTGTAGTCTTGTTAATCTTTTAGAGGTTGTTGTGGGCTTGCTATTGGTTTATGGTTTATATTATTTGCAGCTTGATTTTCTATGTTAGGTTGATGGTTCCCAGCCTGTTCAAAACCCGCTTTTACCCCTAATTAAAAACTATAAGAGGAAAAGAAACAATAAAAATTTTATAATACTAATGAAAATTTTAAGATGGTTCTACTATATTCATTAGTATGTTAATATGTTTTGACATTTTTTTACCAATCTATGTATATCCTAGAACACCTAATAATAAAATGAAGTTAATGATTTGAAGGGTGAGAGATATTTTAGTTGATCCCAAAAAACATGTCCAATAGTTTTCTTATTTAAAGAGATTTGACTTGGAAAGTAAGGTGGCTTGGTTTGCATTCAATATAGATAAATAATCCTTGCCACCTCTATAAATAATCTTGCAAATACTAGTGCTATCTTTGTAACCTTTCTATTGATATTTCATGTATAATTATCTCCAACAGCTCTCACTCACCTAGCACAACTATAAATATTTAACTATCCCTTTCTTATTTTATTTGTGATTCCTCTGCGTATTGTCTAGAGCTTCTCATATTTGGTTCTAGCTACTTGTTGGAGTTCTTGATGAACTTTGTCATCAAATAGGCACCTTCCTATCTACATTGCTCATATCAAGACTATTAGTCTCCATATGCTCCAAAATATGAAATTTATTTGTTCCTTTACTATTTCAAGTGATTTTAAGTCTTTTATTATCATATTTCTTATGCTATGCGATGAAATTCCTATAACAACCAAAAATTGTTTATTTGTTGTGTCTTCCTCTTGTTTTACCGAGCATAATGGCCAATTTCACATTTTAAAATATAGTAGAATAGTTAGATTAAATTACATTCAATTGTGATTATTACTGCTCACATCTAGTCTTTTTTTATGCTTCATGTTCATCACATGTGTTAGTTTTCTCTTTTCTTTTTTCTTTGCTTTTATTATTCTAATTAGTTTACAATATGACTATTACAAGATAGTTCCAACTTTAGAGATTGTTGTCAAATAGGATAGTCATGAAAAACTCCACTTTTTATTACACATGTTATCATACAAAAGGAAAGAGGGAAAGACTATAAGAAGAGGAAAAGTATTT
>VDFB02379711.1:100509024-100520082 GCA_007258455.2 Sequoia sempervirens
CTATTTATTGCAATTTTCTGATTGGCAAGTGTTATTTTGGCCGGGCTTTTCTAATTTTCTATTTAGAAATTTTGTTCGGACCAATAGACAATCAGCGGAAGAAAAAAATTCATATGTTCCTAATGTTTTAAAGTGATTATCATGTCTTGCAAATTTGAAGGTTCACTTGCATTACTTCTGGTATCACATTTTTCCAGCCAACGTGTCTTGCCTCTGGTATCACATTGTGCATGGCTGCCAGGTTTACGGTCACATCAAACACTGTAGTCCACATCAAACACTCTATAAAACACAAAGCACGCAAGAATTTTACATTGTTCCTAAGATTCTCTATCAATGAAGACTCTATAAAACGGTGGAGCAGAAAAAGAAAGACATTTATATTGTAATGTCCTTAATATTCTCCTCCCTCACACAAATACAAATACTATTTATTATCTTTCCCCTACTACCGTCCATTATCTTTCCAAATCTATCAATCACCGTTTCCAATTCTTTTTAACAGCCTTAAACATAGCTGCCTACATTCTTCCACATGCTCGATTCTTAAATGCAAATATTATGATAAAACAACAACACTACCAATAGTTCTACTGAGAGATAAGATGATCCATGAAAATCACCATATGTCCTTTTCCAAGAGTCATAAAATGATAGAGCTCTAGGAATAATATTATGGGATAACTTCATGGGATTAGATATTGCCTTCTCTCTCACTTGGATCATATCCACCATGTTACCATACCCAAGTCGATAAGGGGGACCTCTGATTCCCTGTCATTCAAAATGCTTCTTTACATGCTTCTGATATGAATCACAACAACAGGGTAAGTTTGATATTCATATCGGAGTTGATTATTTCCTTTGCTCTAGTAACTAATTCTCATCGTTTAATTTATTGATCATGACTATTTATTGGTATTCATTAGATTCCCCAACTGCATGGGGTCAAACACTTGTAGATGAGCTTTGCATCAGGTTCTTTGAAACTATATGTTCTAATACACATTCTAGATTATGCAGACTATCTTCTATTATGATGCTCCTTTGCTATAATCAAATTTAGTGGGTCTTTGGGTAGCTTTTTAGAGATATACAGATAGGAACCAACTGGAAGTGCATGATGAAATGTTATGAATGCAGGTCTGTATATTCTGTCTCTTGAAATATATATACAGGCATAATTTATCTAATTTTTGTAAATATTGTCACTACAGATGACACAATTATTCTAGTTTATTAACTAAAAATTTAAATGGAACAAAAAAACTGAACAAACAAGCATTAATGACAGCAAACATGGCTTTGAAGCTTGATGCTTTCAAGTGCTAGGCATTTACCTATTTGAAGATGGTCTTGGTGTTGAAGCCTTGAATCTTCAATTAATTAGAGATATGTATAAAAGGAAAATTTCAATTACAAGGAACATTTGCACTCGCAATGAATAATTACATCATAACAATTGTCAAAGAAGACAACACTGTAACACCTCCAGCTAGCTAAAAAGTTGTTTGCAGCTTAGCAGAGGTATTTATGCTACACTATGTCAACTCCTTTTTTAATTCTTGCAAATTCAACTCATTTTTAATTTATCTATGTTAGCTTTATTTTCAAACAAAGAAAATTGCATCAAGCAACTGTTATTCTTTAATAACACATTGTTCATTAGTCGTTTGGCTGTTTAACTTCTAAGCATTGAATTATGACATTATTATTGTACTATTGCAATCAAGCACTATAAAAATCTTAACCCTTCACCACTAATTGTTTGTGATACAAGATATTCAGCATTCTCTACTGTTTTCTATATTGAAATCTCAATGATAATATCAACAATCATGGTAAGTGTATGAATTTCAACTTTCATTTTTTATTAAATTTTTTATTTGGTTTTTTAAATTTGTAACTTGAGATAACTTTGTTGGAACCTTCTAAGAACATGCACTTTTTATAGTAGGAAAATATGGATCCAAAGAGTACAACATACTAGGATAGAAAGAAGAAAAAGATTTTCAATGCATTAAGAGCAATAGCAGCCATTCTGTTTGCAAATAACATTGGCGTGCTTAAAGAGTAAGAATCCATGGCTTATAGTTGATGGAACAAGTCCAGCTTCACCAACACAATGTCCATGCTCTTTTTTTGCATATTTCAAAAAAAAAAACATGTATATATAGCTTTATATTTCAGTTTACAATGCCAACAAAAAAAAACATCATACTTTTCCAAACTATGATACTTATTTTACTTGAGACATTTTATAATATATGGTTTAGATTGTAAATCTTTATAATAAAACAAAGGAAAACCAAACTAATTAGAACAATATAGAAGATGAATTGATACAGAGTGATGCTGATCATTCATTCTTTTTACTTATAATATGGTAGTTAGACCAAGTTATGTTGGCCTATTCATTATGGAATCAAATGCTCACATGTTGATACTATGCATTGGTGTTAGATGTGACTTATAGGGACTTTATTCAATCCCAATTATAACTATTAAACCTACATGTACCTCAATAGGTGAACATGTTGATTCATGTATGGGGAGAGTTTGAATGATATTGAGTTCAAGTCTTACTTATATAAGGAAGTTATTTTTGCAATAAGCATTGTTTTAGTCTTTATCATGGTGAAATTTGTATATTCATTTTAATATAAATTTAGTTTTATCTCTATTTTAAGAACATAGTTATACTATTCTTGTTATCTTTATTCAAAATCAACATCTATATTTATTTAATGCAAGTTACATTATGGGCCCACAACACACAGGTCCTTGGATTCACATTTTTAACTTGTTTAAAATAACATCATTTTTGGAATGAGTTCATGAGAATAGTATAATATAGGATATGAAACCACATAGGTTTGTTTAGGGTTAGACACGGGGACATGTCAACTTTTCACAAGGGGAGAAACCATCTCTAATTTTAAAAATACTCATTGCTATTTCATATGTGGGTTAGATTGACCAAATATATTAAAATTTTCATTTGTTCATTTGAAGTGTCTACATTTGAAACAATATTAAAAAATGTAGTTAGAATTAATTTATAGAGATCTCAAGCCTAATCACATTTTAGTAGATAATGGTGTCATAGTCAAATTGACAAATATTGGACTACATTTTTGGATGAAAATGGTAAGCCCAACAAAATAATTATTTATGGTTTCTTGGGATCACTACTGTAGAAATTTCCTATGGTGAATCTCCTAACATGAAGAAGGATATAAAGAAATAAATTTTTGAATGAATCTCATCACATGGATCATAGGTCTTGATGTGTACAAAAGATTAAAATATAATAAGGGATGGTTCAACTATAGCTACTAGGTGCATTCTAGTTAATATAATTTTTATTTAAGTAAGTGTAGTCTAGCTAAATTAAATGGAGGATTAGTTCTAATGTTTCTCTATGAAGTTCTCTATGCATGTTAATAATTTACTATTGTTGTATTCATATTAAAATACATATAAAAATTACCATGTTTTATTGTATTGTACTTTGTTATTGGACTTGATCAATGCAATAACTTTTTACATGTGTCTTATAAAGTACTAAATAGGAAAAGAGGATACTCATGTAGTCTAAAATACATGATTATCGTCTTAGAATATATTTCAATGATGAGTGACTACATACTATGGGATATGTATGTCATTGTATAAGTAAATGTTATGTCAACACATGATAATAATTTTGTAAATTTAATGTTGAAGTTACATGTAAATGATTAAAACATCCATATTAAAGAAAAATGGGATGAAGTAATATATATGTATGTGTGTGTGTGTTTCTTCTTTGAGTTGTGATGTAGATCCACATCTTGTGCTACTAAGGATAGTAGTTAATTTATAGGGAGAGAAATGTTATGTGACTTTTTCCCCAAAGAGAAAGTTATGAAATAAACCTTTAGAATTAAAAGGGAGATAGAAAAATAAAGGATAATATGATCCTTTGGTTAAAAGAGATATTAATAAATAATATGTATAAGAACTCTCTTAAAAAGGTGGAAAAATAATTAGTTATTTAAATAATTATTAAATGCAACCTGAGAGGGTGTGATGGTTTGGAGATTGGACCCCTTAAAAGAATATATAAATCATTCATGTGAGACTTGGGAAAGGAATGGAGAAACATTCAAAGAGAGAAGAGAAAATAAAAGGAATGAATGGAGAAAACACAAGAATTCAAAGGGAAAAAAGGAATGAAGGTTAGGGTCATTGGCTGACATTGAGGAATTTGGTGAAAGGGTACACAATGTGTGTCCAACTTATGGTACAACATACATGTGAGAGTGTCTTGGCTAGAGCTTTGTTATTTATAGCATGAGGGTCATGAGGCAAGTTGGGTTCTATGTAAGAATTTGTTTCCTCTAAGCATGCTTGCTTGCTATGGAGAGCCTAGACCTATAACTATCCTTTGAGTGCCAGATATCAGTCTCTCCATGATTTTAATTTAAGTATTGAAAAACATTGATTCCAAAATATTGAGAATATTGTGTATATGATTTTGGTGTTAATATGATTAATCTATGTGGAGATTCTATTCCATTTAATATGTTAATTATTTAATTGTTGCATGTTGTAGTTTACATTAATTATTCACATTTATGTTGATAATATTAGTAACTCTAATATTTATTATATTAAATCTACCTTTAATACTTAATAACTATAATATTTATTATATTAAATGATGAGGAGCTGCTCGAGCAAGGAGGGTGGTAGATGAATTTTGAAATCCTCAGAGACTGATGAGGTTGATGTAGATGATCCAAATGAGGATGCTTGGGTGAGGCGGATTCTTTGGTGGTTGTTCCTACTGTCATGCTCCGGCAGGACTTGCTCTTGGTTGGTTTTGGATGCTCTGGTGCCTGGGGCTGCGATGGTGACCCTCTTCTACTCTTTTGTTTATTTGGTGCTACATCCTATATTTTCTTCAATTTTTGGTTTTCCCTCTATTTAGAGGCATCTCTCTATCTATGGGGGGTAATTTATTTCTATTTTATCTTGGTTGTGTGGGGCATTTGTTTTCCATTCATGTTCTACTTGGATTGTCATGGGTTCTCTATTGGTTTGATGTGTCTCTTCCCATCCCTCCTCTTTTGTGGTTGGTTTGCTTTGTGGCTGTAGTGTTAGCTGCCATTTTTAGGTTCGTGTTTTTGGTTTGGTGTGGTTGTTGACCTCCGGTTGCTTGGATTTTTGTATTGGGTATTTCTCCTTGGAGGTTAATGTTGCTTTGTTTAGTCTACTTTGGCAGTTGGTGTGGCTTGAGGGGTTTTTTTCTCTCCTTTGTCCCATTTCTTGGGATGGGTTGTCTCTGCTCCTTCATTTTGTGGATTCTCTTAAGTTTCTTAAGGAGCCAATGTTCAATCCCATATCACTTATTTATGGTGGGGTGCTTTTGGTTGGGATGAGTATAATTCTTATTTTGTTTCCGTAGTTTTTGTCTTTGGTTAGGGTAGCTTTCATCTCGCCTTCTATTCTTTTAGAGGTGATGATGGAGATGGATTATTTAGGGTTGTGGTTGCTATTGAAGTTTTAATTGGCCGTGCTGCGTGCTATGGGTTTGTTTTTGCTGGTGATTTGGTGGTTGAAAGATCTTGTTGTTTTGGACTCTATTCAAATTAGTTTGTGGCCATGTTTTCTTAGCTGGGTGGTTCTCAAGTTTTAATCCTAGAGCCCCGATGGTTTTGTTATTAATATAGGGCTTTCTAAAGGATGTTATGGCAATTTTCTTGGCTACTATGTTGGATTTCCCCTTTGGTCCTATGGAGGTGGACCCCCCTCAGTTGTTGTTCTTATTGAAGTGGGCGGTTCTCCTATAGAGGTGGAGGTTGAGGTTGTTGGTGATTTTTGGCTGCAGTGGTTTAGTTGTTTGTATCATCCTCTCCAATAGAGGGGATCTCACTCCTTTAGAGGTGGAGATGGAGTTGGTTTCTTGTTACTAGATGGGTTTGTACTGTAGGGAAGTTGATTTCTCGCAGTGTTCAGGGGTGTATCACAAATCCCCTATTGAGGTGGGGTGTTTGGTCTTATTGGTTTTACTTGGAAATAGGGTCTTGGTGGTGGTTTACACCACTATGTTTTCTGTTCTTTTGGGCTTAGATCTGAATGATCTGAGAGGCTAGTTTGTTGATGCTTGATTGATTCAAACAATGTTCAAGTTTGGCTTTCTGGTCTTGGTTAAAACTAGGTTGTAAAAGGGTTTTAGGTCCTTGCTTGTTTGTTTGTTGTAGCCTGTGTAGTCTTGTTAATCTTTTAGAGGTTGTTGTGGGCTTGCTATTGGTTTATGGTTTATATTATTTGCAGCTTGATTTTCTATGTTAGGTTGATGGTTCCCAGCCTGTTCAAAACCCGCTTTTACCCCTAATTAAAAACTATAAGAGGAAAAGAAACAATAAAAATTTTATAATACTAATGAAAATTTTAAGATGGTTCTACTATATTCATTAGTATGTTAATATGTTTTGACATTTTTTTACCAATCTATGTATATCCTAGAACACCTAATAATAAAATGAAGTTAATGATTTGAAGGGTGAGAGATATTTTAGTTGATCCCAAAAAACATGTCCAATAGTTTTCTTATTTAAAGAGATTTGACTTGGAAAGTAAGGTGGCTTGGTTTGCATTCAATATAGATAAATAATCCTTGCCACCTCTATAAATAATCTTGCAAATACTAGTGCTATCTTTGTAACCTTTCTATTGATATTTCATGTATAATTATCTCCAACAGCTCTCACTCACCTAGCACAACTATAAATATTTAACTATCCCTTTCTTATTTTATTTGTGATTCCTCTGCGTATTGTCTAGAGCTTCTCATATTTGGTTCTAGCTACTTGTTGGAGTTCTTGATGAACTTTGTCATCAAATAGGCACCTTCCTATCTACATTGCTCATATCAAGACTATTAGTCTCCATATGCTCCAAAATATGAAATTTATTTGTTCCTTTACTATTTCAAGTGATTTTAAGTCTTTTATTATCATATTTCTTATGCTATGCGATGAAATTCCTATAACAACCAAAAATTGTTTATTTGTTGTGTCTTCCTCTTGTTTTACCGAGCATAATGGCCAATTTCACATTTTAAAATATAGTAGAATAGTTAGATTAAATTACATTCAATTGTGATTATTACTGCTCACATCTAGTCTTTTTTTATGCTTCATGTTCATCACATGTGTTAGTTTTCTCTTTTCTTTTTTCTTTGCTTTTATTATTCTAATTAGTTTACAATATGACTATTACAAGATAGTTCCAACTTTAGAGATTGTTGTCAAATAGGATAGTCATGAAAAACTCCACTTTTTATTACACATGTTATCATACAAAAGGAAAGAGGGAAAGACTATAAGAAGAGGAAAAGTATTTTTATAGAATAAATTTACTATCTTTTTTACCTCAAAGACACATTTATTCAACCATATATTTATGTAGACGAATTTTGAGGAATGATTATTATAAATAGTATTGGAAAGAGAGGCTTTTTTGTTCTACCCACAATTCTCACAACTATGACCTTCTATCAGAAGATAAAAACTCAAGAAATCCTCATTTATCATGCATGGTTTGCTTTCATTGATTGAGTAGACATAGAATTATAATATTTTTCCTCTCTTCATAGGGTAAATAATAGGACAATTTTTTTTAGAAAAAATATGTGAATACCCTCACCTTTCCGACTACCACAAATTAGCTTACCAACACTAGAATATTTTACTAAAGGTGTCAAAGTAAACATACTAAAAAGGTAAACTATAGATTAGACATGTTTAGGACTATGTAATGCCCTTCCTAAAACTAACCTAATAATAAGCAACAAATTCACTAAAAAATAAATAAACAGAGATAAAAAAAACTCACACATGAATTTCAAATTCTCATATTGATGAGGATGAAATATAAAATATGACGAGGCTTGCCTCTATAACAGATTGAAAGACTAAAAATGATTACAATAGGTATGGCAGTGCACAACTATTTTTTTGTTGGGGTAGACTCAAATGATCACCATGCATTCATTTTTAGGGCTACATATGTAAAAAAGAACTAATGTGAAAGTTGGCAAAGCTAAATAGGGATTATTTAGGGGCCGCATGGAGAGATATAATACTTGCATTATTGTCTACATAGAGATTGGCAAGTTGCAATTGTTGAACATTGAGGTCGAGTGAGAAACACAGACTGCTCTTCATGGTCAAGAGTGGTCTTCAAACTCTCAATTCATTGTTGGTTGAGGGTGAGTCCCAAATTCTTTAGCCATACACAAATGATAGTGGTAATCCATACTATCATGCAATGCACCCTAGTTTTATTATTTCAAATCCATCTGCACGAGTATTTAAATGTCTTAACTACGGATATTCCTTTTGTTAAGCACCCCTTTGATTCCTCTAAAGGTAGAAGCGAGCTGAATAGATCATTATTTTTTATTAGTCCTTGCCTATCTATAGGCGGAGACTAATGTTTTCGCTATGCTCTGTTTTACTATTAATATATTCCTGGGGAATCGGGTTAGCAGGTAGAAGGCTGTTTAAACTATGGTCTGAAGGGATTTCTTCATTAAACTACAATTTCACCTATTTATTTCAAATTTTCTGATTGGTCTGTGTCATTTTTCCCATGGTTTTCTAATTTTCTATTTAGAAATTTTGTTTGGGCCAATAAATTTCCTAATGTTTTGAAGTGATTATCATGTCTTTGCAATGAAGGTTCACTTGCATTACTTCTGGTATCACATTTTTCCAGCCAACGTGTCTTGCCTCTGGTATCACATTGTGCATGGCTGCCAGGTTTATGGTCACATCAAACACTGCAGTCCACATCAAACACTCTATAAAACACAAAGCACGCAAGAATTTTACATTGTTCCTAAGATTCTCTATCAATCAAGACTCTATAAAACGGTGGAGCAGAAAAAGAAAGACATTTATATTGTAATTTCCTTAATATTCTCCTCCCTCACACAACTACAAATACTATTTATTATCTTTCCCCTACTACCGTCCATTATCTTTCCAAATCTATCAATCACCGTTTCCAATTTTTTTTAACAGTCTTAAACATAGTTGCCTACATTCTTCAACATGCTCGATTCTTATATGCAAATATTATGATAAAACAACAACACTAGCAATAGTTCTACTGAGAGATAAGATGATCCATGAAAATCACCATATGTCCTTTTCCAAGAGTCATAAAATGATAGAGCTCTAGGAATAATATTATGGGATAATTTCATGGGATTAGATATTGCCTTCTCTCTCACTTGGATCATATCCACCATGTTACCATACCCAAGTCGATAAGGAGGACCTCTGATTCCCTGTCATTCAAAATGCTTCTTTACATGCTTCTGATATGAATCACAACAACAGGGTAAGTTTGATATTCATATCGGAGTTGATTATTTCCTTTGCCCAGTAACTAATGCTCATGGTTTAATTTATTGATCATGACTATTTAATGGAATTCATTAGACTCTTCAATTACATGGGATCAAACACTTGTAGATGAGCTTTGCATCAGGTTCTTATATGTTCTAATACACATTCTAGATTATGCAGACTATCTTCTATTATGATGCTCCTCTGCTAAAATCAAATTTAGTGGGTCTTTGGGTAGCTTTTATATATACAGATATGAACTACTTGAAAGTGCACGATGAAATTTTATGAATGTTATGTCTGTATATTCGTCTCTTGAAATATATACATGTTATTAAATCTTCCACATGGTTTATAAACCCTAACATAGTCGTCCTCTGAAGCTGTGTAAGTTCAAGATTTTTATTTGTCTTTCTTAAGAATTATATGGTGAGGCATAATTTTATCTAATTTTGGAAATATTGTCAATACAGATGACACAATTATTCTAGTTTATTAACTAAAAATTTAAATGGAACAAACAAACTGAACAAAAAAGCATTAATGACAGCAAACATGGCTTTGAAGCTTGTTGCTTTCACGTGCTAGGCATTTACCTATTTGAAGATGGTCTTGGTGTTGAAGCCTTAATCCTCAATTAATTAGAGATATGTATAAAAGGAAAATTTCAATTACAAGAAACATTTACATTCGCAATGAATAATTACATCATAACAATTGTCAAAGAAGACAACACTGTAACACCTCCAGCTAGCTAAAAAGTTGTTTGCAGCTTAGGAGAGATACTTATGCTACACTATGTCAACTCCTTTTTTAATTCTTGCAAACTCAACTCATTTTTAATTTATCTATGTTAGCTTTATTTTCAAACAAAGAAAATTGCATCAAGCAACTGTTATTCTTTAATAACACATTGTTCATTAGTCGTTTGGCTCTTCAACTTTTAAGCATTGAATTATGACATTATTATTGTACTGTTGCAATCAAGCACTATAAAAATCTTAACCCTTCACTACTAATTGTTTGTGACACAAGATATTCAACATTCTCTACTGTTTTCTATATTGCAATCTCAATGATAATATCAACAATCATGGTAAGTGTATGAATTTCAACTTTCATTTTTTATTAAATTTTTTATTTGGTTTTTTAAATTTGTAACTTGAGATAACTTTGTTGGAACCTTCTAAGAACATGCACTTTTTATAGTAGGAAAATATGGATCCAAAGAGTACAACATACTAGGATAGAAAGAAGAAAATATTTTCAATGTATTAAGAGCAATTACAGCCATTGTGTTTGCAAATAATTTTGGCATGCTTAGGAGTAAGAATCCAGGACATATAGTTGATGGAACAGGTCCAACTTCAGCAACATAATTTCCATGTTCTTGTTTACATATGCCAAAAAAAAAAACATGTATATACAGCTTTATATTTTAGTTTACAATGCCAACAAAAGAAAACATCATACTTTTTCAAACTATGATACTTGTTTTACTTTAGTCATTTTATAATACATGGCTAAAATTGTAATCTTATTCAAATGGATATTTATATGTACTTTATTGCCATCACCCATTAACTTGAGAATTTAGTCAGTATTGAGTTAAGACATGAGGTTGTATTGTGGTGTTTTTATTATAGTG
>VDFB02379711.1:100520182-100534817 GCA_007258455.2 Sequoia sempervirens
AACATAGACACACAATTGAACAAATTCTCAAAAGAAGAATGACAACTTCATTAACATTTCATTCAAAATTCACTCAAATCCACATAAGGAGAGAAAATATATTAGAATTATATGTGTATTCATGCTTATAAGTCATATCTGCATACAATTTAAAATAATTTGCATATATTCATCCAAAACTTAAAACAGGCTATCTATTCTATTCCGTCTGCTTGGGGTTTTAACAACCAATGGCACCACAGATATCACTTCCTCATTAGAGGACAAATATCTTTCTACCCATATATTCAACTCAAAACCTAGCTAGAGCTTTCATCAATTCTCTCCCTACAAATGAGCCTTGAATTCCTTTTTATATGACAAGGGAGCAACAAACTTCGGGCTCAAATGTAATTTCACCACAAATTTTTATTTGAAAAAAATCTCCATTGCATTTGACTTTCATTTCAAAACTTCCCACACGTTGAATCTGCAAAACATAGTGGCGCACAAACTAGGGAATTCTAAAAGAATAGGGAACACAAATTTTCATCAAAATCCCCTTGTCGCTAGGCCACGCAAAAAAACCAGGCAACCAAATTTCCACGAAGGAACACCACAACAACTTCTTATTTACTCGCCACCCTGCCCTTACCAACACTCAGACCCCGGTATACACGCCTGCTTCTAGTTGTTGCCCAATACGGTAGACCCTCAGCCTCCTCTTCTTTCTTGTCCTTGCCTAATATGGTTCTAGTCCATCCGCTTGGGGTTTTAATAGTTGATGTGCCCATAGATATCATTTCCTCATCAGAGGGCAGACCATGATTGAAGCGACTTAAATACCGACAGTAGTTTGAGTCGGTCTTAGTTACATCATCAAAAGTGTTGCTCGTAAGGTCAATGGGAAAGTGTTGGCCGCATCTAGAGCACACCGACTGCTTGCCTTTGTCATTTACCAGTTGAGCAGCAACGTCCTAGAATTGCAACCTTCTACTGCATCTAGTGGGCACAAGCCTGGGCTTGTCAACCAAAGCACCTTCCTGAATTGCAGGACCGAGCTTTTGTGAGCTCAAATGAATAGACCTCCTTACTGACTTACTCATTTTCTCTTCTCATACAAGCACTCAAACTTGATTAGACTCAGCCCACAAAGCGCTCTAACTACTACAAGAATGACACTATTAGCAGTTAATTCCTCTTGTATTTATTGTGCGAGGTAATGGCAACCTTCATCAATGCTTAGTAAATATGCATGTGCAAACATGGCAATTTGGCGGCGTATGTAATCGGCCACCATTTAACTAGAGCCGATGAGAATCCAAAGACTTTTCTTGATCAGCTAACAACAACATCTTCACAATGCATTGAGATCGACGCAGGACTACACAAGCAAGGGATAATTCATTAATGCTTCACCAACCTTCATCTTCCTCCTGCGAGCTAGTAGGGAACAACAAAGATTTACATTAGCTTTTGATTTTGGTTGTCGATCTAAAACCATGGGTTATGAGCTCAATAGTGGAGATTGGGCCCCACATTCCATACAAGACATACATCTTCCTTTTGCTGACCTTGTGCCAAATAACAGGGCAACACCTTAGGTCTGGGAGTTGGCAGGGTATGATCGAGATCTTCTCCCATATATTCGAATCTAGAAAACCTACACATTGCATAGTTAGTATTTAATGAAATGCTTTGGCTAAGCCGTCGATGACATGACCACTGGAGTTAATGGCTTAGGATTACGTTATCGGAATAAAATTAAAACCCAACTTTGATTTTAATACTTTATTTCCTCTATAGGGTTTTATTTCCTAAGTGTCAGTTGTCTTATCCCAACCCTAACAAGAACAAATGATTAAGCTAAGGATTGTATTTGTTGTTATAACTCTAGTTCTAGAGAATTCTTAATTACCAATTCTTATTTTTGCATTTGTATATGAATCCAATTGAATGCCTTTCCATATCATTATGGAAAATTTTATTATTGCAACCCTAACTCTAACACTAATTAAACCTTGACCCTAACCTAATTGAACTTGTATTATAACCCTAACTCTAACATTAATTGAATTGTAATCATAACCCTAGGTATTGTTGAAACCTAACCCTAATTGTATCAAAACCCTAGAGAACTCTAATTGAACCCTAACCCTAAAATAGACAATAACCCTTACCTTAATTGAACCCTAACTCCAATACTAGCCCTAATTTAAGACTAACCTTAACCCTGACCTTAATTAAACCCTTATTGAATTATAACTATAACTGAGGGTAATTTCTAGGGATTAGGTTAGATCAATCAAATCAAAGTAAAATGATAAAAACCCAAAGTTCTATAGAGCACAAAGGAAATTAAGCAATAAAATGGTACTACCTGTAAATCGCATTTTCCATGATTCCCTCCATAGCACCTTCTTACTTGCTGGATGATGTCGCCCTCATATTCATTGTTTGAACAATCTGAAAATGTCTAAGTTCTACAACAAGCCTTGAAGGATTTGCTAAAAAAGTCTAAATGCCTATGCCAATAACTACAATTGTCAATGCCTATGCCTAAACAATTCCAATATTTTATTAAAATGAAATATTAAAATTGTATGTGAAAACTAAGTGTGCAAGTAAATGCCTAGAATGTCTACGTAAAATATCAGCATGTGCGTGTGTCCCAAAAAGTGAGAGGAAAATGGCATTTTATAGAAAATGCCATTTTGGATGGACGGGCAAGATTAATTGATGATGAGAACCTAAAATGAGAGGTCCAAATTAAACCTGAGAACCCCTAATTAGGGTTAGGGCAAATTCTTTAATTGAACGGTCAGAATAATATCACAGATGATCGGATCGATGGTGAAGAATAAATGAGGAAATTAATTAAAGAAATAAATATTTTCGAAAAATCAAGAAGATAAGATTGCCTGATTTGTGAGATTCAAAAAATCAAGAAGATAAGATTTGGACTGAAGATCGTATTTGGAAAATCAAGAATCTGCCCGATTACTTGATTTTTGGAAGATTAGTTACTAATTTGAATTAAGATAATTCAAATTATGGATTTTATGAGATAATAAATAATCTTTTTCATATTATTTATCAAAATGGACTGACAGTTAAGATTGAAATGACATTTTAAATAATTTAATTTATTTAAAATGAGAAGAATATTAATTGGCAATTAAATAATTGAATTTAATTATTTAATTTAGGAGATAAGATTAATTAATTAAATAAATTAATCAATTTATTTAATTAAGACAGTTAGTGACATATTAAATAAATAAATAAAATTTATTTATTTAATAATCAGGAAGAAATATATGACAAAGGGGAATTAAATAAATTAAGAAATTTATTTAATTAAAGGAAGACTTAGACAATTAATGGCATATTTAATAAATAAATAAAATTTATTTATTTAATATTCATGAAGAATAAAAGGACATGAATTAATTAAATAATTATGAATTATTTAATCAATAGTAGAATGTGGACCAAGGACATAATTAAATGTCTTAATTATGCTAGGACGAAAGTGGTAAAAATGAAGCTTGCGGGCCTAGGTCATTTTTAGGTGTCTACAATAACCCTAGTTTATCCCTAACCCAAATTGAATACTAATTGAACCTTAACCCTAATTGAATAGCAACCTTAATTAAACTCCAACCATAATCCTATTTGAATTTTGACCCTAATCATAACCAATAATTCAACGCTAACCTTAATTGAACCCTAACCCTAAACATGAGTTCAATTAAGTTTAAGGTTCAAATAGGGTTAGACTTTAATTAAAATTAAGTATAGGATTCAATTAGGATTAGGGTTGGGGTTGGGGGTAAAGATTAAGGTTCTATGATAGAGCTTGGGGTTAGTGTTAGGGTTCAATTGGGGCAAGGGTTAGTATTAGGGTTAGGGTTATCCAGTTCAATTAGGGTTAGTGTATAAAAAGGTTTAAGTTATGAATGTTATAATATAAAAAATAAATGTGTTTTCAATGTTTATTTGTCAGTTTAAAAATGTGCCAATAATGTTGCAATCACTAATGATTAATTTTTTCTTGATGGTTAAAATAGATTGGTAAGTAAATTTATCTATAATAAGTAAATTTATCATTGATTTTTTCTTGATAAGTAAATCAATATTTCATAAATTTATCTCTAATTCTTATTAATTTTTTCTTAATTATATTCAATTATATTTTATTAAATTGTTAAAAAATTTAAATTGCTTATAAATAATTTTATGCATTTTTTATAATTAATTTGATATTGTGTATAAAAGGTTTAAGTTATGAATGTTATAATATAAAAAGATACATTTGTTTTCAATGTTTATTTGTTAGTTTGATGTGAGAATAATGTTGCATAGTAATGATGAAATTTTTCTTGATTGGTTAAGTGATATTGTGAAATTATTATATGTTAATTTAATGTTATGAATGCTATATAATATAAAGAAAAATATTTCTAATATATTTTTAATGCATCTTTATATTTTATAAACAAACATCTAAAATAAAAATTTGATTGTAAAAAAAATACAACTTAATGAGTGAACATACATTTAAAGTTAAAAATGAAATTATAAAACAAATTGTCAATTTATTTTATTTTTCTTCTATAAATATAATTTTTTTATTTGCCATCTGCCTAGTAATGCCCACTTCTCCTTTTAATGAATGTTTTATTTTGCAAGGGTGTATTTAGTGCTGCCGTTGATCTATTTCCTACAGATATCAATGATGCCCGCCATCCCATGATCAGGAATTGAAGGATCGCAAAATCATAGGTGGGCGCCATGTGTCTTATTCAGGGGATCAAATTTGAGCTATCATTGACCAACTACCATTTGATCTGAGTCATTCCTGCCATCCCGCAATGGTGCTTGGGTTGATTGTCAAATCACGGGTGGGCACCACGTGTCTCATCTGATGAAGCCTAAAGAGTAAAGGAAACACTAGTCGGCTTTAAATGTATTAAGGGGCAGATTACTAAAGTGTTATCGAGATGCACATGTTCAAAATCGATGGATATGTTATAATCTCACTAGAAAAGCTCCTCGAAGGTTAACAACATGGCTAGCGACTGTGTTAAAGGAACGAGATCAACGGCACCCGCTACCCCGTGATCAGGGATTACAGGGATTGTGATATCACGGGCGGGTGCCACATGCCCTTCCTAAAGGATGAAATATGTGTGACCATTAATGAGCTGTCTCTTCAAGATTGATGGTGCCCACCATCCTGCGATTACGAATTTTGGGATCATGATTTTGTGAGTGCCTGCCACATGTCTCATCCAATGAAGCCTAAGGAGTGAAGAAAGTGTTCACCAGTTTCAAATGTATTATGAGGTAGATTACTAATGCGCTTGTAAGATGCACGTGTTTTATTTCAATACAGATGTTATGATTTTAAGGAAAAATTTGTCGAAAGTTAAAGGAAAGGACAACAACCATTTTTGAAGGAGCAAGATTTATGGTAAAAAGATCAATGGTGCCCACCATCCTGCGATGGTAAATCAAAGGATTGTGATATCGTGGGAAACTACCACGTGGCATTCCTTCGAGGCATATGACATAGTGGGCCCCTTTATTGCTATGTTGGCGATTATGTCAGCCTGTTTTGAAGATGGCCATCGATGATTTGATCAAACTAAAGGATCAATGGCTCAAATTTAAATATGTATCAAATTATGGTTGGAGTCGTTCATGCAGCCCATGAGTGAGCTTTAATGGTGGATGAGACATCTATTGGCAAAATTTGATTGACATAAAATTAATTTACTCATCTCATTTGTATCACAAAGCATCCAAGTATTTCGTGAAAACAGTTTCAGAGCCAAAGGTGAAATTGTGAGCAGCTGCAGCCAGAAATTAGAGTTTGTGTAAAAAAAACCATGAGTTAATTTTCTCTATTTTCCAGTCATTCTACAACTAAATTTGGGAAGGGGGGGTCTACTATGCTTGTCACTGAGTTCATTAAAATATTTTGTTAGGGCTATTGTTTAATCATAAATTGTGAGGAATTGTAGTATTTTTACTCTGTAATTTCCTATCTCTGCTTAGTCATAGCCACTTGAAGTGTAACATTGTAGTGAGGCCCTAGTTTGTCTAAAATGGTGCCAACCAAGCAGCACTCTGGCCACATTAAGTATTTGAAAAGAAACTTGTACGATGATTTCCTAGATTAATTTCCATTATCAACAAATGACAGAAGGAAAGGTTTGTTGTTGATGTGAGGGAAAATCCTAGGGGAGGGTTTGGTTTTGTAATAATTCCAACATTGCAGATGCTAGGGTTCCACTCACAAGCTTAGAAATGTTCATATTATGGTATGGACAAAGGAATTTTCCTCATCCTTTTTCAAATGGATGGATGTATGACATGGGAAAGCTGGTTGTTCCAAATGTGTTCCCTGATGTGGACTTACTTAGAGTAGTGGCCCAAAGATATGACCCTATCACACAGGTAATCAAAGATAATGATGGAGGGGTTCTATTAGAAATTAACAAAGATGTTATCCAATAGACTTTTGATTTGAGTGAGTGAAGTGATGACTTGGTTCCTATTAATCTTGAAGAAATGAAGCAAGAGTATATAAAATTGAAATCTCTTTTTAGGGTTAAGTTGCTTCCACCTCATCTGGTTAAGGCAGGGGGTTCACAATTTCACATCAGCCCTAGTGACCAGGAACCCTTCAGATTGAATTGTTTTGCAAAGCCTTTCCTGGCTACTTTCTATTCACTATGTCATATTTTGGGTTTCAGCCCTAGTGCAGTAATTTTGATTGCATACATGTTTATAGGGGTGCAAATACAACACCCTAACTTCTCTATAACATATGACTTTGCTTCTTTTTTGGTGGAGAGGATAGATGAAGGACTGTCAAAGCTGCAGAATGGTGATACTGGTACTCAATTATTTTAGTATTCCATGTTGATGCATATATTCTTGTTTAGGAATTATGATTTCTTTGCTGAGAAGATGAACTTAACACAATTAGTTAATGGAGAAAGATTTTCAGTATAGATATGGGCTACAGATTTGTCCTGTAATAAGGAAAGCACTAGTTATATGCAATTTGATAATTTTTTTGCTGCAAGATTGAGAGATAGATTGATGGTAAATGTACCTAGGATCCTTGAGAAAGTGCATGATTTCCTTAGTTCGAAGGAGAGGAAACTAGAATTGAAGGTTTTACATAACTAGGGTGACATTATCCCATATCTAGTCAGCACTGTCCTAAGAATATATGGATTTCAAGGAACCCCTCACATACTGCCATACAATGTGCCACCAAGACTAGGGTTTGAAGAAGTTATGTGGCAGATGGGGTGTATTCAAGAAGATAACCTAACTGGAAAGGGGAAGGGAACATTATTCCCTGATTATACAATAGTGTCTAACTTTACATTTTCAATGGGAGACTGGACACATTTTGACAAATTCTTTGTTGATTACCATTTGAGATTTGGTCCAAGGCGACAACATGATCCTAAAGATTTCTTTGCTATTTTCAGAAAAAGAATAAAAGGTGGAAAATTTGCACATGAGTTCAATTTCCCTAAGGACCTTATCAAGAATGAATTTGATTTAAATAGATAGGAATTGAACAAGGAAAATTGGATAGCTTTTAGTAAGCTACTAGATATTATGCATGAAATGGATCCGAAGTATGATCCATTGATGGAATTCACTCCATACCACAAGAGAATTGATTTTTTAATGAAGAATTTCAAGGAGATAACGTACTCTTTAACAACCACAAAGATAAATTTAAGGCTAAGTTTGGATATGCAAGGAAAAAGTGATATGCCAATTGAAACAAGGCTAGTTTGTTAGCCTACAGAAAGGTGGCTCATCTATAAGAGGAAAAGGGATACTGGCAGTGATGAGGAAGAAGTAGACAGAAAAGGGAAGAAAATAATGAAGGCACCTTCATGACCAGGCCCAAAATTTAAAGTACCTAGGGCTATCAAAATCATTGAATTAAAATCTTCACCAGAGCACAGTCCCCCATCACCACCACCTGAGCCAAGCCCTAAGAAGCAAAGAATTGATCACCTACCTGAGGATCTCACAGATGAAATTATTGTTATTGATCAAGACATGTAGGTTGGTATGTTGTCCCCTCCTAGGTCAGCTAAATTAGTTCTATTTGATTTGGATATGAAGGGTAAGAGTGTGCAGGATGCAAGAATGGAGGCTTGCAAGGAGTTCTTAGATGACAATGCATTTGTAAAGACTCATGTATTCTTACAATTGGCATGGAGGATGAAATTTGAGGAATATCAAAATAAATACAAGGAGAGAAGAGAACTAAGGCCTGACAGATCGGATCAGGAGAATGATGAAGAAGTGAAAGCTAAACTAATGGAAGAGTTCAAAAACATCACTCCTGAAGAAGGAAGACAACTAGTGAATCAGGTTGGTGTTTTGATTTTTCCTGAATGGGACATTGCAGATGCAGTGGCTTTCAATGCCATTATAAATTCCAAGAATCTTTTCAGGATTCTGAAGAAGAAGTTAAGGCAACATTACAAAACTCTATCTTTAGTAAAGAATATGAGACCTTAGCAATTTGGGCATTGGCTCCACAAGGAAGAAAGCCAGACATTGCTGATATTAATCCAAATTTCAAATGAGGATTAATAATAAAGAGGGCTTCAGAGACTACAACAACTGAAGCTACTAGTTTAGCTGTGAATATGGCCAAGTTGGCCCAAAAGACTATTGAAAGGGAGGAGGCTGAAAAAAAGAGCCTAATGGAGAAATATAACATTTTAATTGAATAATATAGTAAAATGCAACAGAGGAATATTGAGCTGCAAACTGAAGTAGAAAGGTTCAAGTATAGACATACTGGGGAAACATCTAATGCTCCAAGAACCAGTACATCACCTCCCATAGCAGGGTCAATGCCTCTTGCTTCTCCAAATGTTTCTACACCAGGGTCTCCCATTCAAAATTCTGCTCTTACCCCTCCTCTAGAACAAGTTGATGAAGAAACAGAGTGCTCTGTTGATCCAATAAAGAGGTAGCTCATGCAGAAAATTACTCAATTATAGATATCACTAAGGGTAAAAGATGAGGGTTTTCTTTCAAAAGAAAAAGAAATTGTTACTATTGTTTTGGAGCATTTAAATGAAAAGGTGGATAATAAACTTCCCTCTATACATTTTTTGTATTCTTTGCTATTTCAAGCAATAAAGAATATTGATAGGGATCAGGGGATAGTGATTCCAATAATTGAAAATTGGATCCCTAGGGAAAATGATCTAGATGTTATGAATAAAGCCTCAAGGTTTGATGTAAATAACATGCCCCAATCATTTATTGAAGCCTACTTATATGAGTTAAATCATTGCAAGGTTTTTAGACCTTACGAGATGATCTAAGTAGGAAGATTAGGGAATTGGTAAAAAACTTCAATTATTGGGGTAACACACTATTACCTGATATAACTGATGAGAAGGGGGAAATCAAAACACTCCAACAATGGCAAGATCAAGCAAGTCATCAATGATCAAATTGAAATAATTTGTGATGACTCAGATTATGATTTGTTGGTAAATTGTATGGATAAGATTATTGGTACCGGCTCATTTTTGGAATCTTTTGAAAGAGATGCTAATCAGGTAGTGGTAAAGTATATGCCTTATAGTACAAAGGTAAAAGAGGTGATTAATTTTCATTGGCCAACTGACGAAGAATACCAGAGGTGGGTGGCTAAGTATTTGAATGATGATGAGTAAAAAGAGTGGGCTACCGACAGGTGGCAAATCAGATGCTGCGGTTACATCATTTCCAGTTTTGTATGGATGATTTTCTTGGCATGGGTTTCGCATGGTTTTTTGTTATTGCATCAACCTTCCTCCACTAACATGATGAACGAGAATATGCTCCAAGATGATTGTTGTTGTAACGATTTTTGAACAAGAATATTTTTCAAGGTGGTGGCTATTGTAACAAATTTTAGAATATCACCAGGTGCTCCAATTGACTGGTGACAGGTGTACTTTCTAGCCCGATGCTTGTTTGCTCCTTCATTTTCTATAAGAAGGATTTCAAGGCCATAAGTACGGGTTAGCAAGTTAGATAATTTTTTTCGAGTCTAGGTGAAGTTGTAGAGTGAATTGTAAAGTTCGATGGTTTTAGAGAAATGCAATTTAGGTTTTGAGTCATTATGTAACAGGTTTTGAGTTCATAGAGATTTAATGTTGTATAACAGTACTAGCATTTGAGTTGAAATGAAAATTTGAGCTCATGTCTCTCCATTGTACATGCATATCTGAACTTTGAATGAAATAACTAAGGGTTGTTTTATCCATCTCACTGTTGTGGTGTATATGATTGGGTGATCCCACAATAGTGGTTTACAATTTTGGCCAAACTAGACATTGAAATAATTTTTTTAACTAAATCTTCACTTCGTGTAATTATAGCGGTTAAACCTCGAGGAATTTGAAGATGATGCAAACTAGAGTTTCATGAAATTTTTTCTATAGATTATAAATATATTTTTTTCAAAAAACTGAATCAAATTCACTCTCTTTTTCCATCCCTCAAAAACTAGTTTTTTCAGTAAACAACATTTTAAAAAGTGACGCCATCGATAATGCATAACTTTTTTTCCATGAAGGATAAAATTATAATTCTTTTGAATTTAGATTCGTAACTATGATATATAGTGCTTCCACTTGGTTAGATAGTTTTTTATTCAATATTTTTTCTTTAATCAAGTTTCAAATTCAAAACAATTATAATTCAGACATAGCGTGACTGTATAATGCATAACTTTTTTTGTGTGTATCGAAATTCAATTTCTTTTTCCTTGTTGGATTAAGGACTTCAATATCTAGTGCACTAATATTTTTAATTTTTACTTTTTAATAATATGCTATTTTTCCACATGTGCAGAACATAGAGCTTGATTTTCAGTGAAAAACCTACATTCACAAGAAATAAAAAATAAATATAATAATAAAATTAAATTTATTTAAAATTATACTTTTTGGGAAGTTTATAATAAGGACTACATACTTACAAAAAATAAATTTTAAATGAATTCATTTGATCCCCCAAAATGCAAATCAAAAGTAGTTTTTATCGCAAGATTTTGATAGGTGTAAAGGAGACTCAAGAGAAAGGGCTGGTTTAAAACTAGTGGGGTCTGCATCTCAAGGGTTTTGATTTAAGGTAGTTTGATCAAACCCTCTTTAATTGGAATTCTTTAAATGAAACCTTTTAAGGCTTAAATCATTATATTTTCTAAAAATATGTGATTTCAACAAAAATTAGTTCCTTCCAGAAATTGTAAACCAGCTTTGTGGGATCATCGGATTCTATTTTAGTTTTAATTCAAGGAATTAATCAAAATGCTTGAATGGGATTATAGGCAGATATGTGTTGTATAAGGATTTGGTAAGTAGTCCTAGGTTAGAATGCATACTGATGAAATTGTAATGCAATATTGTCAGGGATCTTATATGTGATGTATTAAATCTATTATAAACCTCTAGATGCTTATGAATTTGACCTCTAAATGATATATGGCAACGATCTAAGTTGTAGTTATTAATGTAGTTCATTATTTGTTTTTCTTTTCCTGTATTTCTGCTAAATTGAAAATCATTGACTATATTATACAATGGATTGTGTTTAGTTATCTCATGCTCCAGATAGTTGATATTGTCTATGAACAACCAATTCTAGTTGATATTATCTTATCTTGTTAAGCTATTAAGTGAGATCATTTGCTATTGTTAATATTGTTTATAATAATGGTGCAGGTTGTAAATACATTAAGGATCACCCTCCTAGGTCTCTGCGAGTCTGGCGTAGGAGTCTTTAAATTCCTTTGTCGTTGGTCCAGGGTCCTTCTATTGCCTTCTCGATTGAATTGGCAATTCCATAGGTAGATTAGAAGACAAACCTAGTTACATTGTAAAAGAACCAACATACACGTCAACCACTGAACAACCACCTGTACAACTAAATTTTTAATCTTTTATGATCACATGAAACATAAAACACACTAATTTCAAGGTTGTTAACATCACTATTGAAATGTTTTAATTTTTTGACCTTTCAAACATTCAAAAGTACATCATTAAATTAATTATGTAATGGCATAAAAATTAAAAACATCATGAATTAATTATGTAACCACATAAGTAAAATATAATTCTATCAAGAAATTAATATCAAATAGATAATATAATTGTATTACTTATACATTTCAATGTCATTGATCTTCTTCTTCATCCAACTCTTTGTCTGTATCATCCAATCCAGATTCGACATTGTAAGGATTGGTCATATCATCATCATTGTCATCGATATCAGTTTCGATAATGTCATCATCCACACGGATATCATCTTCATGAACATTAACTCCTACATCATCATGATCTAGTTCCTCCTCTTTGACATCTTCGCCAAGGACATCATCAACTAACTGTTGATCCTGATCATCATCTACATCATCTTCTACATCTTTAGTATCTTCTTTCTTCCACCACATTATATCTTTTACTGCATCTTTCCTCTTGGATCATGTCTGATAACAAATGACCAACCTAGTTTACCTAGAACCTTTGAGTAAAATACCTACTCACATAGTCTTGGAGGAACATAAGGCTCATTTTCAACTCGCTTAATCAACTTTGTATTAACCATGGTAACGTATTATCATGTTCACAATGTGCTTCCAAGATCATTTTCATTCAATCAGAAATTGTACTCATAGAACAACAAACAAAATTAATTTGAAGGACTTAAAGTCACACTCTAAGTATATCCAAAAATCCCATATATCAATTTTCCATAATTATGGATGTATGTCGCTTCTAGATGAAACATTAGTCACCGAAGTACTCCAGCTATACTAGAATCACAAGCTTTCTCATGTCATCCAACATTTTGATTCAAAATTTATGACCATTGCACCACATAGCCTTGTGGTGTTTCACCTGCAATATGTCAAACATGTAAAAATTATTGTAATATCGTCAGCTGATAAACATATTTATTCTTGGCCGAATGTATGCAAAGAAAACAATCTCAAGATACATATACATCAATATACTTGAAAATAATTAAATAATATGGGTGATTAATATATTTATACTTACCTGTTTATCTCTTAAACCATATGCTAAATCAATTTCCCTTTGTGTAACATTGGAATCTCCATTACGACGAACTTCTTTAACCAATGAAGCCACACCTTCCCATGTTAATGCGCGACCAATTTGTTGACATTGTTCAATCCATATTGTCATCCAATCAAGATTGTTGGTGACATACAAATGTAGTGCATCCCACTCTCGACCAACTGTACCAAAAAAAATGAAATTCACAAACGACGTATAATTAGTTAAATACCACAATATATGACCTTAATTTATAATTGATGTATATTGAAGATTAAAAATTAAATAAGTACAATATACATAAAAACCATATGTAAAATGTATTCCAATTAATTTCCATGACCACCTTATAATTACCTCTCACTTTCCTCAATCTACCTTTCCCCAATAGGTACTCCCCTTCGAATTTTGTTAATGGAGTTGGGATTTCAAATGCGATCTACATGGATCTTTGTTGCAAACTTAGGAAGATATTCACTAATGTACACCATGGTCTTGTATACCATATATCCCTCCACCATAGAACCCTCAGGATGTGCTCTTTGTCTAACTAAAGCCTTCAAAAATTTTAAGTGCCTCTCAACCATCCACATTGACCTTGTGTGTACAGGTCCACACAATTCAATCTCCTCAACTTCGTGTATAAGGTAGTGTTCTTGTACATTGAAAAATGTTGAAGGTAGACACCTTTTCATTTCACACAATAGATGAGGAATTTTTCTCTTCCAATAATTTATATCTTCTTTATGGATTTCTTTAGATGACAACCATCTACAAGTGATTGCAAATATATTAGCGAGATTTAACAAAAATATATAGTATATTACATAACAAGAAAAACAAATGGCAATTATAAGATGTATACAACGAATTGAACAAATCTCGCTACTTACCTCATGTATTTTCCAAGATCATATATAACTTGCTTGACATTGTTGTCAAAGTTGTCTGGGAGAGATAGAGGTAGAACGTGCATCGCAACACTATAAAATGATTTTTCATTATTTTTCCAAAGTAGTAAACACAATGTTAACCTAGTACATTTACTATACAAGTGTATATAATATACCGTATCAATTACCCAATGAAGGTATGCCAATCATGCATTTTTATCCTTGACCCAAATTCACACCTTTCTTTTTGTATTATATTGTTTATGTTCAGAGCAAACTCACAAGGGAAATCCTAATTTCCTTTATGACTTCTTTATAGAATTTCTTTGTTGCCTCTGCTAATAACCAAGGAAGGGCACTTATATTAATTTGGTCTCCATCGCCATTTAATTGAATAAAAATTTTCATTGCATGATTGGCTTCCTGAATGTCACTACAAATTTTGACAATTTTTTCTTTGTCATGCCTTCCATCCAATATTTTCCATAACGTTTCTATTATATTCTTTCCGATATGCATTGTATCAAACAAATGCACAATTTGTAGCTGCTCATAGTAGGCAACCTACTAAATTGTTTGGGATAACTTTTCACCTCAGAGAAGTCG
>VDFB02379711.1:100534917-100646112 GCA_007258455.2 Sequoia sempervirens
GATTTTGATAGGTGTAAAGGAGACTCAAGTATAGGTATGGTTTAAAACTAGTGGGGTTCTATCCAAGGGGTTTTGATTTAAGGTAGTTTGATCAAACCCTCTTTAATTGGAATTCTTTAAATGAAACCTTTTAAGGCTTAAATCATTATATTTTCTAAAAATATGTGATTTCAACAAAAATTAGTTCCTTCCAGAAATTGTAAACCAGCTTTGTGGGATCATCGGATTCTATTTTAGTTTTAATTCAAGGAATTAATCAAAATGCTTGAATGGGATTATAGGCAGATATGTGTTGTATAAGGATTTGGTAAGTAGTCCTAGGTTAGAATGCATACTGATGAAATTGTAATGCAATATTGTCAGGGATCTTATATGTGATGTATTAAATCTATTATAAACCTCTAGATGCTTATGAATTTGACTCCTGCAATGGATATATGGCACCGATCTAAGTTGTAATTATTAGTGTAGTTCAGTATTTGTTTGTCTTTTTCTAGAGCTTTCTACAAATTGAAAATCATTGACTATCTTATACAAGCGGGATTGTGTTTAGTTATTCGCGATTCCAAATAGTTGATATTGTCTATGAACAAACTCAATTCTAGTTGATATTATCTTATTGTGTTGGAGGTATTAAGTGAGATCATCTCATACAGCCATGATTGCTTTTATAACAATGGTGCGTAGGTTAAACACATTAAGGATCACCCTCCTAGGTTCCTGCACCGAAGTGTAGGAGTCTTTTAAATTCTTGTCGGGCTGGTCCAGTCCTTCTTAGTTGCTCTCTCGCATTGAATTGGCAATTCCATAGGTAGATTAGAAGACAAACCTCGTTACATTATAAAAAGAACCAACATACACGTCAACTGCTGAACAACCACCTCTACAATTGAATTTTTAATCTTTTATGATCACATGAAACATAAAACACACTAATTTCAAGGTTGTTAACATCACTATTGAAATGTTTTAATTTTTGACCTTTCAAACATTAAAAAGTACATCATTAAATTAATTATGTAATGGCATAAAAATTAAAAACATCATGAATTAATTATGTAACCACATAAGTAAAATATAATTCTATCAAGAAATTAATATCAAATAGATAATATAATCGCATAACTCATACATTTCAATGTCATTGATCTTCTTCTTCATCCAACTCTTTGTATGTATCATTTGATTCAGATTCGACATTGTAAGGATTGGTCATATCATCATCATCATCATCAATATCAGTTTCTATAATGTCATCATCCACACGGATATCATCTTCATGAACATTAACTCCTACATCATCATGATCTAGTTCCTCCTCTTTTGACATCTTCGCCAAGCGACATCATCAACTAACCGATCCTAATCATCATCTACATCATCTTCTAGTTCTTGGTATCTTCTTCTTCCACCACATTATACTTTACCGATCTTTCCTCTGATCATGCTTAACAACAAAACATCAAACCCAAGCCGACCTGGAACTTCAAGTAAAATACCGCCACATTGGCTTGAAGAACATAGCTCATTTCTAGCTCGCCGATCAACCTTGTATTAACCATGGTAAATCCATTATCGTTGTTCAATAACAGCTTTCAAGATCATTTTCATTCAATCGTAGCTCCGTACTTTCATAGAACAACAAACAAAATTAATTTGAAGGACTTAAAGTCACACTCAAGTATATCATCTCGAATCCCATAGTATCAATTTTCTGATGGTTTCATGGATGTAAAAGTCATTTCTGGATTGAAAAATTAGTCACCTGAAACACTGCAGTTATACCAGAATCACAAGTTTCTTCATGTCATCCAACATTTTGATTCAAAATTTATGACCATTGCACGACATAGCCTTGTGGTGTTTCACCTGCAATATGTCAAACATGTAAAAATTATTGCAATATCGTCAATTGATAAACATATTTATTCTTGGCCGAATGTATGCAAAGAAAACAATCTCAAGATACATATACATCAATATACTTGAAAATAATTAAATAATATGGGTGATTAATATATTTATACTTACCTGTTTATCTCTTAAACCATATGCTAAATCAATTTCCCTTTGTGTAACATTGGAATCTCCATTACGACGAACTTCTTTAACCAATGAAGCCACACCTTCCCATGTTAATGCGCGACCAATTTGTTGACATTGTTCAATCCATATTGTCATCCAATCAAGATTGTTGGTGACATACAAATGTAGTGCATCCCACTCTCGACCAACTGTACCAAAAAAAATGAAATTCACAAACGACGTATAATTAGTTAAATACCACAATATATGACCTTAATTTATAATTGATGTATATTGAAGATTAAAAATTAAATAAGTACAATATACATAAAAACCATATGTAAAATGTATTCCAATTAATTTCCATGACCACCTTATAATTACCTCTCACTTTCCTCAATCTACCTTTCCCCAATAGGTACTCCCCTTCGAATTTTGTTAATGGAGTTGGGATTTCAAATGCGATCTACATGGATCTTTGTTGCAAACTTAGGAAGATATTCACTAATGTACACCATGGTCTTGTATACCATATATCCCTCCACCATAGAACCCTCAGGATGTGCTCTTTGTCTAACTAAAGCCTTCAAAAATTTTAAGTGCCTCTCAACCATCCACATTGACCTTGTGTGTACAGGTCCACACAATTCAATCTCCTCAACTTCGTGTATAAGGTAGTGTTCTTGTACATTGAAAAATGTTGAAGGTAGACACCTTTTCATTTCACACAATAGATGAGGAATTTTTCTCTTCCAATAATTTATATCTTCTTTATGGATTTCTTTAGATGACAACCATCTACAAGTGATTCAAGATGCAAATATATTAGCGAGATTTAACAAAAATATATAGTATATTACATAACAAGAAAAACAAATGGCAATTATAAGATGTATACAACGAATTGAACAAATCTCGCTACTTACCTCATGTATTTTCCAAGATCATATATAACTTGCTTGACATTGTTGTCAAAGTTGTCTGGGAGAGATAGAGGTAGAACGTACTGCAACAATTATAAAATGATTTTTTTCATTATTTTTTCCAAAAGTAGTAAACACAATGCTGAAAGGAGTACATGCATTATACAAGTGTAATATAATATGCAGGAATAATTACCTTAATGAAGGTATTCCAATCATGATTTTTCATCCCTGACCCAAATTCACCTTTCTTTGTTATTATATTGTTTATGTTCGCAGCAAATCCTGTGGGAAATTGAATTTTTCGGATGACTTTTTTTATATCATTTCTTTGTTGCTCTGTTAATAACCAAGGAAGGGCACTTATATTAATTTGGTCTCCATCGCTTCAATTAATTGAATGACATTTTCATTGCATGATTGGCTTCTTGGATAATAGGTACAAATTTTGACAATGTTCTCTTTGTCATGCCTTCCATCCAATATTTTTCATAACGTTTCTGTTGTATTCTTTCCGATATGCATTGTATCAAACAAATGCACAATTTGTAACTGCTCATAGTAGGGCAACCTACTAAATTGTTTGGGATAACTTTTCAGTCCCTGTGGAAGCCGGCCATTAATGCCTTGACGACCTTCATAAAGCATATAAGTTAAACAAATTAACAGCGACAATCATTGTCAATTACAACATGAGTAAACACAACACAATATAAAAATATAAATTCAAAACATATCATATATGATAGATAAACAATTTGATCTGATGTATAACCTTGACGATTAATTCTATTATATTCCAACTTCCATAGGTGAGGTGTCATTCTTTGTGGTTTTGATGTAGTCTCTTCTTTCCCATTGAAAAGATGTTTTTTAGTAGTTCGATACTTATGATTTCAATGGAGGAAGTGCCTATACTCATCAAACACCTGCTTTCCTAAACTTGTTGAACGACGAGATTTCATCTTTGGACCACAAATTGGACATGCAAATTTTCCCTTTGTTTGAAGACCTGCAAGATGATATATAATTAGATTAAATATGTCAATTTTTATAATTATATATAATGAATAGATTATTTTAAAAAACATTCATGATATCTACTTCATCAAATTAAATATTGTTAAAGTGTAGTCGAACATTATAACATACCACAAAATGTGTTAGCCCTGGGGCATCATAAATTGTCCATACAAGCATTGCATGGAATTGAAATTGTCTTTGTCCTATTGGTCAGGGACGTCATACATAGTTCGCCATTCCATAACTTTAGTAACTCGTTGATAAGGGCGATATATACATTCATATCTTTAACTTGGTACTTACCTAGTTGAATCAACATAAACATTACATAATATTTATAACCATTTTACTGCAATATATATAAATTATTGTACATAACTATTGAATGAAAAAAAATATAAGTCATTATGCAACAAATAAGACAAATGAGATGCTACTATGTTAAAGAAAATTGATGTAAACAAATACCTGGAACAATCATTGACAACATTATGTGCTCCCTCTTTATTGACATCCATGGAGGAATGTTATTATTGATAACAAAAACAGGTCACACTGAGTAAATAGATTGCAACTCTCTAAATGGATTGAAACCGTCTGCTCCCAATGAAAGCCTGACATTACAAGGTTCTTCTTTAAAGTGTGGCCACTTTTCCTCCATGTCCCTAAATGCAAAACCATCTACAGGAATTTGAAGAATGTCATCTCCACTTATATTTTGTGCATGGTAATCCATAAATTGTGCTAAGCTTTCACACCTAAATAATCGTTGCATACGTGGAATAATGGGAATATACGAATAACCTTGTGAAGCACCTTCTTTGTTAGTTAATCTTCTCAATATCTACTGATATGACATTCTGGGCATTTTGTTGCAAATTCTTGTTGTTTATGATATATAATATGATCATTGGGACATGCATCTATTACTTGATACTCCATTCTGATATCTTTCATAATGGCACATAAATCTTGCTATGAGTGAGGTAAAATATTTGATGGTGGTAACAAAAATTCACCAATCAATCTACAACAAAAATAAATTGTTCATATAAAGAATATTTATGGTACATATTTTATCCTTTATTTACTAGTGATGAACTAACAACAATTAAAATAGATGAAAAAAATGACATATATGACATACCTTAATATCTGTGAAATTGCTATGTTTGATAAACCATTCATAACCTTCAAGTTCAACAACAACAATACAGCAAAGAGAAGAGTTGTTTCAGAGCCTTCATAAAGGGGCTTGTATGCCTTCTCAAGTACAGGTAAATCATGACCATCATTAAACTCATCTTGATCATCATGATCAGCTCTTCCATTAAATGTGTCATGGATCAATGTATTTGTACCATCATCTTCAACTGTGTTTTCTGGTGCATGATCATCTTCTTCCATAGGATCATTAACTTCATCTTCGATATTCATAGCTCCATGTTCGTCCACTTGCAAAACCACATTCTCCAGGCCATGATAATCCATATCATTTTCTCTAGGGCACCCACCCTTTATAATAATGATTGACACAAATAAACCATGATCATGATCAAGTGATTATATATATATATATATAAAATGTTAAAATGATATAAACATTTACAAATTCAATCAATATAAACACATATAATTAACAACTTACCAATGGATGATAATCATGCCCCCCTTCAATGTGACCATGTTGCCTACAATGTTTCTCAGATGTTGTGATTAAAAGTTGTCTCGTCTTTAAGCCCTTGTAATTATTGTAAGGACAATAACATTTCCCATCACCCTTTCTTTTCAATCTAGCCCACAATCTATCAAGTGTCTCTTCATTTTGTTCTGGACTAATATTATCTTACATGATTTTTCTTTACCAAGCTTGACTATTTAGATCTTCAAAAAATATCAAACGCACACTCCAATAATTTTTATTCATAGACAGGTAACATAATCTAATCATTTTGATATTTTACACCAAAAGAATTTGGCATGCAACCACCCCTGTAAAAGAGAAGATAGTCTGAAGTTAATGACCCCAAAAAACACTTTCAAATGCTAATTCCAAAACTTATTAAATTATGATTTTAATATGATTTCCAACAGTTAAGACTCCTAAAATCAGAATATTGAACTTGATCACAAACTCCCTACAACAATGGAGGTAGTGAGTTAGTAAGAGCAAGTGACCCATTCCTAAGGAGCAACAAGTCATAATCATCATTGTTAATGTCAATACGAATTTATCCTTTTAGTTAAAGATGCAATGTGTCACTTCTTATGATGATCTTATCCCTAGGGCCTTCAACATTGAGACAGCCCTAATAAAAAACAACAGAAGCATTGGTAAGAGCATGATTAGGGTACAAACCCTAGGCCTCTATAGAAACATAAACAATAACTATAGTGGATTAGTGAGGTTGCAATACCAGAAAGATTGAGACATTGTAGGTAATAACAAAATCTTGCAATCTAAAGATTATAGCCAATAACAAGCACACTATGTAGCTTGGTGAAATTTGTAAATGCAATCTACGGTAAGAAGAATGGCAATCACTTGAGATGTGACAGTCAAAAAGAGGCTGAGCAGTGACAAGATAATAAAGCTCAAACCTTGCATAGTAAAATGGAGATTTTAACAATGAGTTTCCTTACCCCCTTGCTGAACTTAAGGGTTTTTCAAATGCTTTTGGTAGTGTTAGACAAGGAAAATGCAATCAGGGAATGACTGTCCAAATGAAGTAACAGTGGTAATCATAGGTTCAATGTTTCTTCTTATCCATTAATGTATAATGGAGGTAGTGGATTGCATGTTTGAGCAGTGTTTTGAGACTTATCAAAGATGGGAGAATAGTGAATAATACCTTGTGGATTGTGAAGTAGTGTCAATAAGGTTGAAGGATCTTAAGAACTACAATACCATGATACAATGAGTCCCCTGTAGTAAGTAGGCAGTCTATAAGGCATAGTTTGATTTTATAGAAGGATGCTCATGAAAGGAATCTTCAAGTGATAGTGAATGAGTTGTTTAAGATTGCAGCTGAGGGTGCAATACCCAGTCTTAAAGGAAGTTAGAAAAGCAGTAAATGTGCAAGAAAATCAAATGATACACAACAAATAATTCACAATGTTATCTTCCATAATGCCTTGAGTTTCAAGACAAAAATCTCATTGTATTTTCATGATGAAAGTGGTGACCTTAATGGTCAATCACTGGCAACCATGATTTTAAAACATGCTATTGTGCTTATGGAGGAAACATTTTAAGCAAGGCAGTGAGTGGTGGTTTGGAACAATGGCAGGTATGAAGGATTTGCTTTATATGCATACTATACAGTCTAGCTTAAGACAACGTTCTTAGAAGAGATTGAAGGTGGATTATGGAACTCAAGGGTTATCATGAAAAGGATTAAAGCAAAGATTGAGATCTATTTAAAAGCCACGGTCATGAAAATATTAAAGATGTCACATGCAAAACCCTAGTAGCTGGAGTAATGAGTGCGCTGGGGTAGATTTAGGAGATCTCCACATTATCTAATTATAGGGAAATACATCATTTATTTATTTTTTTAATTAAAAGAAATCATTCTAAACCCTATATAGGATACATTGATACTTCAAAAGCCTCTGAAGGAATTTGAGATTATGCAAATATATGTCAAGTAACATTCATAAGGTTTAGAAAATCTTGATCACTCTCTAGAATAGCCCATTAAACATGGATTGTGCTTGAATGCACTACATAATTGATATAACACAACCACTCTGCATATCAACCAGAGTTATAGGCTCTTTATTGCAGCAAGAGGTAATCACTCTTCAATCATGCTATAATTACATCCTAACCTATTAAACTTGAGACAACCTAAATGCCCAATGATGATTGACACCTACATTATACAACCTAAATTAACTGCATTATATGAGTGCCTCCATTTCTATCACAACATAGCCACATTAAACTTGGGTCACACATGAATGCATCCTATATTTGTTATAGCACAATTGTGCCACATGACCAATAGAGTTATGGATCACATAATTACAGTCATAAGAATGTTCCTTGGTTGTGATCTTATGGTGATTCCACACAACAAAATCTGGTCATGAAATTCTCAAAACCCTTAACGCCTAAAATGAAATCGATGAGATGTTGCTTTTAAAATATGATTTTCAAACCTGGAACTACAAATCTGACTTCACAACTAAATTCTGCAAAAAGACAATGACTACCCTCAACCTGGTGATATCTTCTTGAATTTTTTCTGATTTTTCCCAAGAAAATCATCCTTAGTTCTCCACAAATTGTCTCAAGTAGAGCAAAACATTGTCGTAATAAATCAGGCGCGAACTCACTTTTCTTTATGTCAACCACAATTTCATTTTTCTAATTTTTCATGTTTGTTGAAAATTCAACCAAAATGATAGCCGACATTTCAACGAACCCCAGGTTCGTCAAAATTTTGACAAACATCGGGGATAAACTTTCAGAAAATTGGAAATTACACATCAAATTTTACAAGCACCCGATGAACATCGAATTTTACATATTTTGTTGGACAGTTTCGTTGGATTTTGTAGTCAAATGTATTAGGGTGTTACATCAAGAGAGATGAGAACATAGGAAATTTTGATGCAAGAAGCAATGAAGGAATCTTTCTAGGTTACTCTACTAAAATCAAGACTTGTTGATGCTATAACAAAAGATTATGAAAAATGGTTGAGAGTACAAATGTCAGAGTTGATGAGGATTTTTCTAAATCATCCAGATACTATGGATATGATTCAGATGACAAGGAAGATAGCAAAAATAAAGGGAAGATTGCTCAGACATAGAATCAACTTCAAATTGTGCCATATGTTCCAATAAAACAACTTCCATTTGTTCCAATAAATCAAGGTAGTCAGAAAGGAGAGACAAGTGCAAGTGCAAAAGAAAGAATAGAAGAATCAGAAGTTCAAGAGAATCCTAAAGCTCTGAGATATGTTAAACTAAATCATTCTAAAAATCAAATTATAGGAGACAAGAATAAAGGTGTACAAACTAGAAGAAAGATTGTAGAAGAGTATTACCTAATTTCCAAGATTGAGCCTAAAGATGTCAATGAAGCTTCCAATGATGAACACTAGACGGAAGCCATGATGGAAGAACTAATGCAGATTGAAAAGAATGATACATGGATACTTGTTCCCAGACCTAAAGATAAAAATGTTATTGGTACTAAATGGTTCTTTCATAATAAGTTGAATGAACAAGGTGACGTGGTCCGAAATGAAGCGAGACTGGTCTATAAAGGGTATTCACAAATGAAAGGTATTGATTTTGAAGAAACCTTTTCCCCTATTGCCATAATTGAAGCTGTAAGGTTATTTCTTGCTTATGTTGCATATAAGAACTATAAAGTCTATCAAATAGATGTGAAGTCATCTTTTCTGAATGGTGAGCTAGAAGAAGTATATATTGAACAGCCAGATGGATTTCAACTGATTGATAACGAAGACATGGTTTGTCGACTGAAGAAAGCTCTATATGGACTCAAACAAGCCCCCAGAGCTTGGTGTGCTAGATTGGATAAATATTTACTAAAACTTGGATTCAATAAAGGTACTGCTGACAATAACTTGTATTTCAAATTGGATCATGACAAAGAGTTAATTATTGAGGTCTTTGTTGATGACATTATTTTTAGAGGAGATGATAATCTATGTATGAAGTTTGCTGATGAAATGAAGAATGAATTTGAGATGAGCATGATTGGAGAGATGAAGTTATTTTTGGGATTGTAAGTTACTTAGTTAGATAAGGGGATCTTCATATCACAGTCCAAATATGTGAAAGAGTTGCTGAAGAAGTTTGGCATGGAAGACTCAAAACCTGTTGGTACTCCCATGGTAACTAGATGCAAGTTAACTCAGAATGATGATTCTCCTAAGACAAATCAAACAAGTATAGGTCAATGATTGGTGGATTTCTCTACTTAACTCAAACCAGACTAGACATTATTGTATGTATGGTTGTATATTTCAGGCTGATCCAAAAGAGTCTCATGTGATTGTTGTAAAGAGAATCTTCAAGTATCTAAAAGGAACAGTTGACTTTGGGCTTTGGTATCCTAAGGATGATGATCTTACTTTGAATGCATATACTGATGCGGATTGGGTAGGATATGTAGATGATAGGAAGAGTACTAGTGGTGGTGCCTTCTTCCTATGGAAGAAGCTAGTGTATTGGTTGATAAAAAAGTAGAATTTCATTTCTCTATCTACTACTAAAGCAGAGTCTATTGTTGCTACAAATAACTATACTCAAGTGATGTGGATGAAACTGACGCTGAAAGATATCAGAGAAGTATATGATGAACCTATTTCCATATACTATGACAAATCAAGTGCAATTAACATATCAAATAATATAGTGCTACACTCTAAGACCAAGCATATATCAATCAAGTTTCACTTCTTGAGGGAAAAAGTGAGTGAATGAAATCAGGCTAGAGTATGTTCCTACCAAAGAACAAATAGCAGACATTTTCACCAAGCTATTTCCAAAGGATACTTTTGAGTATCTCAGAGGGATGCTAGGGGTAATTACCCCTCATGATATAAACTAAAGATGCATTTACTTGCATCAATCTGTGTGCTTCATAGATATTTCCTTATCTGGATTGATGTTTCCATGGCTACTACTTAGGGGGAGTAGTCAGATGTGCAGATATGTGGTTCAAAGCTTGTATGTGGGAAGATAATGCTTATATTTTCCATTGATGTCAAAGGGGGAGAATAGTAATGTGAAAAACTATTGCTTCTCTGAGAAGAGAGTCTTGCGAGGAGAAAATCATGCAGAAGAGGTTAAGGAAGAAGAGTCATAATCTAAGGGGGAGTAAGTTTTGATTAAGAGTTGGGTTGATGGATTTTTTTAGATCATGTGTTTCCATCAATGCCAAAGGGGGATATTATTGGATGTTGAGGATTGTGTTGCTGATATATGGTTGTCATTGATGTCAACACTATTAGCATTATTGTATGGAAGGCTATATATGTCGAGGATATTAAGAAAATTGTTAAAGGAAGAGTTGTAGGTTGCTAGTGGAACAGTCAAGTTCATGAAGGCATCTTGATCTATACATTGAAAATTAGTTGTTGTGGACTAAAGGGTTTAGTGTTGAGAGTATCTAGTTCATCTACCAAAAGTTTTAGAGGTCCATGTGAAGATTTCATCGTTCTATTATCAATTGTGTTCTGACAATATTTTGTGGGTTCTGTTAGTGTTCCTGATTGAATTTTATGTGTTTCTGTTTACTGCAAATGATTCTATGTTAGTTCTTATTGTTTGTGGATGCTTCTAGATCATTCTCTATTCATTTTGTATATCTATATTGATTGGTTTGCTCATGGTTGAATATTTTTCTCGGTATGTTCAAGTTTTCATGTTCTTGGCCGACATGATGGTTGTAATGTGTTGCAGATCCTCAAAGATATAAATTTGAATGTTTGGAGCACTCAAGGATATTTTTTAGGTTGCATCATGATGTTAGCCAATGGTGTTTGATCCACATTGAAAATTTATTTGTAAATTTGGGCAGACATTGAAAATATGTTTTATATTTTTTGGCTGACAAGGTTGTTGATGTAATTTCATGTTGCGAATATATAAGAGTGATTGTTTGAGAAAAGTTAGCGTGTATGAAGTGAAGAAAATATAGAGAAGAGAAAGTGTGTGAATAATGAACTATTCATTCGATTGAGAAGAAGTTTGAGCGAAGTGTGAAGAATATTTTTTGTTCTTAACTGGAACTGTAATCAAGCTTGTGTAGAAGTTATCTTCTCAGTTCATACCCTACAGATCTAATCCATATTGTTGTGTATTGTTGGGAAGTGAGCCCTCTTGTATTTGAGCAGTGAGCTCTAGAAAGTGTGCCTGAATGCATGTACAAATTCCCATTATTTTTCTTATACTTTTAACAGGGTATAATAATGTGGACTAACATCCACCGTGGTTTTTCCCCTAACAGGGTTTCCACATAAAAATATTGGTCTTCTATGTGCTTTTGATTTCTTGATTGTTCATGGTTTATTGTTCATTCATCAGATCTAAGATTAAGTTAAGTAAATTTTGAAAATTTTAAATATTTTGTGACAACTAATTCACCCCCCCTCTTAGTTTTATGTCCTTGTTCTGCCAACACTCACTACAACAAATTTCCATGCAACTCTTCTTTACAAGGCAACTTTCCTTCTTAGTCCTTCATAAAACTCTTAACTCAAAGTATCCAAACTGAGATAAAATTTGAAACCCACTCATTAATTTCCACATAACACCTTAGAGAACATCAATTAGACTGTCCCAAATATCTTAAACCAATTTAATCATCACAAAACTGAGAATTTCCAGATTGATTGTCCTAACAACAACTAGGACTCTTCCTTCTTTATTAAACTCTTAATTTTAAGACTCCAATCTGAGATAAAGGCATAAATTATGGTAGTTTTCTTAAACCTTTTTAAACAATACCAAACTAACATATTCAAAACCAAACACCAACTTAGACACCATAAATATGAGAATTCTCAAATGGATTGTTCCAATTAGCAACTATTCCCTACAATAAGGGATTGTCAACAATTTTTTTTTTTACAGACCACAAACCAAAACTATGAGAGGTTTTTGGGATTCCTTTTTAACCATTTTAAAACATATCAAATTTTGAAATAATTTTGTTTTGTAACAACACTAATAAATGATGACTGTCCATGTTGAAATAAGGCCTAATTAGGCATGATACCAACAAGGGTTTATTGGTTTTCTTATCTCCAAACTCACTTTTTCTTAACCAACACTTGGAACACATCCATTTGGGTCTACTTATGCTTATTTGACTATCAAAAGTCTCTTTGCACAAGTATTTTACAAACCCTAGGTAGTAACCCTCTTAAACTCTGTTTTATGTCTGATTACCCAGATTTGCAATCACAAACTTCCATTTTCCACACATCAAACTCAAACACTTGATCCAAAACTCCAAGATTATGAAAAAATATGATACTAAGTATATCTCCACAAAATATGAGAAAATTTAATTGGATAAAATGAGAGAGACTCAAAAATGATATGTTGTTGTTTACCATAACCAGGGTTTTGATAGATTAAGGAAAAATCACAATATCTTGCTCAATTCTACACCAATTTGCATGAAACAAAATTTGAATGGAAGGTGATTGAGATTACTTACACATGAAATCAATTAGGAATGTACTTCTAGTTGTACTAGGTCGTACCATGCATGAAAACAACTGAAATCTGAAGAAAATGATAGAAATACAGTGTTTTTCATTGTTCAAAATCAAAACTTCAATCACCCACACGTTATCAAATGTCTACAAGACCTTTTATAGGAATTCATAACTGACTTATCAACTTCTAACTACCTCCAAATGACCATGACCTTTCACCTTCCCTTATTTTGTACTTTTTGTAATTTTGCAAGTTTTAAAAAAATTTACATCTTTGTGTGACAACTTTTACATTTTCTCAAATTTGACACAAAACCTTGAATATTGACCATTCTAATGACCTCTTACATGGTAAAATGACTCAAATAACCCTTGAACAATGTTGTAACAACAAAATTGATTATCCCTTCAAATTTTACTTCATGGAAACATGACACTACAAAAGTGCTCCTACACCACTAACCCTAGTCTACCCCTGGAATTTTCATCGCGACACATAAAATGCATGCAACATGATAACATTTGCATCTTTTGCAAACATAGACACGTCACGACACATCTGAAACCCCAACTTTGCACCCTAAAAAAACACACCAAATGATAAAAGTATGAAATGGGTATAGGGTACATACCAATGGGTCCACACCCTCTGGCCGTCAGTAGGTCTGTACTCGATATTTGCGATGATCTAGAACTAGAATCACCATCTTTGTGGAAGGTCCTCTAGCTCTGAGCTCTAAATCTCCAAAAGGAAAAAGTGAAAATGAATTACCTTTTTACCTAAATTAAGCCTATTTATAGGGTGAAAATTATTTTTTGAAGGGTTTATAATTAGATGCCCATTTGACCATGTTTGACCACAATTTTGACTGCCTTAAACTTTTCAAAATTCAAAACCGATCACTCCATAGTTTTTTTTATCATCAAATTGACTTATCAAGACACTTTCCAAATTTTTCCAGCACCGGGCCAAAATTCACAAATTTTCCCAAGGGGGCATAGATATTGTGTACCTTCGTTGGGGTATGACTAGAATTGAATTTTCTTTGTCACAATGCGATAAACTACATTATGACAAACAGGGGAAAAATGTAGACACATAAAATTGACCTAGATATGCAAGCTTTATTTTCTCCATATTTCTTCTTAACATAATTAAATTTATTTAAATACATAATTAATTTATTATGTCTTCTTATAATTAAATAAATTTCTATAATTTATTTAATTATTATCCACCTTGGCTTTTTCTAATTTTAAATAAAATCATTTATTTAAAATTTCCCACTTTCTATTTTTCCACCAAATAAATAATTTAAAATCATTATTTATTGTCACATGGTCCCACCAGTTTTGAATTAAATTAATTTTTAATTCAAAAGGTCAACTCAACCTTTAAAATCAAATAATTTTAAATTATTATTTGATTTTCCAGCAGTCACTTTTTTTGTGCCCAATATCTCCTTGTCACATGCATTCTTGACCATTGATTTTATTTTTCTAAAATCAAATCTCAGCCTTTCATTTCAAATTTTACCCTAATGTTGCCCTAACCCTAAATTTTGGTTGTCACATAATTTCAACCTTTGATCTTAGGGCATCTCTCATTTGACAATCTTGGCCATTCATCCAAAATGGATTTTCTATAAAAAGGAAATTTTTACCTCATTTGACACACTTCATACACTTCATACGTCTTGACTTCATGCTGGCATAACTTCATATTTATGCATACTTTAGGCTTGCTTGAGTATACTTGCAGCAATAGTAGAATCCTTTAATATTTGTTTAGGGCTTGTCATAGATCAATAGTTGCTCATCAAAATCTAAGGGAAAACATCATTTTGTAGCAAATGGAGAAGGGAAATGAAGGTCAATCAAGGAGGGAATGAAGACTTTTGGTAAGATTGTTCTTTGTTTTATGCAATTTTACTCCATTGTACTTCATTGTTTAGCTAGGGTTCTTTTTATGAATTTGTTTTCATGCTAACCTAACTTTTTTCCTTAGTTACAATATCCAACAATAGTAAAGAGAGATAAATCATCCTATGGTGAAAACCACCTTTGGTGGCACCTCAGATAAATACATTTGGTAAAAACCTAGCTACATGCACCATTCTTAGAGGGCTTAATCATTATCTACCTTGCATCCCACTTTCTTGTATGCTCACATCTCCATCCATCCTATCCTAACATTCTATCATATACATCACCTATTCATAGCTTTTCATCCGCCGCTTGGTATATTTTGATTGAGCATTAAATAATTTTGATTTTCTATCCTAAATCTTGAGATTTTCATCACTTGTACATTGGTGCCATGTCATTAGTTTTGTGTCACCATCTACGGTCCTCCATCATGTCTTTTATCATTATTTCTCATGTTGTCCTTGGTCTTTTTGTCGAACTACATTGGCTTTGCACTTTCATGTAGGCAAGGCCCATCTTTGATGAGACCACAAGGCTTTGGTCTTTCCTTTTGTGTTAGGCCCCATCATTCATCCATCAGGTCCTAGCTTTTCTCCATTCATTTTCCTCTTTCCACTTTATCCATTGTTGGTCATCAATATTTTATTGAACTATGAGGTCTTTGTGCTTTCACATAGGCAAGGCTAGTCTTAAATCAACCCCTGAGACCCTAGGTTTGTCCTTAGGGTGTGTCTTGGTTTTGTGTCATGCCATCAAGTGTGTCCCTATTCAGCTAGTTCTTAACAAAAAATTCCATTGGTACCATGATGTTCAATTTTCTTTGAGTATCTCGAGTCATGTTGACCTAACAATTTATGCTTATCCATCTTTCATCTTAGCAAGATGTATCCTTCCGCAAATCAGTCTGCATCAATCCCATCCACCTATTGGTCCTATGACAAAGGATATTTGAAATTTGTTGTGATATTTTGGGTTATTTTGCATTTTTTTATCATTTGAGCTTCCTATTACACCTACTCAAGGTCACCATGATCCATCATATCATGGTGCACTTTGACTGGTAAACATAGGGGCATATCTTTATTTTTTGTGTGATCTTTTCTTCCTGATTTTCCCATGTAGTACCTACCGAGATGCTTGTGGTCTTGTGTTAGGTTGGGGCATCCTTTATGCTTGTGATTATTCTAGCATCAAGCCCTACCAAATCCCTTATGACTTTGGGGCATTGTGATAACCTTCTTGTTTGTTGTGTTAGTCTTATGCATTGGAAACCAATCGGCCTTGGTTCTTCATACCCTAACATATAGATTGTCCTATGCTATAGTAAAATTCAGTGCTCCTCATATAATAGAATGACATTACATTTGAATTTCATTCATCTTCCCATTGCATTTCATTTATCCTGATCCATTTTTCCCTAGCCTATGGTTATTTTTTTTTTAAGAAAAAGGATAGTAGCCTATATATATTAATATCATATAAATATTTCTTTACAATATAGAGTTGGCACTTCTTATTGATCATGACTTGATCAATATCAGTTTTCACTACAACATAATGATATGCATAGAAATTTATAAACTACTTAACTATACAAAATGCCCACAATTACTATAAAATATGGCATACTCTGCATCATGCCAACCAGGACATGATATTAACCTTTTTGTGCATGCCAGTATATCTTCGAATCTTCAATTTCATTGAACCTTCATACTCAACTTTCCCCTTCCCATCTGGATGATACCTTTACCATGTCATTGTCTAGCCTTCCTGACTAGCCGAAATACCTTTTTTTTTGCCATCCCAAGATGAAGACAAAACTGCTTGCATTTGATCATTTAGAGTCCATGGTTTTCTAAAAAGTTTTTACTTACCAAACTATCCCCTTACATAATGTTGAAATTGAGGTGTAACTTCATATTTCCTTAATCATTTTCAGCATAAATAAAAAACCAAAAAAAACCAAAAAACCTTAGTTTTAATCACTCCTCCATTGGCATTATCTCCATCGAGTTTTCTCCATGTGCTTCATTTCCTTCACCCGTATTTTCTGAAATTGCATTGACATTTATGTCAAGGATGACTCGATGCGGTGGAATATTTTATTGCATTTGGTTAGTTGCAGGAAGATTTCTATTTGGAACTTGGTTGATAGCAAGATTCATTGTATGAAAGCAATTATGGTTTTCTAGAGAAGCTTTCAAGGCATCATATACACATACATAAGCTTTGTTATGGGGCCAGAATTTTGGTGGGAAGATACCCCCAGCATACCCATCCTCTGAGCTAAAAACATACTACTAGGTTGCTATAAGAAGTGCATCATTTTGCAGAAAAAACTTCATTCACCATTCTCTCCTTAATTAAGACAACAAAATCTAGACATTGAAGCATATCCACTAGATTTGATATGAAAATAGACAAAATATTAGATGGAAAGATTATCCTTCTTTCCCTTTGATGGAAAATTTCCCTACCTATGATGCTTCTAAGACATCTGAAATCAAAAGGATAGCTAAGCTTGAAGATCACCTGAAATTGTTCCTCCTCCAGTTGCCCAGTAAATGGACGCTCCTATAACTACATAGGGAAGAATACCATAAAATTCTTGGGCCGATATTCCATCTCAATTCAATTACCATGCATAGTAACCCCACAATGCATGGAATATAACCACACAAAGAAACCCCACAAAGCATAGAAATTTATTCCCTTTGTCACCGTATAACCTTTGTTTGAAATTAGCTTGCTTAATATAGATAGATCCACACATGAAATCCAAGAAAGATTATCATTGTCAAATATGAATTACCCAAGTGTTTGCAATAGGTACATGTTATAGAGCCTTCACACACTAGCTGGATTACCCCAAAATTTATTATAGTACAACCTCAAAAGATTTCTGTGGAGAGCATTTCTTGGAATGATTTTATACATGAACCTACAAAATAAAAGAAATATGTTATTAAAAAAAAGGACCAAACTCACCTTTATTTGATTGCAATGTCATCATCATCTTGCATTAGCTCACTATATTGATCTCTTTTTTGGCCCATGATTTATTTCAATCATTATGACAAAAGCCTTGATTTAGAACTTCGCACATACCATCTAGACAAAGTACTAAGGTTGTTTACATCACCGGGCTTCCTTAGAGTGATGAAATAAATTCACTATCCACAACTAATCACCAAATCATTTTCTACCTCAACATCCAGGTCATAGAATTGACAGAGATGCCAATAACATGTGATTGATTGAAATTTAGTGAAAAATTCCTTCTCTTATTAAAATTTCCTCCAATTTTGGGAACATTTTCCCCTTAACAAAAAATGTGTGACTTCCTCAATATTCTAATCACAACCAAGATTGGCCAAAAGGTCCACCAAAAAATTACCTTCTCTGTAAGTATGAATAATTTGGAATTTACTTAGCTTGTCAAGAAAGGACCATATTCTTTTCACTATATAACCAAGCTTCCAATTTTCAATCTTTCATTCTCTACAAGCATTTAACAAAACTAATGAATCCCCCTCAATTTGAAGTTTGGGGATTTTGAGTGCAATTTCCATTTTCAAACCATACAACAAGGCTTGAGCCTCCACTACATTATTGGTCCCTATTTTTAGCTTAAATGACTTTGTACATAATAAAATTCATTTACTATCTCTAATTGCAACACCAACTCCTGATTGCCCAGGGTTTCCTCGACACCCCATCCAAATTTAACTTAAAGAACCCAGGTGGAGGTGGATTCCAACTGACATTATCCCTATTCACTTTTTGAACTAGTTGATGAAGGCTCCCTTTGAAAGGAAATTTGATCACTGGCCAACATACCATAAGTTTTGAATCCCAGTCTATAAAAATTGATCCCACATGCTTTGTCTTTTGTACATAATAATTCACTGCCTCTGAAATTGATTGATCCAACTACAACAATAAATTACTAATATTTAACTTTTATTTGCTAAATATGCATTTGTTTCTTGCCCACCATATTGACCAAACTACTGTTCTAGGAATAATACCCCAAATACACAAGAATAAAGAACTCTTATAGGCCTCTGGACAACTTGAAAATAGTTTCCAAAGGGTGTCAGGGAATGTTGACTTCCAATTCAATTTATTTAATACAAAAGACCAACAAGCCCGAGGAACTGAGCAATGTAGAAATAAATGATTTACATTTTCTAAATACTAAGCACAAAGGACACACTGAAATGGCTCAGCAATCCCTAATTTAGCTAACTTATCACTAGTCAAGATTCTATGTTTGATAGATAGCCATGCAAAATAGCCAGCCTTAGGAAATACCTTTGGATTCCAACAAAACTTGTATGCTCTTTGAGTATCAATTTGCAAAGTAGCTTGTGATAATGACTTGTAGCCCTCTTTCACTGTATAACTTCTAGTTTTTTCTTTAGTCCATATAAATATATCCATTGCAACAGTAATGAAAACAATTCTCTCACTAAGGATTGATTGAAGCTTAATCTTATGATCAAGAATGATTGGCACATTTTCAAAATCCTTCCATATCACTCTTCTTATTACAAAATCAACATAATGCACATAATCTTTGACCTTTGAACCCCAACATTCAGATAAAAATTTTATAAGTTCTTGAAATTATGCAGAGTATTAATGATAGGATGCCCATTCCAAGAATCTTTCTAGAAAAGAGCCCGATTTCCATTATTCACTTCCCAAGATAAGTGAGGAAGGATGACTTTTCTGCAAGATATAAGGAAGTTCCACATTGTCGAGCCTTTGCGTGGATCTGAAAGTGTTAATATTCTTAATGGACTAGTGTTATCCAAGTACTTTTGATGCATAATATGACACCACTTTAAGTGGGGCTTAGAATACATCCTCCAAACAATTTTAGCACCTAAAGTTAAGTTTCTATATGCCAAATTGTGTAAACCTACTCCTCCTTTTAAATTTTCTAAACATAGTTTCCAATGATACTAAATGTATTTTTTTCTTGTTGTCCATATTTCCATACCATAAAAATCCTCTAATAAACTTTTGAATCTATTTAATTATGGAAGTTGGGGCTTTAAGGACTGCCATAAAGTAATTAGAGATCGATGAAAGGATAGATTTCACCAATAATATTCTACCTAATAGAGACAACCACCTATCTTTCCATGAAACGATTCTTGAATTAATACTAAGAATGATTTTGTGCCAATAAGAGATCTTATTCTGACCAGAAAAAATGGAATACCAAGATATTTGCATGGTAATTCTGGTAGTTGGAAACCAAGAAAGTTCACAATACTTTTTTTTACTGATGGCTTGGTATTAAAAACATACACTTTTGAGTTTTCCTCATTTATCTTTTTCCCTAAATCATAGGTATACTTATCTAGAATAGATTTAATATGTTTAGCTACTACAACAAGAGCTTTACAAAAAATGAGTGTGTCATCCACAAACAAAGAATGGGTAACAAATGAATAAGTATTAGGGATATTAAATCCATGAATAAAACTTAGCTCATGAGCCTTACTTATGGATCAACTCAATTCCTTTTCTAAGATAATAAAAAGAAAAGGTCATAGGGGATCACCTTGACATACACCTTGTGAAGATTCAAATAGACCTACACGAGAACTATTTAATAGTACTAAAAATTTAGCCCCTGACAAACAACCCATGACCCTTTCGCACCATTTCTAAGAGAATACAAACCTTTGTAAAACCTGCTTTAGAAACAACCAATCCACTTTGTCATATGCCTTTTGCATGTCCAGCTTTATAACCATAGAGGATAACTTATTTGTTGTTGTGGAATGAAGGACTTCATGTGCAACAATTGTACCTTTAGTGATCTCCCTTCTAGAGAAAAACCCTCCCTGCTCTTCAAAAATGATTTTAGATATCAATGGGTGAGGAAGAAGATAAATCACCTTTGTAAATATTTTATATATCACATTACAAAGTGAAATTGGCCTGAAATCAGAAAAGGTGCTTGGGGAATCAATTTTTGGTATGATAGCAAGATAAGTTAAATTGAATTTCTTCAACATTCCTCCAGACCTCCTTGATTCCTCCAAAGCATTTAATATATCAAATCCAATGAAATCCCAACACTTTTGGAAAAAGATTGCAGTGAATCCATCCGGACCTAGAGCTTTGTCAGGAGGAAATGAAAATACAACATCCTTTAATTCTTGGATTGTGAAAGGGGCCAACAACTTGTCATTTTCCTGAGGAGATACAAGACTCAAGATTACTTGAAGAATTTCTTCTCTTTCTCTTGACAGTTGTACATTCACATCCTTGTTGGCTGATAATAAAGTTGAAAAGAATTTGATACTTTCCTTCTGGATCTCTTCCTTCGTAGTTAACAAAGCACCAATAACACTATCCTGTATAGAAAAAATAGAATTTTTTGATCTCTTCACTTGCGTTGACATATGAAAAAGCTTTGTGTTTCTGTCCCCATCTTTTAACCATAACTCTCTTGATTTTTGTCTCCAATACATCTCTTCCCTTAGTAGCAATTCCTTCCAATTTGCATGTAACCAATTTTTCTCTTGAAATATTGCATTATCTAAGCCATTAGCAATAATAAGATTGTTAACCTCCATAAGCCTTTTAGATACTAAATCTTTTTGAGCAAAAATTTTCTTAAACACCTAAACATTCCAAACATTAATATTCTATCTCATGAAAACTAACTTGCAATTGAGCTAGTACATTCGAGAACTAGAACAAAAGGGAGCATTCAACCACCATTGTTTCAGTAATTCTAAAAACTAAGGATGCATGAACCACATTGCTTCAAACTTGAATGAAGCTTTCTGACCTAAAAAAATCTTTTGGAAAGAAAATTCTAATGAAATTGGAAAATGATCAGACACTGAAATTGGCAAAATTTGAGAAGTGAAAACATAAGTAGATGAATTCCAGCTTGGAGAAATTATAAATCTATCTAATCACTCAGCTATTTGAAGGAAATTATTCCTCCTATTAGTCCATGTAAACTTTCCATTTTGAGGAATGATATCAAAAAGCACATTGTCTTGGATGAAAGAAGAAAAATCTTCCATATCTTTATTTGAAGGACAGATTCCTCCTTTTTTTTCTAGCAAAGTTGTAATAGCATTAAAGTCACCTACAAGGATTACTTTATCTTTCCCCAAAAAATCCAAAGCTTGTTTTAACTTTTCCCAGAGTAGCTTCTTACCCACTAAGGAAGTTGGACCATAAACATTTATTGCCCAAAATGATAACTCAAAATGAGTCACTTTCATTAGCTGCCAATTAGGTTCACAAGTTACATTACTTAAAAATGTTGATTTAAAATTCCATAATGTAATCAGACCACTAGAATCACCTTGAGATGGAGAATGTACAAAATTCCACTTAGACCAGCTCAGAAAATTTTCCAAAAGTTTTAGTAGAATTTTTGTTTCTTGAAGAAACACTAGATCAGCCCTGCAAGCATCTAATTGATGCTTGATTTGGGCTCTCTTGTTAGAGGAATTAATGCCTCTGACATTCCAAGAGATTATCTTCATAACCTCTTAGGAGAGAAATAGGATCTCCTAGGTCTTTTTTGTCTCACACCAAGTTTCCATCCAAAGTAGACTGAACCCCTACTTCTATTTTTTCTTGTAATTTTGTTGCAAAATATTTCCTACCTCTTTTAGCAGGAGATTTTTTACTTGGGGAAACAACTAATGGTGATTGAAATATAGATGACATCATATGATTATCTTGATCTTCCACTTCCTCCAACAGATCATAAGCAATCTCGTCAATTAACTGTTCTCCCATAGAAAAGATAAAGTTTCATTAACAAAGCTTTTCAATTCTTCATCTATAGGTAAGTTACTAACATTTTCCTGAGACCTAATCTCAAACTCTTGATCTGCAAATTCCTTCAACATTAAATCAACTTGATTTGTCACCCAAGGGTCAACATTGTTGCACACTAGTTTAACTGGTAAATACTATTGTACTTATACTGAGGAAGAGAATAATTAATAGAATACAGGAAGACATTGATAGGAGCTAAAAAATGATTCATCCACCCTTGAGAAAAAGAAACAGATATAAATGAGCTACAAACAATTGAAACCTGGACTTTGGTCCCCTAAGCCTTGACTAATTGCAAATTTTGCATAGAGGAACTATAATTTCCCCCTCACAGACAACATTGAAGAGTCAGCAACTCTCCCTATTTGAAGATTTGATACAGGCCCAAGAAACAGTTGCTTACACTCTTGCTTATAGAATAAAGGATTAAAAAGCTTCCACTTACTCATCCCATTAGAAATAAACTCATGAATAGAAAAACCAAATTGCAACTACTTAGAAAAGGATCCTTTCCGCTATGAAAAATTCATTTCCTTTCCCAATGCGGAAAAAACCTGATCATTGTTGACTGTATGAGAAGGAGCAAACATAGACAAATGAGGTGAAAGAGATGCGATAACTGATTCCTAAAGAGATGCAACTGAAAGAGATGCATTTGGGCTTGATGACTCCTTAGAAACAAATTCCTAATAAGATGCATCCATATCCTTACCCAAACCTTTAGAGGTTACCTTGTGACAATTGGAAAGAGGGTGAATAGGGAAATGGCACAAATGACAAGTTGAAGATGGGTCTTCATATACCACATTTTCTTTCCAAAAACCATTTACAAAAGAAATATTTAACATATAAGGTAAACTTCTAGAAGCATCAATAAGAAGAAAAATCCTAATGGGTAGTGAAGGATTCTCAAAAAAGTATAGATCGTGATAAAGATATATGCCTAACTAATTCCCCAAAGTTTCAATAATATTAGACTCTCTATATTCAAGAGGAAGACCCTGCAATTGAATCCAAAATGGAATAAACTTAACCACAAATTTGGAAGGGGAGAAATTTGGCAACCATGGCAGAGTGTAAAGGCCATAACATTCACACATCCAAGATTTTTTCCTATACACAACATTTTAGTAGTCTTTTTCAAAAAATGTATCTACAAAAAATCCTTCACCTTTATCTAAATAGAATACTTGGTTAGAACCCACCCAATTTTCAAACACCCAATTTTGCAAAAAATCAATATATGGGAGAAACTTCCAAAACTTACAAATGAGATCAACTTCCTAAAGATCCTTGACCTAAGGAAGGAGCAACAACTCAATGAGAGTAATATTAGCTTCAACAGAAGTTGACTTTCACTTATACCCACTATTTTTGGGAACGCAAGTCTTCTTTTGATAAGAGGGATAATTTCAATCAATGTCCATAACCAAAGATCACCTTACACTCCTCTTATATGATGGAGACTATTGATCCTCATTCAAAGAAGATTTTCCTCTAGAATTTTCCTCTCCACTAGACTTTCCCACATCTTATGAGAAGCCCCATTATTAATAGGGATGGAGTTAGGGAAAGTCAAAGGAGAATGACCCGAAATACTGGTACCAAGGGGCTTCTAGTTGGGAATAACAATATTATTTGGAAAAGTGGCATGAACGAGATTTGGAATGAAGGAAGCTCTTGCATTAATGGGAATGGAGTTTGGAAAATAAGTTGGAGAATAGGTAGTAGCAACCACTTCAGACCAACGCCTAGTACAAGATGGAGCAATTTTACCACTAAAAGAGAAGCCAAATTCACAAATATCAAACTTCGGCTATTTTTCACAAATAAAGATCTGTGATTATGGGGAGGACCCAAGTATCCAGTACGAGCAACATTTCCATGACCAAATTGTGACCAGGAAACACCATTACAAACCCTCAAATGCTCAGAATGGTCATTTTTTTTCAAAATATTCTCATTGGCCCTAGAGGGTGCGTTCCACAAATTACAGACCATTTCTCTAATCAATAAATAAATAATAGCCTATTGTTATTGGTTTTAAGTTGTGCAAATGTTATTCCCCCCACCTATTCTTCCCATCAGGGTCCCTATAGTTTTTGATAGGTGTACTATATTACCCATCATTATTCATTTCAATTTTTTATTACCATTATCATTTAGGTTCATTTCATTTCTTAGCATTATCTGTTGCATTTATCCATTTCATTACCCATTTCACAATCATTTCATTGTCCATTGCATTATCAATTTCATTTATCCATTTCATTAGGTTGCATTATCCATTCATAATCATTTTATTTTCCATTGCATTATCAATTTAATTTATCCATTTCATTATCAATTTCATTTATCCATCTCATTATCATTTCATAAACATATCATTACATTGCACCATTCTTTTCATAACTATTCCATTAGGTTTCATTATCATCTCATTTTGTAGTCACATTTTCATTATCATTTTAAGTTGTTTATATTAATATAGATTTGTTATTCTAAGCATCTTAATCCATGGAATTTCATTCCATTATCATTTCTAGTTGTGTGGAATAATATGGATTTGTTATTCTAAGCATCTATTTCATTACATTACATTCATATAGTCCATCCATGACATTATACATATTCATATTTCATCCATTATGCATATCATGATCCACATTCATGTCATATCATACATCCATAATCAAACATTACAATGACATCCCTAAACATCCACATTATACATAAACACATATCAACATCACCACATACATCCACATAATAAAACACAATCACATCACCACCTGCATCACAAATCATTAGTAGCATATCCATATCATAAATCATAAAGCATCACATCTTGCATCACAAAGTGTTAGATATAATCCATGCCATCCACACCATACATGCTATCATAAATACATGCATCATTATAACAATCTCATACATCCATCATAACCATAGTCATGCATATATGCAAAACCCATATCACAAGCATCACATACACATCACATATATAGGGCATTGTGTCATATATATATCAAAATATAAAGTCTACATAGTCCATAGTAAAAGTCCATAATGTTCATCATAACATACATAATGTTCATCATAAATTCCATGTAGTGTCCATCAAATAATACATATGTGTACAGTGGAGTCAAAATATACAAATAAATATGAGTACACCCAACACATCATGTGTCCTGAATCAGATAGAATAAAAGAATCTGACTTGATCTATCGAAAGAATACATACAAAATAAATATACGCTGACTCTGCATCTATATACACTATATGTCATTCATCTGTCAAAAATGGAACTCTATACCTATCACCTGTGCCCCTATCAATCTTGTCCATCCCCGTTGTTGGTAGCATCTAATCATTGGGGTGATCTACGATCCCTCCATCCTATCTTTGTTGACCTAGATGGCACTGCTAAGTGTGATCTCCTAGACTACGATGGTGTTGCCCTCCAAAACACCTCAGAAAAGGCTGGCACTCTTTGTGCTAGATCTAGCACTGTGCTATAATACACACCCATCCAATATCCTATCCCCTAGGCACTCTAGGATATGATGGTGTCTCTCTCCCATCTATACCAATCTCTGTCAACCTATATCCATCTCCTCTCCTACTCCCATACATCCTAGGCTAATCCTAGGCTTTGCATGTGTGCCTCTTCCCACTCAATACATTATAGCACCTCATACCTCTCCCTCTACATCCCGTCATCCCTTGTTGTGCTCTTCATGGCCTCTACTCATCTCCTAGCCTCATCCTCTCCCCTTGGGTGGCCTCCAATAGGCCCTGTAATCTCTCCACCTCTTTATCTGATCCCACTACCTCTGCTCTTTCCCCATCCACTTCCATCAGCTAACCTACCTATAATCTATCCACCTCCCCCTACTACCTCTCGATATCTGCATGCACAGTCCTCAATCGCTCTTATATGACTTTGATCCGCACCTAGGCTCCTACCAGTCTCTCCTCAATGTCATCTTCAAGCCTAGGCTAATATAGCAGTAGGGCTCTATATCTAAGATGATCCTCATCCTCCCTCTCCTATTGATCACCCTCCATCTCCACCCTGCTTCGCCTCCTCCTAAGAAGTCTCTCGTACTCCTCCTCACCTCTGCTTACCCCTACCTCTCCCACTAGTACTCACACTTGTGAATCATCCTAGCAAACTATAGGTGTAATCTTCATTGGGATCCTTCCCAACCACCAAGCCACATACCTAGATGTAACCCCTACGTCATCTCGACCATCTCTCCATGGCCATATCTACTCCCCGGCTCACTCCATACTTTTCATGCTTGGGAAAATGGCACTTTGCGCCCCCAACCTACCTCTTGAGTAATCCTTATGTATATCTCCACTAGCTCTGGGATGTCTTGTTGCACCTCAAACTAAAAAGTGACCTTGTCTATCCTATATAACTCCATGATGAAGGAGTTTCTCCCTATCAAGTAGCAATGGATAAACATGAAACCCATGTATAGTCGGGTCTCTACACTCCATTGTGAAAACCTATGGTACATGTACGGTCTCCACATGATCTGATCATCTGTGAGATTGTCTAAGACCCTCCACCAATAATTCAAGCTCCACACCTCCTTGTACTAGATGATCCCTTTGTACTCATATGCTATCGGAATCCCTACCCTCTCCTCCTCATTTCCCACCACTACCACAATATCTGGTTGAGTGATTCGGATATGCTCCCATGCCCACACCTAAAGTAGGGTCACATGGGTCATGATGACTACTCCCATGTAACATACAACATACATATCTCTAAATAACTGCACAAAAATGTAGGGACCCCATGCAAATACTCCCTACCTCCTCTCCACAATGTTTTGTACAACCTATGGACAATGATTTTGGTACCCTAATGCACTCTCACATTTCTAGTGTTTTTCACCTAAAAGGAGAGGAATTGGGGCCAAAATGCAAATTTCTACACTCAAGATTAATGTAAATTAGTTTTAATATGTCTAATTATGATATACTAATATAGTAAACTAAAAATTAAATGATTTAATGATGCTAAACTTAAGAAATGTGAAATGCTGGAAAACACATTGTGATATGCAAACATATGATAAATGACCTAGAAATGTAAAAAAAAATAGATAGAAAGTTATGAAACAGGATGTGTACACATGGAAGTTGAAAAGGGATGGAATTAAGGTCTAGAATCCTAAAAATTTGACTAAAACTGTTGACTGGGACACTTACGCCAAGTTCGGTGACTTAGTCCCAATTTCAAGAAAATTGCTCATAAACCCATTTCGGCCAAATGGGTATCCAAATCTCAAAAATATCCAAAAAATAGGTTTAGTGGGACTAATTCACCACTAATGGCAACCTAGTCTACTTCTGAATTTTTGAAAATTTGAAAGTGGAAATAGAAGCCCTCAATTTGCACTTCGATTCTTGATAGGTGTCCACTTCTGAAATTCTAATTTTCGGGTCTGAAAGTGACTTTTTGTTGATATTTTGGATTTGAAAGAAAGGATATTTCTTCAAAAATTCTTTAACTTAGTCATCGATTACCTTCAAACCTTCAAAGTGTCTAAATCTGCAAACACAAAATGAAAGAGAAAGAAATGGTGAATGTTAGGGAATGGGGGTTTGCCTTGGTCAAACCCCTTTTTAGGTAATTAAACTAAATGAAGAAATAATATAATGAATCATGCAACAATGGAGTTAGTACCTTTCCATGATGTTTGATCTTTATTTTTTGTAGCAAAACATGAAAATTTTGCCCTTGAATGTCCTAGAATGCTATCTTGATGACTTTGAATCCTAAAACCCTAGCTTGTTTGACTTGAGAACATGATGAATCATGGATGAATGATGATGAGTTATGAATTACAATGATTTAGTTAAAATGATATGGAAAACCCGATATTTATACACAATTATGCCCTAATTACCAAAAACACCTCATCATGTAGGTTGACTTTAGGTCTTAAGGAATAAAAACCCAAAAGAAATTTAAATTTATTTTAATTTTTAATCCAAATTGGACTAAGTCGCCACCAATGGTGAATTATTCCACTTGGGAATTTTTAAGTGGGTGTCAAGAATTGTGATAATTTAAATAATGTTTATCAGGTTCTTCTTCAACAAGACACTTTAAAAGTAAGGCTTGTAAGTGTATAAAGGGGCCATTTAAAGCATAAGAAAGGTGTAAATATTGATGAAAAGCCTAGGAAAGTGTGAAATTTTGTTACAAGACTTTACAACACTTTGAAATAGGTATTGGTATGGTTATTTAGGTGAATTATGATATTATGGTCTTAGAAAAGTGTGAAGATGTGTTACAACACCTTTACAAGACATCAATAAATGTATTTTATTCAATTTGCAAGGGTCCAAGACCTAGTGTGGATGTGTAAAACACCTCACAACACCAAATCAAGGCCTCATTATGTCCAATTTGTCATCAATTATTCCCATATCAAGAAAAGTATACACTTTTTGGTGACACACAACCTCAATCATCTTGAGGCTAAAAAATATACCACTCCTATCTAGGAGGAGGATCTCGTTGATCAGTTTGCATCAAAACAATGGGAATGGCGACATTTTCCAAATACATGTGTCAATGTCCAGCTCATTCCCCATATAGGGGAGGTCATCTATCCTAAACACAACACATAAAATCTCCTCTACCATCCACCTTGCCCTACCGCCATACACTAGATGTCCCCTGATGAGAAGTCGCGAGATACATTGGACACATCTTCAAGTGTGACTATCATCTCCCCTATGGTGAGGAGGAATGTACAAGTCTCGAAGCTCCATCTCTCCATCAGTGTAGTTAGAAAGGGACTGTGTGCTTGAATGGATGAGAATATCGTCATGTGTAGCAGCCCCACATAATCTAATGTCTCAAAATCAGTGTTGGTAAAGCCATCGATCGTCAACACTGTTGAATGTCACTCTCTAGTCTTCAATGTATCTATGCTTTGCATCCACACAAAAAAAATGTCAACCATTTACCATTTTACTTTACCCCCTTTTCTCCCTGCTCCTATTTTCACACATTCACCCTTGTGGAATGCACGTTCGCTCTTTCTTCTTTTTTTCTTAAATGAGAACCCTAGGTCTAATGTCTAAACCTAGGATTGAAATTTTGTGTTGTGTGCACGGGTGTGTTCTTTTTCTATTATTTCATAAAGCCAGAGATCAACAAGGTGTTTATATTGACTTTCAACCATGAAGGTGAGCCAATCAGATTCATATCTACATCTTTTTTAGCCTTCAAATGGATTGGAAATGATTTACCTTAATTAACCTAATTATACTATGTTCCCTAATATGAAAAATATAATATTTTTTCAATGTACAAACTATAATAGAGATTTATTGGAAGATTTGGGAAGGGCATAGTGTTGAGAACCTATCTTGAAAGTTTGGTGTCAATCACTATAGGAGGATAGAGCTTCCCAAGGGTGTCTAGGTACTTGTATACCTCTTTTTTTCTATTTTTGTAGTCCTTTGATGTTAGACCTAAGATTCATGTTCCCACTTGCAGACTTGTCGGATCACTATTAGGTAATTCTATAGATTATTTTTTGTGAAGTAACAAGGTGGAGGACTTTGAATGCAACAAAAAATAATGAATATTCAAACTTATTTCAATCCTCTCCAAAACTAAAATCTACACATTCACAAAGAGAGGAAATGATGTGTCATTTAGGGGCGTTCCTTAATCAAACCTCATGTTAGTATTTCAACTTCCTCAATGGAAATGTCAATGATAGGAAATATAAATGATAGGAAATAATAGTGAATAAATAAAGTGTTGTAACTCACCACCCTTCAATGGCTTCCTTGAAGAATTGAAGTCATGCACATCACCTCAAGGTCTTGGATCTAACTTGTTTGATTTCTTGAATTTCTTAGAGACCTACCACAAGGGTTAATCCTCATAAACAATCATAAAATAAAACATATAAAAACTCGCATAAGGTTTGATATGATTTTAGGACCGGGGTATGTGCACGATAATCATGGAAAAAATAGGCCCTTAAGTGGCAAAAAAATCTGAGTTAGGCAACTCGACATAAAAAAATGAATAAGTTATCTATATTATTTCAAAAATATGTAAGAATAGAATCTATAGCAAATTGAATGTAGTTTCTAAACTACTAGGTTTGCTTAAAAAAAAAATCTATTTGGAGAAAATTTGAAATTTCAATGCTGGTACTTAAATTTTCAAGGAAAAAATAAGAAGTAGGTGTCTGTCTGACCACCCTAACCACAATAAAATGATAATATTTTATAATAATATTTTAGATATATGTAGAGGACTCATGCCCTGATGTGATGCATATTTTTGTAATTTTTTCCAAGTAAATAATTAATTATGAATTTTTTATTACAATTTTTTAAAAAATATAAAAACTCGTATGTGTGACCATCTTAACTTGGTCAAAACTTCCTGAAATTCAATTTTTCTTTTTTTAATCATTTATTATGTGAAGCATAGAATGTGACGCATGTTTTGGATTCAAAAAATGTGATACCGTTTGAAAGCTATAGATGTTTTTTAATCATCCTATCAATCAGGACTTTAGTCATAATTTGAATAGAAAATGAATAATAATTACTTATTGAATTCAAAGTAAAGCATAATTTATATCAGTGGAAAGATGAGAATCTCCTTTAAAAACCTTTTTCGTTTCATCAATTTTGGGTAAAAAAATAGTCATCAACCACATACCCATCATATTGCCACTTTTTGGCCCATCATGATCTTGCACATATCCACCTCGAAATGTTGCAATAAAGCTCTAAAATGTTGCTCTTGACTTGCTTGATAGTGCTCTTGATCATAAGTTTGCTAATAGCTTTCTAGATACTTCTTGTTTTTCTGTTAGATTTCAAATGGTACAATAACTAGGTATTTATAGGCATTTATTCAATTTCTCACAAATTAAACCCAAATAGCTGACATTTATAATTTGAATTTTGAATATTAAAATACCGAAATTGACATATTCAAATTTGAATCCCGACATAGGGAGACTCAAGAACCCGAGGGCATCCTAGTCCTAGAACTATTTTTTTGGGATTTTAGGTGTTGGGGGAAAAACATTAAATAAATGTATTTGTTCAATTCTTGCAATTTATCATAAAATGGTAAAAATAGGCCTCATAATACATAATTTAGGAAATTAGGGGGTCAATTGGTCTCAATAATTTAGGGGGTCCACAACATAGTGTGAAATTGTCAAGGGTGATAATTTACAACCCTACATAAATTTTAATCTAATGTCAGTAAATTATGTATGACTAGGCCCCCAGGTTGGGTGGGATGATTATAGTTGTATCAAGAAGAAATGTAAAATGTGTAAGCACAAAGAAGCCATAATTGAATGAATTTCAATAAGAATTAATGTTAAAATTGACTGCTAAAATTGACTACCTGGAAATATGAAGGTGGAAACTATGAATATGTTATGGACATTTAAAATATAGAATACATTTGAGAGGTAAAAAACACAATATTTGTCTCCATTCTACTTGTCTGAGAAAAAATGGGGGCTTTTGAATAGGGTATGGACTTTCTACAAGGCATAAAGTATATAGGACTTTTGTCAGATGTTGTAGTTGCAACTGCCCTGGTAGAAATGTATGTAAAATGTTAAAGCATAGACAAGGTAGGTTAAGGGTTTGACAAGAAAGAGATATGGTTTCATTGACTATAATGGTTACAGGATATGTACAAAATGAATTTGTTGAAATGGGTTTAGAAATTTTCAAGAAAATGCAATTATCAAGTTTAAATCCAAATTCTATAACTTTTACTACCATCCTCCCTTCCCATGTCAAAATGGGATCTTTGGAATAGTATGGACATCTATCAAAGCATAAAGGATAGAGGGAATTTGTTAGATAATATAGCTACAAATATCATAGTAGACATGCATGCAAAAAATGGAAGTTGTAACAAGGTACATGAACTATTTGAAAAAATACTTGGAAAATATCTCATCTCATGGATTCCAAAGATTACAAGATATGTAGAAAATAGATATTTTGAGAATGCTTTACAAACTTTAAATAAAATTCTTATGGCAAGTGGAAAGATAAATTCCACACCCTTCACTAGTATAGTAATTCAACGGGCTATAGTTACAAAATTCATATGTAAAAACTCAACCTAATGGGTATGTGCAGGATCATCATGGAAAAAATAGGCCCTTAAGTGGCAAAAAATTCATAAAAATCCTAGAGTTAGGAAACTTGACATAAAAATTTGAATAAGTAATCTATAGTATTTCAAAAATATGTAAGAATAGAATCTATAGCATATTGAATGTAGTTTCTAAAATACTAGGTTTTTTTTTTTTTAAATCTATTTGGTGAAAATTTGAAATTTCAATGCAGTAGTACTTAAATTTCGGGAAAAAATAAGTAGGTGTCTATCTGACCACCCTAACCACAATAAAATGATAATATACTTTTATAATATTTTAGGAATAAATAAAGGACTCATGTCTAGATGTGATGCATATTTTCTTGTAATTTTTCTAAGTAAATAATTAATTATGATTTTTTATTACAACTTTAAAAAATATAAAAACTCATATGTCTGACCACCTTAACTTGGTAAAAAATTCATGAAATTCAATTTATTTTTTTAATCCTATAGTATGCGAAGCATAGAATGTGATGCATGTTTTGGATTCCAAAAATGTGATATTGTTTGAAAGCTATAGATGTTTTTCAATTAGCCTATCAATTAGGACTTTACTCGTAATTCAAATAAAAAATGAATAATAAGTATTTATTAAATTCAAAGTAAAGCATAATTTATATTGGTGGAAATCTGAGAATCTCCTTTAAAAACCCTTTTCATTTCATCAATTTTTGGTAAAAAAAGTCGCCAACCACATACCCTACAAATACCCATCATATTGCCACTTTTTGGCCCATCATGATCCTACACATACCCTAATATTTGGCTCAAAAAGACAGAAATTATTCTTTCATCTTGTTTAAAATAAATAATTTTTTACTTAGATAAATATTTTCTTTACGACTATATAGCTACCAATAACCATAGACATTAAAACTTGATGTATAAATAGCTATCAACACTCATTGTTCTTCTCTGTTTGTTGGTAACATAGACAAAAAGATGATGTGTTATGTTTATTGTAATAGTTATGGATGTGTTAGTCTCTTCAAGTTTCAATCAAGAATAGTCAATAATTTTTGGCCTTGAACATTTGAATTTGGTCTAAAGATTAATTTGCACATGTGATTGTCATAGAAATAATTCATCATAGAAGGGATACATTTAGAAAAATTCTAATGCCTTCAATCTGGTTCATCACCTAATCTTATTTTCTTGTTATGAAAAAGTCAAACTGGTAAATCTTAAATAGCCATATTTACAACTTGGTAAAATAAAATTGTAATAGATAGATCTTGAAAAGTGGAAACAAGTCAAAACCAAGGTTGTAATAGACAAGGCGTGAAAATTGGAAATCAATCAAAAACTAAGGTTATAATAGATAGGGCTTAAAAAGTGGAAGTCAATCAAAAAACAAGAGTACTTGTCACATGTTTTATAGGGCCATCACATTCGTATAAAGCTAGTTTGAAATCTTTAAATCAATTATAATCCCATACTCTAATTCACATCCAATTCTAATAACCACCCATTTTCACAATCCATCTATGTTGTAAACCCCTAACTGACAAACAAGTTTGAAAGATTTTGTTTTTTCTCAGAACAAAATTGGTATAGAAGAGTAATATACATGATAGATACAAATTAAAAACTAAAAGTTGCGAAAACTTGTTGGGAATTCACTCTTTCTCCCTGATTAGATAATTTTAGTTAAGAAAAAATTGATTATATTCTAGTATGAGTAGTATAAGGATTTCAATAAAAATGGATAATGTAAAACTTGCATTGGAATGATTGGTCATCAACTAGGTAATAGTTAATAAAATGTCTCAATTAAACCATTTCTCACTAGTAGTGAAGATCATGAATAGTCCTAAACATGCCTAATCTATAGTTTATGTTTTCAATGTGTTTACTTTGACACCTTTAGTAAAATATTCTAGTGTTGGTAAGCTAATTTGTGGTAGTGGGAAAGGTGAGGGTATTCAAATATTTTTCTAAAAAAAAAATTGTTCTATTATTTACCCTATGAAGGGAGAAAAGTATGTCATATTCTTGTTATATGTCTACCCAACCAATGAAAACAAATTGTGCATGATAAACGAGAATTTCTTGAGTTTTCACCTTCTAATGGATGGTCATAGTTATGGGATTTGTGGGTAGAACAAAAAATTCCTCTCTTTCCAATACTATTTCTAATAATCATTGGTTGAGATTCCTCTGCATAAATATATTGTTGAATATAGCTGCCATTGAGGGAAAGTGAGGTTTGTTTAAAAAATAATTTATTCTATAAAAATACTTTTCCTCTGCTTATAGCCCTTCCCTCTTTCCCTTTCTATGATAACATATGTAATAAAAAGTGGATTTTTTCATGACTATCCTAGTTGACAACAATTTCTAAAGTTAGAACTATCTTGCAATAGTCATATTACAAACTAATTAGAAAATTAAATACAAAGAAAAAAGACAAGAGAAAACTAACACGGGTGATGAACATGAAGTAGAAACAAAGAATAGATGTGAATAGTAATAATAACAGTTGAATACAATTTAAGAACTATTCTATTATATTTTAAAATGTGAAATTGGTTGTTATGCTCAATAAAACTAGAGGAAGACATAATAAATAAACATTTTTTTGTTTTTTATAGGAATTGCATCACATAGCATGATAAATATGATAATAAAGATTTAGAAATCACTTGAAATAGTAAAGGAACAAACAAATTTCATATTTTGGAGAATATGGAGACTAGCAGTCCTGATATGAGTAGTGTAGATAAGAAGGTGCATGTTTGATGAAAAATTTCATCAAGAACTCCAACAAGTAGCTACAATCAAATATGAGAAGCTCAAGACAATATGTAGCGGAATCAAAAGGAAAATAAGAAATGGATAGTTAAAAATTTATAGGTGTGATAGGTGGGTGAGAATTGTTGGAGATAATTATACATCAAATATCAATAGAAAGGTGGCAAAGATAGCACTAGTATTTATAGGATTGTGTACAGAGGTGGCAGGTAATATTTATCTATATATAATGCAAATTAAGCAACCATACTTTTCAAGACAAATCTCTTTAAATAAAAAAACTATTGGACACCTTTTTGGGACCAACTAAAATATTTATTTCCCTTCAAACCATTAACTTCATTTTATTATTGGGTGTAATAAGATATACATTAGATTAGTAAAACAATGTCAAAACATATTAACATATTAATGAATATAGCAGAAACAACTTAAAAGTTTCATTAGTATAATAAATTTTGTAATGTTGTTTTTTCACTTATAGTTATTAAGTATTAGAAACAGATTTAATATAATAAATATTAGAGTTCATAATATTTATATATAATAAATGTTATCAACATAAATATTCACTAAGGCTATATATCTTCGTTTACAACCTCTTGTATCTAAAATAATATTAGAAAAGCGGGGTGGATTTGTGCTTGGAAGGGAGACAATAGAAGGAGCCATTGTAGCGCATGAATTTCTTCACACCATTGCTACAAACAAGCTTTCCTCCATGATTATAAAATTGGATATGCATAAAGCATATGACAGGGTAGATAGGGTATTTTTGAAGAAAGTAATACAAAGTTTTGGATTTTCTCACAAGTGGTGTAAATGGATCATGTCTTGTTTGTCAGAGATTCAATTTTTAGTGTTACTAAATAGGTCTCCAATTGGTTTTTTGGGTCAACTCAAGGGGTACGTCAAGGAGATCCACTTTCACCTTTTTTGTTCATAATACTAGTAGAGGCTTTGAGTAGGAAAATTCATAAGGTTCATGAACAAGGATTCATTCAAGGAATATCTATTCCAAATATTAATGTAACATCAACACACTCATTATTTGTTGATGATACATTACTCTTTGGTAAGCTTGTTGTAACAAAAGTAGAGCATATTAAAATAGTATCTTTAGCCTCTAGTCAAATAGCAAATGAGGGAAAGTCAAAAGTGTATGTATTCAATACAAAAGCTTCTATTGAAAATCGAATTGTGAAATTACTAGGATTTCAACAAGTAGAACTTCCTTGTAACCTTGGTATTCCTTTTTTTCAAGAAAAACTAAAGTCTCTTATTGGCATAAAATTATTCTAAGTATACAAGCAAAATTAATGTCATGGAAAGGGAGATGGCTGTCATTATCAAGAATAATTTTGATTAAAAAAATAGTGCTATCTACAATACCAAACTATTATATGTTAGTGCTAAAAGCACCTAAATCCATTTTAGTTCAAATTCAAAAGTGATCAAAAATTTTCTATGGACTGGTAATATGGATAGCAAAAAAAACCTTTAATTTGCTTGGAAACCATGTGTTTGGAGAAATTAAAAGGAGGTGCAAGTCTTCATAACATGGTGGAAATAAATTTGGCAATAGGAGCTAAAATGGTATGGCATATGTATTCAAATCCTAACTTGAAATGGTGCAAGATCATGTAACTTAAATATTTGAACAATTCAAATCCATCAAGGATTCTTACAATTTTAAATAACCCTTCAAGTTCTGTGATGTGGAACTTCTTATTTTCTTGTAGAAAACTCGTTGTTTCATAATTAACTTGGGAGGTAAACAATGGTACTGAAACACTTTTCTAGAAGGATTCTTGGAATGGGAATCCAATCCTAAATTCATTACACAATTTTGAAAGTTCAAAAATATTGTTGTCAAAAAGTTGGAATACAAGAGTCAAAGATTACATTCATCATGTAGATTCTTTGATGGGTAGGGTAAAATGGAAGGATTTTTCAGGCTATCCAATAAATAATGAGCATAAAAGATTACTACGCTCTATCCTTTAGAAAAGAATTCTTTATCAAACAACAAGAGCTGATAGGTTAATATGGGAAAATTCTAAATCGGGTTGCTATTCAATTAGGGAGGGTTACAAGTCAATTTCACAGTCTAGCTCACATGTAGTAGTTCAAAGAGCTTATAAATTTTGCTGGAATTTAATGATTTTTCCAAATCAGGTTGCTTTTCATGGTTTTCTATCAAAAATAAAATTTTGACAAGTGACAAAATTTCAAAATTAGGGATCTTATAGAGGCTTTTAAGTGTGTAATTTGTGAAAAAGAATTTGAAGATGTGAACCATCTATTTCTGACATTCTTAGTAGCACAAACATGTTGGTTTTTCATAGCAAAGAAAATGAATTGGCAATCACCATTTCCAGATAGTCTTTGGAAGGTATTTTCAAGTTGGTTGGTGCTTTATAAAAACTCCTTTGCAAGCATTTGGAGTGTAATTTTGGCATCATTTGTTTGGGCTATATGGTGGGAAAGAAGCAAATATATCTTCAAAAAAGAAAAGCTTAATCTTAATCAAGTTTTAACCACTTTAGAAAAATCTATTTCATAAATAGTAAATCGATATGTGCATAAAGTAAAACATATTGGATCCATTTTTTTTTATTGGGATTCAAAGTTAATGTTGTCTTGGCGACTTCTCACTCTACCATTCAAAGGAAGTCTACATCAAATAGCACAAAAAATAGAAAGAGCAAAGATAAGTTGGAAGCCTCCCCCATTCAATTTTTCTAAAATGAATTTTGATGGAGCTGCCAAGGGGAATTCAGGCACATCTGGAGCAGGAGTCACCATTAGAGATTATAAGGATATGGTATTGTGTGTTAGGTCATTTAAGTTACAAATTGGATCGAACAATGTAGCAGAGGCACAAAATTTTTTATAAGGTTTAAAATTGGCAATCAGGTTTAAGCTCACAAAGATTCAAATAGAAGGAGATTCTTTGATTCTTTTAAATGCATGTTGGGATCACGTAAGTTTGTAAATTGGAAACTAGGTTTTATATTAAAACAGATTTGGTCATTATTGGATAAGATAGGTCACTACCAGCTTCTTCAAACCTATAGAGAAGGCAACAATATGACAGATTGTTTGGCTAATTTGAGATGTGAACAAATTCAAGATGAAATTACTCATGTTGTTCACCTAGGGAATCTCCATTCTAAGCTAGAAGAAATTTCAAAAAGTGAAGGTGGTATAATTGGGGTATAAAATATTCTATACAATTACTTATTGTTTTTTGCAAATTTTACCTCATGAATAGAATAATTTTTGGCTAACATGGAGGTGTATGTGGTGGTGTACATGGAGGTATAAGTGTGTAGTAGTACTAGAAAATGAAGAAAACATATGTACTAAATTGCAAAGCCAGTTTTTGATCATATTTAGTGGCGTGTGCAGAAAGATATGCGTTTTAAAGGCATCTTTTATCGTCAAGGATGAAATCCAGATCATTAGAATGTAAACCTATATATATAATCATTAACAAAGTTTATTTGTGGATGTAGGTACAAACATTGTAAATTGAAAAAAAATTTAAAAAAAAGAATGCATCCGTGTGATGTGATCATCAAATTTGTGCCTTCAAAAGTTTTAGTTGTTGCAGTGGTGTGAAAAGTCATATCATGTACAATTAATTGTGCCAATGAGAAAGATGGTAATAATTAAAAGATCAAGCTTTTTTTTGGGATTCTATCTATTCCATACAAAGTATTGTGGTCACAAACATATGTAAAACTCTCTTGCTTCTACAAAGTTTCATCAAAGGTAATTTAATCTATCAGTTGTGTTTCATTCTCAGTGTTGTCATCTTCTTGTTTTATTGTGGTGGTTCTTCGTCAAAGGGTGGTGGTTTGGTTCTTGCCCAGCGTTCAACATTAAAGTCCACATTCATTGTCTTGTTGTTTGCAAAAGGTCGTAGGTGAAGTTGCAGATGGAATATCATCCTAGAAATTACAAGGTGCTTTTTCCAGTTCAAAGGTGGGAAAGACCTTTCTCGGGCTGCTTGGGTAAAGAATATTTACAAATGATTTTTAAGGTATAGTGCCCAAGTGCATATAGATGCATCAAATGTGTAATTAGCTTGGAAATTCTTCATCCTCAAGCTCGTAGGTTAATATTCCCCTCAAATCTTCTTTCTATTTTTATTTCAAATCTTATGGACCTACTCCAGAGCTTTGAATCAGTGCAAACAATTGCGTTAAAGGTTGTCAATGATGCTTTTCTATAAAATGATGCACTCCTTTTAAGCATTCAAGGGTATGAATTTGGGAAGGGAGAAGGATATGTGGGAGTAATTTTTCCTCCACATTTATGCATAGCAAAACATTTGTTTCAGTTTTTGACACTTTAAAACTTTTGCTTGAGCTTAATTCTTCAAGTTTCCTAAATAGAGCTCTGTCTCATAATAGTCATGAAAATGGGAGGGAAATTTTAGAATGTTTCAAAGAAAAATATCATTATGTCTCATTCCTACTTCAGCATAATTGCATTTAAGTTGTTGTTTATGTTGGAAAATTAGGTGTCTCAACCTTGCAAAATTTTCATTATTAATTTTATTTGTCATTTAATATTTTCCCACAATTGGTTATTATTTTATTCAGCTCCAACATAAAAGAGGGGCGTTTGAATTTGCAATTGGCACTTTTGCCACATGTCGGTGCCTTGAAAATTGAAATATTAGTTGTCAAAAGATGCCCACATGATAGTATATCATGGAAGGACTATTTTTAGATGTATTATGACAGATTCTATGACAACTGTAAGGGTCAAAAATAGGGGAGAACAATTTGGACGTGAGAGCTTATTTTTAGACTGAAATCTTGGCTAAGAAGTTAAGCACATGGTTTTGTAAAACCACAGATGGTTTCTTGTATAGCTAGAAGTCTATAAATTGGAGGCTTGAGGAGAAGTTTGAGTGAGGAGAGTTTTATGCAGGGTTATGCTGTCAGTTTTTCTTCTAGAGGAGCAAGATGTAAATCTCCATGTTAAGGCCTTGAGCTTGCAAGTGTATTGTAACATGTTTGTTGTTGCAGTTTAATACATTGGTTCGATGCTTTGGAGGGTGGGGTTTTTTACCTGAAAGGGTTTTCCCCATGTATATTGGTGTCTCTTCTCTTATGTCTATCTCTCTTCTATTCTTCTTCTTTTCATGTTCTTAAATGTTAACATATATGTCGTTATGCTACTAAATTTTATTTAGATCTGTAAATTACATTACCTTTTCTCTAAGGGTTAATGAGATGGGAAATCAACTATGTTTGTTTCCGCTTTAAGGGAATAGTAGTATGTGCTTGCATCAAGTTACTGAATATATGTTTAAGAAAAATATAAGATGTTGTAAGGTGCATGTTGGGTTCTTCTTTCCCTTTCAGTTTCCAATATACCTCCTCAACCACATGTTGCAATGTCAAATATCCTACCTCCTCCACAGCTCGTAGTACCATTTATTCCTCAACCTCAGGGGTTTGTACCAGACATTAACATCACTACTAATATACAAAATATGGAGGACAGGAATGAAAAGTAGGGGGAAAATTTTGTAGAGTTGGTGCAGATGGAATAATAAAGTTGAGTTTGGTGTGTAGTGCATTTTTGGGGTTTCCAATAGTATGCTATTTCAGTATAAGTGCCTTGTAAGGGAATTATGGGTCTTCAAAAAGAATATTGGTATCATCAAATTTAGTCGCGATACCTGGTAAAGGAATTTTGGGTCCTCACAAGTAAAATGGTTTCATTAGTTTCACTGGGTCTACACAACTAGTTTTTATATGTATGGTGTAGCTATGGTGATAAAGAGAAGTCTGCAAAATTTAATATAGCCAAGCAATTTTGTTGCGCTTTATGAAGAAATCAAGATGCCTGGGGAAGTGTGTTTATTTGGAGTAATCAAACAAGCATTTTGTAAAAAAAAATTGGCATAGTTCAGTAATTGGTATTAATACTTTGTTCAAGGGTTGATCAAATTTTGAATGTAATACATATGTACGTATTTACAATATAAATAATATATATAGGCTATATGCCTTTTTCTGGAAAAAAAAAAACATAAATGTGAATAATTAATGTAAACTACAAACATATGATAATTAAATAATTAACATAATAAATGGAATAACATCTCCACATAAATTAATCATATTAATATCAAAATCATATAAATAAATTCCCACCATTATCAAATCAATTTGTTTTTAATGCTTATCTAAAAATCATGAAGAGACTACTATCTAGCACTCAGATGAATGGTTACATGTCCAAGCTCTCCAAGGCAAGGAAGCACCCCTGGAAGAAACCAATTCATACATAGAACCCAACTTTCCTCACAAGACTCATGGTATAAATAACATAGCTTTGGCCAGGACACTCTCATGTGTATGTTGTACCTCAAATTGGACACACACTATGTGCCCCTTCTTCAAATACCTCAATGCCAACCAATGACCCTAACCTTCACTCCTTTGTTCCCTCTAAATTCTTGTCTTTTCTCCATTCATTCCTTTCATTTTTTTCTTTTCTCTTTCAATGTTTCTCCATGCCTTTCCCAAATCTCACATGAATGGTTTCTATATCCTTTTAAGGGGTTGTTTCCAAACCATCACACCCTTTCACAAAGGTTGCATTTAATAATTATTTAAACAAATAATTATTCTTCCACATTTTAAATGAGGTTTCATACATATTCTTTATTAATATCTCTTTTAACCGAAGGATCATATTATCCATTATTTATGTAACTCCCTTTTAATTCTAAAGCTTTATTTCATAGTTTTATCTTCTTTTGGGGAAAAAGTCACATAACAATTCTCACCTTGTAAATTAGTTGTTCCCTTTAGTAGGATGAGATGCATCTACATCACAACTCAAAAAACACACACAAGCACACATATATATATACTTCATCTCCATTTTCTTTAATATAGATGTTTTAATCATTTACATGTAACTTCAACATTCAATTTACAAAATCATTATCATGTGTTGACATAACATTTACCTAGTGAATGGCATGCATATCCCATACTATGAGTAAAAATCTAAATTTTACCACCCCCATATGGTCAAAATCATTTTGGTATTCTTCTATCCCATATATCCATAAGTTGATTAATATTCATCTTGTTTCCAATGTCCCCTAAGGTGTTAAATTAATTGATTAAATACCTTACGCCCCCCTTTTCTCTCTAAATTAAATAAATAGTCCAATTTATTTAATTTAGTCACTTTATCATAATGAATTAAATCAATTTTTAATTCATTCATTTTCTCTCTCCTTGTCCCATCCTCCAACATTTCCCCTAGTCATGATTAGTCCACTTAATCCTTAGTTAGGGTGTCCACACTCCTAATTGAGATTAGGGTCACATCCTCCATAAAATGCAAGTGGCTCACTAATTAGGGTTAGCTCACCTAATATCTCATTTGCGCAACCTAAATTACTGATTTAACCTAACCTAATCCTCATACCATTTATGGCATCCACCCTTAGTCAACCCTATTAATGACTTTTTCCTTTTGGAGAAGTCATCCCCAAACCTTTTGGAATTTTAAATTCTGATTTATTACCCCCATAAATTTTAGGGAATTTTTAATTCCTTGCATCCCCCCATAAGGAAATTTTAATTCCTTTGTTCTTCCCGATGAGGATTTTTGAGGAATTTTTAATTCCTCTCTTGTCCTCTCATCACATTTATTTGTACAAGTGGACAAGAAACTCCTTTATGAGGAGATCTTTCTCATTCCCTATGTACCTACAAGTACCTTTAGGTGGCCTCCACCTCATTTCCACTTCATCCTATCCTTTCCACCTAACCCTCCACATTTCCTCAAGAGATGAGATGTCACAAAACATCTCAACCCTTGATCTTTTACCCTAGACTCAATCCTAGCCCTCCATTATTTTGGAGACACTTTCCCTAAAAGAAATGAAAATTGCTTCATTTTAACAACACACACTTAGCAAAATTTGAGCTCTCATGCACTTGTGACCAAGACTCCATTGTTGTAGCATCTTTGACATCCATACTTGCATCCAATCCATCAACAATGGCCACCATTGCATTCTTGTTATTTTGAGCATCATCTTGAGCCATTCTATCAAGAAAGTAGCAGACATCTTCAATGAATCCAAGGGCCAACCAACTTATCAACTTGGACAAGGTAAAATACTTGCTTTATCTTTTGTTTTGTTCAAGTTCAACTAGGATAATCTTGAGTGTAGGTTTGTGAGTTTCTTTCTTGCATTTCATTGTGTTTTGTTTTGCATTTTAGGTTAGGATTTCATAGCTTCACACGATGTAGTAACTCATCATTGACTATATAATCTAGATGCTCAAAATATATTCTAAGATGATAATCATGCATTTAGGGTCACTACATGAGTATCCTATTTTCTTATCTAGTACTTTATAAGAAACATGTAAAAATTTATTGGGTTGATCAAGTCCAATAACAAAGTAAAATACAATAAAGCATGGTAATTTTTCTATGTATTTTAACATGAATAGAACAATGGTAAATAATTAACATGCATAGATCCCTTCATAGAGAAATATTAGAACTAATCCTTCATTTAATTTAGCTCGACTACGCTCACCTAAAATAAAATTATATTAACTAGAATGCACCTAGTAGTTATAGTTGACCCATCCCTTATTATCTTATAATCTTGTTTACACATCAAGGCCTATATTCCATGTGATGAGACTCATTCAAAAAATTATTTCTTTATATCCTTCTTCATGTAAGGAGATTCACCATAGGAAGTTTCTACATTAATGATCCCAAGAAATCATATACAATTCTTTTTTTGGGTTTCGCATTTTCATCCAAAAATGTAGTCCAATATTTTTCAATTTGACTATGACACCATTATCTATGAAAATGTGATTAGGCTTGAGATATCTATAAATGAGTTCTAACTAAATCTTTTAATATCGTTTCAACTATAGACTCTACAAATGAACAAATGAAAATTTTAATATATCTAGTCAATCTAAACCACATATGAAATAGTAATGAGTATTTTTAAAAATTATAGATGGTTTCTCCCCTTGTGAAAATTTGACATGTCCCCATGTCTGACCTTAAGCAAACCTATGTGGTTACATATCCTATATTATACTATTCTCATGATCTCATTCCAAATATAATGTCATTTTAAACAAGTTAAAAATGTGAATCAAAGGACCTATGGGTTATGGGCCCATAATGTATTCTACATTAAACAAATATAGATGTTGATTTTGAATAAAAACAACAAGCATAGTAAAACTATTTTCTTAAAATAGAGACAAAACTAAATTGATATTAGCATGAATATACAAATTTCACCATGATAATGACTAAAACAATAATGCTTATTACAAAAAGAACTTACTTATATAAGCAAGACTTGAACTTAATATCATTCAAACTCTCCCCATACATGAATCAACATGGTCACCTATTGAAGTAAATGTAGATTGAATAGGAATAATTGGGATTGAATAATGCCCCTATATGTCACATCTAACACCAATGTATAGTATCAACATGTGAGCCTTTGATTCCATAATGAATAGGCTAACACTAACTTGGTCTAGCTAACATATTACAAGTAAAGAAAGAATGATCCACATCACTCTCTTGTCAATTCATCTTCTACATTCTTCTAAGTAGTTTGGTTTCCTTTGTATTTGATTAAAAAATGAGGAAAGGGCCATGATCCCATTACAGAAAAGAACAACACAAAAACATAAAACCAGAGAGAGATAACTCAAGCACCAAAGCTTGAACCCTAAAGTTTTCCCCCAAGGGCTTGTTAAGAAAAATAGAGACCTTCTTAGGAGTACATGTCTTTCTACATTGCATAACTATCCAAGAAGACTCAATGACCATATTTGAATAATTTAGACAAGAAGGAGGAGAAGCCCCTTCAAAGAGACTAACAAATGGAGCAACAAGAACCTTAGGTGAAACATATGGATGTTTAAAACTAGAGCAACATGAACCACAGTAGATACAACCTTGTCCAAAATTGGAGTAGTTAATTCCATATGAGAGGCAACACCTTCAACAATAGGGATTGTTGTAGAAACAACCTTGTCCAAAATTGGAGCAACATAAGCTATAGGAGAGGAAGCACTATCAATAGTAGGAATATTCATCTGAGCAGAAGGAGGCCAGAAATCCTCACTATCAATAGAAGAGACATCATTAGGGTACACAATTAGATGGTCTAGAGAACATTGTTCCACCAAGTGGATGAAGAAATAGGATAAGAGTCATGAGGAAAATCGTGAGCCAAGTGTCCAATAGCAAAACAACATCTGTAGTGAAATGGGATTCCTTCATAATCCACAAGCCAAGAGCAAGACCAACCATTAACTTGAAGTATAACCTCACGAGGTAGTGCTAGAGTCAAATCAACCTCTACCAAAATCTAAGTGTAGGTGGTGTGAGTAAAGTTGCCTCAATAATCTAATTCCTTATATTCGCCATATTTAGTAGCTTGAAGCATTGCCTCAATAATCTAAATTGACCCATCTTAAATTTTGGGGTGTTTTCCTCAACTTCCACATATTTAATAAGTTGTCTTTCTTCAATCATTTCTTCAAAAGTATTGAAATTATTCAACATGAAAGAATGTCTTCTATATTAATTAAGGGAAGAGGAGAGTAGAGATTGGTAGAGAGACCAAATAAATGCATGATATAGCTCATGTGTGAGTCTCTAACTTCTAAGGTCGGCAAGGATTTCTCTCAACAAATTAGACACTTTGGAATCAATAATTACCTTCCTCACAATCCTCCCTAAAACTCTAAAATCTAGCTAAATTTGAATCTAAAGAGGTTGAATGCAAAAACTAAATTATTCGTCATAGTTCCTAAAGGTCTAAAACCACTCTCAAACATCCTAAGTGTATTTTTTTATTAATTATCTTATAAATATACCCTTCTAGACCCCTTAGAAATACAAACAGTGATATGGAAATGATAGTTTGAGGAATTACAACCATTAAAAAAAATCTTATTACCATTTATGAAATAAAAAATCATTGATCTACTCAGCTCGCTTCTACCATCAAAGGTATCCAAAGATTAATTTTTATCTTATAAATATACCCTTCTAGACCCCTTAGAAATCCATAAAACTATATGAAAATGATAATTTGAGGAATTATAACAATATAAATAAAATTCTTGTTTGAAATAAGGGTTGTGTTGTAGCTGGAGTCCTTGCCAAATTGGAAAAGCAAGATGAAGAATCCTAATGAAAATTAGAGTGTGCTTGTGAGTGTGTCAAGGCTTCTATGGTAGACTGCTCACCTTGCAAGGGAGATTGAGTGTTTGGATAGGAGATCTCATTGGGTGTGGCTTGATAACAAAAAATTTTCAAGGGTATCTCTAGCTAGGTGTCATTTTCTTGTATTTAAGGCCAGAGCTTTGCCTATAATACATCAATTTCTTCTCGTGAATTTTGTAACTCTATGCAAGACAAGAATTCACAAACAATTCATTAGAACTTAAGAGTGTAGGTAATGACAATCAGAGTGTTAAAAAATCAATACCATCAAAAGATATTCCCTCCACGTTGCACATATAGTTGCATCAGCTATACTTGGTTTGATTTTTCTTAGTTTTCAATTATTTCTAACCATCTCAAGCAATCTAATATTTTCTCTATGTTATTCGGTCCTCTGCAATTACAATTCCCTTATGATTTCAAGTTCCAAGTTCCATGGTTGTATGAATATGCATATTTATATATATTTAACACCTTGAGATAGAATAGTTTACAAATTAGACTAATCAAACTATACTAATGGTTGTTTCTTTAGGTGTACAATTTATCATAACTAAGCACTATAATAAAAACACCACAATACAACCTCATGTCTTAACTCAATACTGACTAAATTCTCAAGTTAATGGGTGATGGCAATAAAGTACATATAAATATCCATTTGAATAAGATTACAATTTTAGCCATGTATTATAAAATGACTAAAGTAAAACAAGTATCATAGTTTGAAAAAGTATGATGTTTTCTTTTGTTGGCATTGTAAACTAAAATATAAAGCTGTATATACATGTTTTTTTTTTTGGCATATGTAAACAAGAACATGGAAATTATGTTGCTGAAGTTGGACCTGTTCCATCAACTATATGTCCTGGATTCTTACTCCTAAGCATGCCAAAATTATTTGCAAACACAATGGCTGTAATTGCTCTTAATACATTGAAAATATTTTCTTCTTTCTATCCTAGTATGTTGTACTCTTTGGATCCATATTTTCCTACTATAAAAAGTGCATGTTCTTAGAAGGTTCCAACAAAGTTATCTCAAGTTACAAATTTAAAAAACCAAATAAAAAATTTAATAAAAAATGAAAGTTGAAATTCATACACTTACCATGATTGTTGATATTATCATTGAGATTTCAATATAGAAAACAGTAGAGAATGCTGAATATCTTGTATCACAAACAATTAGTGGTGAAGGGTTAAGATTTTTATAGTGCTTGATTGCAATAGTACAATAATAATGTCATAATTCAATGCTTAGAAGTTAAACAGCCAAACGACTAATGAACAATGTGTTATTAAAGAATAACAGTTGCTTGATGCAATTTTCTTTGTTTGAAAATAAAGCTAACATAGATAAATTAAAAATGAGTTGAATTTGCAAGAATTAAAAAAGGAGTTGACATAGTGTAGCATAAATACCTCTGCTAAGCTGCAAACAACTTTTTAGCTAGCTGGAGGTGTTACAGTGTTGTCTTCTTTGACAATTGTTATGATGTAATTATTCATTGCGAGTGCAAATGTTCCTTGTAATTGAAATTTTCCTTTTATACATATCTCTAATTAATTGAAGATTCAAGGCTTCAACACCAAGACCATCTTCAAATAGGTAAATGCCTAGCACTTGAAAGCATCAAGCTTCAAAGCCATGTTTGCTGTCATTAATGCTTTTTTGTTCAGTTTGTTTGTTCCATTTAAATTTTTAGTTAATAAACTAGAATAATTGTGTCATCTGTATTGACAATATTTCCAAAATTAGATAAAATTATGCCTCACCATATAATTCTTAAGAAAGACAAATAAAAATCTTGAACTTACACAGCTTCAGAGGACGACTATGTTAGGGTTTATAAACCATGTGGAAGATTTAATAACATGTATATATTTCAAGAGACGAATATACAGACATAACATTCATAAAATTTCATCGTGCACTTTCAAGTAGTTCATATCTGTATATATAAAAGCTACCCAAAGACCCACTAAATTTGATTTTAGCAGAGGAGCATCATAATAGAAGATAGTCTGCATAATCTAGAATGTGTATTAGAACATATAAGAACCTGATGCAAAGCTCATCTACAAGTGTTTGATCCCATGTAATTGAAGAGTCTAATGAATTCCATTAAATAGTCATGATCAATAAATTAAACCATGAGCATTAGTTACTGGGCAAAGGAAATAATCAACTCCGATATGAATATCAAACTTACCCTGTTGTTGTGATTCATATCAGAAGCATGTAAAGAAGCATTTTGAATGACAGGGAATCAGAGGTCCCCCTTATCGACTTGGGTATGGTAACATGGTGGATATGATCCAAGTGAGAGAGAAGGCAATATCTAATCCCATGAAGTTATCCCATAATATTATTCCTAGAGCTCTATCATTTTATGACTCTTGGAAAAGGACATATGGTGATTTTCATGGATCATCTTATCTCTCAGTAGAACTATTGGTAGTGTTGTTGTTTTATCATAATATTTGCATTTAAGAATCGAGCATGTGGAAGAATGTAGGCAGCTATGTTTAAGACTGTTAAAAAGAATTGGAAACGGTGATTGATAGATTTGGAAAGATAATGGACGGTAGTAGGGGAAAGATAATAAATAGTATTTGTATTTGTGTGAGGGAGGAGAATATTAAGGACATTACAATATAAATGTCTTTCTTTTTCTGCTCCACCGTTTTATAGAGTCTTGATTGATAGAGAATCTTAGGAACAATGTAAAATTCTTGCGTGCTTTGTGTTTTATAGAGTGTTTGATGTGGACTACAGTGTTTGATGTGACCATAAACCTGGCAGCCATGCACAATGTGATACCAGAGGCAAGACACGTTGGCTGGAAAAATGTGATACCAGAAGTAATGCAAGTGAACTTTCATTGCAAAGACATGATAATCACTTCAAAACATTAGGAAATTTATTGGCCCAAACAAAATTTCTAAATAGAAAATTAGAAAACCATGGGAAAAATGACACAGACCAATCAGAAAATTTGAAATAAATAGGTGAAATTGTAGTTTAATGAAGAAATCCCTTCAGACCATAGTTTAAACAGCCTTCTACCTGCTAACCCGATTCCCCAGGAATATATTAATAGTAAAACAGAGCATAGCGAAAACATTAGTCTCCGCCTATAGATAGGCAAGGACTAATAAAAAATAATGATCTATTCAGCTCGCTTCTACCTTTAGAGGAATCAAAGGGGTGCTTAACAAAAGGAATATCCGTAGTTAAGACATTTAAATACTCGTGCAGATGGATTTGAAATAATAAAACTAGGGTGCATTGCATGATAGTATGGATTACCACTATCATTTGTGTATGGCTAAAGAATTTGGGACTCACCCTCAACCAACAATGAATTGAGAGTTTGAAGACCACTCTTGACCATGAAGAGCAGTCTGTGTTTCTCACTCGACCTCAATGTTCAACAATTGCAACTTGCCAATCTCTATGTAGACAATAATGCAAGTATTATATCTCTCCATGCGGCCCCTAAATAATCCCTATTTAGCTTTGCCAACTTTCACATTAGTTCTTTTTTACATATGTAGCCCTAAAAATGAATGCATGGTGATCATTTGAGTCTACCCCAACAAAAAAATAGTTGTGCACTGCCATACCTATTGTAATCATTTTTAGTCTTTCAATCTGTTATAGAGGCAAGCCTCGTCATATTTTATATTTCATCCTCATCAATATGAGAATTTGAAATTCATGTGTGAGTTTTTTTTATCTCTGTTTATTTATTTTTTAGTGAATTTGTTGCTTATTATTAGGTTAGTTTTAGGAAGGGCATTACATAGTCCTAAACATGTCTAATCTATAGTTTACCTTTTTAGTATGTTTACTTTGACATCTTTAGTAAAATATTCTAGTGTTGGTAAGCTAATTTGTGGTAGTCGGAAAGGTGAGGGTATTCACATATTTTTTCTAAAAAAAATTGTCCTATTATTTACCCTATGAAGAGAGGAAAAATATTATAATTCTATGTCTACTCAATCAATGAAAGCAAACCATGCATGATAAATGAGGATTTCTTGAGTTTTTATCTTCTGATAGAAGGTCATAGTTGTGAGAATTGTGGGTAGAACAAAAAAGCCTCTCTTTCCAATACTATTTATAATAATCATTCCTCAAAATTCGTCTACATAAATATATGGTTGAATAAATGTGTCTTTGAGGTAAAAAAGATAGTAAATTTATTCTATAAAAATACTTTTCCTCTTCTTATAGTCTTTCCCTCTTTCCTTTTGTATGATAACATGTGTAATAAAAAGTGGAGTTTTTCATGACTATCCTATTTGACAACAATCTCTAAAGTTGGAACTATCTTGTAATAGTCATATTGTAAACTAATTAGAATAATAAAAGCAAAGAAAAAAGAAAAGAGAAAACTAACACATGTGATGAACATGAAGCATAAAAAAAGACTAGATGTGAGCAGTAATAATCACAATTGAATGTAATTTAATCTAACTATTCTACTATATTTTAAAATGTGAAATTGGCCATTATGCTCGGTAAAACAAGAGGAAGACACAACAAATAAACAATTTTTGGTTGTTATAGGAATTTCATCGCATAGCATAAGAAATATGATAATAAAAGACTTAAAATCACTTGAAATAGTAAAGGAACAAATAAATTTCATATTTTGGAGCATATGGAGACTAATAGTCTTGATATGAGCAATGTAGATAGGAAGGTGCCTATTTGATGACAAAGTTCATCAAGAACTCCAACAAGTAGCTAGAACCAAATATGAGAAGCTCTAGACAATACGCAGAGGAATCACAAATAAAATAAGAAAGGGATAGTTAAATATTTATAGTTGTGCTAGGTGAGTGAGAGCTGTTGGAGATAATTATACATGAAATATCAATAGAAAGGTTACAAAGATAGCACTAGTATTTGCAAGATTATTTATAGAGGTGGCAAGGATTATTTATCTATATTGAATGCAAACCAAGCCACCTTACTTTCCAAGTCAAATCTCTTTAAATAAGAAAACTATTGGACATGTTTTTTGGGATCAACTAAAATATCTCTCACCCTTCAAATCATTAACTTCATTTTATTATTAGGTGTTCTAGGATATACATAGATTGGTAAAAAAATGTCAAAACATATTAACATACTAATGAATATAGTAGAACCATCTTAAAATTTTCATTAGTATTATAAAATTTTTATTGTTTCTTTTCCTCTTATAGTTTTTAATTAGGGGTAAAAGCGGGTTTTGAACAGGCTGGGAACCATCAACCTAACATAGAAAATCAAGCTGCAAATAATATAAACCATAAACCAATAGCAAGCCCACAACAACCTCTAAAAGATTAACAAGACTACACAGGCTACAACAAACAAACAAGCAAGGACCTAAAACCCTTTTACAACCTAGTTTTAACCAAGACCAGAAAGCCAAACTTGAACATTGTTTGAATCAATCAAGCATCAACAAACTAGCCTCTCAGATCATTCAGATCTAAGCCCAAAAGAACAGAAAACATAGTGGTGTAAACCACCACCAAGACCCTATTTCCAAGTAAAACCAATAAGACCAAACACCCCACCTCAATAGGGGATTTGTGATACACCCCTGAACACTGCGAGAAATCAACTTCCCTACAGTACAAACCCATCTAGTAACAAGAAACCAACTCCATCTTGGTGCAGGAGCACCTAGGCTGACCTCCATTTTGGTTTGCATAATTTTGGCTTGTACTGACTTTAGCCAAGTTAGGAATGCTTGTGTATTTAGATTGGACCTTTAGAAGGTATTGTGTGTGTGGAGAGTTAGTCACTAGGACTAAAATCTTCATTAGTTTATCTTATTGTTAAATTCTGCTTTATTAAGATTTGGACAGTTATGTTAGAAGATATAATGCATCAAATGTATTAAAGCCACATTCTCATTGTTGAAAGATGCTAAAGGTCAGTTAAGGAACTGTTGGTTCAAGTTTAAGGAGATTAAGGTCCTATAATTAAGGTTAAAGGCAGAGTTGTAAGATGGCATGATGCACTTGTTTGTTGCATGCACTTTACTTGGCATTGGGAATCCCTTGAAATTAGGGAAAATCTTGAGCAACTGCCCTTGAATAGTGGCAAAGGCACCAAAAGTAGTGTGTGGCTCATAGAAAACAAGTTGTTGCATTGTAAAGAAGTTTTGTTGTGAAGAAATAGAAGACAGTTTTGGAATTTCTGATTTTATGGAAAACCCCGTGTGTTTTTGAGACACAGTGGTATTCAAGGTCTTGTGTTTATTGTCTTAACACTATATCTGTATACTTAGCATAGTTTTGATTCATCTTTCCTGTGTGTTCAGGTTCCATAGAATAGTTTACAAAGGGTTTTTATTCTTGTTTTCGCAGATTTCTGTGTTTTCCTGTATCTGCCCGTGCATTGTGAGAAACAGTGATCTTGTGGACACTGTATTTGATGATTTAACACTGTGTTCATGTTCATAGAATAGTGTAGGATATTACTCATCTTGTGTTTAGATTATTGAGTGTAGATTTTTTTATTAGAAACTTTAAATTAGAATTTAGAGGTTTGTAAATACTATTTTGAGCAGCAAAATTGAAATGGCTTCCCCATAGACATCAACCACGGGATATTCCTAAAATTGGTGGAATATGGAAGGGAAGCCAGTGCTTTGTACATATTCAATGACAGGAAATCAAGAGAGCCAAGCAGTGATTTTAAATTCCAAACCCTAGGCGAGCCTAAGTTACCCGGTTAAGAGTTTGGAAGAGGAAAAGTAAAGAGAACAGGCAGGGAAGGTACATTTGTACGGAAAAAGTACACTTCTGGGTGGAATATGATTAGACACAAGGACACTGAGAGATGAAGGCTTGAACAATTCTCTTGAGCAAGAAATAAGCAAGTGATCAGCAAAACCCTAGGAAATAGGACAATTAGGCCTCCTCTCCAAGATCATAGGAACCAGCTGTACGGAACAGACAGAGGTCTGAAATCAAATGCAAGATTTAAAGCTCTGAAAAGGGTGCCTAAAAGTGTTTTTTGTTTGATAGGTTGAGTAGCAAGTTTGAGAGAAAAAGGCTAAAAACCAACTAGTAAGGGCTACTAGAAATAGGGCCTCACCAAAGGGAAATCTTGGAAACGGGTAGGTTGAGGAGTGGACACCAAGAAAAATGGATCAGTTTGGTTGCAAAAAGCATGGAGATAGCATCTTCAACTCCCCTGCAAGCAGTTCTAACAAATTGATGAAGTTGGCATCTAGACTCTTCTAGGTGTAGTGACAAAGATTGCAAGTGCAAGAAGGTGTTGAATCCTCTGAGGTTAAAGCACAAGGTGGAAACTCTTGGAACAGAGTTATAGCAAGGTTCAATTGGTGAACCAAGTCAGGACAGAGCCTAGAAGATTGTTAGGTTCATGGTGAAGGAAGAGTAATGTCTTCTTATTGATTAGGTGCAAGCAAACCTTGGAGGTTATCATACACCATATTGGTATCAGAGCTTAGAGTTAGATTCAAGGCTTGTGATTAATGAGCCAATCCACTGAGTTAGTAGGAGAGAATACACCAGAGGAAGGAACCATGGTGACAAATGCAGAGCTAGCAAAGAAGGTAGAAGAGCAAGAGGAAGATAACCGGTTGCTCAGAGAAAGGATATCTCAAATGGAGAGACTCTTAGATGAAGTCCAAGAAACAGCAGATAATGTGAAGGACAAGATTAAGAAGAAAGAGGAACAGGAAGCCAAGGAAAAAGAAGAGGATTTGGAGGAGGAAGCTCCAAAGCCTGATCCTGTTCTTGTAGAGGAACCATTCTTGAAGGCATTGCAGGCCTTGAGTGGTAAAGCATTGGATGGTGTGCCACTTTTCAGTGGAAAAATGGACCCTGATTCAGTTGTAGACTGGATTGAGAGCATTGAGAATCACTTTGAGTGTGATGGCATAATAGAGGCCCAAAAGGTAAAGGTGGCCAAGTCAAGGTTGAGAGGAGCAGCTCTCACATGGTGGAAGTTTGTGCAATCTGAAAGAAAGAAAGAAGGCAAAGGTCCCATAGTTTCATGGAGAGGAATGGTGACCAAGATAAGGCAGACCTATCTCCCTGATGATTATGAAGTCCAGTTGCACAGGAGAAGACACAATATGAGGCAAAAAGACATGGATGTTCAAACATATACAGAGGAGTTTCAAAAATTATGCCTTAGATCAAAGGTGGTTGAAGATGAAAGCATAAAGTTAGCAAGGTATCTAAATGGACTCAAATGGTCTATTCAAGAAGATATGAGTTTAGTAAACTTCAAAACAGTCCGCCAATGCTATCAAATGGCTTTGAAGATAGAGGAGAAAGGCAAAAAGAAGCAAGAGCAAAACCCCAAAAGCAGAGGTAAAGGGAAAGACAACAGAGGACAAAGAGGAAGTTATAGTGGAAGAAGCTCAGAACCAAGAGCCCAAGGAGAAGTCAGATTCTCAGAACAGCAAGAGGGAAGTTCTAGTAGAGGTGGTAGAGGAAGAGGTTTTAGCTCCAAAGGAAGAAGTGGTGGACAAGGAAGAGGCAGTTACTTCACCAACATGAAATGCTATCATTGCAACCAACTGGGACACCCAGCCTATAGATGTCCAGAGAAAGGTAGCACTTCTCATGGAGGAGATAGGAGAACCAATCTGATTCAAGATGAGACTACTGCAGCAAGTAAACAACCTGAAGTACCATTGAACTTAGAGGAAGGTGAAAATCTCATGATGAGGAGGACTTTGATTAAAGAACCAGTCAAAGAAGAGCCAAGCCAAAGAAGGTCCTTGTTTAGGATAAAGTGCAAGATGATGGGGAAAGTGTGCAAGGTGATTATAGACTCAGGTTCTACTAACAATATTGTGTCAGAGGAGGCAGTCGGCAAGCTGAAATTAGCAAGAATATCTCACAATAACCCTTACAAGGTCACATGGCTCAATAAGGGTCAGCATGTCTTGGTGAATGAACAAGCATGGGTGGAGTTCTCAATTGGAAAGTACAAAGACAAGGTATTGTGTGATGTATTACCTATGGATGCATGCCACTTACTCCTAGGTAGGCCATGGCAATTTGACCGTCAAGCTGTGCATGATGGAGCTAAGAATTCATATACCTTCAAGAAGGACAATGTAACCTACAAGATTCAATCTTTGTTGGAAGATACTGAGGTGCAGACAGCAGGTTCTAAGCTGCTCATAGCTAGTGAAAAAGAGTTCTTAAGAGCCTTGGAAGAAGGAGGAGTTGGCTATATAGTAATGATCAAGCCAAGAGAAGTAAGCAAAGAGAAGGCAGCTGAAAAGTAGGAGTTACCCAAGGAGATTCAAGATTTGTTGCAGACCTATGAAAGCATTGTAAGTAGTGGTCAACCAGCAACCTTACCTTCTAAAAGAGCCATAAGTCATAGGATAGACTTGATACCAGGAGATACCCTTCCAAACAAAGCAGCCTACAAGATGACACCTCAGCAAAATGAGGAAATAGCTAGGCAGATTCAAGAACTACATGACCAAGGTCTCATTAGGAAAAGCATTAGTCGTTGTGCAGTATCCACTGTCTTAGCACCTAAGAAAGGAGGAGAATGGAGGCTTTGTACTGATTCCAGAGCAATCAACAAGATAACCATCAGGTATAGGTTTCCCATCCCTAGGATTGAAGATCTCATGGATTGTCTAGGTGAAGCTAGGTACTATACCAAGATAGATTTAAAGAGTGGCTATCATCAAATTAGGATACATGAGGGTGATGAGTGGAAAACAGCCTTCAAAACCAATGAGGGTCTCTATGAGTGGCTAGTTATGCCATTTGGCTTGTCTAATGCCCCCTCCACATTCATGAGACTCATGAATGAAATCCTCAAAGACTACATTGGCAAGTTTGTAGTAGTGTATCTTGATGATATACTAATATACAGTAGAACAAGAGAAGAGCACCTCCAACATATTGAGTTGATTTTCAAGAAGCTACAGGAGGAGAAGCTGAAGATCAATCTGGAAAAGTGTGAGTTCATCAAAACAGAGCTGGTGTACCTTGGATTTGTACTATCACATGGAAAATTGAAGATGGAAAGCAGCAAAGTAGAAGCCATTCTCAATTGGCCTACTCCAAAGACAGCAACAGAGGTAAGAAGCTTCCATGGTCTTGCTCAGTATTATAGGAAATTCATAAAGCAGTTTAGTGCAATTTGTGCTCCTATGTTGGATACCATTAAAGGAGGAATGAAAACCAAGTTTGTGTGGAATGAGCAAGCTAACAAGAGTTTTGAGTTGCTGAAGGAAAAGATAGCTACCCAACCTGTTTTAGTGTTGCCAAGCTTTGAGAAGCTATTCACCATTGAATGTGATGCAAGTAATGTAGCAATTGGAGCTGTTCTCAGCCAAGAGGGCAGACCGGTGGCTTTTCATTTAGAGAAGTTAAGTGAATCCAAGAAGAAGTACTTTTCTTATGACCTTGAGATGTATGCATTGGTCCAAGCACTGAGGAAATAGAGGCACTACTTGCTTCCCAAGGAATTCATTGTGTACTCAGACAACCAAGCACTTAGTTTCTTGAATTCACAAGAGAAGTTGAGTCACAGGCACATGAAATGGGTGGAGTACTTGCAAGCTTACACCTTCAATATCAAACACAAGAAAGGAGCTCTCAACAAAGTGGCTGATGCATTGAGCAGGAGAGTTCTCACCATTCAAGAAATTCAGTTGAAGAGCATGGGAATAGATCACTTCAAAGATCTATATGCAGATGATGAAGACTTTGCTGATATTTATAAGGTATGTCTTGAGTATAAGAACCATTTCCATAGCAAATATGTTGAATACACCTTGCAAAGTGATTTATTGTTTAAAGGGAATCAGCTTTGTGTTCCTAGAGGTTCTATTAGGGAAAATTTAATACAAGAGAAGCACAATGGTGCATTGAGTGGTCATTTTGGGATCACTAAAACTCAGGAACTAGTTCAAAGGTTTTATTTTTGGCCTAAGATGAACCTAGATGTCAGGAAATATGTAGAGAGTTGTGCGGTGTTTCAAAAGGCCAAAGGCACTTCCTCAAATGCAGGCCTATACCAGCCAATGCCTATCCCTTCTAGGCCATGGGAATGCTTGAGCATGGACTTTGTAGTTGGTTTACCCAAGACAAGGCAAGGTATGGATAGTGTGTATGTTGTTGTTGACAAAAGCAAAATGGCTCACTTTGTACCCTGCAAAACAACCAATGATGCCAGTCAAATAGCCTCTCTTTTCTTCAAAGAAATAGTCAGAATTTATGGCTTACCAATCAGCATTGTCTTAGACAGAGACACCAAGTTTATGAGTCATTTTTGGAAGACTCTTTGGAAAAGAATGGGCACCAATCTGTCCTTTGGATCTGCATTCCATCCCCAAACTGATGGTCAGACCGAAGTGGTTAATAGAACACTTGGAAACCTCTTGAGATGCTTGACCAAGGAGTATGGTCAACAATGGGATCAGATTATTGGGCAAGTTGAATATTCCTATAATAATACAGTGAACAGATCAACAGGGAAGAGTCCATTTGAGATTGTCTATGGACTGCACCCTAGAGGTGTTTATGAACTGAGAGAGCTGAAGGATGGAGTTAAGGGAAGTGGTTATGCAGATGACTTTTCTTGTGCAATGCAGGAAATTCATGAGACAGTCATAAAAACCTTGACAGAGAATACCATGAAACATAAAACCAAAGTGGATGAGCATAGGAGAGAGGTTCAGTTTAATGTTGGTGACCTAGTGATGGTGCATTTGAACAAGGATAGATTGCAGAAAGGGGTTCCTCATAAGCTGCAAATGAAGAGGATAGGTCCTTGTCCTATCTTGGAGAAGTATGGCAACAATGCTTTCAAGGTGCAATTGCCAGATGACAGTGGACTGTCCCCTATTTTCAATGTTGTAGACTTAGTCCATTACAGAGGACCACCACCAAACATGGATCAGACCATCCAAGAAGTCATCCAAGATGTGGAAGAACTCAAACTGCCCCCTGTTATAGTCAAACAAGCTGATAAGATATTGGATACCAGGGTCTACAAAAGAACAAGAACCAAAGAGTACAAGGTACATCTAATCCAAAGGCAAGGACAACCTGAAGTTGATGCAGTATGGATCAAGGAGGCAGAGTTCAAGAAGTTGGGAGTTGATCCTAACTTGCTCAATCCAAGGATGGATTGAATCTTTCTATTTTAGGGAGGATGATGTAGGAGCACCTAGGCTGACCTCCATTTTGGTTTGCATAATTTTGGCTTGTACTAACTTTAGCCAAGTCAGGAATGCTTGTGTATTTAGATTGGACCTTTAGAAGGTATTGTGTGTGTGGAGAGTTAGTCACTAGGACTAAAATCTTCATTAATTTATCTTATTGTTACATTCTGCTTTATTAAGATTTGGACAGTTATGTTAGAAGATATGATGCATCAAATGTATTAAAGCCACATTCTCATTGTTGGAAGATGCTAAAGGTCGGTTAAGGAACTGTTGGTTTGAGTTTAAGGAGATTAAGGTCCTATAATTAAGGTTAAAGGCAGAGTTGTAAGATGGCATGATGCACGTGTTTGTTGCATGCACTTTACTTGGCATTGGGAATCCCTTGAAATTAGGGAAAAGCTTGAGCAACTACCCTTGAATAGTGGCAAAGGCACCAAAAGTAGTGTGTGGCTCGTAGAAAACAAGTTGTTCCATTGTAAACAAGTTTTGTTGTGAAGAAATAGAAGACAGTTTTGCAATTTCTGATTTTATGGAAAACCCTGTGTGTTTTTGAGACACAGTGGTATTCAAGGTCTTGTGTTTATTGTCTTAACACTGTATCTGTATACTTAGCATAGTTTTGATTCATCTTTCCTGTGTGTTCAGGTTCCATAGAATAGTTTACAAAGGATTTGTATTCTTCTTTTCACAGATTTCTGTGTTTTCCTGTATCTGCCCGTGCATTGTGAGAAACAGTGATCTTTTGGACACTGTATTTGATGATTTAACACTGTGTTCATGTTCATAGAATATTGTAGGATATTACTCATCTTGTGTTTAGATTATTGAGTGTATATTTTTTTATTAGAAACTTTAAATTAGAATTTAGAGGTTTGTAAATACTGTTTTGAGCAGCAAAATTGAAATGGCTTCCCCATAGACATCAACCACGGGATATTCCTAAAATTGGTGGAATATGGAAGGGAAGCCAGTGCTTTGTACATATTCAATGACAAGAAATCAAGAGAGCCAAGCAGTGATTTTAAATTCCAAACCCTAGGCGAGCCTAAGTTACCTGGTTAGGAGTTTGGAAGAGGAAAAGTAAAGAGAACAAGCAGGGAAGGTACATTTGTACGAAAAAAGTACACTTCCAGGTGGAATATGATTCGACACAAGGACACCTGAGAGATGAAGGCTTGAACAATTCTCTTGAGTGAGAAATAAGCAAGTGATCAGCAAAACCCTAGGAAATAGGACAATTAAGCCTCCTCTCCAAGATCATAGGAACCAGCTGTATGGAACAGACAGAGGTCTGAAATCAAATGCAAGATTTAAAGCTCTAAAAAGGGTGCCTAAAAGTGTTTTTTTTTTTATAGGTTGAGTGGCAAGTTTGAGATCAAAAGGCTAAAAACCGACTAGTAAGGGCTACTAGAAATAGGGCCTCACCAAAGGGAAATCTTGGAAACGGGTAGGTTGAGGAGTGGACACCAAGAAAAATGGATCAGTTTGGTTGCAAAAAGCATGGAGACAGCATCTTCAACTCCCCTGCAAGCAGTTCTAACAAATTGATGAAGTTGGCATCTAGACTCTTCTAGGTGTAGTGACAAAGATTGCAAGTGCAAGAAGGTGTTGAATCCTCTGAGGTTAAAGCACAAGGTGGAAACTCTTGGAACAGAGTTATAGCAAGGTTTAGTTGGTGAACCAAGTCAGGACAGAGCCTAGAAGATTGTTAGGTTCATGGTGAAGGCAGATTAATGTCTTCTTATTGATTAGGTGCAAGCAAACCTTGGAGGTTATCATACACCACATCTCCACCTCTAAAGGAGTGAGATCCCCTCTATTGGAGAGGATGATACAAACAACTAAACCATTGCAGCCAAAAATCACCAACAACCTCAACCTCCACCTCTATAGGAGAACCGCCCACTTCAATAAGAACAACAACTGAGGGGGGTCCACCTCCATAGGACCAAAGGGGAAATCCAACATAGTAGCCAAGAAAATTACCATAGCATCCTTCAGAAAGCCCTATATTAAGAACAAAACCATCTGGGCTCTAGGATTAAAACTTGAGAACCACCCAGCTAAGAAAAGATGGCCACAAACTAATTTGAATAGAGTCCAAAACAACAAGATCTTTCAACCACCAAATCACCAGCAAAAACAAACCCATAGCACGTAGCACAGCCAATTAAAACTTCAATAGCAACCACAACCCTAAATAATCCATCTCCATCATCACCTCTAAAAGAATAGAAGGCGAGATGAAAGCTACCCTAACCAAAGACAAAAACTACGGAAACAAAATAAGAATTATACTCATCCCAACCAAAAGCACCCCACCATAAATAAGTGATATGGGATTGAACATTGGCTCCTTAAGAAACTTAAGAGCATCCACAAAATGAAGGAGCAGAGACAACCCATCCCAAGAAATGGGACAAAGGAGAGAAAAAAACCCCTCAAGCCACACCAACTGCCAAAGTAGACTAAACAAAGCAACATTAACCTCCAAGGAGAAATACCCAATACAAAAATCCAAGCAACCGGAGGTCAACAACCACACCAAACCAAAAACACGAACCTAAAAATGGCAGCTAACACTACAGCCACAAAGCAGACCAACCACAAAAGAGGAGGGATGGGAAGAGACACATCAAACCAATAGAGAACCCATGACAATCCAAGTAGAACACGAATGGAAAAAAAATGCCCCACACAACCAAGATAAAATAGAAATAAATTACCCCCTATAGATAGAGAGATGCCTCTAAATAGAGGGCAAACCAAAAACTGAAGAAAATATAAGATGTAGCACCAAATAAACAAAAGAGTAGAAGAGGGTCGCCATCGCAGCCCCAGGCACCAGAGCATCCAAAACCAACCAAGAGCAAGTCCTGCCGGAGCATGACAGTAGGAACAACCACCAAAGAATCCGCCTCACCCAAGCATCCTCATTTGGATCATCTACATCAACCTCATCAGTCTCTGAGGATTTCAAAATTCATCTACCACCCTCCTTGCTCGAGCAGCTCCTCATCATTTAATATAATAAATATTATAGTTATTAAGTATTAAAGGTAGATTTAATATAATAAATATTAGAGTTACTAATATTATCAACATAAATGTGAATAATTAATGTAAACTACAACATGCAACAATTAAATAATTAACATATTAAATGGAATAGAATCTCCACATAGATTAATCATATTAACACCAAAATCATATACACAATATTCTCAATATTTTGGAATCAATGTTTTTCAATACTTAAATTAAAATCATGGAGAGACTGATATCTGGCACTCAAAGGATAGTTATAGGTCTAGGCTCTCCATAGCAAGCAAGCATGCTTAGAGGAAACAAATTCTTACATAGAACCCAACTTGCCTCATGACCCTCATGCTATAAATAACAAAGCTCTAGCCAAGACACTCTCACATGTATGTTGTACCATAAGTTGGACACACATTGTGTACCCTTTCACCAAATTCCTCAATGTCAGCCAATGACCCTAACCTTCATTCCTTTTTTCCCTTTGAATTCTTGTGTTTTCTCCATTCATTCCTTTTATTTTCTCTTCTCTCTTTGAATGTTTCTCCATTCCTTTCCCAAGTCTCACATGAATGATTTATATATTCTTTTAAGGGGTCCAATCTCCAAACCATCACACCCTCTCACAAAGGTTGCATTTAATAATTATTTAAATAAATAATTATTCTTCCACATTTTAAATGAGTTTTCATACATATTGTTTATTAATATCTCCTTTAACCAAAGGATCATAATATCGTTTATTTTTGTATCTCCCTTTTAATTCTAAAGGTTTATTTCATAATTTTCTCTTCTTTTGGGGAAAATGTCACATAACAATTCTCCCCCTATAAATTAGTTGGTGTCTTTAGTAGCACAAGATGCATCTGCATCACAACTCATAAAACACACACACACATATATATTACTTCATCCCCATTTTCTTTAATATGGATGTTTTAATCATTTACATGTAACTTCAACATTAAATTTACAAAATTATTATCATGTGTTGACATAACATTTACTTATACAATGACATACATATCCCATAGTATGTAGTCACTCATCATTGAAATATATTCTAAGACGATAATCATGTATTTTAGACTACATGAGTATCCTCTTTTCCTATTTAGTACTTTATAAGACACATGTAAAAAGTTATTGCATTGATCAAGTCCAATAACAAAGTACAATACAATAAAACATGGTAATTTTTATATGTATTTTAATATGAATACAACAATAGTAAATTATTAACATGCATAGAGAACTTCATAGAGAAACATTAGAACTAATCCTCCATTTAATTTAGCTAGACTACACTTACTTAAATAAAAATTATATTAACTAGAATGCACCTAGTAGCTATAGTTGAACCATCCCTTATTATATTTTAATCTTTTGTACACATCAAGACCTATGATCCATGTGATGAGATTCATTCAAAAATTTATTTCTTTATATCCTTCTTCATGTTAGGAGATTCACCATAGGAAATTTCTACAGTAGTGATCCCAAGAAACCATAAATAATTATTTTGTTGGGCTTACCATTTTCATCCAAAAATGTAGTCCAATATTTGTCAATTTGACTATGACACCATTATCTACTAAAATGTGATTAGGCTTGAGATCTCTATAAATTAATTCTAACTACATTTTTTAATATTGTTTCAAATGTAGACACTTCAAATGAACAAATGAAAATTTTAATATATTTGGTCAATCTAACCCACATATGAAATAGCAATGAGTATTTTTAAAATTAGAGATGGTTTCTCCCCTTGTGAAAAGTTGACATGTCCCCGTGTCTAACCCTAAACAAACCTATGTGGTTTCATATCCTATATTATACTATTCTCATGAACTCATTCCAAAAATTATGTTATTTTAAACAAGTTAAAAATGTGAATCCAAGGACCTGTGTGTTGTGGGCCCATAATGTAACTTGCATTAAATAAATATAGATGTTGATTTTGAATAAAGATAACAAGAATAGTATAACTATGTTCTTAAAATAGAGATAAAACTAAATTTATATTAAAATGAATATACAAATTTCACCATGATAAAGACTAAAACAATGCTTATTGCAAAAATAACTTCCTTATATAAGTAAGACTTGAACTCAATATCATTCAAACTCTCCCAATACATGAATCAACATGTTCACCTATTGAGGTACATGTAGGTTTAATAGTTATAATTGGGATTGAATAAAGTCCCTATAAGTCACATCTAACACCAATGCATAGTATCAACATGTGAGCATTTGATTCCATAATGAATAGGCCAACACTAACTTGGTCTAACTAACATATTATAAGTAAAGAATGAATGATCAGCATCACTCTCTTATCAATTAATCTTCTATATTATTCTAAGTAGTTTGGTTTCCTTTGTTTTTTATTAAAACTTAGGGAAGGGCCATGATCCCATTAAAAAAAAGAACACATAAACAAAAAAACAAAGAGAGATAGCTCAAGCATCAAACCTTGAACCCTAAAGTTTTCTCCCAAGGGTTTTTCAAGAAAAATAGATTCCTTTTTAGGAGTACATGTTTGTCTACATTGCATAGCTATCTGAGAAGATTTAATAGCCATATTTAAATCATTTAGATAGGAAGGGGGAGAATCCCCTTCAAAGAGACTAACAAATGGAGCAAAATTAACCTGAGATGAAACAACCATGTAAAAAACTAGAGCAACAAGAATCATAATAGAGAGAACCTTGTCCAAAATTGGAGCAGTTGGAGCCACAAGAGAGGCAACACCTTCAACAACAGGAATTGCAGTAGAAATAACCTTGTCCAAAATCTGAGCAACAAAAGCCATAGGAGAGGTAGTATTATTAATAGTAGGAATATCCATCTAAGCAAGAGGAGAAGATGGCCCAGAATCCTCACTATCAGTAGAAGAGAAATCATTAGGGTACACAATTAGATGGTCCTAGAGAGCATTTTTCCACCAGGTGGAGGAACAAATAGGACAAGATCCACAAGGACAGTCATGAGCCAAGTGTCCAATAGCAAAATATCATCTATAGTGAAACGGGATTCCTTCGTAATCCACAAGCTAAGACCAAGACCATTCATTAACTTGAAGCACAACCTCAATAGGTAGTGTCTGAGTCAAATAAACCTCCACCAAAATTTGAGCATTGGAGGTGTGAGTAAAGTTTCCTTAATAATCTAATTCCTTATATTCACCAAATTCTACCTCAATAAATTTGACTTGGGTATATGATTTTTACAAAAAATCCTCTTCACATATATGAGAAGGCCAAAGATCTCAAGGATTTTATATGCAATCATGAAGAGAAATAAATTCTATTTTTACCAATGTGAAAATTAGGATCAAGTAGTTCTAAAAATATTATCTGATTAAATTGGATCATATTGAATTCTAGGGTGTTTTCCTCACCTTCCACATATTTAATAACTTGTCTTTCTTCAATAATTGATTCAAAAGTATTGAAATTATTCAACATGAAAGAATTTCTTCTATATTAATTAAGGGGAGAGAAGAGCAGAGATTGGTAGTGAGACCAAATAATTGCATGTTATAGCTCCTATGTGAGTCTCTAACTTCTAAGGTCAGCAAGGATTTCTCTCATCAAATTAGACACTTTGGAAGAATAATTACCTTCCTCACAATCCTCCTTGAAACTATAAAATCTAGAAAAATTTGAATCTAAAGAGGTCCTTCAAAAACTAAATTATTCATCATAGTTCTTAGAGGTATAAAACCATTCTCGAACATCTTAAGTGTGTTTTTAATTGTTTATCCTATAAATATACCCTTCTAGACCCCTTATAAATACAAACAATGATATGGAAATGATAATTTGAGGAATTATAACCATATAAATAAAATTCTTATTGTCATTTATGAAATAAAAAAATCATTGATCTACTCAGCTCACTTCTAGCTTTAAAGGAATCAAATAGTTAATTTTTTATCTTATAAATATACCTTTCTAGACCCGTTAGAAATCCAAAAAACCATATGAAAATGATAGTTTGAAGAATTATAACCATATAAATAAAATTTCTGTTTGAAATAAAAATAATAATGATCTACTCAGCTTGCTTCTACCTTTAAAGGAATCAAAGGGGTGCTTAACAAAAGTATGATTAGTAGCTAAGTCAAGACATTTAAATATTCATGCAGATGGATTTGAAATAATAAAACTAGGGTGCATCTCATGATAGGGGAGAGGGGCCCATAGTGGAGCGAGGTCCAATAGTGGGGATAGAAGTTGTCCTCAGTGGTTCCCATAGTGAAGCACCTTAATATCCAATTGTAAAACATTTTTTATCCATAAAGTACACAAACTGACAAATCATGTGATGCCACATCAGCGCATCAATAAAACATGACTTAGTGCACCACTATTGGTCTAACTTTTTTTGGGCCTTTTTTGATACCTAAACAAAAATCATGTTGATGTGGCATCATATGGATGGTGTGGCCCTAAAACAAAATATAGAAGCACGTGAGTTCTCAAATAAACTATTGTACAAAATTGGGAGTGATTTGAAATTTCCACGTAGGATTTTGAGAAACGCAAAGTTAGGGTGCTCCACTATGGCTATAAAGGCAAACCAACACCACGCATCAAGCATAAATTTTTAGTACTCCGTTTATTCCATCCTTTGATTCTTATTAAGCATGCACATTCCCTAGTTCACGTTAGTAATACCATTGGTAAAATTTGGATCCTTAGCTCAAATATGTGAATATGGAGAATGCAGATTTCCCAAATCAATGAAACATTTATAGTAGCAATAGTTTCAAATTAGCATGAATCTTACAAGATAGAACCAAAATAGGGTGTATGGATTACAACTATCATTTGTGGGTGGCTAAAGCATTTGTGACTCACCCTCAACCAACAATGAATTGAGAGTTTGAAGACCACTCTTGACCATGAAGAGCAATCTATGTCTCTCATTCAACCTCAATGTTCAACCATTGCAATTCACCAATATCTCTACAAACAATAATGCAAGTATTATATGTAACGCCCCACCACGAAACCCTAGAGGACAACATGCTAAAACACTAAGAAAATGGTTCAAAAAAATTTTTTGAAGTGCAACATATTTAAGATTGTAGGTTTTACAATAACTTGCATTCTAAACCTAAGTCTTCTAAGGTTCCATGACTACGCTACGAGAATCCCATTAACCAAATTAACAAGAATAGTAGGTTGTATGAGGGCTAGGCTAAACAAACCAAATATAAATGCCAACTTTTCATTATGGTGGTCGATACATGATTCTTTATAATTCCTCCTCTCTCCCACAACATTGATAAAAGTCTCGAATCTAGAAACAACGCGCTGCTTTCATTCACCAAGCCCATTTCCTCCAACTTGTATGCCTCTTTCGCGTATGTGAATACAATCTAAACCCTACAAAAAAAGCATGTACCATTTCATGGCGTTGAATCCAACTACATCAGGGTGTTTTTTCTTAATTTTTCATTTATTTTCCTATTATTTGCTCAATCCTTATATTCCTTATGGGATCAAAATCTTTGCATCACTATACCTTAATGCTAGGCACCATATCTTGTGCATTGAAACTTTGATCCCGTCCCAATGGTGAGAATTAACTCCTTGTATATGGTGTGACTTATTTTGCATGAATATGGAATTTGATAAAACATTCTATACATGATAATCCGACCCTCTACTTTTCCTATTGATAAAATCCGCCTTTTCATTTGTTTCAATTTTTTTTTTTTTTTTATTCACTGGGTATATTTGATTATTGGTAATTCAATCTATTTTTTTTATATAAATCTATGGGTATATTTGATTATTGGTAATTCAATCTATTTTTTTTATATAAATCTATATGTATATATATTATTAGGTATATAATTACATATGTATGGTTGTATTTGTAGGAATATGTTGTTATAATATCATTTGTTATTTTGAAAACAGTATTCAGATTTTAAGATATACATATATATTTCTATATATGTGTGTAGGCATGTAGGTGTATTAGGTTTATTGCGAAAGAGTATTTCTACCTTTGAGAATTATTTAATCTTGTGAGTAAAGTGAATTGGGTTGTTAAACAGAGGAAATTGATTTACAATATTAAATTATATATTGAAGGGAATTGATTAAATAGGTAATTCAGAGAAAATGGGAAAATTAGTTATAATTTGTTGGAAGATTCTTAAGGCCTTTTATATAAGTAATATATTTGTATGTTGGTAGATATGAGTGTATGAATCTATCTATGCTTATAGTATTTTGGGTATTAGTGAAACATGGGAAAAAGTGTGGAATAGATATGTTATTGAGTTAAATAAATCTAAAGGGGAAGTGCATGTGAGAACAAGTATCTTATTGACTCTAGATAATACTAAGTGTACAAATTCAGGAATTGATTGTTTAAATGATTGAGGTTTAATGGTGATATTTTGAAATAGTTTATTTGTTATTTTGTGTAATGTTAGACAAGTGATTGTTAAGGAAGTTAAAATAATGATTTGGCTATAGTAGATATTGTGTCTTGTTAAGTGAAATGGACTATATAAAAGTGGAAGTGATGCTTATATATATATGGAGTCATTCATGGTTGTAATGTTTATTGTTGGCTTGTGTGGAAATAAGGTCTCTGTGGTGGTAGTGCTTGATTGTTATATGTTTTAAGTATGGTGCTTGAGTAGTGAAATCAATGTGATTTTGAGTTATTATTTATAAAGGGAGTTGTATGTGCAAGGTTGTTGTGGTAGGCTTCTAGAGGTTAGAGGGGAGTATGGTTTTACTTGCATGAGTTTGTATGGGGGTCAGGGATCAAGTGAGGCTGCCAAGACAACCCAAAATGGGGGTCAAGGCCTACGAAGATCCACTAGGAAAACCCATATCAAGCCATGAGTGTTTGTGTGAGTTTCATGTTGCTTCACATGGTAGTGGTTGGTGTTTTGAGACTGTGAACAAGGGGGTCTTTAGCCTTGCACTGTTGAATTATTGGTTGTGATTTGTGAGCAAGAGGCTTCATGTATTACTCAAGATAAGTGTTTCTAGTGGTTATGTTTAGTGTGCAAGATGGTTATACCCTGTTTGTTGAATTGGGTCTTCTAGATGCAAGTAGGGGGAGTGGCTCTCAATGGGGGCCAAATCCCAAAGTGGTGACCTAGACAACCCATTGGGAGTTTCTTAATTAAGTGATAACCTAAATAATGAACTAGGTGGGATGGTTAACTTTCACATAAAAGATAATTGAAGTCCTCACCCATGCATGTAGTGATTTTTTAGGCTAAGGATGGGGTGAGAAGGCTTGGTTGGAAAGGTCAACTTCCTTGTCCTCACGAAAGGATTTTTGGCTCCACATGTGTCACCCTATGGGGTCGGGTCCTAGTGAGAGGAATTTTGGACAACCATAGATGAGGGCCAGGTCCTAGTGAGAGGAATGTCAGACAACCCATGCCAGTACCATGCAATGACACTCTCCTCTACTGCATTCGAGGATTCCCTTGTCTTATGTTGCCCCTCTATTGTTTGTGTGCCTCTAAAAGTCACTGTTATGTGATGTCATGTGGTATTCGTTTGTTGGATTTGTGTTAGCCTTTGTGTTGTGTTACTATCTTCTTGACTGCCTTGGTGGTGGGACCTTATTATCATCTCCTAGCATGGGGGATGGACTTTAGGGTTCCACACGGTTGGGTGGAATGTGCTATGCACTCCATTGGATTCCCAATTGATGTTTGTGAGCATGGATGTTGTACCTTTACAGAGACTCCATATCTTGTACCAGACTTGAGATAGTGTTGATGTTATGTAATGTAATCATTTCAATTGTATCTTATCATGTATTTGATATATCCTTCCCATTGTATGTTGGGAATTATTAATGTAATTATGTAATTACAAAATGATGCACCTTTATGTAATAAAAGTGATGTATGTACTCCTTGGGTTTAACATTTGATCATTGATGGTTAATTATTTAATATGATGTTCATTTACTTAATGCAATGGATTTATAAGTACTTTTGTGGGTTGGTTAATCTTGATGTTGGATTAGACCATGTTAGGACTGTATGCATGTAATACAGTCATGATACCCTAAAGGACATAGTTAGATCATATGTACATGTAGTTTACATTCTATATTAGTTTATAGTATGATCTATATGTTGATTCACCTTTTTTTTTTTAAAGTGTCATAATTGTTAGTTAGTTGTGTTGTCCTTCGGGGTTTTGTGGTGGGGTGTTACATAATATCTCTCCATGCAGCCCTATTTAGCTTCGCCAAATTTTAAATTGGTTCCTTTTTACATATGTAGCCTTAAAAATGAATGCACAGTGATCATTTGAGTCTACCCCAACAAAAAAAATAGTTGTTTATTGCCACACGCAATTGCACCAATCATTTGAAGAATATTCCATGTTAGAGATATGGAATGGCTACGTAATTCATTTATTCATATTTTCATCCTCTTCACCATAAGAGATCTATTGAAATCCCCAATCATAGCTACATTATGCATGCTATACCAATGTAACCTTGTGCCATGCATTGAAGGAGGTCGTGCAGTGTTAGTTGGCCCTCTACAATTGCTTCTCAAGGTTTTCAAAGTTTTCTTTACTATTTTTTTGGCTGCACAACACTAACATATCTTGCATGCCACACTACAACAAGTGACTCATTCCCTCCACCATTGTTTTAGAATAGTCAGCTTATGTGAACGAGGAACTACTCTTTGATCGAGTTATATATTGGTCTCTCTTTTATTTTAGATTCTTTCTCATAGAATTATCTCACAACTCATTAGGGGAGAGGGGCCCAAGTGTAGCGGGGTCCAATAGTGGGGATAGAAGTAGTCCTCAATGGGTCCCATAGTGAAGCACCTTAATATCCAATTACAAAAAAAAAATTATCCATAAAATACACAAACTGACAAATCATGTGATGCCACATCAACGCACCAATAAAACATGACTTAGTGCACCACTATTGGTCTCACTTTTTTTGGGCCTTTTTTTGATACCTAAACAAAAAGTATGTTGATGTGGCCCTAAAAAAAAATATAGAAGCATGTGAGTTGTCAAAAATAATATTATATAAAATTGGGAGTGATTTGAAATTTCCACGTAGGATTTTGAGAAAGGCGAAGTTAGGGTGCTACACCATGGGCCCCTCTCCCCTAATGTGTCTTCAATTAACTTACAAGGTGGAAACAATCCTTACTAAACATTGTAGTTTTCAGGGTTTGATTGTATTATCAAATTTTGAAGTTCCTTATGGCATGTTTATTTTTCTTTTAGTGGCCATATAATATTATTGATTTTTGGTTCAAATTATGGTTCTTATTATTGTATTATAATATATAGAGTAAGTTCAATACATTGGTCTGTAGGTATATAGATGGATGAAACAACAAAATTTGTATTATGTGGATTGGTGTTTAATCCAAGTTGATATCAATAATAGGAAAGAAGAGTTAAATTCAATTGTTAGTGTATACAAGTAGAAAAATAGTGGGTACCTCAATATATAATTTAATAATTCAAGAAATTTTCATACTAAATATAAAAAAAGACTCATACAAAAGCTTTTATGTATTTGAAACAAAAATTTAGAAAAAAAAATCTAGATGTCAATTCAACATTGTTGAGATGATGTTAAAGGTGTTATATCTATTATAGATACCCAAAAGCAAACAAAAAATATTAAGTGTATTGTTCAATATCCTCTTTTATAGAAATAATTTCATTAGGAACATATACCATATTATAAATTTTCATAATAATCATTTTATTTTACATGTCAAGGAGGACTTCTCATAGGCACGTGATTGTTTAGGCTCTTATACCAAATGTAATGTCATTTTTCCTCTTATAGTTATTAAGTATTAGTAGTAGATTTAATATAATAAATATTAGTGTTAATATAATTTATAATATAATGTTATAAACATAAATGTGAATAATTGATGTAAACTACAAACATTTGAAAATTCAATAAGTAACATAATAAATAGAATAACATCTAGACATATATATTAATCATATTAACACCAAAATCATATAAACAATATTCTCAATATTGTCAAATTAATGTTTTTCAATAGTTATCTAAAAATCATGGAGAGACTATTATCTGGAACTCAAAGGAATGGTTACAATTCTAAGCTCTCCATGACAAGGACGCATCCTCGAAGGAAACCGGTTCTTACATAGAACCCAACCTATCTCGTGAGCCTCGCGGTATAAATAGCATAGCCCTAGCCAGGACACTCCCATGTGTATGTTGTACCCCAAGTTAGACACACACTATGTGCCTCTTCTCCAAATGCCTTAATGCCAATGACCCTAACCTTCACTCCTTTGTTCCCTCTAAATTCATATGCTTTCTCCATTCATTCATTTCCATTTTCTCTTCTTTCTTTGAATGTTTCTCCATGCCTTTCCCAAGTCTCACATGAATTATTTCTATATCCTTTTTAGAGGTGGTTTATAAACAATCACACCCTTTCACAAAGGTTGCATTTAATAATTACTTAAATAAATAATTATTTTTTCACCTTTTAAATGAAGTTTTATACATATTCTTTATTAATATCTCTTTTAACCAAAGGATCATAATATTTTTTTTTATATCTCCCTTTAATCCTAAAGGGTTATTTCATAGTTTTCTCTTCTTTTGGGGAAAATTTTCATATAACAAATACATTTTTTTCCCTTATAACTTGAAAATAATAAAACAAAAAATAGACAATTACAAAAAAGATTAAATGGCCCAATCTTGGCCCTTTCCCTAACCCACAAAGGAATACAGAAGCTCATTCCATATATAAGAAGCCCCTAGTAAACACCAATTACTACAATCTCCATTATCCTTTGGTTGAGGGAAATCATACTTTCAAGGATTTGTATCCTTGTGTAGTTGGTTAATGCCTATTATGTCCAGGAAAACAAGTGAAAATGGTGAATAGATATATTTATTAGATTAAAACATGAGTATCTTTGAATGTCTCCAAATCTGCCAATGCCTGTTCCCTCTAAAATGCTTTCTCCATTCATTCACATGAATGTTTCTCCATGCCTTTCCCAAGTCTCACATGAATTATTTATATATCCTTTTTAGAGGTGGTTTATAAACAATCACACCCTTTCACAAAGGTTGCATTTAATAATTACTTAAATAAATAATTATTTTTTCACCTTTTAAATGAAGTTTTATACATATTCTTTATTAATATCTCTTTTAACCAAAGGATCATAATATTTTTTTTTATATCTCCCTTTAATCCTAAAGGGTTATTTCATAGTTTTCTCTTCTTTTGGGGAAAATTTTCATATAACAAATACATTTTTTTCCCTTATAACTTGAAAATAATAAAACAAAAAATAGACAATTACAAAAAAGATTAAATGGCCCAATCTTGGCCCTTTCCCTAACCCACAAAGGAATACAGAAGCTCATTCCATATATAAGAAGCCCCTAGTAAACACCAATTACTACAATCTCCATTATCCTTTGGTTGAGGGAAATCATACTTTCAAGGATTTGTATCCTTGTGTAGTTGGTTAATGCCTATTATGTCCAGGAAAACAAGTGAAAATGGTGAATAGATATATTTATTAGATGTAAAACATGAGTATGACCTATTAAAAGAAGTATGAGGCTTCCCATTTTTCACTAATAATGATTTTTTTTAAGTTGATTAGGATTTACAAATAAAAATTTAAAAAAATCTACAATTTAACCATTATTTTAGGCAATATTTCTTGGATCATCAACAAGGTAAGCATTACATAAAAATTGGCTAGTATGTATTTTCATGTAAATTGCAAAAATCAAACATACTGGCACCAACACCATGATAAAAATTTACCAAAATCCTAATCTACCATGGTCTCGAGCTCATATCAATACATCCTATAGCATGTTGATACCAATAACCAAGGAATAAGTTTCCCCTAACAAAACACATGGATGGGTCCTCAACTAGAATAGGAACTTCCATCAGCTCCGCCTCTTCAAAACTTGGGACAACATAGGTTTGAAGCCCAATTTCTTCATATAATATGTCACTTATTGGATCTCATGACTTTTCAACTATATTTTGTGATTTGAAGGTTGGTTTACATAAAATTTCTTCCTTAAACCAACATGTTCAAAAAACTAAAACAAAGCACAAAGTATTAATTTGGGAACAACCAATGTCTTCTCACCTGAAGATTTTTTTTACACCAACAATACCTTTTTCACAACTTCGCTTTCTTCCAACTCACCACCAAGACCATTGATGGAATTAATAATTTCATCCACTCAGAGCATGTAGGATATAATATCTTCATCTTCAAACATCCTTAGGGTTTCAAATTTGGCTTTTTGGTTTTGCATCTTTGCTTGATCATCTCCTTCATAAATGCTCTATAACTTCATCCAAACATCTATATCAAATATACAACTTATCACCTTTCCAAGTTATATATAAGCAACCATATACACACTTCTCCAAGCCCCAAAATAACATTTGGACTACAAAGAAACACTTCATAGAATTCACACAACATCCCAAAATATTCCATCATCATTAGAATAATCTGCAACACTGCCACAACCACCTAAGATTGAGAACATCGTCATTTTGTGCAACCAACCACACTTTCCATAGAATAAAACTTATGAATCTAGGCCTACGAAACATATGAACATCTAAAAATTCAAGGGAAGGTAGATACAAGCAATATTATCATGTTCCCAAATCCGCAAGACAAGAAGCTTCAATGTGGAGAAATGCGGAGCAATCTCATTTCTCCTAGACAACCTTCTACATAGGAAAACACACTGTCAAACACATCTTCCACTGTAGAATTATCCAAAACTTGAAACTTTGGCTATAAAACCTTTGAACACCTTTGATTATCACATCCAAACTGTACAATTATATCTTCAAGCATGAAGAAATATAGAGCACAACACTAAACACAACTCTATCACACTACACACTCTTTTATTCAAATTTTCTCAAAATCACTTGGAAACCAAGTGGACCAGCTGCATCAACAACAACACAAACACCTTCTTAACATATCTACAACATCTGCAACACCAATAATCTCCCCATCTATGATACCTTCTCAACACCACACTAGAGGTTGGCATCAGTGACAACTCTAAAGGCAACATACTATAACACTTTCGTTGTTGACATCCATGACAACAATGCAACAATCTTCCTAATCATATTGGAGGTTGGAATCAATATTAAATCAAACCACAACACATCCACACTATGGTTTGAACCATAACTCTTTCTTATGCATCACTCTTCAACAACTCTAACAATCTCCACATACTAGGGGTTGACATCAATAACAACACTAGCAATCTCCAGCAATCTAGCAAATCTTCAACACAATAGTCTTTTAGAGAAAAAAAAAAATGCTAACAACTATGTTAGTTCCAAATGGTAAATTGATTACAAAATCTGCTTTTTCTAGTGATGATTCCACAATGTGAAAATTTTAACCATCAATGAGGGATAGGATACTAGGTTGTGTGCAATGTGTTCCACCAATGAGAAGAAAAATCCAAGAGATATTCGTGGTGTTGCGATAGAGGACCATGTGAACAAGTCTTCAAAAAAATTATACATATTTTATAGAATAACACAAGAGATATTGGAGATATTGATTAGTTCCTTATGCATAGAGAACAATGTCTTTCACTTGAGCCACACATGCAAAATTTTCAAGTCACTTCCTATCATTGAATCCAAAAAGGAGGTGGGCATTTGGAATTGTGGAATGCCAAAAATAGGTGAAAAATCCTTCAAAAAAAAGTGTATGTGCTAGGAATGAGGTGAGTGGCCTGCTAAATGGCCACTTGTGTAATATGATAATGAGTCACATGGGGCCTATTTGGTAGGTCGCAATGAGTAATGATCTATGCCTTCTAAGTCACATGGCCTTTTTTCCCTTCAAGTTCCTTAAAATGATGTCTAAATGGAGGTACTATTAGATATAACAATCCACTTCAAAATGACATCACTTGTGTGGATGATGTAGGTCATGTGTTGAAAATGTGAATGTTGCATAAGCCTTTGAAGATTTGAACTTTTTGAATTGGAAGGAGACTTCATCTTGTGGGACAAGTCATGCAAAGATCAAAAAGCATGAATTGATAACCTTCCACAAGTGAAATGATGAGCATAATAAGATATATTATAAAATGAAGAGTGTAAATACAGTGAGAAACCTTTTGTGTACAGGCAAGGTAGATGAGGTGAGAAGGTGGGAGACAATTACTGACTACCCCTCCAAATGTGCAACACTTGTGAGCTCAATTGATAAGTGTGTGAGAAAGTGGAAAGTATGCATGCAATAGGTGTCTCAAGTGAATAAGATACATGGATAAACCATATGAAGTGAGAAAAAGTATTAAATAGTCTAAGTAAACTTAATCTAATGAATAGGTCGATCCTAGAAAGGTGATATCCTAACTACACATGTAAAGACACTATTTACACTAACATCCCTAAGTTTACTTTTATAGTTATAATTTTATAAGGAGGTTTCCCTTTGGGTACATTACTATAATATTTTATTTTCCTAAGAAAATTTTCTTTGGAATTCTGAGTGGCTACCTCATAATAACTACCAATAGTTTCTAGGTTAATGGGTAAATTACCAAAAAAATTGGTTGCAACCCTAACTCATCACAAACATTCTATGTAGTAATAGACAAGATTTATTCTTATGTGTCTTTGTTAAAAGTTATTTTCTACTTCCATAATAATCATGGGCATATATCATGATAAATTATAGGAACTTAGGGAAAACCTCATGGAACATCATTCATCTCAATGCAACTACTCATGGTTTAGTGACATTTATTTTAAAATTTTCATTATTTTCCTTAATCTCAAGCATGTATCTAGGCTTTAAGGTATAGCTACTAGTGGATATGAGATCATAAATATCATTGTAGTCCTCAATAAACTTAGGGTTTTAAATAGCTCAACGTATTCCATTTTATTTTATATTTCCTTTTGGTTATTATGGTAGTATACATGCTTGTAAACCCTAAACCCCAAGATTAAATATTTTAAAATACATGCCTTATAGTAATAGAAATTTTAAAGGAATGTATAATTTTATTGTTTTACTTACCTAAAAAATATGAATATAATAATGAGATACTCTGCCATGACCCATAGTTGATATTTGAATTTTAAATTCAATCTCACTCTCACTTCCAACTAGTACCACTTAGTAGTTGAATTATATTCTTTAAATACTACAACTTAAGCTTTTTATTTTCCATAATGTTTGATTCCAAGACAAGTACCAAGTATGAATATCATAGAATAAGTGAAAATAAAAATAAATGATGGCTCACAACTTCATTAAATTCACCCCATTAGTATCATTGATAAAATATTAAAATAGTGAATGGGAAACTTAAATTATTAATAATTCCTAAGTTCGTAGTCATTTCTCTAAACTAATATAAGGATTCCATGTTGATTGAACCAAATATTTTTGTTTGTAAAATATATTTCAATATTTTTTTCTGGAATTAAACTACAATTGTCTATTATTGTTCATCAAATAGTGGAAATTTTGAGCACCCATCAAATTGAAATATATATCAATAGTTTGAAATCCTAATATTTAAAATATACAAAAATAATTATTAAAATTGAATAACATGAAAGAAACTAATAAGTATCAAAACAAGTTTTAAGTTCTCAATTACTGATCTAAACTAATAAAAAACTCCTAGCTAACTCCAAAGATGTGTCTTCCCAATATCTTGCTTTCCATATTTTTCTTCTAGAATTAAGCTACAATAGTCCATCATTTTTCATCTAGGCATCCACCATATTTTTGAATTTGACATTCATTATTAAGAGTTTCCAATTTACTATGAGAAAATTTCCATTTAAAGTGCCTCTTAGAATTATATAATGGGTATAAATTTATATTTTAAAAGTATTTTTATATTTAAATGTGTTGGTAATTATATGTTATCATTATATAAAAATAATAATATATTATATATTTGTGAAGTATAATTTATTATAAATAATAATTACAAAAGTAAATACTTTAATTAATATAATTATTTTATACGATTCATTATTATAAAATAGATTTATATTTGTTAATTTTGTAGGTAGTTGTTGCTCACTTGAGTCTTGACCTATAGTTAACCTATAGTTAGTTTATAATCAACTTGTACCTATAGTAATCTTAGAATGAACCTATAGAAATTATACAATTTCCATTTAATGGTGTTATAATGTAGTGTGTACCACATTGGGGATGAACACCATGCTCTCTCTTTTATGTAATGTAATAATTTAGTTTGTACTACATATAGAGGAAGGAGAAATAACTAGAGAGAAAAAGTTGTGTATCCTCACAACAAGCCCCATTTTTCTTTTAGCAAAATAAAAACCCTCTCATTTGCTTTATCTTTGTCTTGTCCTATAGTTTCAATATGTGGATGATGAAAATGTGAATCACAAAATGCAATCAATATACAAACTCATACTTTCACAATCATGTAATGAAGTTCAAGATCTTGGCTTAGACTAGGAAATTTAGAAAATGAGAAAAATCATCATGACTAAGATCTTGATTTTCTTCATTGTTGGTTCCCTTCAAAGTAACAAACTATGAAAGAATAATAATGATATGATGCAATGATAATGATAAATAATTGATAATTCTTGAGTGATGAGGATGGATTTGATTGATTGTTAGGCACTTGGATGGGTTTACGATATTTTTCTTCTAAGGTTTTGTAATACTCAAAAGAATGAGGATCCCCAGGAATAGTGACTTTAGAAAAATCATAAGGAAATTTTACACATTGATGATATACATAGAGGGAATGGCTTGCAAGGTATATATTCATGGATGGCCAAGAAGGATGTTATATGGGGGATCGAGGTCCAATACTTGACAAATGGTATCCACTATAGCATGACCAACTTAAATTGGGAATTTTATTGGTCCTTAATATTCATGCTCAACATCATAATAAGCTTTTATGGTGATTTTTTTTAGTATCAATAACACCATCAAAGTATCCTATTTATTTTACTAGTTGGTTGGTATAAATTTTCAAGCCTTCTCGACCATAAATCATAACTCTTTTTATTTTATTCCTATGAATGAATAATTCAACGTATAAGCCCTCATTATGAGATAGATTAGTGGACAAAAGGTCTTTTTCAATAAACACTAAATAATGAGGAGCTGAAATGTATCCAACTATGGCTTGAAGCTGAGAAATATCTATGTCTTTGGGTAGGAAATACTCTTAAAGGGCCTTTTCTAGGATTTCCTTGTGTGCAGGGGATATTTTTAAAAGCTCTCAAATGGGTATTTGTGTTGGTATTTTCCTTAGATGATCCAAGAGGTTATAATCGGATTTGGAAGATGATGTGAATTGATCCCCTTGAAGGATTGGTTTACCCCTATGTGTAGTTATGACACATTAAAGATCTTTTTAGAGGGTTTAAGTTGGAGACACAAGGAAAACCCTCCCCTAGATGAGCTATGTTGTAATAATAAGGGACAACAACATAATTGGATCCTTTAGGATTTCTATTTTTATTTGGAGGTTCCCCTTTTCCATGATCAAGGATAGGAATCTTGAATATCTTGAGATCATCATTAGTTGAATGTGTATTTTCTATGCCAACATCACGTTGATCTATAAAATCTTGGATAAGATATTTCAATCTAAATCAATCATAAGTCTTATGTCCTTGATTCTATGGTATTCACAATATTAAGTTTCCTTGTACCATGGAGGTTTAATTGTCGGTTGTTGATTTCTCACTTTTGGTAAGGCAATAATCTTAGCTTGGATCATTTTTTTCAATCCAAATTCAAGAGATTCACCTAAAGGATTGTATTTCCTTTTAGGAGCAATGTTTTTCTGAGGTGGTATTCTACCACCTTTATTATTTTGAGAATTTTTTGCTGCCAATTGTATGGTAGGGTGAATATTTTGAACTATTTTTTCATCTACCATACCATCATTGACAATTTTCTTATTTTTGGTCCAAATTATTGGACTATCTTTAGATGTTGAAGGGTTATCCTTATGATCTTTAGAATTTTTCACAAGACCCTTAGTAATGAGATATTTTTCAATTTCCATTCATTTTTCAAAGATCTCATCAAAGGTACTAGCACATTGAATTTTTAGGTGAAAGGCCAATTCATTATTTAGGTTTTGGGTAAAAATGTGAAAAATCTTATTTTGATGAATAGGATAAGGGGATTCACTTTCCATTTTTCTCCACCTTTATAAAAAGGACACAAAAGATTATCCTTCATTCTATTTTGCATTACATAACTCAATCATGGATGTTTCATGTTCAATGTTGAATGAAAAATGTGCAATGAATTTGTCTACCAACTCATGAAAGGTCTTGATCCCATGAGGTACAGTGAAGACCACTCAATAGATTGACATCCTAGGCTTCTAGGAAAGAGACACATTGTGCATGTATTTTTTATAGGAAACATTAAGACAAGCTATGTAAAATTCCCTTATATGTGTTCTCTTGGATCACCTCTTCCTTTTTATTTATCAAACCTAGGAATTTCAAAGTTTTGAGGAAAGGGGATTATGTTCAAAGACTTGTCAAAAGTATAAGGGCATATATCTTCCAAAGTATAGTTTTTCTTAGTGTTAATTTGTTTCCCATTTTTGTGTTTGCTATCTTTTGTTGTAACTCTTACAATTTTATACGTCATTTGTACATGTTGATGGAGGTACACTTGTATAAATTTAATATATTTTTTTATGTTGATTTAGGGAATGTGATGTTGTTGAGGTTGATTTTTTGGAATGAAATTTTGTTGAGGTTGACTTGGTGGAACGAAAATTTTTTTGAGATTGACTTGGTGCAATGGGAACATTTTGCATGTTTAAGGTGCCCATGTTTAAATAATATCTAACAATGGTAGGTTATTTTTTTGGTGTGAATTGATCTTGATGTGTCTCTTGATAGGTTTTTCATTGAAATTTTGATGTATTAGGGGGAGGTAGTGGTGGATATGTGAAAGTGGCAGCCACCTTTTTGGATGATGTTTGAATTGGATTTGCTTGACTTGTTTCTACCCAAATATTGGGGTTCATTAATCTACATCCTTGATAACATGGGAAATTATTTTAATATATTTATGAGCCAACATTTGAAGGTAATGGTTAGGATATTTCTCAAATAGGAGTTCAAAAACTCTCAACGTTGTAGGTTCTTGTTAAAATTCTTGAAGATCTTCAAATGAGGGATCTTGACCATCCTCCATATAAGGAACCCTTAAAGGCTCATTATAAAAGAAGGGTGGATTTGAATATGCTCCTTTCTCATTTTGACCCATGCTTGTTTGAGTATTTAACTCTTCTTGATAGGATTTCATATTTTTCTTATGTTAAGATCTTACAATTGACAAATGTAAAATAAAACCTTAGATAAAATTTTCTTTCAAAAATTTTGATATTTTTTTGCTCAAAAACAAAATAGACCAAACCTAAGATGGTCTCCAAATGATGATAATGATATTGATTGATAAAATTATAGATTTCTACTTGAATTATACTTGTGAGTCTAAGGCAAGTGATAAACATTGATATTGATAAATCCCACTTTATCTAGCCTTATGATTCCAAGAAAACTTCATAAAGGGTGGAGGTTTCCAACTCAAGAGTAGCTTTAACACTCTCAAGTTGGTTCCAAAAATGATATGATATAATAAAGATAAATATAGGAGATCAAATGTGAACTTTGATAAATTTTGACAATGATAAGACAAGATACCAAAAAATTCCACTCCTCAAATAGTATCAAGGATAATAATACAATTCCAATAAAAGATATGCTTAAGCTTTGTTTACTTAGGATTTTGTTGTTTTGAAAAAAAATGTTTTTGATAAGTTTTTGAAAAAATTCAAGGACATTGTTTACAGCCAAAGGTGGTTTGTAATGCTAAAAGCAAAATGAAATAATCCAAAAGCACTACAAGATAGACCACAAGCACTTCAAAATTGACTAGAAGTGTTGTAGGATAAACCAAATGCATCCCAGAACAAACTAGAAGTGGCTCAGAATATCTAGAAATGCAACTTCAACAATTTAACAATATTTTAGATTTTAGTTTTAGATTTTGATCAATTTTATTTGAAAAGAGATGTAATCAAGAACTGGAAGGACTAAAAAATGCACAATAAATGCAAGACCCAATTTTTAAAAGTTATGCAACAAAAATAGTTTACTTGTTTTCTTGATTTCTTGATTTTGATACATTTTGTTTAAATTTTTCATTATTATTTTGTAATTTTATAATTTTATGCTAAAAATGTAAACAATCAAAGAATGACACAAATAAAAAATTCACAGGCACAATTTTGGATGGATATCCCCACTTTGGTTTCAAGTGGAAAATGGGAAATCTGAACAATCAAGCACATAAGACATATTAACAAGCCTACTCAAGTAGGTATGGCCAATAATTTTTTACTAGCATTCACAAGCTCAAGTTCTAGGGGTATCATCAAGATATACCACAAGGGTACATGAGGCCTTAATCTGTAAATGAAAGGGAATAATCCCAAATAATTGAGAGGAGAGGGTAATCCACTCTCTACCTTCACTTCTCTAAGATATAAAGTTCTTAGGGGATTAGTAAAGATTGGCAATATTCCACTTCTAAGAGGCATTTCTTTCAATTCATCCCCCACTATTTATACTCTACCAAAACATAGGATTTGAGGTTGTCCCCTAAAGTGATCACTTCTCTAGGTAGGCCCCCTAAAAAGAAAAATAATATCACTTATTTTTTATCCTCAATATCACCGCTAGGTGCAAGAGGAGAGCATACATAAGTAGATCTTGGGGATTAAAAGTCACTTATTTATTTTAGAGCCCAAATCCAAATGTGAGATTAATTTTATCCCAATTTCAATATGAGGAAGACACATCAAACAATGTTTATCTATGACAAAGTAAATAATGTAACTATTTTAGCACTTTGCAAAACTAAGAGTGATAAGGTGATTAGAGTAAATGAACCCAAAGTCTAATGCTAATTTTGAAATAATATTTTTTTATAAAGACCTCCAAATCCACTTTCCTTTGCAATCATTTTGATTCCCTTAAAGATCCATTTTTTTGCAAACAAAAATCACTAACAAAGACACCAAAACAAGATCTCAAATTAGGGGTTAGCTTTAGATCATATATGAGGTTAAATGTTTCTAAATAAAATCCTTTCAAATATGAAATGAATTAATGTAATTTTAAAATTAATCCCTAAATACTACCCAAATGCACAATGATAGAAACCAAAGTTGCTACAAATTTTACTAATAGCACAACAATATCAACCAAAGACACAACAACAAAAATTAGAAGTGTCATAGGACATACCAGAAGTGATTCAATGATGACCAAATATGTGATGTCAAAGACCAGTAGTGTGGTGATAGATCCTAGAAGTGCAACACTAGCTATTAGAGAATTAGTAGAATATTCCAATTGACTGAAAGCATAGCAAACTCAACCAAAAGCATATATTTTCCCTATTGACAAAAAATAAACTCTTTTCTAAAGAAAATTGATCTGATATATACCAAATGTAATCTATGTTAGCCTAGAAGTGATGTGTGTCAACTTGAAAACATCGTGAATTGATATGAATGTGGAAATATAACCTATATCTTCAAAGAAACACAATTCTTGTAAAATTTATTGTTAAATGTAGGATGTGGGTCCAATCAAGCATGCCAAAATGTGGATTATGAAAATGTGAATCATAAAATTCAATCAACACATAAACTCACACAATGAAGTTAAATATTTGGCTCAAATTAGGAAATTTATATAACAATCAAAGTTGTCATAGCTAAGATCTTGATTTGCTCCATTCTTGGTTTCTCTTCAAAGTAACAAAATATGAAAGAACAATAATGATATGATGCAATGATAATGATAAAATATCAAAGATAAATGATACCTATGCTTGGCAATGATAATGATAAATGCTTGATAATGCTTGAGTGATAAATATGCTAAAGTGATTTTGATAACAAGAGTGTTAGGGGGTTTGAATGAATTAATTAATTAGAAAGATCAATGGATAGGAAAATTCAAGATCAAATAGATTGAAATTTCAATTTGATGGAGGGAAAGATTAGAAGAATTAAATAAATAATTTTATTTAATTCAAAATGATTTTTTTTATTCAAGGGGTAAACACTTTTGGCTGGAGCTATGAACCGGAATACAACCATTCAACAATACCACCCTTGAACCTTGGTGGAAAGAACAATAATGCCACCTATAAACCATCACACCATGCCAATACCGACATTTAATTTAAAATGATAGTTGGAGAATAAAATATTAATTTATTTATTTTAGAAGAAAATATTTTTAAATTTAAATAAATTATTTTTAATTTATTTAAAATAAGAGTATTAGATAATTAAATAATTTTTGCAATTTATTTAATTATAGAGGAAAATATTTAATTTAAATAAATTGTTTTTAATTTATTTAAAAGAGGAGTGTAAGATAATTAAATTATTTTTAAAATTATTTAATTATAGAGGGAAAAGATAAATTGAATTTGATTTTTATTAATGTTGGAGGGAAAATGATAAGTGATGAATTAATTAAATAGTTAAAAATTATTTAATTAATATATATGATAAAAAGATTAAGATAATTAAATAAATAAATTTATGGATAAAAAGAGAAAAATATTAGCTTAATTAAAGATTTGAAAATAAATAGATAGAAGAAATGATAAGGATAATGATGAAATGATTAGATGAAACTACATTAGTCATTTTCAGATATCTACACAATAAGTTTAAAGATCCAAAAAATTATGATATAGTGGTCTTTCATATGGCCAAAATCCCATCATAAATGAAAAGAGCATCAAAATTTATCCCAAGTTAATTTTTTAAGTTAGTTAAAATTCCTTTTCAAATAAGCAAGTTATTCACTTGCAGGTTTCATCTTCTTAACCAAATCAAAATCAATTCCATAACAAAATGCTACATGGTAGGTTCACTTGATTTTTCCTATAAAATGTTCTCCTTGTGGAAATTTTAGTTGCTAGTGAATTGCATCAAATAACATTGCTAAATTTTTGGTTCACTTCAGATTTTCTAAACCCGACCAGTTTATAGAGTAAATTTAATTTCTTGTGAAAATTCGACTCTCTATGAACTAAATCTTTAACTATTTATTTTTTTGTTTGCTTGACTTTCCTCATAGAGGTATCATTTCTAAATTTGATTTAAGTCTTATAAAATTTTGAAGCCCTGTTGAACCCAATATTTAAGTGAATGCTATAATGTCAAGTTCACTTCAAAGTGCCCACATAAAGTACAATAATAATATTATCATGATGTCACCTAGAATCTTTTGAAAACTCATTTCTATCTTAACTAGACCATTCTGAATATAATTTTCTAGTTCACTCCAAAAGACGTGCAATTGTATCATAATGACATCAGTATATGTCATGTTCACATTATCATCCCAATTCTCGACCCAACATCCACTTGCATCGTAATGATATTATCATCCCTTTGATAATGTCATCATTAGAACAATCCATCTTAACCTACTCTTAAAGCCTCAAACTAGCAAGGCAGGTGGGGCGCTTGGGATGGGTCATAGGGATACCCATAAGTCACCAAAAAAATATTCAAACTAATCAGTTCACTAGCATCTTCCCACTTGGGGGTAGCAAGTCAAATTTTTACATCTATAAGAAATTGACTTTCATCTGAACCAAACATAAACTAAAGGTAAAATGACCATTTCATTTCAAAAAAAATACTTTAACATAAAAAGGTGAATTTAAGTGTTTTATTGAAAGTTCCAACCTATCTAAACCCAACTTGAATGATGAAAAAGTAAAAACCAGTATCCATTTGATATTTTGTAAAGTATCCTCATGCTATTGCATTTATTGATCACCTACTCACTTCTTGCATTGAAAAAACTCATTTATGAATTTTTACAAATTTAAAAATACATTTTCCATGCTTTCTCATCACAAAATTAATTTTAAGAGTGTAAAGGAGACTTCAGAGTGATTCAATAGAGGATTTTTAGTACAAATTTAGCAGATCAATTGTAAAAAGGTTTTAGCATTCACACCAAAGGAAAGGAATTAGTCCATGGTGAAATTCATTCATAAATTTCAAAGGTTTAATATTTGATACAATCAAGTATACAAAAAAACTCTAGAATATGTTAAGACATTTTGAAGTGATTTATGTTAAAAATTCTATCTAGATAAAGGTGAATTGCAATTCTTTCATGTTTTATTAAATAAACTTATAACATTTGAGAATAATCACAACTAATGAAACCATAGTTGAATTAAATTATTGATAATTTAAACTATAGCTACACAATTAGGTAATTATGATATTTCATTGACTTATAGGCCAAATGAGTAAACACACTAAGAAAATGAAGTTCAAGTTCAAAGGAGTGTCCTTAACCTCCTAAATCACCCTAATGTATGGATTCATCTTAGACACAAATTTTGGCTTCCAATAATGTCACCCCATGGGCAAGGAAAATAGTGCTAAATGGACTACATAAAGTGGCATATTTATCAATATTTATGGCAAGCTCAAAGTTGATACTATAATTCATTCATAATTATGATGAGAACAAAAGATAATTTATCAATGGAGGATCTATTGAGAATGAGCCATATACGGCATCAAGAAGATGTTTTATATCCCTTTCTACCAACCAGCTCTTCCACATGATAGAATGCAATCTTCGCAATAATTAAATGATGCCAAGGAAAAGTGTAAAAGATTTATTTATGTGAGTTGGATAGATGATTTTAAAAAGCCAAAATCCTTATCTAAAATTCCCAAGACTATACAAAATTGACTTCAAGAATGAATTAGGTGATATATAATTATATTGAATAGAGTAGTTGGATTGCCAAGTGCTAGAACTTTTGAGCCATGGATTTATGCCTACATATAGACTATGTTGAATGGAAGAAAGATGATTCACTGAGCATATGAAATCAATGATGTTATGCATGATCAAATTATAAGTTTCAAAAAATATAAAATTATATATGACATCTTATATGGTCTATTCATGTGTAGTCAAGGTCATTTGTTCTAGTTTGACAAGAGTAGGTACTTTAAGGAACAAGAAAATGAAACATTATCTAGAAATATTACCCTCAATTGTCACACAATAAGTCCATAAGTAATTACCAAAGGGTTAATGGTGTCTTTATAATGTGGTTGGTCCAAACTATAGAGGCTAACAAAGTGAAAAAGAATATTTGTAGATTCCCAAAGTGCAATTGATAGTAGGGGAAGTTCGCACATCCAATTCCCCAATCTCACTTACCTTAGAATGGAAGTATTCATTGGAAAACCCTTCAAGTTATCAATTTATCCCATAAACTAGAAATAAAATCCTACATTTCATATTTTTACATCATCTTAATATTTTACTTATAAAGTAATTATTTTAAAAAAAATATCCCAACTATGATAAAATTTGATTTTCAAGAAAAAAAGTTCCATTTTAAACAAAATTGTGAACTCAAATTCTTACACTTACCTAAAAATGTTAGTGACATTTATATTTTAAGGCTTGTGTTTTAGATTGCAAGTTATCTACAATTTGATTCATAACTTTTAAGAATATCTTGGCTTGTAGGACATCAATGGAATTTTTTTCTAGAGGTTTGGCCAACTTATCTACTTTTAGATGTGTCCTCAAGATGGATCAAGATGGTTTAGCAGTGAATTCTTTGAAATATTTATGTCATTTTCTATCCTATCATGAAGATTAAGTGTGTGGTTCCATTATAGGTAGGGCCAAATCTTTTGTTGATGTTTTCTTCTTTCCAGGGGTTGTGGTTACTCATGGATAAGTTTGGCTTGTGTTTCTTGATAATGTAGGTGACTTGAGAAGAAGAAAGTAACTACCTATCATGTTCTCTACCAATCTATATTATCAATAGCTCTCTTATCATGCTCTTTTAACTATTTTTCATCATTCCAATATTAATTAATTATGATCTCTTTTTTTCTTTTTCTTTTTTTTAATTTTTTTTTTAGTATGTTGTTAATATCAAGGTTGGAATCTATGTACTTTTCCTAAGATTTGTGATTGGACATATAATGTCTTTTGTGTACTCTTTTTTAATCAATATAAAGGCATTAACCCCCTAGATCAAAATATTTAAGTCAAAATTTGGATGTGTCTAAATTTTGGTCTAATATAGAACTTAAGTCAATGATCATCATATATCAAATAATGTAAAATATTTGTTAAAATATCTAATTTTCTATTTATTATTGTTTAATTCTCACTCCAAAAATTTTTCACATGTATGATATATATAATCTATTAAATATATCTCTAATTTTCTTATAAAAATATTTATTGTTGATAAATATAAAAAAAAATCCATGAAAATTATTTTCCAAAAGTAGATACACATTCACTTGAAAACATACTACCTTCAATTAATATTAACCATGATTTAATGTATATTAATATACGGGTCTCTTAAATTTATCACTACTTAGAAAGTGTACTAGAATTGATGTCATAATTATTCCTTATCCCACCTCATATTAACAACTTTCCAACCAAGCATATGAAATGCCAACTAGCAAATGAGGGATTCCCTTTTTCATCCTCATGTCTTTTTAATTATCATAATTCAAATATCTAAATCTATTTCCTTTATTTGTAAAACCCATATGCGATGTCTAATCAAATTACTTGAAATTGGTAATTTAATTAGAGTGCTTTGGAAATATTAAATTAATTATACCCCTTTAATAGTAAGGAAGCTTAAAATTTATCTTTCAAATTGTTCTCATTCTTCACCTTCTAAAGAACCACCTTAAGAGATTTCATGGATATATCTATGCCTCATGATGATCACTATATGTATATGAGGAAAATGCTTTAGATCCATTTATATTTTATATGATGTCACTTTGAAAAATTATAGAGCACCTTCTTCTACATATCATATTAAAAAGACATATGATGCAAACATTTATAAAGAAGGTGAATTTGAGTGTCTCTTATCATTTTTACTTGATTTTGTGAGGAAAATGTGTAAATATTTATTTATTTATCTCTTATGTACACATTTAGATATGGGACATGTTGAGAATAATATTTACATCACTTGAACACCAGCATGAGAAGTTTATAACATTTAGAAAGTTATATTAATAATGTGCAAAAGTATGAAAAGAAGGAATACACTAGTGGCATATTACATAATGGCCTTTAGCATATGACATTTTATCTTATCCTTCACAAAATGGATATGTTTTGTCATTTTTTACAAAGTATCATGGTAGAGGTGTCCCATTACTTCATATATCAAGTGCTTCAAAATAATATGTTGTTGTCCATACCCTATTTCTCAACATTTGAAAAACTCTTTATTACACTTAAATTAAGTTAGTTTGAAATAATTATTATGTTACTTTATTATGGAGTTAAAACTAAAGAAAAAATAATAAATTAAAACATTTAGATACTTTGATAAATTAAAAAATAAAAAATTTATGATGCAAAATATTTATGGAAATATGAATCTTTTTCAAATTTTGAGAGAATAAAAAATAAATAATTTTTTTATATATAAAAGTTGTCATATTTCTCTACAACTTTCTATTTTCTTTTTTCAATCAACACCTCATCTCTTATCAGTTAACTACATCTCATTTTACAATTAAAATCTCCCCTTATCAATTAACTACTCTTCCTTGTGGAAACTTCATTTTATAACTATGCAGAAAGTGGGTTGTGCATCATTATCCATCTTTTAAATTAAAATTTCATTATTATCCTCTAAGGAGTTAGAATGGAAACTTTCCTATTCTCTTCTCTAATCTTGTCTGTTTATTTTACCATCAAATCTCAACCATCAATCAAGCATACATTTCCTATAAATACAACCCTTTAACCTCTTTCAAGGGGATGATGAAATTCAAAACCTTCGTATGCATTATCATTGAGATTTTTGCATGTAATTCTAAGTGTAGCATCTTTTTTTTTAGGAAAGGATTAGGAATAGAAGGAGGTAGTTTTCTTTGTTGCAGAGAAGAGGAGCAAGGATTTGGGAGGGCTAAGGGTACGGTCACATGGAGGGGGGCTTCATAAAAGATTTTAGTGGGTGTTGCTCAGAGTTTTTAGGAATATTTTAAAGCTGGTGTTCCCATGAATTTAGTTTTACAATTCAGGTTAAAAGTTTGAGCTCCAAAATTTAAGGAACAAACTGGAGTATTTTGATAAAAATTAATAAATAAATAAAAATTCTCTCATTTTTTTGTTTTTCTTAGGAATTTAAAATTTTAAGTGATACACAAGTGGTGGAAAAAATTTCTAAAAAATTCCTAAGTTGTAGGGGCAATTTCTAGCCCCACCCCAATTTCACCAGCTAAAAGATGCATTCCTATACTGTAGGGGCTCCTATTTTTTTGGAAAAGATTCCAATTAATTCGTAGCACATTTTTTTTTCCATGGGACCCCCTGCTCCATGAAAATAGAAACCCAAGCCCCCCCATGGGACTGCTCAGTAAGTGTTGGATTCAACAAAGAAGGACTGAGCTTCATTTGCATTATAAGTAGTTTCCTTACTTTTAATTATTTAATTTTAAGTAGAATAGGAATGAAGGTAGTAAAATAAGATTCCTTACTTGGAATATTTTTTAATCCTTTGAATGATTTGCATGCAACCCCTTTTCAAATCTACTCTTTCAATTTATTTATTTTCAAAAATATTGAAATTCACTCAATTAATCTCTTCTAAACTTACTTCCTATTAATTTTTTTCCTTCTTGATTATTTCTTCTTAAATATTTTTTCCCTCTACACAAAAATTGATAGAAATAAGTCTTTCTTAAAACCCCCTTAAATTGGATTTAATTTATTGTTCTGAACACAAAGTCTTAACAAATATTAAGTTATTTTCATTCTTTTCTTAAAATTTTAATAAATAACATTTTGTAAATAATTTTTTAATTAAACTCTAAATTTTTATGCAAACAAACCTATCAAAATCTAATGATTTTATTTTCTAATTATTAATTTATTCTTAAATGTTATTTTATCCATTTATTATTTTTAAAAATATATTTTATTTATTAGTTAAAATTTATTTTAAATTTTATAAAATAATAGTATAAAGGCGACTTGTTTGCACAAGTACAAATTGTGCAAAACAGATTGTAGGCCTTTCCCTTATAAAGGGGGTTATAGCTTCAATCATAGATTCCCCAACAAACAAAATTTTATTTTGAATATTATTAATTACAATTCCTTAATATATATTATTTATACAATTTAACAATATTTAAAATAATAAATGTATTTAAAGAATTTCAAATTCAATCTTTTTATATTGTTACATAAGAATTATTTTAGTTAATGAAAGTTTAATATATATACATTATTTTTAAATATGTATGAGATATTAATTAAATATTTTGAATCAATAATAATTAAATAATTTTATTTTATTTTTGATGAATATGCAGCTATCTATCTTATAAATAAAGATAAAGATACATATTCACAAAAAAAGGGCAAGTGGTAAGAAGGCACACCTCAAGAGTCACATGGGTAGTGCCCAGAAAACCAAAAAGCCAATCACGTGGGCCTAGCCTAAAAGTCCATAATTACAAACATGAAAAATAAAAAGGTCATTATACAGCCAAAGTAGTGCCAGCAAAGCCAGGAGGGTCTTTGTCATCCAAAATTTTACCCCATACATTAGCAAGGTCTAGAGTGACATCAAGAGGACCCCAGCCATCATCATCTTCTTTTTTCTTTATCTTCTTCCTTTTCCCCACACTAAGGCAAGATTGCAAGTTCCAGACATGGAAAAAATTTACCAATGTTGGTACAACTAGAGCTACTACCAGGAGCATTATCAGAGAGCCACCCAGAAGCACCACTGCTGCTCCCTACCACCCCTCTAGAGGACCACCCCTGGTCAGCTCACGGGGGAGGAGAACGTGGTCGCTGAGGAGGGTGGGAGCCATTCCAAGGAGGAGCCTAAGAGTAGGAGCAAGAAAAACCACTCTATCGCTGGCCTCAAGAGGGTGACCAGCCGTAGGAGGAGGTGGGCGAAGAGGGAACCCAAGCCACAATGCACGGGGCATTGCTCCAATGATCTAGAAGCATCTAAAAGTGAGACACTTCAAGTGCAACTTGATTTGCTTGAACTTGAACCTGCAAAAGCACATTAGAGCAAATAATAGCTTTAGAATATAAAGAAACATTTTTATCCATTTGGTTGTGAGCAAATATGGAGGAATTTCTATCTTTCTAGATACTTAAGAGGATTTCCACCTTGAAAGTGTGCCAAAGATGGGTGTATTTAGTGGGAATCCTAGGTGAATCACCCAACAAAACCATATGCCAAGAAAATGGCTTTGGATGGAAAAGTTGAAATAAGTCATGAATCCAATTCCAAAATTGTTGGGATCTGGTACAAAACTAGAAGAGATGCTTAAAAGACTCATCTTGCCCAGAAAATGGGCACCGAGGGTCCTAGACACCCAAGTGAACGAGTCGAGAACCCACAAGTAAGCCTTGGAAAAGAATACACCAAGAAAAGTGGGTGAACTTAGGCTCAACACTTGCAGACCAAGTGGTAGAGAATCTTTTTCACTAAACGGACATAGAAGACTGAAGATGTTGCCTCTAGTTCAGACTTTCAATTGTAGGAAAGTACAATGAAATCCATATATATCCAAGCCTAGGCTTGTAATTTTTGAAAGGGGTGTTTGGGTGCCACTTTTAGTCCTTACACCAAGGCTTGGTACCACAAATTCCAACCTTATGAAGCATATCTATAGGAATAGAATTCACCAGACCATCATAAGTATCACAGTCTTCGTTTTGAAGACTGTAGAGAGCACGAAAATCCGCCAACGGCATAATATGCATTATGGATTTGTGAAACACATGTTGCAAGGTCTGGATACCTTTCTTGTGGAATCTTAAAGCCTTAAGCCAAGGTGATTTGGCCAATGGCTAATCATTATTGGAAAAAAGAGGTGACCGCCACACATTTCGTTGATTGAGCAAAAGCCCATCATGAAAACCAGAGCCAACCCAGGGGAGCCAAGGCTTAACCACTTCATAGGCTCTCCAAATTCTTTTGTCCATAAAATTTCCCACAATCTAGACTGGTTCCTTCATTTAACCAAAAGGGTTTGAAATCCAATCCCCTTCGAGGCAGGCCTGTGAATAGGAAAGCTAGACTGAGTGTAATGCCTAAGGATAATTTTCTAGGCTTCATCCCCAGTAAGAGCTCTAATTATCCATTTCAAACACAAGGAAATCCCTTGTCATTGAGTGAAGAGCATGCCAAGCCCTCTAGAATCTCTAGGAAGGTAGCAAAACTCCCATGCTACATGGTGAAACCCTCAATGGGACTTAGAAGAGGCCCAAAGAAAGTCACACAACAACTTCTCAAGCTTGACATAAGTGGATTTCAAAGGATACCAACAAGAAGAATAATAAATGTGCATAGCAGCCAAGATCTTAGAACACACCAAAAATTTACCAACCAGAGAGAGAAGCTTGGTAATCTAGTAGGCGAGATTTTTCTTGATCCTAGAGAGAATAGCTTGCCACAACTCAATTGGGGAAGCCTGGAAGGCAAAGGGAATGCCCAGAAACTAAAATATTTCCCCTGCCCCAATCTATTTCCAACCATACTATTGAAATCAATAAGGAGTGGGTAGAATAAACTACCTGTAGCACAAGGTTTTATGCCATTGGGTGATCCTACAATACTGGTTTACAATTTTTGGCCAAACTGGACACTGAAGTGATTTTTTCTAACTAAATCTTCACTTTCGGGCACCTATAGTGGCTAAACCATGAGGAATTTGAAGATGATGCAAACTAGTGATTTATGACATTTTGTCTATAGATTCTAAATATATTTTTTTCAAAAAAATTGGAATCAAATTGCACTTCTTTTTCCTTCTCCTTCGAAAACTAGTTTTTTCCAATAAACACCATTTTTAAGGAGTGATGCTCACCATATACAACATAACTATTTTTCCATGAAGGAAGGATAAAATTCTAGCTTTTTTTCAAATATAGATTTGTAACTACAATATATAGAGCTTTCATTTGGTTTCATAGTGTTTTATTGAATATTTTATCCTTAATCAAGTTTTGAAGTCAAACCAATTGCAATTTAGACATAGGCGAAATGTATACAACATAAAAAATATTGTGTGTATTGAAATTCAATTTATTTTTTGTTGGATCAAGGACTTCAATATCTAGTGCACTGATATTTTTCAAAAACAAAAATGATAATCTGCTATTTTTCCACATGTGTAGAACAGAGAGCTTGATTTTCAATGAAAAACCTACATTCACAAGAAATAAAAAATAAATATAATAATAAAATTAAATTTTAAATGAATTCATTTGATCCCCCAAAAGGTAAATCAAAAGTGGTTTTTTATCAACATTTTGATAGGTGTAAAGGAGACTCTGTTATAGGTATGGTTTAAAACTAGTGGGGTTCTATCCAAGGGGGTTTGATATAAGGTTGTTTGATCAAACCCTATTCAATTAGAATCCTTTAAATGCAACTTTTCAAGGCTTAAATTATTATATTTTCTAAAAATATGTGATTTTAGCAAAAATCAAGATCTCTCATAAATTGTAAACTAATATTGTGGGATCACCCCTAAATGGAAAAACTAGAAGCAAGGCAAAAAAATTTAAGGCAATCAAGAGTCACCTTAATGTTATGTTCATCCTCAAGAAGGGTGAGGAATGATTCATCAAATAAATGGCCATTAAAAATTTGAGCCTTCGAGTTGGGAAAAGCAATGCCTCTAACACATTGTTGTGAAAGTGCATTGGCAAGCATATAACCAAACCATTCAACAGCGAGCACATAAAGAGAGGGAGCAAGTGGGCAACCCTACTTGATGGAGCGAAACAAGTTGAAGGAAAGGGATTGGTGGCCATTAATGGTGATGCAAGTAGAGGCGTCTGAGAAAATCATTTGGATAGCCTAAATGAAGTTAGGCCCAAATCCCAAGGCATCCAACATGGTGAGAATAAAATGCCACTCAATGTGTTTGTAGGCTTTGGAAAAGTCTATTTTGAGAAAAATGGCTTTCTAGTTAGAGCACTTAGCCCATTCCATACCTTCCCACACACAATAATATTATCTAGGACAAATCTAGATTTAATAAAACCAGTTTGCTTTGAGTGCACAATCTGAGGCAAAAGATGGTAGATTTTCAAAGCCAAGGATTTTGAAATAATTTTGTATGAAACATTAAGGAGCATGATAGGCCACTAGTTGCAGATATCCTTGAGATCTCCAGGTTTAGGCATGAATTTAATATTCCATTTATTAATTATGTTACCAAGGGATTTAGAATGGAATGCTTCAAGAAATACTTTATGTAAATCATGTCCAACATAGTCCCAAAGGGCTTTGTAAAATTCACACGGGGAGCCATCAACGCCCGGGGCCTTGTCATCTACCATGGTGTGAGCACCCTCCTTCAAGTCTTCAATAGTGATAAATTTCTCACAAAAGGATTTTTGGACTGAAGATAGCCTATTTGGCACAACAGCAAGATAATCCTAAAGAGCTTGTTGTTGCTCTGGTGTATACTCTTGAGCAGTGAGAACTTGTTCATAATGCCTAACAAAGTCCTGGAGAATGTCAGGTAGCTTAGAAAGCACATGGGTTCCTTCTTTGAATTTTTTAGTGCTAGAAGATGAGTGTCTGGCATGCAGGGCCAGGAAAAACTCCTTGGAGGCACAATCGCCAATTTTTAACTAGTCCAATTTGGCTTTTATTTGTGCACCTCTGGCAATATAATTATCTGCAACTTTCTTTTTGTGCCTTAATTTTTCCACCCAGACTTGCAATGATGGGGAGAAAGGGGTAGCTTCCAGAGCCTTGGTGGCTGAACAAAGGTTAGCCATGGTTGCCTCATAAGATCGATGGTGGAAAATGACCAGCTAGCACCCATAAATGTGAAGAAATCTTGTCGTGTGAGTGATAGCATCATTCCACCAAGTAATCCATCATGTATTGTGAGGTGGTCTACACTCCATATTCCAAACCATAAAAATGTGGTTCAACATGGGTTGATGACACAACAAAGACATGTTCAAAAAGAACTGGGTCTTGCAAGCAGGAGGTTGTCTCATCTCCCATTCAATACGAAAAGAGATGGGGAAATGATTTGACAATGTCACATCCACTAATAGCTTAACTGAAAGTGAAGAGCTATCAAAAGAGAAAAAATATTGAGCCGAGATCAAGGCATGATCAAGGTACTTAAATATTTTATCAGAACCAGCTCAGTAATTACACCAAGTGTGCTAAAGAGAATGAGAATGGTGGCAGCCAATATTGGGATCAAAGAGCCCCAATTTATTATGCATGTAAAACCACACCTCCCATTCACTAGTTTCCCATCTGAATGGAAGAGTACTATCTTTTTCATACGCCATCTCAACCATATTAAAATTCCCACAAAAAATCCAGGTAGCAATTGGTAGTGAATCAGCAATCCAACGCCAAAGCAGAGATCTTTCAACAACATCATTCAAGGCATAAACATTAATAATCCCAAAAGAATGATTATCATGCTAAGAAAAATCTAGACGGGTAGATGTGTGGGGTCAGACTCATAATCAGCCATGCAAGCATACCACCATGGGGAAAAAAGGGTGACTACTCTACCACGTCCAGCCTCATGATCAATACAATAAATTTTATTGGCTAGCCAATTAGATCAACAAGCCGATGTGAGCAAAAAACCAATGATTTTCACTTCTTGGAGACAAAGCACTTCAATACCAGCATACTTCTGTAGAGTATCCCTAACAGAATACTTCTTAGAGAGGTTTTTCAGACCTTGAACATTCCATGAGAGGAAATTCATGAGTGAAACTTCTCCATATTGTCATATTCTAGCTCCTCGACCAAATTATAGAAGTGATTCTACAAAAAAATTGGTGGAACTAAACCAATTTGAATGTTTGGAGAAGAAAATCTTCATTTCTCTTGCACATATTCTCCTTCCAAATAAAGAGAAGGGCTATGAGACTTCCTTTGAGCTCTCAACAAGGGAGGAGATCCAATCAGTTGTCCTATCATGGCAGCAGCAGGTTGAGGCATAGCCTTAGGCCTTAGTTGAGCCGAAGTATTAACAAACCCAACCTAGGCCTCTTTCCCCTTCGTTGAAGGGTTTGAAACCTCTTTAGTTGGCTCGGGGACTTTGGAAACTGTCTCAGAGCCATTGGAATTATTTTTATGGTTCGTAATCATTGACCATTTCTCCTCATATTTTGTATCAAAAGTATCTGCCTGATGGGGCTTTTCAGAATCCCATGGCAGCAAAGGAGTACAAGGAACTGCCAAAGGGCAGTCCTTAATCTTGTGGTCTACAAACTAACATCTATAGCACGTGTTTGGTAGATTGAAATAAGTGACTTTTTGGGTATGTCAAAGAGCTCCAATTTGAGTATCAATGGACTCCTTCAAATCCTATGAAAGGCCCACTTTGACACAGACTCGTTTCTGGGGTTGACCTTGAAAGAACCTATCTAGCTCAATACAGATGACCTTCCCCAGAGAGGATGCAATATGGTTCAAAAAAGGTACACAAGGCATTTAAGCAAACCCAGAAACTCAATCCAGAATGGAACCTACAACTTGGTGTCATCCGATACAATGAAGTCCAGATTCCAAGACTGAAAAACTAACAAAGGAGGCCAAATAGACCAAGGACCATGATTTAGGATTTCCTAAACATGATTGACCTCCACAAAGCAAAAAAGAAAAAAACCTTTGTTAAATTTTGGACCATGTTAAGGTGGACCCCATGAGGGACCTAGGCCTTGTGGACCCATTCTTTAAGCACACTTTTAGGTGGAGTCCTCCCAACAAAATAACCAATAAGAGTGTGTTGCTCAAGTCATTGACATGCGGAATCAAAATCTTGCAAGGGTAAAACCAACATCAATCAGGGATTCAAAAGACTTACCTCATGAAACACTTTCAAAAAAAAAATTGTGGTCACTTGTTCAAAGGGGGAGCCATTGAGTAGAGCCATTGAACCACCAACACCAGAAAGAACTGATGGGTTAGAACCAGTTGATGGCATAATAAAACTTAAATGCTTGCAGTAATTACGGACGTACACATAGTAAAAGAAAATCCCGCACCTAAGGCACAGTATGATGCAAGAGGGGCCAAGGATGACCGCAAACACAAGAAACCCTAGCATAAATCATTCACCCAAAAAACACAAGCCAAATTTTAAATTTAATTTTTTATTATGGGTATGTGCAAGATCATGATGGGCCAAAAAGTGGCAATGGGGAAAAAATTACGTTTTTCATCGACCCAAAAATGCAAAAATGTCAAGTTGAATTTTTTGTGGCTTGGGTGTCAGTACATTGCTCCAAAGCAATGCCCAAACCAAGATTTCCATATTGGATATCTGATCCAAATCGGATATCCGATTTGAGGAAAATATATATATATATATATTTCGGGCCTATTAAAATCATTTTACACTTTCACAGGCTATGAGGGCACAATGAGGAGGTTTTTCACATAACAGATATCTGATTTATAGCCAATATCCATTTTGAAAGGTTAGATTTTGGATTTTTCTTTGCTTTGATCGAATTTTGAATTAGATTTGTATAATTTCAATTAGTTTTTTATGGATTTTTTTTTTTCAAAATAGGGTTTTTGATTGAATTTTTATGAAAAACTTGAGTTTAGAATGGATTTTGATTAAAGATTAATGTTTTTTATGGATTTTGATTTAAAAATAGTGTTGTTTATGTATTTGTATTAAAAATTAGAGAATCTTATAGATTTTTGTTAAAAAGTAGGGTTTTTTTTATGTTTTTTAAAAACTAGGGTATTTTTACAATATTTTCATTTATATTGTCTAATTTCAATTCGATTAATTGGTTTTTAACTTTAACCAAGCATTATGGCTACTGAGAATGAAAATGCACAAATTCCAAACAATCCACTAGCTGAGAATGAAAATGCACAAATTCCAAACGATCCACCAGCTGAGAATGAAAATGCACAAATTCCAAATGATCCACTAGCTAAGAATGAAAATGCACAAATGCTAAATGCTCCACCACCTCTGAATCCATCAATTGAAGACTTAATTGGTGAAAAAATGCAGCAATTGAGGGGCATTTTTGAAGTTTATATGAGAATCCCTTGATTATCTAAGATGTCAAACACATTGAAGAAAATAATTAAAAATATAGAAAACCTCTCCACCCAACATAATGCCTTTCATTCATGGTGAGAAGACATGAGGGAATATTATGCATGTGGATTGTCTTATGATGATGTGAAAGATCTCAGAATAACCAAAGCCCAAATAGCCTCTTTATTTGTTAACCCTCACACTGGTTTTCCAGTTAATGTTAATAAACCAAAACTTTCTATAAAATGGTGCATGCATAGGGACATTGTAGATAACTTTTGGGATCGTTGGTGTATGGTTTTTGATAAACCACCAAACAAAAATTGTGATATACCATTTTACTTTATTAAAAAATTATATGTTGAGTTTTTGTTAGGGCATCATGTCAATTACTTTGACATTAAACCCTTTCAGGGCGTTGGTGGAGGTATGCCCCAGGATAGACCACGGGCAATTAGATTATTCCCACACCCATATGTTCCCCCTCCTCCCCTTCCTTCGCCACCTCCAGTATATCATCCAGATATTATGCAAAATGTGACCACACAGACTATCCAGGCTATTCACTCTTTGAGTGGTCTTTTGGTTTCACATGCTTTTACATTAGCTCAGCCACATTCTGGTGATGTTGGTGATGGTTAGAATGTTGTTGCATCATCCTTGTTAGGTCCACATATTTGTGTGCCACATACTTGCTCTATGTGCCACCAAATATGCTTCGGTCCTCTTGTGCAGCCCTCTGAGCATCCCCTGGACACTTCTGATTATGACCTCCATGATGTTGAAATTATAGATCAAACGTAGGGGAGTGGAGCGTACCCTACAGAGTCCACTCCTACTAGAGAGGGGGGCATTGGAATAGTGACATAGGTAAGATTTAAGTTGTAAATTCATAACTTGCATTTGTTTTTAAATGAATATTAATAAGAGATAGTATAAAGTACTAATATTTATTTACATGGTATATTTAACAGTTGATGTCTGAGGAGGAGCTCGCACAGGTGACTGATAGCACCCTTAGGGCCATTTCATTTGGCCTTGAAACACACACAATATATATTTTCACACTCACTCGTTTACATTTTTTATTATATAATTGCTTGTCATTTGAATTATCATTAATGAAATTATATAATAACTTATATGTTTATCTTATTTTCCTCTTGTAGGAAATACCTAGTGTGAGCGAGGTGCAGCCTTGTCCAGATTATGGAAGTGCAATGTTAGATAAGGGGAAGGTAATTGAACTCAAATTCAATTGAATTAATATTTTTAAGATCTTATATTGATTATACATATATCGACATAGATTGGTAGTTTTATATGTACTTGCCATTTTTATGTACAGGCAGTTATGAGCTATACATCATTGTTGACAATTGCCACAACACCTGAAGGAGTAGGTATTGGAACACTTCAAGGAGTAGGTATTGAAACACCTCAAGGAGGAGGTGTCGAAACACCTAAAGGAGATAAAGAAAAAGCTCAGCCTAAAGAGGTATGTGTTTATTTTATTTTGTGTTTGGTATTTATATGTTCTTATTACCGACAATTGTATGCTAACTTGGATCAATTTTATGTTTGTTTTCACACATATAGATTGAAATTACAAAAGTTTGTTTGGTCAGTTCTTCGAGAGGGGTATATTCTAGGACTCCTGACCCTTTGAAGAGACAGATATTTCAGGTAATCAAGATTTCAATTTTAGAGTTCAATTTTAGAGTTCAATTATAATTCAATGTATATTGATTTTGATGTTAATTATTCAATTTTAAATCATATAGTATAACTAATCTCAATTGTGGTTTGAATTTTCTTGTGAAGCTGCCTTCAGAGCCAATGAGTGCTTCAAAGAGGCTCCATTTTGATGATCCACTAGTAGTTTAGGATGAGATAGATATTTTGGCATGTAAATTTTGAATAGACATCAAGATGGCATATGCCACATTTTGTAAAACTTTATTTGAGTTGGCATTGATGCTATTTTTGCATATGGAGATACACTCAAGATTATTGAATAATTTTATATATAGAAGTTGACAATCAAAATATAATTTCTTCCTCGTGCATGATTAAACTGTTTAAAATTTTAATCAAGTGAGAAATGGTTAAATATCAATGTATAATAGCATAAAAAATAATGGTTGTGTTATGTAGTTTATATTCATATCACTGATTTCATTGCATTGCACATCTTTCAAACTCAAAGCATTACTTCACATTGCATAGCTAACAACTAGATGTTGATAGATGAAAAAAAAATAATTACAATATAGATTTTACAAATTCAACCTAAGCAGTTATGCAATTACTTCACATTACATAACTAATAACTAGGAGTAACTGTCAATTGCATTTGCTTGTCATAGAATTTTATGAGACCACATTTCTTTGAGGCATTTTTTCAAACAGTTCACTGCCTTGTCTATGCTACCACATTTTGCATACATGTGTACCAAAGCTTTTTATCAAATAGTTCACTGGCTTGTTGTTATAGCTAAAATCCTAAAACAAGTGCTTTCAAACAAGCTATGGATTGATGCAAAGTGGGGGTGAAAACATATGTGAAAACTACCCTTGACTCCTTTGCACCAAATTTGAGAACCAATAACATACCCCTATCCTAGGCTAGTGAATTAGCCCTCTTTCACAAAGTGAGTGAACTTTAAACACTTTATCTTCACAAGAACACCCCAAAAAATCTTGAGTTGTGTCATAAAACAACAAATTCTAAGATTATTCTGCACCTACAGGTCCTTTAGCAGGTTGTCCCATGAAACTGTTTGTTTACCATGCAAATGAATAGGGTTTATTGAAAGTCCCACTTTCACAACTCCCCTAACCATGCCACCAACTTAGACACCTCTATTATGACTCCAATATTCTTAAACATTAAAGATATTCCCCCACTCTCATTGATTTTAACAAACCCTAGGCTAAAATCTCCATTTTCATGCAATTTAAGCAATGATTTTCCTAGGACAGCAACTCCAAGACTCACAAATCATTTCCTCTTTCTTAAATGGACCTGTACACATTCAAATCATATTGTACACAGCCTCTTCACTAATCCACATGAAAGGTACAGTAGGTGGAGGGCTTCAATAATTCACAATTTACTCAAAATGCAAAATTTGGGTTAACTACTCGCCTTGAGAAAACTTGGCACAAAACTCACAAAAAATGAAAAGAAAGCACTCAAACCAACTTTAAAGGGGTCTTAGGCCTACTTCCCCCTTATTCTACATGCTATGCAACCATTTACTTGTTGTGTAGGGGTCAAACAATGGAGAAAACACAGATTTTTTCTGTAGAAACCTCAGCTTTTGCAAAGTAACTCAATATGATCTTATTGATTCTTCACAAAATTACATTTATCAATCCCCAAAATGACTTCCTCAACCTTTTTTATGACTCAATATGAATTTTGGTAGCTTGATATACAAAGTCTATTGATTCCAAGGTTCAATTTGTATGATTTTGAAAAAAGAAGCCAACTGAGTAGAGTTATCAGCATTCTTTAGAAAGCATAAGAATTTATTTAGTACACTAGCCATTTTGATGTCTTCTTGCAATCTCAAATGCTAAATCTATGAAGAAGTTAACTCTATTTCCCACTAATTTCCATAAAAAAGAAAGCAACAAGCTATGGTCTCATGGCTTTTTTTCACATGAAAATTAGCATTGGAGTTCGGTTGGAGGCTGAAAACTACTTGTAAGTGCATAAATAAATCTTTTTCTACAACTCGTATGACCTAACCGACTATTCCATCACGTCTAGATGGTTACGTTTAGGTTAGGTATGGTCCATTTTTGCACCCAAAAAGGCCAAAGTAGTTTGAGCTACGTTCAATCAGCAAAATCCCTTAAGAGTCTAAAGTGCAAAAAGGCAACAATCTTTGACAGACTATTTCTTGGAAATTGTGATGCCTAAAAAAAATTTGTTTGAGGCCACGAGATCATGTGGGCCCCTCTACAATAACCTCTCTTGGTTTTTTCTATCTCAGATGCATTTACCCATGGTGGCAAGTTTTTAGTTGAGGGAAAAGTTGTCAAATGCAAGCAGTGTAAAGTTGCAAAGTGGTGCAAATTTCATTCAACAACTCGTCTAACCAAACGAACTATTCTAACACATTTGTATGGGTACATTTATGCTATGTATGGTCCTCTTTTGCACCCAAATACGCTGAATCACTCTAAGCTACATTGGACCGGCGATTCCCTTAAGGGTCCAAAGTGCTAAAAGGCAACAATCTTTAAAGGGCTATTTCTTGGAAACCGTGACATTTAAAGATTCTTCATTTGAGGCTATGGGATCATGTTTGGCCCATCTACAATAACCTCTCTCAGTTTTTTCTATCTCAGAGGAATTTTCCCGTGGTGGCAAGTTTTCAGTTGAGGGAAAAGTTGTCAGATGCAAGCAGTGTAAAGTTGCAAAGTGGTGCAACTTTCATTTAGCAACTTGTACGACCAAATGCATTGTTCCAACACGTCTAGATGGGTACGTTTACGCTAGGGATGGTCCTCTTTTGCACCCAAATACGCCGAATCACTTCGAGCTACATTGCACCGGTGATTTCCCTTAAGAGTCCAAAGTGCTAAAAGGCAACAATCTTTGAAGGGCTATTTCTCAAAAAAATGTGATGTTTACAAACTCTTCGTTTGAGACTATGGGATCATTTTTGGACCATCTACAATAACCTCTCTCAGTTTTTGCTATCTCAGAGGTGTTTTCCCATGGTGGCAAGTTTTCAGTTGAGGGAAAAGTTGTCAGATGCAAACAGTGTAAAGTTGCAAAGTGGTGCAACTTTCATTCAGCAACTCGTACGACCAAACAAATTATTCCAACATGTCCATATGTGTATTTTTATGCTAGGTATGGTCCTCTTTTGCACCCAAATACACCTAATCACTTTGAGCTACTTTGGACCGGTGATTTCCCTTAAGAGTCCAAAGTGCTAAAAGGCAACAATCTTTGAAGGGTTATTTCTCAAAAACTGTGACGTTTACAGACTCTTTGTTTGAGGATATGGGATCATGTTTGTCCCATCTACAATAACCTCTCTCATTTTTTGCTATCTCTGAGGCATTTCTTGTGGTGGCAAGTTTTTAGTTGAGGGAAAAGTTGTCAGATGTAAGTAGTGTAAAGTTGCAAAGTGGTGCAACTTTCATTCAGCAACTCGTACGACCAAACAGACTATTCCAACACGTTCGGATGGGTACGTTTATGCTAGGTATGGTCCTCTTTTGTACCCAAATACACCGAATCACTCTAAGCTACATTGGAACTGACGATTTCCCTCAAGAGTCCAAAGTACTAAAAGGCAGCAATCTTTGAAGGGATATTTCTCATAAACTATGAAATTTATAGACTCTTTGTTTGAAGCTATGGGATCATGTTTGTCCCATCTACAATAACCTCTCTCAGTTTTTGCTATCTTAGAGGTGTTTTCCCATGGTGGCAAGTTTTTAGTTGAGGGAAAAGTTGTCAGATGCAAGCAGTGTAAAGTTGCAAAGTGGTGCAACTTTCATTATGCAACTCGTATGACCAAATGGACTGTTACAACACATCTGGATGAGTACGTTTATGCTAGGGATGGTCCTCTTTTGCACCCAAATACACCAAATCACTCTAAGCTGCATTGGACTGGTGATTTCCCTTAAGAGTCCAAAGTCCTAAAAAGTAGCAATCTTTGAAGGGCTATTTCTCAAAAACTATGATATTTACAGACTCTCTGTTTGAGGCTATGGGATCGTGTTTGGCCCATCTACAATAACCTCTCTCAGGTTTTGCTATCTTGAAGGTGTTTTCCCGTGGTGGAAAGTTTTTAGTTGAGGGAAAAGTTGTTAGATGCAAGCAGTTTAAAGTTGCAAAGTGGTGCAACTTTCATTTTGCAGCTCATACGACCAAATGGACTATTCCAACACATCTGGATGGGTACGTTTAATCTAGGTATGGTCCTCTTTTGCACCAAAATATGTTGAATCACTCTGAGCTACATTAGACCAGCGATTTCCCTTAAGAGTCCAAAGTGGTAAAAGGCCATACCATCTATTGTATGGTCTATAGCTAGATGGTATGGCCATGGTAGATTTTATTAGGACTATATAAGGTGAATATGTGGGTTTAGAGAGCTGGAAACATCTGTACTTGAGTTGGTGAGTTGCCATACATTGCAAAATGAGTGAAATTAGGTGAAAAATAGTGGTTACAACTTGCTAATGTCAATGAAACATGGAAGCAGCAAGATTTAAGGTTGGATCAAGCTTGTGTAGGTCCTAATAGATGTGTTTGATCAGTTTATAGGGTGTGGAAAGCTTGGAAACATTGATTTCCTTAAAAACCTCATGAAAGTTGCTAAAAATGAAGTTGCACCCAAGTTGGATTTGAGGAGCAAAAGTGGTAAGCCAATGTAATTTATTATATATAAATAGGAGATATTACAAAACCTAGTTCAAATGAGCATAGCGACAGGAAAGAACCAGGAAGAAAACCTTCGATTGTAGCTCGATTAAGTACAAAAAGTTATTACAAAATTGTCCCAATAATAGTAACAAAGTATACACCTGTATGACTAATTCAACCTATGAGTTTCCAAAATATAGATCCCTTTACATTTTAAACATAACCTTTATACAATGTCATACATTTGACCCATATTTCAAAAAACATCACTAGATATAGATTATGCCCATACACAATTATGACCTTTTTACATTGTTTCACATTTGAAAATTCAAATTTTACAAAAAATTTCTATTAGAGGCATTCAAGGCACAATCTTCCACAATAGTAGTATGTTCATGTTTTGGACTGACAAGCACCTATATAAACCATCAAGGTAGCTTAGAATAACCAATCTATATTATTATAAATGACACAAAATATGATGAGATGGTAATGTAAACTATAAAAGATGCTTAGAATAACCAATCTATATTGTTGTAATATGTCGCATACCTCTCTGAAAGGATCAAAGTTGGCTATTGTTGTAGCAGGTCCATGATCAATCGTGCCAGGAATATTGCAAAAGTGGGAAAATGAGAAATCTATATTGTCACAATAGAAAATATGCTTAGACTAACAAATCTATATTAATCTAAACAACCTGAATGACAATGAATTGGTGATGTAAACTATAAAAGATGCTTATAATAACTAATCTATATTATTCTAAATGACACAAAATATGATGAGATGGTAATGCAAACTATAAAAGATGCTTAGAATAACCAATCTATATTGTTGTAATATGTCACATACCTCTCTGAAAGGATCATAGTTGGCTATTGTTGCAGCAGGTCCATGATCAATCGTGCCAAGAATATTGCAAAAATGGGAAAATGAGAAATCTATATTGTCACAATAGAAAAGATGCTTAGACTAACAAATCTATATTAATCTAAACAACCTGAATGATGATGAATTGGTGATGCAAACTATAAAAGATGCGTAGAATAACAAATCTACATTGTTCTAATCTATCTATATTGTTCTTAGACTAACAAAGATGCTTATAATAAAAATATATATATTGTTCTAATTTGTCACATACCTCTCTAAAAGGATCAGAGCTAGCTATTGTTGCAGCAGGTCCATGATCAATCATGCCAAAAATATTGCAAAAGTGCATACAAAATATCACTATTAAAGACACCTGCATTGCAATAGTATACAAAATATCAATATTAAATAAATAACACTAATGAACTTAAGCATAATGAACGTAAGCATTGTACCTTCCATTCTTGAAAATTTTATTCAAGTGTGCCTGAAGGGTCATCTCTTTGCTTAAAAGTATCCAATATTGCTTCATGATCAGCATTACTAAGTGTCCATAGTTGTTTTGTCTTTCGTCTGGCATGATGCTTCAACAACTTAACATTTGTTGCTATAACAAGGTGCGAATACATGAGAATGGTTTTGTGTTTCTCATAGTCTTCAATTGTAGGTATTCCATTCTTTCTAATCATGTATGTTCACAACCAAATTCCTATAACCACAACTGAACCTGTAGGATACATGAAACCATCATCATCTTCCATTGGTTGTGTTATCTTATGTTTTACCCGCACACATAGAGCCAACCAATAGTCTGATCTCTCTTCATTCCCCTGCGGTGCAACAACTACAAAAACATGTCCTGGCTGTAGTAGATCTGAAAGTCAGTCATAATCAACTAAACTTTTCATTGTGTCATTTGTCATGGATATTGTTTGAGATAAAGGAGTTAGATATTGTGGAACCCATGTATCCACCCACTCACTTGACTCACATTGATCCCACTCGCACTAAATACAACTCTGACAAAAACAAGCCAACTCTAGTGTCCAAATGGTCCATGTGCCTACATCTGAGCTTTGAAATGAATGCATCTTTGAAGAATCTTTGATTGTATGACAATCCAATCTGCCTCCCACTGTACCATCCTCACCCAACCAAAAAAATCTACACATTATTGAATCAAGTGTCTCTCCCTGTGACAATGTTGAACTACACCAATCAACAATAGAACGTGCATTGCTAAATTTTGCTCCTAAAATCTTCAATTGCTCCTTATCTAGAGCTCTCTTTATGCATGCACCTACTCCATCACGCTCCCCTTTCCCATGTCTAGCTTCAAAAAAACTCCAAATATGAGGTATACCCCTCTCTACATGCATTCTACTCAACCAATAAAACATACGAGCATTCTTGAATTGACCTGTGCAATTATTTGACCAAATGAGATGTCGGCCCAGTGCTATATCATGTTCCTACAAGAACTCAAAAAAAATCTTGAAACAGTGTTGGACATACTCAGACGAGTGAGATCTATCATCACTCATATAAAAATGATACTCTCTAATTATCTTTCGATCCTCCTCAGTTTTATCAGGTGCATGTCTAAACGTTATGTCGACAAAAATAGCAATCTGAATGGAATTGTAATACTGAGATTGTACCTCATGTTATGGTTGCAATGTGTAGTTTTCTGAAAAATCAACCACTGATATAATAGTTCCAATTGGAAAAGAGTCCTTACACATCCTAAATTGTTGATCCAACCACTGAGACCTATGACTATGCCTTGCATACTTGTAGAAAAGATTGTCCTTAAAATCTGAAATAAAATCAGCAACACTACATTCTTTTGTAACCAACTCACATCTAGAACCTTCACCTCCACTCTACAAAGTACATTTGACTATCTCATATCTCTTTTTCTCAACAAGCTTCTTTCCAAATTCATGTTCAAAACTCTCATGAAAACATTGAACAAACTTTGAAAAGCCACCACATTGTGAGCACTTCACATTTAAACAATCATTTCTATAGAAAAATCAACCACCATCTCTAGAACATAAAAATAGATCTAGCAAGTTCCTTGATTATTTTAGAAGATGCATTGCACTAGACTCCTGCAACATTTCATTAGTATTTAAAGTACAATAGATATAGCATAATAGCTCATGGTACATTGAAAACTCCACATGGTATTTGCAACAAGTATTATGAATCTTAAGAGGCATACAATAAAATGGCTTCAAACCTTCAAAAGTCCTTTGCGAGATTTCCATATTTGGATGTGTTTCAATAAATTTTTTGAACATTGTTTGGTTTGATTCCAAGAAATGTTTAGGATGCGGTGTACGGTCTTGATTTCCAATTCTTAACTTTAAAAAATCCTTTGCATTGGGTGATACTGTAGAGTTATCATGCCAAAATTGTTGAATTACCTGCTTTACATTATCGGTTAACTTCTTATCAACATGTGGAAGCCTCCCAGCAAAATCCCATGTATCATTTTGAAGAGGATCATCTACTCTTTCTCTTCTTGTGAGTACTCTATCCAAATTTTTATGATTTATGTCAAAATCAATACAATTTTGTCTCATAAAGCGAGCCTTTTTCAATTGATGGCTTACTAGGGCAGTTGTAATGACTCTCTGAGCAACTCTCTTATACTTTTCCTTGTTATTTTTTCCAATAGACTTGAGAGCATTAAAAATATTTTTGACAATAAAGGAATTTTTTTCGGTCTTCTTGTTCTCACAAATATTTAATTTGGCTAGCAAAGGTCTCATATTTTGCATCTTTAGCAATTGTACAAAAAGTTGGCATTGCTCGATCAATTTCTTATCGCTAAAATATTGGTTGAAAAGTCTTCTAGCCCGCAACCGAACAGTTCATGTTGACCTCTTGCCTTCAAAATTGTTTATAATGTTCTCATCAATTTCAAGTAACCATTTAGGGGTTCTTGAAGCTCTTGAATTTGGAATATGTCTTTCTTCCACACAAGGTTCTTCATTTCTCATGTAATCTAGTGAAACATAATTTACAATTGCCTCAATATTATGTTCAAAATCTTCATTTCCAACATTTTCACCTTGAACATTTTCAATATCAATTTGAATAATTTCATTCCCAATTTCAATATCATGTTCAACATCTTCAAATCCAACATTTTCACCTTGAACATTTTCATTATCAATTTCAATATTTTCATTCCCAATTTGAATATCATGTTCAACATCTTCAAATCCAACATTTTCATTATCAAATTCAATATTTTTATTCCCAATTTGAATATCATGTTCAACATCTTCAATTCCAACATTTTCACCTTGAATATTTTCACCTTTAACATATTCAATTTCCTCTTCACTTGAAAGACCATAGGGGTCAGGTTCACCAATATTTAACATACCTTGTCTTCTCTTCCTATGACCTTCTATATCTCTTTGTCTATATGCTTCAATTTGTTCTTTTGTAAGATTTCTCTTACATTTTTTCTTTCGACGACTGTTGCTCCCCATTATACCTCATAAAAGATGCTAAAAAATCATTGCTTATGACAAATTTGAGTAGAAGATGTTCCAAAAAGTTGATCTTTGTCTCTTCTTGTATGAAACTACACGTTTGTCGCCTGCAAAGCCTGCAAACAGAATGTAGGGTCCATTGGAATGCACAAAATGGCCCACATGGGATTTTTCTAAGGCCCAAAAAGTTGATGTCTGTTATAATCTAATATCTAATTTGAAAAAAAAATTAAAATGTTTTGTAATAGTATGATTTTAGTTCTAGAAATCAGATATCTGATTCAAATCGAATATCCAATTTGTGTACGCATAGACCCAGTAGAGGGTTTAAGGGTTAAGGGTTAAGGGTAGGATATAGGGTAGAGGGTTTAAGGGTTTAGGGTTAAGATTTTAGGGTAGAGGGTTATAAGGGTTTAGGGTTTAAGCATTAAAGGTATAGGGGAGAGAGATAGATAGATTGAGAGAGTGAGAGAGAGACCTGAGAGAGTGAGAGGGGGTACATGGAAGAGAATTGAGAGAGACTACAGAGACTTGAGAGAGAGATATAGAGGGTGGGAGAGTGTGGGAGAGGGTGGAAGAGAGTGGCTGGGGGTGGGAG
>VDFB02379711.1:100646212-100723566 GCA_007258455.2 Sequoia sempervirens
CTTTATACTATTATTTTATAAAATTTAAAATAAATTTTAACTAACAAATAACATATTTGTTTTAAAATAATAAATGTATAAAATGTCATTTACGAATAAATTAATAATTAGAAAATAAATTCATTAGATTTTGATAGGTTTGTTTGCATAAAAATTTAGAGTTTAATTAAAAAATTATTTACAAAATGTTATTTATTAAAATTTTAAGAAAAGAATGAAAATAACTTAATATTTGTTAAGACTTTGTGTTCAGAACAATAAATTAAATCCAGTTTAAGGGGGTTTTAAGAAAGACTTATTTCTATCAATTTTTGTGTAGAGGGAAAAAATATTTAAGAAGAAATAATCAAGAAGGAAAAAAATTAATAGGAAGTAAGTTTAGAAGAGATTAATTGAGTGAATTTCAATATTTTTGAAAATAAATAAATTGAAAGAGTAGATTTGAAAAGGGGTTGCATGCAAATCATTCAAAGGATTAAAAAATATTCCAAGTAAGGAATCTTATTTTACTACCTTCATTCCTATTCTACTTAAAATTAAATAATTAAAAGTAAGGAAACTACCTATAATGCAAATGAAGCTCAATCCTTCTTTGTTGAATCCAACACTTACTGAGCAGTCCCATGGGGGGGCTTGGGTTTCTATTTTCATGGAGCAGGGGGTCCCATGGAAAAAAAAATGTGCTACGAATTAATTGGAATCTTTTCCAAAAAAATAGGAGCCCCTACAGTATAGGAATGCATCTTTTAGCTGGTATTAATTTTTATCAAAATACTCCAGTTTGTTCCTTAAATTTTGGAGCTCAAACTTTTAACCTGAATTGTAAAACTAAATTCATGGGAACACCAGCTTTAAAATATTCCTAAAAACTCTGAGCAACACCCACTAAAATCTTTTATGAAGCCCCCCTCCATGTGACCGTACCCTTAGCCCTCCCAAATCCTTGCTCCTCTTCTCTGCAACAAAGAAAACTACCTCCTTCTATTCCTAATCCTTTCCTAAAAAAAAAGATGCTACACTTAGAATTACATGCAAAAATCTCAATGATAATGCATACGAAGGTTTTGAATTTCATCATCCCCTTGAAAGAGGTTAAAGGGTTGTATTTATAGGAAATGTATGCTTGATTGATGGTTGAGATTTGATGGTAAAATAAACAGACAAGATTAGAGAAGAGAATAGGAAAGTTTCCATTCTAACTCCTTAGAGGATAATAATGAAATTTTAATTTAAAAGATGGATAATGATGCACAACCCACTTTCTGCATAGTTATAAAATGAAGTTTCCACAAGGAAGAGTAGTTAATTGATAAGGGGAGATTTTAATTGTAAAATGAGATGTAGTTAACTGATAAGAGATGAGGTGTTGATTGAAAAAAGAAAATAGAAAGTTGTAGAGAAATATGACAACTTTTGTATATAAAAAAATTATTTATTTTTTATTCTCTCAAAATTTGAAAAAGATTCATATTTCCATAAATATTTTGCATCATAAATTTTTTATTTTTTAATTTATCAAAGTATCTAAATGTTTTAATTTATTATTTTTTCTTTAGTTTTAACTCCATAATAAAGTAACATAATAATTATTTCAAACTAACTTAATTTAAGTGTAATAAAGAGTTTTTCAAATGTTGAGAAATAGGGTATGGACAACAACATATTATTTTGAAGCACTTGATATATGAAGTAATGGGACACCTCTACCATGATACTTTGTAAAAAATGACAAAACATATCCATTTTGTGAAGGATAAGATAAAATGTCATATGCTAAAGGCCATTATGTAATATGCCACTAGTGTATTCCTTCTTTTCATACTTTTGCACATTATTAATATAACTTTCTAAATGTTATAAACTTCTCATGCTGGTGTTCAAGTGATGTAAATATTATTCTCAACATGTCCCATATCTAAATGTGTACATAAGAGATAAATAAATAAATATTTACACATTTTCCTCACAAAATCAAGTAAAAATGATAAGAGACACTCAAATTCACCTTCTTTATAAATGTTTGCATCATATGTCTTTTTAATATGATATGTAGAAGAAGGTGCTCTATAATTTTTCAAAGTGACATCATATAAAATATAAATGGATCTAAAGCATTTTCCTCATATACATATAGTGATCATCATGAGGCATAGATATATCCATGAAATCTCTTAAGGTGGGTCTTTAGAAGGTGAAGAATGAGAACAATTTGAAAGATAAATTTTAAGCTTCCTTACTATTAAAGGGGTATAATTAATTTAATATTTCCAAAGCACTCTAATTAAATTACCAATTTCAAGTAATTTGATTAGACATCGCATATGGGTTTTACAAATAAAGGAAATAGATTTAGATATTTGAATTATGATAATTAAAAAGACATGAGGATGAAAAAGGGAATCCCTCATTTGCTAGTTGGCATTTCATATGCTTGGTTGGAAAGTTGTTAATATGAGGTGGGATAAGGAATAATTATGACATCAATTCTAGTACACTTTCTAAGTAGTGATAAATTTAAGAGACCCGTATATTAATATACATTAAATCATGGTTAATATTAATTGAAGGTAGTATGTTTTCAAGTGAATGTGTATCTACTTTTGGAAAATAATTTTCATGGATTTTTTTTTATATTTATCAACAATAAATATTTTTATAAGAAAATTAGAGATATATTTAATAGATTATATATATCATACATGTGAAAAATTTTTGGAGTGAGAATTAAACAATAATAAATAGAAAATTAGATATTTTAACAAATATTTTACATTATTTGATATATGATGATCATTGACTTAAGTTCTATATTAGACCAAAATTTAGACACATCCAAATTTTGACTTAAATATTTTGATCTAGGGGGTTAATGCCTTTATATTGATTAAAAAAGAGTACACAAAAGACATTATATGTCCAATCACAAATCTTAGGAAAAGTACATAGATTCCAACCTTGATATTAACAACATACTAAAAAAAAAATTAAAAAAAAGAAAAAGAAAAAAAGAGATCATAATTAATTAATATTGGAATGATGAAAAATAGTTAAAAGAGCATGATAAGAGAGCTATTGATAATATAGATTGGTAGAGAACATGATAGGTAGTTACTTTCTTCTTCTCAAGTCACCTACATTATCAAGAAACACAAGCCAAACTTATCCATGAGTAACCACAACCCCTGGAAAGAAGAAAACATCAACAAAAGATTTGGCCCTACCTATAATGGAACCACACACTTAATCTTCATGATAGGATAGAAAATGACATAAATATTTCAAAGAATTCACTGCTAAACCATCTTGATCCATCTTGAGGACACATCTAAAAGTAGATAAGTTGGCCAAACCTCTAGAAAAAAATTCCATTGATGTCCTACAAGCCAAGATATTCTTAAAAGTTATGAATCAAATTGTAGATAACTTGCCATCTAAAACACAAGCCTTAAAATATAAATGTCACTAACATTTTTAGGTAAGTGTAAGAATTTGAGTTCACAATTTTGTTTAAAATGGAACTTTTTTTCTTGAAAATCAAATTTTATCATAGTTGGGATATTTTTTTTAAAATAATTACTTTATAAGTAAAATATTAAGATGATGTAAAAATATGAAATGTAGGATTTTATTTCTAGTTTATGGGATAAATTGATAACTTGAAGGGTTTTCCAATGAATACTTCCATTCTAAGGTAAGTGAGATTGGGGAATTGGATGTGCGAACTTCCCCTACTATCAATTGCACTTTAGGAATCTACAAATATTCTCTTTCACTTTGTTAGCCTCTATAGTTTGGACCAACCACATTATAAAGACACCATTAACCCTTTGGTAATTACTTATGGACTTATTGTGTGACAATTGAGGGTAATATTTCTAGATAATGTTTCATTTTCTTGTTCCTTAAAGTACCTACTCTTGTCAAACTAGAACAAATGACCTTGACTACACATGAATAGACCATATAAGATGTCATATATAATTTTATATTTTTTGAAACTTATAATTTGATCATGCATAACATCATTGATTTCATATGCTCAGTGAATCATCTTTCTTCCATTCAACATAGTCTATATGTAGGCATAAATCCATGGCTCAAAAGTTCTAGCACTTGGCAATCCAACTACTCTATTCAATATAATTATATATCACCTAATTCATTCTTGAAGTCAATTTTGTATAGTCTTGGGAATTTTAGATAAGGATTTTGGCTTTTTAAAATCATCTATCCAACTCACATAAATAAATCTTTTACACTTTTCCTTGGCATCATTTAATTATTGCGAAGATTGCATTCTATCATGTGGAAGAGCTGGTTGGTAGAAAGGGATATAAAACATCTTCTTGATGCCGTATATGGCTCATTCTCAATAGATCCTCCATTGATAAATTATCTTTTGTTCTCATCATAATTATGAATGAATTATAGTATCAACTTTGAGCTTGCCATAAATATTGATAAATATGCCACTTTATGTAGTCCATTTAGCACTATTTTCCTTGCCCATGGGGTGACATTATTGGAAGCCAAAATTTGTGTCTAAGATGAATCCATACATTAGGGTGATTTAGGAGGTTAAGGACACTCCTTTGAACTTGAACTTCATTTTCTTAGTGTGTTTACTCATTTGGCCTATAAGTCAATGAAATATCATAATTACCTAATTGTGTAGCTATAGTTTAAATTATCAATAATTTAATTCAACTATGGTTTCATTAGTTGTGATTATTCTCAAATGTTATAAGTTTATTTAATAAAACATGAAAGAATTGCAATTCACCTTTATCTAGATAGAATTTTTAACATAAATCACTTCAAAATGTCTTAACATATTCTAGAGTTTTTTTGTATACTTGATTGTATCAAATATTAAACCTTTGAAATTTATGAATGAATTTCACCATGGACTAATTCCTTTCCTTTGGTGTGAATGCTAAAACCTTTTTACAATTGATCTACTAAATTTGTACTAAAAATCCTCTATTGAATCAATCTGAAGTCTCCTTTACACTCTTAAAATTAATTTTGTGATGAGAAAGCATGGAAAATGTATTTTTAAATTTGTAAAAATTCATAAATGAGTTTTTTCAATGCAAGAAGTGAGTAGGTGATCAATAAATGCAATAGCATGAGGATACTTTACAAAATATCAAATGGATACTGGTTTTTACTTTTTCATCATTCAAGTTGGGTTTAGATAGGTTGGAACTTTCAATAAAACACTTAAATTCACCTTTTTATGTTAAAGTATTTTTTTTGAAATGAAATGGTCATTTTACCTTTAGTTTATGTTTGGTTCAGATGAAAGTCAATTTCTTATAGATGTAAAAATTTGACTTGCTACCCCCAAGTGGGAAGATGCTAGTGAACTGATTAGTTTGAATATTTTTTTGGTGACTTATGGGTATCCCTATGACCCATCCCAAGCGCCCCACCTGCCTTGCTAGTTTGAGGCTTTAAGAGTAGGTTAAGATGGATTGTTCTAATGATGACATTATCAAAGGGATGATAATATCATTACGATGCAAGTGGATGTTGGGTCGAGAATTGGGATGATAATGTGAACATGACATATACTGATGTCATTATGATACAATTGCACGTCTTTTGGAGTGAACTAGAAAATTATATTCAGAATGGTCTAGTTAAGATAGAAATGAGTTTTCAAAAGATTCTAGGTGACATCATGATAATATTATTATTGTACTTTATGTGGGCACTTTGAAGTGAACTTGACATTATAGCATTCACTTAAATATTGGGTTCAACAGGGCTTCAAAATTTTATAAGACTTAAATCAAATTTAGAAATGATACCTCTATGAGGAAAGTCAAGCAAACAAAAAAATAAATAGTTAAAGATTTAGTTCATAGAGAGTCGAATTTTCACAAGAAATTAAATTTACTCTATAAACTGGTCGGGTTTAGAAAATCTGAAGTGAACCAAAAATTTAGCAATGTTATTTGATGCAATTCACTAGCAACTAAAATTTCCACAAGGAGAACATTTTATAGGAAAAATCAAGTGAACCTACCATGTAGCATTTTGTTATGGAATTGATTTTGATTTGGTTAAGAAGATGAAACCTGCAAGTGAATAACTTGCTTATTTGAAAAGGAATTTTAACTAACTTAAAAAATTAACTTGGGATAAATTTTGATGCTCTTTTCATTTATGATGGGATTTTGGCCATATGAAAGACCACTATATCATAATTTTTTGGATCTTTAAACTTATTGTGTAGATATCTGAAAATGACTAATGTAGTTTCATCTAATCATTTCATCATTATCCTTATCATTTCTTCTATCTATTTATTTTCAAATCTTTAATTAAGCTAATATTTTTCTCTTTTTATCCATAAATTTATTTATTTAATTATCTTAATCTTTTTATCATATATATTAATTAAATAATTTTTAACTATTTAATTAATTCATCACTTATCATTTTCCCTCCAACATTAATAAAAATCAAATTCAATTTATCTTTTCCCTCTATAATTAAATAATTTTAAAAATAATTTAATTATCTTACACTCCTCTTTTAAATAAATTAAAAACAATTTATTTAAATTAAATATTTTCCTCTATAATTAAATAAATTGCAAAAATTATTTAATTATCTAATACTCTTATTTTAAATAAATTAAAAATAATTTATTTAAATTTAAAAATATTTTCTTCTAAAATAAATAAATTAATATTTTATTCTCCAACTATCATTTTAAATTAAATGTCGGTATTGGCATGGTGTGATGGTTTATAGGTGGCATTATTGTTCTTTCCACCAAGGTTCAAGGGTGGTATTGTTGAATGGTTGTATTCCGGTTCATAGCTCCAGCCAAAAGTGTTTACCCCTTGAATAAAAAAAATCATTTTGAATTAAATAAAATTATTTATTTAATTCTTCTAATCTTTCCCTCCATCAAATTGAAATTTCAATCTATTTGATCTTGAATTTTCCTATCCATTGATCTTTCTAATTAATTAATTCATTCAAACCCCCTAACACTCTTGTTATCAAAATCACTTTAGCATATTTATCACTCAAGCATTATCAAGCATTTATCATTATCATTGCCAAGCATAGGTATCATTTATCTTTGATATTTTATCATTATCATTGCATCATATCATTATTGTTCTTTCATATTTTGTTACTTTGAAGAGAAACCAAGAATGGAGCAAATCAAGATCTTAGCTATGACAACTTTGATTGTTATATAAATTTCCTAATTTGAGCCAAATATTTAACTTCATTGTGTGAGTTTATGTGTTGATTGAATTTTATGATTCACATTTTCATAATCCACATTTTGGCATGCTTGATTGGACCCACATCCTACATTTAACAATAAATTTTACAAGAATTGTGTTTCTTTGAAGATATAGGTTATATTTCCACATTCATATCAATTCACGATGTTTTCAAGTTGACACACATCACTTCTAGGCTAACATAGATTACATTTGGTATATATCAGATCAATTTTCTTTAGAAAAGAGTTTATTTTTTGTCAATAGGGAAAATATATGCTTTTGGTTGAGTTTGCTATGCTTTCAGTCAATTGGAATATTCTACTAATTCTCTAATAGCTAGTGTTGCACTTCTAGGATCTATCACCACAATACTGGTCTTTGACATCACACATTTGGTCATCATTGAATCACTTCTGGTATGTCCTATGACACTTCTAATTTTTGTTGTTGTGTCTTTGGTTGATATTGTTGTGCTATTAGTAAAATTTGTAGCATCTTTGGTTTCTATCATTGTGCATTTGGGTAGTATTTAGGGATTAATTTTAAAATTACATTAATTCATTTCATATTTGAAAGGATTTTATTTAGAAACATTTAACCTCATATATGATCTAAAGCTAACCCCTAATTTGAGATCTTGTTTTGGTGTCTTTGTTAGTGATTTTTGTTTGCAAAAAAATGGATCTTTAAGGGAATCAAAATGATTGCAAAGGAAAGTGGATTTGGAGGTCTTTATAAAAAAATATTATTTCAAAATTAGCATTAGACTTTGGGTTCATTTACTCTAATCACCTTATCACTCTTAGTTTTGCAAAGTGCTAAAATAGTTACATTATTTACTTTGTCATAGATAAACATTGTTTGATGTGTCTTCCTCATATTGAAATTGGGATAAAATTAATCTCACATTTGGATTTGGGCTCTAAAATAAATAAGTGACTTTTAATCCCCAAGATCTACTTATGTATGCTCTCCTCTTGCACCTAGCGGTGATATTGAGGATAAAAAATAAGTGATATTATTTTTCTTTTTAGGGGGCCTACCTAGAGAAGTGATCACTTTAGGGGACAACCTCAAATCCTATGTTTTGGTAGAGTATAAATAGTGGGGGATGAATTGAAAGAAATGCCTCTTAGAAGTGGAATATTGCCAATATTTACTAATCCCCTAAGAACTTTATATCTTAGAGAAGTGAAGGTAGAGAGTGGATTACCCTCTCCTCTCAATTATTTGGGATTATTCCCTTTCATTTACAGATTAAGGCCTCATGTACCCTTGTGGTATATCTTGATGATACCCCTAGAACTTGAGCTTGTGAATGCTAGTAAAAAATTATTGGCCATACCTACTTGAGTAGGCTTGTTAATATGTCTTATGTGCTTGATTGTTCAGATTTCCCATTTTCCACTTGAAACCAAAGTGGGGATATCCATCCAAAATTGTGCCTGTGAATTTTTTATTTGTGTCATTCTTTGATTGTTTACATTTTTAGCATAAAATTATAAAATTACAAAATAATAATGAAAAATTTAAACAAAATGTATCAAAATCAAGAAATCAAGAAAACAAGTAAACTATTTTTGTTGCATAACTTTTAAAAATTGGGTCTTGCATTTATTGTGCATTTTTTAGTCCTTTCAGTTCTTGATTACATCTCTTTTCAAATAAAATTGATCAAAATCTAAAACTAAAATCTAAAATATTGTTAAATTGTTGAAGTTGCATTTCTAGATATTCTGAGCCACTTCTAGTTTGTTCTGGGATGCATTTGGTTTATCCTACAACACTTCTAGTCAATTTTGAAGTGTTTGTGGTCTATCTTGTAGTGCTTTTAGATTATTTCATTTTGCTTTTAGCATTACAAACCACCTTTGGCTGTAAACAATGTCCTTGAATTTTTTCAAAAACTTATCAAAAACATTTTTTTTCAAAACAACAAAATCCTAAGTAAACAAAGCTTAAGCATATCTTTTATTGGAATTGTATTATTATCCTTGATACTATTTGAGGAGTGGAATTTTTTGGTATCTTGTCTTATCATTGTCAAAATTTATCAAAGTTCACATTTGATCTCCTATATTTATCTTTATTATATCATATCATTTTTGGAACCAACTTGAGAGTGTTAAAGCTACTCTTGAGTTGGAAACCTCCACCCTTTATGAAGTTTTCTTGGAATCATAAGGCTAGATAAAGTGGGATTTATCAATATCAATGTTTATCACTTGCCTTAGACTCACAAGTATAATTCAAGTAGAAATCTATAATTTTATCAATCAATATCATTATCATCATTTGGAGACCATCTTAGGTTTGGTCTATTTTGTTTTTGAGCAAAAAAATATCAAAATTTTTGAAAGAAAATTTTATCTAAGGTTTTATTTTACATTTGTCAATTGTAAGATCTTAACATAAGAAAAATATGAAATCCTATCAAGAAGAGTTAAATACTCAAACAAGCATGGGTCAAAATGAGAAAGGAGCATATTCAAATCCACCCTTCTTTTATAATGAGCCTTTAAGGGTTCCTTATATGGAGGATGGTCAAGATCCCTCATTTGAAGATCTTCAAGAATTTTAACAAGAACCTACAACGTTGAGAGTTTTTGAACTCCTATTTGAGAAATATCCTAACCATTACCTTCAAATGTTGGCTCATAAATATATTAAAATAATTTCCCATGTTATCAAGGATGTAGATTAATGAACCCCAATATTTGGGTAGAAACAAGTCAAGCAAATCCAATTCAAACATCATCCAAAAAGGTGGCTGCCACTTTCACATATCCACCACTACCTCCCCCTAATACATCAAAATTTCAATGAAAAACCTATCAAGAGACACATCAAGATCAATTCACACCAAAAAAATAACCTACCATTGTTAGATATTATTTAAACATGGGCACCTTAAACATGCAAAATGTTCCCATTGCACCAAGTCAATCTCAAAAAATTTTTCGTTCCATCAAGTCAACCTCAACAAAATTTCATTCCAAAAAATCAACCTCAACAACATCACATTCCCTAAATCAACATAAAAAAATATATTAAATTTATACAAGTGTACCTCCATCAACATGTACAAATGACGTATAAAATTGTATGAGTTACAACAAAAGATAGCAAACACAAAAATGGGAAACAAATTAACACTAAGAAAAACTATACTTTGGAAGATATATGCCCTTATATTTTTGACAAGTCTTTGAACATAATCCCCTTTCCTCAAAACTTTGAAATTCCTAGGTTTGATAAATAAAAAGGAAGAGGTGATCCAAGAGAACACATATAAGGGAATTTTACATAGCTTGTCTTAATGTTTCCTATAAAAAATACATGCATAATGTGTCTCTTTCCTAGAAGCCTAGGATGTCAATCTATTGAGTGGTCTTCACTTTACCTCATGGGATCAAGACCTTTCATGAGTTGGTAGACAAATTCATTGCACATTTTTCATTCAACATTGAACATGAAACATCCATGATTGAGTTATGTAATGCAAAATAGAATGAAGGATAATCTTTTGTGTCCTTTTTATAAAGGTGGAGAAAAATGGAAAGTGAATCCCCTTATCCTATTCATCAAAATAAGATTTTTCACATTTTTACCCAAAACCTAAATAATGAATTGGCCTTTCACCTAAAAATTCAATGTGCTAGTACCTTTGATGAGATCTTTGAAAAATGAATGGAAATTGAAAAATATCTCATTACTAAGGGTCTTGTGAAAAATTCTAAAGATCATAAGGATAACCCTTCAACATCTAAAGATAGTCCAATAATTTGGACCAAAAATAAGAAAATTGTCAATGATGGTATGGTAGATGAAAAAATAGTTCAAAATATTCACCCTACCCTACAATTGGCAGCAAAAAATTCTCAAAATAATAAAGGTGGTAGAATACCACCTCAGAAAAACATTGCTCCTAAAAGGAAATACAATCCTTTAGGTGAATCTCTTGAATTTGGATTGAAAAAAATGATCCAAGCTAAGATTATTGCCTTACCAAAAGTGAGAAATCAACAACCGACAATTAAACCTCCATGGTACAAGGAAACTTAATATTGTGAATACCATAGAATCAAGGACATAATACTTATGATTGATTTAGATTGAAATATCTTATCCAAGATTTTATAGATCAACGTGATGTTGGCATAGAAAATACACCTTCAACTAATGATGATCTCAAGATATTCAAGATTCCTATCCTTGATCATGGAAAAGGGGAACCTCCAAATAAAAATAGAAATCCTAAAGGATCCAATTATGTTGTTGTCCCTTATTATTACAACATAGCTCATCTAGGGGAGGGTTTTCCTTGTGTCTCCAACTTAAACCCTCTAAAAAGATCTTTAATGTGTCATAACTACACATAGGGGTAAACCAATCCTTCAAGGGGATCAATTCACATCATCTTCCAAATCCGATTATAACCTCTTGGATCATCTAAGGAAAATACCAACACAAATACCCATTTGAGAGCTTTTAAAAATATCCCCTGCACACAAGGAAATCCTAGAAAAGGCCCTTTAAGAGTATTTCCTACCCAAAGACATAGATATTTCTCAGCTTCAAGCCATAGTTGGATACATTTCAGCTCCTCATTATTTAGTGTTTATTGAAAAAGACCTTTTGTCCACTAATCTATCTCATAATGAGGGCTTATACGTTGAATTATTCATTCATAGGAATAAAATAAAAAGAGTTATGATTTATGGTCGAGAAGGCTTGAAAATTTATACCAACCAACTAGTAAAATAAATAGGATACTTTGATGGTGTTATTGATACTAAAAAAAATCACCATAAAAGCTTATTATGATGTTGAGCATGAATATTAAGGACCAATAAAATTCCCAATTTAAGTTGGTCATGCTATAGTGGATACCATTTGTCAAGTATTGGACCTCGATCCCCCATATAACATCCTTCTTGGCCATCCATGAATATATACCTTGCAAGCCATTCCCTCTATGTATATCATCAATGTGTAAAATTTCCTTATGATTTTTCTAAAGTCACTATTCCTGGGGATCCTCATTCTTTTGAGTATTACAAAACCTTAGAAGAAAAATATCGTAAACCCATCCAAGTGCCTAACAATCAATCAAATCCATCCTCATCACTCAAGAATTATCAATTATTTATCATTATCATTGCATCATATCATTATTATTCTTTCATAGTTTGTTACTTTGAAGGGAACCAACAATGAAGAAAATCAAGATCTTAGTCATGATGATTTTTCTCATTTTCTAAATTTCCTAGTCTAAGCCAAGATCTTGAACTTCATTACATGATTGTGAAAGTATGAGTTTGTATATTGATTGCATTTTGTGATTCACATTTTCATCATCCACATATTGAAACTATAGGACAAGACAAAGATAAAGCAAATGAGAGGGTTTTTATTTTGCTAAAAGAAAAATGGGGCTTGTTGTGAGGATACACAACTTTTTCTCTCTAGTTATTTCTCCTTCCTCTATATGTAGTACAAACTAAATTATTACATTACATAAAAGAGAGAGCATGGTGTTCATCCCCAATGTGGTACACACTACATTATAACACCATTAAATGGAAATTGTATAATTTCTATAGGTTCATTCTAAGATTACTATAGGTACAAGTTGATTATAAACTAACTATAGGTTAACTATAGGTCAAGACTCAAGTGAGCAACAACTACCTACAAAATTAACAAATATAAATCTATTTTATAATAATGAATCGTATAAAATAATTATATTAATTAAAGTATTTACTTTTGTAATTATTATTTATAATAAATTATACTTCACAAATATATAATATATTATTATTTTTATATAATGATAACATATAATTACCAACACATTTAAATATAAAAATACTTTTAAAATATAAATTTATACCCATTATATAATTCTAAGAGGCACTTTAAATGGAAATTTTCTCATAGTAAATTGGAAACTCTTAATAATGAATGTCAAATTCAAAAATATGGTGGATGCCTAGATGAAAAATGATGGACTATTGTAGCTTAATTCTAGAAGAAAAATATGGAAAGCAAGATATTGGGAAGACACATCTTTGGAGTTAGCTAGGAGTTTTTTATTAGTTTAGATCAGTAATTGAGAACTTAAAACTTGTTTTGATACTTATTAGTTTCTTTCATGTTATTCAATTTTAATAATTATTTTTGTATATTTTAAATATTAGGATTTCAAACTATTGATATATATTTCAATTTGATGGGTGCTCAAAATTTCCACTATTTGATGAACAATAATAGACAATTGTAGTTTAATTCCAGAAAAAAATATTGAAATATATTTTACAAACAAAAATATTTGGTTCAATCAACATGGAATCCTTATATTAGTTTAGAGAAATGACTACGAACTTAGGAATTATTAATAATTTAAGTTTCCCATTCACTATTTTAATATTTTATCAATGATACTAATGGGGTGAATTTAATGAAGTTGTGAGCCATCATTTATTTTTATTTTCACTTATTCTATGATATTCATACTTGGTACTTGTCTTGGAATCAAACATTATGGAAAATAAAAAGCTTAAGTTGTAGTATTTAAAGAATATAATTCAACTACTAAGTGGTACTAGTTGGAAGTGAGAGTGAGATTGAATTTAAAATTCAAATATCAACTATGGGTCATGGCAGAGTATCTCATTATTATATTCATATTTTTTAGGTAAGTAAAACAATAAAATTATACATTCCTTTAAAATTTCTATTACTATAAGGCATGTATTTTAAAATATTTAATCTTGGGGTTTAGGGTTTACAAGCATGTATACTACCATAATAACCAAAAGGAAATATAAAATAAAATGGAATACGTTGAGCTATTTAAAACCCTAAGTTTATTGAGGACTACAATGATATTTATGATCTCATATCCACTAGTAGCTATACCTTAAAGCCTAGATACATGCTTGAGATTAAGGAAAATAATGAAAATTTTAAAATAAATGTCACTAAACCATGAGTAGTTGCATTGAGATGAATGATGTTCCATGAGGTTTTCCCTAAGTTCCTATAATTTATCATGATATATGCCCATGATTATTATGGAAGTAGAAAATAACTTTTAACAAAGACACATAAGAATAAATCTTGTCTATTACTACATAGAATGTTTGTGATGAGTTAGGGTTGCAACCAATTTTTTTGGTAATTTACCCATTAACCTAGAAACTATTGGTAGTTATTATGAGGTAGCCACTCAAAATTCCAAAGAAAATTTTCTTAGGAAAATAAAATATTATAGTAATGTACCCAAAGGGAAACCTCCTTATAAAATTATAACTATAAAAGTAAACTTAGGGATGTTAGTGTAAATAGTGTCTTTACATGTGTAGTTAGGATATCACCTTTCTAGGATCGACCTATTCATTAGATTAAGTTTACTTAGACTATTTAATACTTTTTCTCACTTCATATGGTTTATCCATGTGTCTTATTCACTTGAGACACCTATTGCATGCATACTTTCCACTTTCTCACACACTTATCAATTGAGCTCACAAGTGTTGCACATTTGGAGGGGTAGTCAGTAATTGTCTCCCACCTTCTCACCTCATCTACCTTGCCTGTACACAAAAGGTTTCTCACTGTATTTACACTCTTCATTTTATAATATATCTTATTATGCTCATCATTTCACTTGTGGAAGGTTATCAATTCATGCTTTTTGATCTTTGCATGACTTGTCCCACAAGATGAAGTCTCCTTCCAATTCAAAAAGTTCAAATCTTCAAAGGCTTATGCAACATTCACATTTTCAACACATGACCTACATCATCCACACAAGTGATGTCATTTTGAAGTGGATTGTTATATCTAATAGTACCTCCATTTAGACATCATTTTAAGGAACTTGAAGGGAAAAAAGGCCATGTGACTTAGAAGGCATAGATCATTACTCATTGCGACCTACCAAATAGGCCCCATGTGACTCATTATCATATTACACAAGTGGCCATTTAGCAGGCCACTCACCTCATTCCTAGCACATACACTTTTTTTTGAAGGATTTTTCACCTATTTTTGGCATTCCACAATTCCAAATGCCCACCTCCTTTTTGGATTCAATGATAGGAAGTGACTTGAAAATTTTGCATGTGTGGCTCAAGTGAAAGACATTGTTCTCTATGCATAAGGAACTAATCAATATCTCCAATATCTCTTGTGTTATTCTATAAAATATGTATAATTTTTTTGAAGACTTGTTCACATGGTCCTCTATCGCAACACCACGAATATCTCTTGGATTTTTCTTCTCATTGGTGGAACACATTGCACACAACCTAGTATCCTATCCCTCATTGATGGTTAAAATTTTCACATTGTGGAATCATCACTAGAAAAAGCAGATTTTGTAATCAATTTACCATTTGGAACTAACATAGTTGTTAGCATTTTTTTTTTTCTCTAAAAGACTATTGTGTTGAAGATTTGCTAGATTGCTGGAGATTGCTAGTGTTGTTATTGATGTCAACCCCTAGTATGTGGAGATTGTTAGAGTTGTTGAAGAGTGATGCATAAGAAAGAGTTATGGTTCAAACCATAGTGTGGATGTGTTGTGGTTTGATTTAATATTGATTCCAACCTCCAATATGATTAGGAAGATTGTTGCATTGTTGTCATGGATGTCAACAACGAAAGTGTTATAGTATGTTGCCTTTAGAGTTGTCACTGATGCCAACCTCTAGTGTGGTGTTGAGAAGGTATCATAGATGGGGAGATTATTGGTGTTGCAGATGTTGTAGATATGTTAAGAAGGTGTTTGTGTTGTTGATGCAGCTGGTCCACTTGGTTTCCAAGTGATTTTGAGAAAATTTGAATAAAAGAGTGTGTAGTGTGATAGAGTTGTGTTTAGTGTTGTGCTCTGTATTTCTTCATGCTTGAAGATATAATTGTACAGTTTGGATGTGATAATCAAAGGTGTTCAAAGGTTTTATAGCCAAAGTTTCAAGTTTTGGATAATTCTACAGTGGAAGATGTGTTTGACAGTGTGTTTTCCTATGTAGAAGGTTGTCTAGGAGAAATGAGATTGCTCCGCATTTCTCCACATTGAAGCTTCTTGTCTTGCGGATTTGGGAACATGATAATATTGCTTGTATCTACCTTCCCTTGAATTTTTAGATGTTCATATGTTTCGTAGGCCTAGATTCATAAGTTTTATTCTATGGAAAGCGTGGTTGGTTGCACAAAATGACGATGTTCTCAATCTTAGGTGGTTGTGGCAGTGTTGCAGAATATTCTAATGATGATGGAATATTTTGGGATGTTGTGTGAATTCTATGAAGTGTTTCTTTGTAGTCCAAATGTTATTTTGGGGCTTGGAGAAGTGTGTTTATGGTTGCTTATATATAACTTGGAAAGGTGATAAGTTGTAAATTTGATATAGATGTTTGGATGAAGTTATAGAGCATTTATGAAGGAGATGATCAAGCAAAGATGCAAAACCAAAAAGCCAAATTTGAAACCCTAAGGATGTTTGAAGATGAAGATATTATATCCTACATGCTCTGAGTGGATGAAATTATTAATGCCATCAATGGTCTTGGTGGTGAGTTGGAAGAAAGCGAAGTTGTGAAAAAGGTATTGTTGGTGTAAAAAAAATCTTGTGCCTAGTTCATTCATTACTAGGGGACTTATTTACACATGTTAAGTTTACTTAGGTCTTAGGAAGGAATATTTCTAGAAGGTGTTAGTTGTCATTAGTTGTTATCTCATCTTTTAACTTGTAACACATGTGAACCTAGGTAAGTGTGATTAGTTTTCTCATGTCATATGATTAAGACATTTGTCATAATCCTATGATATCTTGCATCTCACCTTGGCTATATAACCAAGGGGTCTCTACTACATTGTACATCACAATCATATCATTGAATCATATTGATAAGAATGCAATTTATTCTTGTCACATTCTATTCTCTATTTCTGTGCTTTCTATTTGGTCTCAAGATCTTGACAACCATAGTCAATTCTAACATGGTATCAAAGTAGGTTGGGTGCCATTGGAGATTCTTTTTCTGAAGAGAGATACAAGATTTGGGGGTGTTCTATTTGTGGCTCTATATTGTAGGTTCAAATTAAAGCTTACTAGTGCAAATCTAAGCTCACCATTGCATCCAAAAGGTTTGAGAAAGTCAAAATTTCCTTTTGTTTCATCTAAATCAGACATACAAGGCCAAATCTATGAGGGTTTGAAGCTGAAGTGTGGTTGCCAGATCCAAAAGGTAGCTGCAATTTTGGAGCATTTTGGGTCAAATCCGACCTTTCCATCATGTTTAGAAGGGCCAAAATCCTTAAGATCGATGTCAATTTGTCCAAATCAGAGTAGTTGCCCAGTGAGGCAATTTTTTTTTGCCTAGGGAGCTATATGACCCCTAGGTCGTCATAATTACCAATGGTACGAATTTAGGAAAAAATAATATTTTATTTTCAGTCAATATTTTTTTGTAAAAATTCTTATTGTACTGATTAAAATTTTCTTCTAAAAATTTATATTAGAAACAAAAAAAGGGTTTTAGTCTCTGTAGGGTACATAGAGTACCCTCATCCAACAGTGGTAAAATTAACTAGTGAAATCAAAATTCTAGTGGGCTAGCCACAATTCGCCATGTGGCGGGCTCATATTTGGTCGAGTAGACCCCACATTCCACATCGACGACATCCATTCTCTAAAAAAAAATTCGACACTGGAAAATTGAATAAATGGCCCCACTCAATAGTATCAACAACAATATTGTAAAAATACCGATAATCTATTAATAAAATCTGGTAGCATAAAAAGCATAAACTAGAGATTAAAGTTTCCCAAGAATATTCCTAAAAATACATGAGATTCCATCGGTCTTGGCATACTTCGATCGGGAAAAAGCATATTTCGGTAAGCGAAATTTTTTCCCATGATGTGTAAGAGGCTGTCAAATTTAAGCTCATCCTACGCTGACATCAACACCACGTTAGTGCTCATATGGAAAATTTCCCCCCTCATGGTTTGAGTTGTGAGTTTTGTACTTGATTTTAAAACACAGATAACTCAGTCATTTTAACTCCTTTTTTAGATATATTTTTTTTAATTTGGGGTAGAATTTCATGCTCTTTGTAGTAGTGCAATCAATTTTTGGTTTTGGTTTTTTTTTTTTTTTCCAAAAATTTCAGATTCTCACAGGTGTTGCTGTTTCGTCCTCATCTTGGGAACTTTGGGAGCTCATATCTTGCTCCCATGGTAATATTTTTGGGTGCAATTTATTTTGAAAGTGCATGATTTTTCATGTAATTTTTAGTGGTATGATCAAATTGATCTCATTTTGTACCAAAAATTTTACTTGATTTTGTGGCCTATTTTTGGCATTTGCATGTACCAAGATCAAAGACCACTTGGTTGTTTTTGGCAAATGGCAACTGTAAATGCACTACTCATAAAGCATCAAGCTCATATATTGCTGGGGGGGTTTTATGATTGAGTGATTTGGGGGGGTAATATTGTAGTGGTTGATTGCATTCTTTTTTCTTGGTTTTTGTTCTTGCAATGGGTAAATATCAAATTGAACTCCTAACTCCACATAATTATGCTACATGGAGAAAATTAGTATGGAATTATCTCATGATGAAAGGTCTAATAGGTCATCTAAAGAAAACCATTCAACAACCTATTGATGCTAAAGAATTGGCAAGGTGGGAGATTGATCATGAGAGAACACTTGGATGCATATGTTCATTAGTCTCATTTGATTTACAATTTCATAGTGAATCATGTAAAACACCTAAAGAGGCATGGGAGACTTTTGAAAAATTATATGGTAAAACAGATAAGATTAGGGGATATCAGATTGATAATGATTTGATGAATCTTAACGCTAAAAGTTTTGACCACATCCAAGACTACATCTCCAAAATCAAGGAACTAAGAACATAGTTGAAAGAATGCACCATTGATAAAGAGGATTTACAATTGATTCTAAATGTGTTATCCAAGCTTGGTCTTGAGTATTCAATATTTGTTTATGGGTTTCATACCCATCAATTTCTATGGGAGCATCATATGTTGATCCTAAGTTTGAAGACTTTGCAAATCTCCTAATCCAAGAGGAAGCTAAGTTAATGAACATGGGTCTAATCAAGTCTTTCAGGCCACATGCATTTTTGGCTAGTGTGCCTAAGGTATAGAAAGAATTAGGGAATCTTGATAAGAAGCAAAAGAAGAACAAGAACAAGCCACATAAAGAATCAAAATACTCATCCTTAAAAGGAGAATCATCTAAGAAGGAGAGGCCTTTTTGTGAAAATTACAAGAAGGATGGACATGAACACTATTTTTATAAGAAGGATATTGGTGAGTTGAAAAATCTTCTAAAAAAAAATCACATTGATTTTCCTTCTAGAATGTATAAATATTCTTCTCCTTCTACTTCAAAACAGTCTAAAAAGGACAAGGGTCAATGATGAGTCCAGTTTATGACTCAATTTTGATAGAAGTTTATTGTCTATTTGCTGTAGTTGTCATAGACTTTGAGGTTTGGATGTCGATATTTTTATAATATTTCCTCAAAACCATAGACATTGGGCATAAGCTTATTTTTACAATCTTAAATGACATTGACATGCTATATGGACTCTTTTTGTTGATTTTACATGTGGATTAATGAATGCTACTTTAAGATAGTTATGGATATGCAATTGTTGTGCATAGTAATATTGTTTTGTAGATATAATTAGCTTCCTATACAATTAAAGAATATTTTTCCAGCTGGTCATTCACCATAACGGTCAACAAGGTGATCGCTCAAAGGTCAATGGAGGGAAGACTCTCGACGGCAGGAGATTCCTCATTCAAATCAAAATTGTAACCAACTTGTAAATGTTCTTAATTTTTTATTGAGCGAATATACGCGTTATTGTTGTGCTAAATCTGCATTAAGGAAAACATGCATGACCAGATTCCGCACATGCGTAACTGCCTCTCCACTTTCTATTCTTTCCCTAAAGTGGTGTCCTAATCTATTGGAGTTGACCTCCTTGCTAGGTTATTAGTTGGTATCTTTTCTCTCTATAAATAAGACTCAGATGCTCCTTCAAAAGAGGTTGCTTAATATGATGATGTACTCACATTCTTAGTTTTTCAAGCAATACAATTATGCTGCTCCATTGTACTATTTTTTTTCAATGAATAAAATGAAGTTATAAGTTCATGCATCTGAGTTTACATTTGTCTTAAGGAATACTCATCCAAGGGGGCCCACTTGGTGAGAATTCTATCCTTTAGCTTAGTTGTTACTTTCTGTTTAGTAATTAGTTAAGAATTTGGCACTGACTATTCCTGCAACCACTAGAATTCCATTTTGTGACTATTCCTGCAACCAATGTAGACATAGTAGTTTCCTGTTTGTTTGCTCTGATTTTCATTTCTATCATGCATTTAAGCTTAGTATAGTTGTTGGTTGATGCTCAACACTTATGTTATTTCTTTCCAAGCAATTTACCTTCAACATTACATTTTTCTTAGTTGTAGAATGAATATGGCTACTTTGGATCGTCAGTGCACATACTGTGCTGACCCATTTTAAGTTCATGTCTCTGGGTTGACAAGTTAAATGCACCTTCATGATGATTGAAATAGCTATTTAGATTAGATGTCGAATCTCTGAATCACAACTGTAAGGGATTAGTTGTTAGATCATTATATCAGGTCATAGATGACTCTTTCCTTGATGAGAACTTATTTTCCATTAGTATGCAAACACCCTGGTATGTTGACATAGCTAACTATCTGGTCACAGGGAGAGTTCCTCCTCACTTCTCTCTTAAAGAGAGAAAGGTTCTCATTGAAAAATCATTTCCTTTTTCATGGATTACAGGATGTTTGTTTTATACTAGACCAAACCATGTCATGAGGAGATGTGTGAGGGAAGATGAGACATGATATTTTGCATGCATGCCACAAAAAACCATGTGGAGGACATTTTGCAGCTAAGAGGATAGCAATGGAGATTATGAATATAGGATATTACTGGCCAACACTCCACAAGGATGCAAGGAGATATACAAGAAAATGTGATAGATGCCAAATGATGGGTAGGCTAACCAAATTTGATGAGATGCCCCTTTACCCTCAGGTAGTAATCACTTCATTTGACAAGTGGGAATTAGAATTTGTAGGACCCATTGATCCTCCATCCAATGGTAAGTCTTATATCTTAGTATGCACTGATTATGTAACTAAGTGGGTAGAAGTTAAGGCCATGAAGCATGCAAGAGATAATAAGGTTGCTGAATTTCTGTATGAGGAGATTTTCACAAGGTATGGAGTTCCAAGGGAGATAGTGACTGAACAAGGGACTCAATTTACATAAACCCTTGTTGCAGCATTGGTCAATGAGTACAACATAAGGCACAATAAGTCTACTCCTTATCACCCCTAGACCAATGGAAAAGTTGAGGTGACTAACAAGGAAATTGAAGCAATTCTGACCAAAACAATGGTTGTTCATAAGAAGGATTGGGAAAACAGGCTACCAAAAGCTGTATGGGCCTATAGGACAACCTAGAAAACAACTACAGGCTTCACACCATTTGAGTTGTTGTATGGAAAAACAACTATGATGCCCATTGAATTTGAGCATAAGAATCTTATAGCTGCAATAGACTTGGGGATGTATATCTTTGAAACACAAAGAGAAAAAATCATGCAGCTGAATGCATTGGATGAAATGAGGAAGGAATCCTTGCATTATACAGAAGTAGTGCAAAATCAAAGAATCAAGTGGCATGAAAACTTCATTAAGGACAATAAATTCCAACCAAGAGATTGGGCCCTGCTCTACGACTCAAGGTATCAAGATAATGTAGGGAAATTGTAGACAAGGTGGCTAGGACCATATGAGGTTGTTGAAGTATTCCCCAATGGTGTTCATCTCACCACCATTGACCCTCTCAAATTTAGGCTACTTGTCAATGTGTTGGAATCAAGGAACATTGAGAGGGGGGGTGAATCAGTGTTCTCCAATTTTTAACTTTATTAATCTAATCCTTAAAGTAATGATAACATTCAACCAAAACAAAGATGCATGAACATAAGACAAATAGCCAAAACACCATGACACGAGGATTTTTTATGTGGAAAACTTGTTAGGGGAAAAACCACGGTAGAGGTCAATCCACAATATTGTTTGAGTATACTCAAAAGAAAATTTTACAAAATGGGAATGCACTTGCATTCAAGCACACTGCCTAGAGCTCACTACTCAAAAATTGAAAGGCTTAATTCCTTACAAAGGTTTTGATTACATACAAAAGAGTTGAAATGAGATAGTATCATCTAAAAATTCCTAAAGATAGTTCCAATTAGGCTCATCAATCGATTTCTAGACCTTCTGTCTAATTCTGCACTTCTACTCTGTTCTGCTTCAATTCGCTTCACAAATCCTCTTCTACACAAGTGAGACTGTGCAAAATATCTTCTTCATTCCTTCTGATATTTGCTACACACATAAACATACATACAAATGATATAATCAATCACTTATATATATCCATGACTAAGGATTTAATCGTAACATGTCGGCTTCAACAAAATAAGAAATATTTACAAACTGTCAGCTCAAAGCATGCATAATATTCAATGCACATCTAAAAAAGTCAGCCACAACATAGTGAGGACTCAAATCAAAATTCTTGAACACAAAAATACTTAAACAATAACTCCTCAAATATCTGCGACATGCTACATTCACCAAGTCAGCCTTCATACATTGATGAACATACAATTAGTCAACCGGATCTTCTAACTTACACTCAAATCGATACGAGGCACTAAGATTCACAAATAACATAGATAATACACCAAAAAATCTTCCCTAAGATCCAAAAATCAAAATACTAATAGAAAATTTCATGTGAATCGAAGAACACAAATCTCCCAGATGCTTTGTTCTAGCTTAATAGATAATCACTGATCTTCAATCTATTGTCTGGTATGATCAAATGATGATGCGTAGATCAACTTATTGACAAGGGTTGCCATCAATGACAACACTAGAAAACATGTGCAGCGTCTCTTTCCAACAATCTCCCCCTTTGGCATTGATGGCAACACTTAGTGAAAAATGATTAAGTGTCAGATCAGTACCGACATAAATACATTGCTAACCAAAAATCCAAAAATATCTTCATCCACAACTCAAAAATACAACTCCCCCTTAGATGAATATTCATTTTTCATTGTACTACTCTCCCCCTTTGAAATCAATGGAAAAGATGGGGAATCCACATACAAAACTTCTATAAACACACAAAAACCTCAAACTGCATATGTATAGACTTGTTTCAACAACTTACACAAACTTGAAAATATATGCGAAATTGGTCTTCAACAGGTTCAAGCTTGTGTCCCAAACCTTCTTGAGACTCTCTAGAATAGTCATGTGACCATAGAATAAATAATATTGCATCTCTGAAGATTCAGGGTTCATTGGATCATTGACCGCCATAACATCTTGAGCTTCCTTCAAAGCATTCAACATAGTTTCTATCTTTGGACCAATTAGGCCTCTAAGTTCACAAGCTCTTTCCACAACTCTATCATTATCATTCTTCAAAATCTTTATATTGTCAAGTAGGAATATAACTTGACCTTCTTTCTCTCCAACAAAAACAATTAAAGGATCAAAGACATAAAAAACAACAACGAACTGTTTCTCATGATCCTTAATCTTCTTCTCATTATCCTCAGTAAGTTTAGACAAAGACAAACATGACTTATAGATCTTTCCACCTTTAGATAGTGCACTTTGAAAATTCTTCACATAGGTAGCTAACATAGATTTATCATTAGCTATCATTCCTTTCAACCTACTAAACCTTTTGACATCAAATTCCTTCTGTACCTTGACCAAAGCTGACTTCTCAAGTGACTCAAAATGAGTACTTATAGAATTAATAAGCTTCTTTAGCTCACCAGAGGAAGAACTATATGGATCCTTAACATGAGTAGGTATCATCTTCTCTAGAATACCAAATGCAAGATTTAATAACTCACTATCCTCAATGTGAGACTTTAGAATTTCTTCCGTAGCCTTAGCCTGTGCAAATGATGCAATTTTCATTTTCTGAATTGGGGACAAAGTACACAATTGAATAGGACCTTCTCCCAACTCAAGGTAAAATTCTTCTTGTTGTTCTTCCAAAATTTTATTCACTACCACTATAGTGTTTCTTGCTTCCACATTAACTTCCTTAACTTAAACCTTCTTTTCCTCAACCATTGTTTCCTCAGCCACAAATTTTTGCTTGTCTTTTGGAATTTCAACTTCTTCAGCTAGTATCTCTTTTTCTTCAACCGAAAGAGCTTTAGGAGCTTCAGTCTCCATAGGTACTTCTACATCATGCACATCAAGAGGAAAATGAGTGTCCTCAACTGTAACCTCTTCATTTACCAGCCCTAATGAAATATCTTCAACATGCACTTCTTCAGAGACAACATTAATTCAGTTCTTTAATAAAACTTCCTTTAGAATTGTTTTAGTTTCTCTTTCTACCTCTTCAGTCCTACCAATCATAAGTTTGTTAACTCTTGTTTTTCTCTTGAAATATATTTTTGCTTTATTTAGGATTGACTTCATTTCCTCAATAGACATTATTGGACATAGATCTACAAGAATCCATTCTCTCAGCTACTCTTCTTCAATTCTGGTACTAACTCTCCTCATCTCCAAAATTTCATACAGTTCTTTAGGAAATTGTGCCATTATCTCAACAAGAGTCATATTGAAATTGTTCAAATACTTTATTGTAGCCTCCTCAAGAACTCTTTGACCAACACTATCAAACGTACCATACACTTCACATAGGGGCTTGAGATTACCATCCTTGATTATGCCTCTCTCAATTTCCTCTACAGACATACTTGGTTTGTCAGTTTTCACTTTCTTCTTTGCTTTCTCTTTTTCATCGGAGGGCTTGTCTTTAGTGATTGTTGTTGCTTAGGTGCCCATATGATTTATTTCTCTAACTTCATCATCAAATTATGTCTCTTCATCTTCTGAAATAGCTGCATACACTCTTGTGCTCTTATCCTTCTTACTCTTATGAGATGCTTTACTTGAGTTTTTATAGGGGTTGGCTTCTTTGCATGACTGGATAGGGGTGCATAGCTCCTTGTTGATCTAGTTCGGGCAGAGCATGCTGCTAGACTAGCAGATTCAGTTCTAGTAGGATTTTTTTCAGCTTCAGCTTGTTCTCTCTTTCTTTTGGATTCTCTTATAGCTTCTGCAAATATACCAATGCTCTCTACAAAGACTTCCACTTCTTTCCTTACTCTCCGAACTATCATTGGTTTCTTCAACTGCTCATGAACTTGTATATTATTTTCTGCATATGTTCCAAACCTCTCTTTAGAAAAATCCAAAGGCTTACTAAACAAATGTTGTGCATATAGTTCCAATATGTTCTCCTCAACTTCATAACCCATTGGCATAATCCAAACCATTCTAGGATTTGTAGCTTCCATCAAGCATTGATCAATTTCAACCATAAAACAAATTGTCCTTGTACTTCTCCACAATAGAAGTAGGAATTCTTTCTCTTGCTTGCATCTCATTCTAAAAATTCTTAAAATATCCCAAGATAACAATTTTCCTTGTCTTACTATCACCAATTCTATACAATCTATATCTCTAATTTGAATAGCTACAGGCTTATCACTTTGCCTATGCACTTTCCCAACTCTCAAAACTTCATTCATGAAATAAAAGAATAGACATAGTAACAGATTACCATATTTAAAGGAATTATTCTTGTCTTTCTTGATCTTACCGAGATTCTCCATAAGCTGACTTCGAAGCAACTCACATAAATCATACTCTACATTCTCCTTCACCATCAAATATGCTGCATATATGGCTATACCAGATATAGAATTTTCTCAGCTGGAATGATATATCTTATAACTAATGACCATCGAGGAAAATTTCACATCCACACCAACAATATCATCAATTGTCATAGCCCTTTTATCAAATACCAAACCAATTACATCAATGATTGTCTGATTCTTCACAGACTTCAAGATCGTCAATCCACTAGAGGAATTTGAACTTGTAACAATGCTTATGGCTTCTTTTGTAATCTTGAAAGGTCGACTCAACCACATAAATTTAGCATGAAATCGACTCAAGATATACCAGACCCATTAATTTTCATCAAACATGGGGAATTTCACAATCTGCGTGATTCTCTTCTCCTCTAGGATTTTGAATTTGAGCTTAATATGTAAAAATCCTCTCCAACAATGTGATTGGAATACAAATTCAACAATTGCGAGCTCCCTAATTCCTCAATATTAGCATGAATGTATGCCCTAATGTCTTCAATATGCAAGACACCATACATAACAAACAAAAATGCACCTAAGGGCTTAGTCTTAGTAGATTTGAAAGTACGCCACTTGAATTTCGGATGGGGTCTATCCTTGACTTCAACTACTAATGGAGTAGCCATTTTCACAAATTCATAGGTTTACAAGTTTTCCCCATAAATACCTTTTTTCCATATTAGGGTTTGATCTTCGAATTTCCTTCACACTTGAATTCTCCCAAATTTCACCAAAGTTCGCTTCAGAGCTCTCCAAACTTCTTCTTCTCAAAATGCAAAGTGACAAATGAAAGATAGAAATGAATTTTTATCATTCATGCACCTAACCTTTTTGATGCAATAAATGATTTTACCTTAACTCATTTGGATACCTTGTTTCCATACATTGTGAGAGATAACTCTTCTGCGGATCTTCAATTTTGCATAAATACTCTTTCCAATTGTTTAACAACATCTGTAGATCATAAGTACAATCACTGCACTCATCCACATCTCGGTGTCAATTACCAACAGGGGGTTAAAATATTTTCTTGATAGCCCCCCTAGGCCAAAGGCCTTAATCTAATTCTTGGAGGAGTTACCAGAAGTTGATTTTGGTGATGGCTCATTTCCTACAACAGAGGGACTCTTCTTCACCCATGTCTTCTTCATCTATTTCCTAATATGATATGTAGCAACTTCCCCTTTTTCTTTTTCATCCTTTTGCATGTTTCTTCTTTGATTTACCAGACCTCTTTTACAAAATCTAACAATATGACTAGTTTTTTTGCAATTGTAGCACATCACATTTCTTTGTCTAGAATAATTGTTCCACTGATTTTCTCTTGATCTGTACTGGTTAGCAATATGGTCAAATCTATTGCATATATAACACCTAACATCTCTATAAAATTTGTTCATCATATTTCTGCATTCATTTGAATTATGACCATACTTGTTACAGTTAAAGTACTGACCAGAGAATGATGGACCACTTGAATTCATTCTACTCCTACATTGAGATACCATATGACCAATTTATTGCAAACATAAAAATTACCATTAAATCTTTGAGCATTAGGTTGTCTTATTAGATATCTTTTAGGTTGAGTCATTTGATTTCCTTGTCTAAATCTCCTTTGTCAAAATCTAGAACTTTCTCCTTTCTCATATCCAAGACCTCGCTTTTCATCATCAATCCCCTGAATTTTAATTAGTTCATCAAGCTTGGCTGAGCTAATCTTGAAATTTTCCTTGAATTCATTTGTTGTAGCAAGTTCAACTCTAAGATCATCAATCTTCCTTTCAAGCTCTTCTTCATTGTGTCTGGATTGTTCTAACTCAAGTTCCAGCTGAATGAGTCCATCAATAATTTGGCTACATTCTTCCGATTTCTCTTTCAAGGTTTGAGAAAGATTTTCTTCATTCTTCTTCCTATCTTCAATCTCCTTGGTCATCCCCATCATAATAGATTCTGTCTCATGCTTCAAAACTGCATTATCCCTGGAAAACTTTTCACATTCTTCTGTCTTTTCTTTCAGGGCTTGACTCAGTTTTACATCTATAATGCATTTATTGTCTTCCTACTTGATCTGATCATAGAGTTCCCTTTTCTTCTCCCTAGATTTATTAATTTTTTCTTTCAATGAATCTCTTAGCATTCATGAGATTTTCTTGTAATTCTTAGACTTCAAATTTTGACTGATCAAGATCATCTAGGGCCACCATAAGTTGTTGTTGAAGACTGCTTGAATCCATTGAAATACTTTTCAAGATCGTCCTCAAGATTTTAAAACCTTCCAAGGAACCTTGCTCTGATACCAATTGTTGGAATCAAGGAACATTGAGAGGGTGGGTGGATTTGTGTTCTGCAATTTTTAACTTTAGTAATATGATCCTTAAAGTATTGATAACATTCAACTAGAATAAAGATACATGAACATAAGACAAATAACAAAAACACCATAACACAAGGATTTTTATGTGGAAACCCTATTAGGGGAAAAACCACAATGGAGGTCAATCCACAATATTGTCTGAGTATACTCAAAAGGAAAGTTTACAAAATGGGAATGTAATTGCATTCAGGCTCACTACTCAAAAACTGAAAGGATTAATGCCTTACAAAGGTTTAGATTACATCCAAAAGAGTTGAATTGAGATAGTAGCATCTGCAAATTCGTAAAGATAGCTCCAATTAGGCTCATCAATCGATTTCTAGACCTTCTGTCTAATTCTGCACTTCTACTCTGTTCTGCTTCAATTCACTTCACAAATCCTCTTCTGCAAAAGTGATACTGTGCAAAATCACTTGTTCAATCCTTCCAATATTCACTACACACATCAACATACATAAAAATGATATAATCAATCACTTATATATATTTGCGACTAAGGATTTAATTGCAGCATGTCAGCTTCAACAAAATAAGAAATATTTACAAACTTCAGCTCAAATCATGCATAATATTCAAAGTGCATCCAAAAAAGTTGGCCACAACATAGTGAGGACCCAAATCAAAATGCTCAAACAAAAAAATACTTAAACAATAACTCCTCAAATATCTGCGACACACTTCATTCACCAAGTTGGCCTTCATACACTGATGAACAAAAAATCAGTCAACCAGATCTTCTAAATTACACTCAAATCGATATGAGGCACTAAGATTCATAGATAACATGGATACTACACCAAAAAATCTTCCTTGAGATCCACAACCCAAAATACTAATAGAAAATTTCATGTGAATCGAAGAACACAAATTTCTCGAATGCTCTATTCTAGCTTAACAGATAGTCACTGATCTTCAATCTGTCCGCTATTATGATCAAATGACAACTTGTAGATCGAATTACTAAAAAGGGTTGCCATCAATGACAACACCAAAAAATATGTGCAGTGTCTCTTGCTAGCACAATGGTCATTGTGTCAAATTGTATCACAAGCCAACTTCCAAGGAGGAATTCCTGCAACAATTCACTCAACATGCAACACTTGAACTTCCTGCAGCCGAAGGAAGCATACCTAGTGTCCCTCCTTCTGGATAACTAAGGTATGTAATTTTTCATAATAAAGACTTCTTCTTCTATGGGGGTCCACTTCTTCACCCATCCACCCATCCATCTCAACCTTTCTCTCTCTTCCATCACGCCTCCATAATTTCACTTCATCCCATCATCACTTCACTCCATTCCTCTCCACTTTCATTAATTTATCAACTGACCTCTTGAAAGGTGACCGGTACTTTCTCCATAATCTTTGTAGTAGATATTCCAAGAATCTAGGTACATGTACATCAAGTTGTTATCTCTTAATTGTCTTCTTCACCCATCCACCCATCCATCTCCACCTTTCTCTCTCTTCCATCACACCTCCATAATTTTGAACACTTCATCCCATCATCATTTCACTCTATTCCACTCCACTTTCATTAATGTCTCAATTGACCTCTCAAAAGGTGACCGATACTTTCTCCATAATCTTTGTAGTAGATCTTCCAAGAATCTAGGTACGTGCACATCAAGTTGTTATCTCTTAATTGTCTTCTAGTACATTCATTTAATTGTAGTAAATTAATATAGATGTTCTCCATAGCATGTCATTATTCCCTACCCTGTCAAATTGTCATAACTTTCGTGCATGGGGGGACACATGCTCAAATTTAGGTTGGGGGGAAGTGTGAATGCTATGTCCACGTGTTTGTCCATGTTGGCTCACATCATCAAGTTTAGATTAAGTTGATTCAAATTCTAAGTGAGATGATGGCTCGCATGTGTGAAGTAATATCAACTACTGGCATTTTTCTTGATCATAATCCTTCATTGATTACTCATTTATTGCTTTTATTACTCCTGTCATAATCTTAAGCCAAAAAAAAAGGTAAAATTTAGACAACACCATCGTTTGAAATTTAGCAGCGTTGTAGGAAGGAGAAATTTAGTTTTTAGACAAGCATTGCAAGAAGGGAAAATTTGCAGAGCAATTGTTTGATTGTAGACAACTGAACAATGGGAGGTGGGTTAATCAGGAATGAACCCATGGTTCATGACGCATTACTGCAGGATGCACCTAGCCAAGCTAAGCTCAAAAATTGTGGGTGGTTAGATTATTTCTTAAAGCTGAATGATTTTAATGAAGATGTTGCATTGGAATTTTCCTAGACATTTCTTGAAGGAAAGGCAACAGTAAAAGGGCTAGAAGTATTGGCTACTAAAGAAAGAATTGTAGAAGCTACAGAGTTGTTTGCTGACGGTGAAAATTACCCTACTTCCAGAGACGCCAGGTCAGCTAGGGCCAAATTTATAGAACCTGGTGACCCTCCATTGAGTGTGGATAAAAAAGGTGCAAAAAGAGCCTCTCTACCCGAGCCATGGAAGTAAGTAGCTATTCATGTTGTGAAGTACATTACCTGTGAAGGTTTCTAGTCGAATCTAAACTTTGTGCACTTCAAAATTTTGAATCATATGAGGCACAGGAGAAGAATGGATGTGCCAAATGTGCTATACCACCTTCCCCCAATCATAGTGGTTGAGACCCAAAAAGGTTTGGATAATTCCATTTCCCACCATTTTCTGATTAAATTTTTATTTGAAAAGTCTCTACATGATAGGTTTGACATAACTTGGGAAGAATTCTTAAATGTTGATCAAACTAGACTAGAGTATTTGTGACCTAGAGTTTTTCCTCAACCTCCTAGGGCTAGCAGAATATTAAGCATGATTGAAGTTACTCCTGGTGCCTCAACTTCTAGTGCAAGCCCTAGTGCAAACCCTCCTACAACTAAACAAACTATAGAGATTAGCTCTTCTAAGGTAGAGAGTTTAGATAGAGAAAGTTCCTCTTCATATTCTGATGATGATGTTCATCTTGGAATATTAATGAGAACTAGGGCATAGAAGAAAGAGGAAGAAATAAAGAAAGGAAAAGCTAAAAAACAAACTATAGGAAAGAAGGTGCCAAGATCTAAGTAACGAAAGGATAGCATTGTTCTTCCTGCAGTCGAAGAAGAACATGAGAGCCCTCTTAGGAAATCAAAACCAATAGGGCCAACCTTTGGTATGTCTCCATAGGGAATCCCTAGGACTAGAGAAACATCACAAGAGGACACAAAGGCCCTAATGGGGCAGGTAAATGCCAAGGAAAAGGACATATTTGAGGAAGCAACAAATGTAAGATTGGCAGACCTTGCTGCCACCACTGAACAAATTTAAAGTCAAGAGTTTGAGGAAAATTAGGAGCTCCTGCAGCAAGAGTAGAAGCAAGAGTTTGTGCAACGAGAGCAAGAGCCAGAGAAAGAGCTAGAACAAGAGGTATTGTAGCTAGAACTGAGTGAACAGTCAACACCCCTACAGCCAAAATTGGCTGAACATTCAAAATTCCTGTAGCTAGTGTTACAGGAAGAACAAGCATCTATGCTAGGAAATTTTTTGGTAGGAATACATAGGCCCTCTGATTTCTCAATGCACATGGTAGCTATGAATTTATGGAAAGAGATGCAAAGAAGGGAAGAAGAATGGAAAGAGAAGAAACAAAGGTTGAAGAAAGAAATTCAAAAGAGAGATGAAGAGATTGAAGACAAGGATGAAAAAATTGCTACTTTAAAGAAGAAGGTGGACGATATGACAACCTTGGTACCTCAAATATTAGAGTGTAGGACTCCTCCAAGAGTCTATTCCCTTTATTTGAAGGAGAAGCATCATTATTTTAAATTGGAAAGGATTGTTTCAAGTTTGAATCCTTCTATTGAGAATCCTCTTGAATTTTTCAATGCTTATAGGATTGCTCCTCCTGAAATGAAGAATTTGTTGTGTGAATTTTACTTACATAATTATACCGTGACCCAAGACCATGATTGGAATCCACTGTTGTATGTTGGGAATGCCCAATTAAGGGCATTCATGCCTTGGATACAAAATGAGATTAGTTGGGGAAAACAATTGAGGAATTATAATCAAGTTGAATTCAACACTCCCCTATCTATTAGGGATGAATCTAGAAATCTAGGGAGCATTTTCATGGATTGGCACAAAATTCTTTATAAAACAAGCTATGGCAATAGGATCTTGTCTGAGAGAGAGGAATTTTATAAAGAATATAAGGAGGTAGGAAAAACCAAAGGAGAATTTGTGATGGGATACCTGTCACAAAGGTGGAATAGCCTAACTAATGAGTTAAAACAAGCCGAGCCTCACTCTATGTAGAATTATGCTGTAAAACTTAAGAGAGTTGATATATATATACAAATTGGAAGGGAAAAGAAATAATTTTGGCTCCCATTAACTTTTTAGCCACCTATTCTATTGTGGCCTGTGCCAAATTTTAGGTTTTACCAGTATGATATAGCTACAAAGAGAAAAAGATGGATTAGATTGGACAAAAATTAAGGGTTCTATTGGGAACATAATTCAAAAACTACAGAAACTGATGTAGGACAACTAACAGTTGCAAAATTTAGGGCATTAACAAAGCAAAGGAACAACCCTCCTTCTTCTGTTGGAGGACCAAAAAAGTCTTAGGTTGGGGGGAGTGATGAGTCCAGTTTATGACTCAATTTTGATAGAAGTTTATTGTCTATTTTCTGTAGTTGTCATAAACTTTGATGTTTGGATGTTGATCTTTTTATGATATTTCCTCAAAACCATAGACATTGGGCATAAGATTATTTTTACAATATTTAATGGCATTGACATGCTATATGAACTATCTGTGTTGATTTTACATGTAGATTAATGAATGCTACTTTAAGATAGTTATGGATATACAATTTTTGTGCATACTAATATTGTTTTGCAAATATAATTAGCCACCTACACAATTAAAGAAGATTCTGCCAGCTGGTCATTCACCATAATGGTCAACAAGGTGATTGCTCAAAGGTCAATGGAGGGAAGACTCTCGATAGTGGGAGATTCCTCATTCCAATCAAAGTTGTAACGACCTTGTAAATGGTCTTAATTTTCTATTGAGCGAATATAGGAATTACTATTGTGCTAAATCTGCATTAAGGCAAACATGCATGACCAGATTTTATGCATGCATAACTGCCTCTCCACTTTCCATTCTTTCCCTAAAGTGGCATCCTCATAATCTGTTGGATTTGATCACCTTGCTAGGTGATTAGTTAGTAGCTTTTATCTCTATAAATAAGACTCATATGCTCCTTCAAAAGAGTTTCTTAATCTAATGATGTACTTGCATTCTTAGTTTTTCAAGCAATACAGTTATGCTGCTCCATTGTACTATTGTTTTTCAATGAATAAAATGAAGTTATAAGTTCGTGCATTTGAGTTTATATTTGTCTTAAGGAATACTCATCCAAGGGACCCACTTGGTGAGCATTTCATCCTTTAGCTTAGTTGTTACTTTTTGTTCAATAATTAGTTAAGAATCTAGCATTGACTATTCCTGTAGCCACTAGAATTCTATTTTGTGACTGTTTCTGAAGCCAAATCAGGCAGAGTAGTTTGCTGTTTGTTTTCTCTAATTTTTATTTCTATCATGCATTTAAGCTTAGTATAGTTTTTGGTTGATGCTCAACATTTATTTTATTTTTTTCCAAGCAATTTACCTTCAACATTACATTTTTCTTAGTTGTAGGATGAATATGACTACTTTGGGTCCTTAGTGCACATACCGTTGTGGATGTTAAAATCTGAAAATTGTTTAAAATTTAACACACATTAGCATGTTAGTCATTTAAAACACAATAAATTAAACATCCCTATGAAATATTCAATCATGTTAAAATATGCAAATTAGATAAATAGAACAAAAACAACTAAATGAAAGCACATGAAAACATGATCAAACCCTATCCCATAGTGGATTGGTGCTTCTTTGATGTGGAAAGAATCCCTTCCCCAATCCTTGATAAGCTTTTGAATGATGGATGTGGATTCAAATGACTGAGATTGTGGAGGATTAATACAATAGAGGAGGCCTCTATTTATAACAAAGAAGGATGGAAGAATGCAAAACATGGAGGATGTGGGACAAAACATGAGCCAATGACAAGATGCCACTTGTCAACATGTCAATGGAGGAAGGTTGTGCACATTTTGGTCATGGTGCATGATAAATGCTATTAGGTTCAAATTTGAAATTTGAAAGTTGGCTTGTTGGAGGGAGAATAAAAAGTCTTAAATGCCAAGTGGGAGACATGTAAAAGACAATGTAAGAGGAGTTAAATGCTATGTTGGAGGACAAGACACTTAGGAGGGAGAATTAAAATTTGGAGAATATTCCCTCTTGATGCCTTTTTTTTGAAAAAAGAAAGATTTAATAAATCAATTAAATTGATTTATTTGCACAAGTTGCAAAATCTAGATGATTGGAGTGATTAGTATTAGGATTAATCATAGTTTGATTAATTTAAGTGAAGATTAAGTGATTTTAACTTTTGACTTATATTTTAGGATTAAAATAAATCAAAATGAGAAGAAAATGATTTTAGATTTAATTAAATAAAGATTTGATTTATTTAATCAAAGAGGATTATGTTAGTGTTAAAAAATAAAGATGAATTTATTTAATTTAAATGGAAGACTTTAGAGATTAATTAAATAAAGTCAATTATTTAATTAAAAGAGGGTCGTTAGGATTTGATTAAATAAAATTGATTTATTTAATCAAAGAGGTATGTGAGGATTAAATTAAATAAAGTTGATGTATTTAATTAAAGATGGAATTTAATTGAATAAATTTCTTTATTTGATTAACAAAAGAATTTGATGTTAATTAGTTAGATTTAGATGCATGATGTCAATTTTGCATGTCTACATTTTCCCCCTCTTTGAAGCAATGTACCTGTTGCATTGGTTCAAAGAATAAACTTGCTGTGATCAAAATTCAAAAAAAATGTAATTTTTTCAGATACCCCAGTGAAAAGAAGTATACCGGTACATTGCCCCCTCAAGAGATCGAGTGAAAAAATTGTTTTGAGGGTTGATCTCGCGACAAAGAGGTTCAAGATGGACGTATGGATGGTTATGATGATAATGCAGACGAGATGGTTTCAAGATGCTTAGAATAACCAATTTATATTATCCTAAACAACTTAAAATGATGATGTACTTTAGGTGAGATGGTTGATGTGATGATACCTATATGATTATGCAATGGATGTTTTATGCAAATGTATGGTTTATGAGATGCTTAGACTAACATAAGTATATTATATAATGATGAAAATGTAATGCATGTGAATGATTTGAAACATGCTAATGGTTTTTTTAAGATGCTTAGAATAACAAATCTGTATTATCCTAAACAACTTAAATGATTATGAGATGTATGTGATACACTATGCTAATGGTTTATGGATGTAGGATGAATGCATTAGTGATGCCATGATAAAATGTTAGCATAGAAAGAAGAAAGAAGAAATGAAATAATGAAAAGAGGATCCAACAATTCCATGGTCTGCCGAGACTTTATTAGAGACGATGATGATAGATGGATGATGTTTCGCTTATCAAGGATTGGGATTTAGAAAGGGCTTCCTTAACTTATGTTTGATAACACACATAGATACGATGCATCAAGGTATAAAGAACCATGATGTTGCACCTAGTGTGATGGAATTTGACTCAAAAAACAAATAGGAGTATTCTTGCTCACACCTAACATGCAAAAACTTTGCTAGGATGCACTTCAAAAGTTTCAAACATCTTAGACCAAAACAAGGAAAGGTATAACCTATCAATGCAACAATAAAAAAGCCACCCAAAACACCTTCCATACACACCTAACATAGCAAGTATTCACCAAGGCTATATTACAAGAATGTCCAACAGGCACAACAGACAAAAGATAATGATCGTTTCCCCATTCCTTTCTCTCTAAATCTTTTTGATTAAACATCATTAAGAGGTCATTGTAATGAGCACAATAAGATAAATCAAAAGACAAAGATCAAGTAAACAAACAAGTCAATGTTATTCATACCTCCAACCAAAGGGAAATTTTTTGTTTAGGACAAGTTTCCAAAGTGATTGCCAAAGATAATGCCCATTGTAGGAAGGATGCATCTTAGGACATGTTAGTGGATGGTGGCAAGTCCTTTCGTTTAGGATAATTATCCAAAGTGATTGCCAATAGATATTGCCCATCGTAGGAAGGATACATCCTAAGACATGTTAGTGGATGGTGGAAAGTTGATAGGTTGTTTGAAAGGCTGTTGATATAAGGTGGATTGACATGTTTGTGAATGATCAAGAGTTTGATTTTGTGTTTAAAGGTTTGTTGTTTTGATTTTGAATTTGCATTTGAAGTTTGCTTTTGCTGATTGTTTTGATTGTTTTTGTTTGTTTTTCCAAAGGATGAAGGTGATGATTGATTTATTATGAATGATGCTTATTGTGGGTGAAAGCGAGATGAGACAGATGGATTTTTCAAATATTTGGATGTTTTTGATTTTTAAAAATTTTTTGAGGCTTTTTTTTGGTATTTTCAAGATGTTTTGTAAATGTTTTAATTTTCAAAATTTTTAATGTTTTTGGCGTTTTCTAATATTTTATGAATGTTTTTGGATTTTGTGTCTCGGGGGATGATCAGAGATTAGCCTTGCCTACATTTAATCTCAGAGACGACGTAGTTTGGATAGCATGTTTTTGACAGTTTTCTGACTTTTTATGAATGCTTTTGGATTTTGATATGTTTTGAATGTTTTTGGATTTTTGGATTTTCTTGGTTTTTTGAATGTTTTTGGATTTTGATATGATTTTGGATGTTTTTGGATTTTCTTGGTTTTTTGAATGTTTTTGGATTTTGATATGATTTTGGATGTTTTTGGATTTTCTTGGTTTTTTGAATGTTTTTTGGATTTTTCGCACAATTTTGACATTTTGGATATGGATATAAGTGATGATATCAATGCTTTTTTTGGGATTTTGTTGAAAACCAAGCTAGGGTTGATTGGTCAGATCGATGGATTGATGATGATAACATTGTTGAGGATACACAACAATGCAAGGATAGTGTTAAGCAACATAAGGATTGGGAAGGATATCCCAAGATGATGATAGGTTGATTGGATTCGATTGATGGATTGGTGATGATAAAATTGTTGAGGATACATAATAATGCAAGGATAGTGTTAAGCAACACAAGGATTGGGAATGATATCCCAAGATGATGATAGGTTGATTGAATTCGATTAATCAAGATTGATGATGATAACATTGTTGAGGATGCACAACAATGCAAGGATAGTGTTAAGAAACACAAAGATTATAATGGATATCCCAAGATTATGATGGATTGATTGGATTTTATTGATCAAGATTGATGAAGCTTGATTTGGAACAAAATATGTTTGAATTATTTGATGTGACACTGAAATGATAATTAGATACAATTGATATTTGATTGTTTGGATTGATGTTCGATGAAAGATAAAGCTTGATAAGGAATGTCTTCTTGTCAAAATATGCCACGAGATAGTGATTTTAATTTTGACTCAAATTATTTGACCAATTTAATTTCACGTTTTCCAATGTTTAGATTACCCCATAAGTTGGAAGATATAGATCAAGATTTATTCTTGAAGCAAGATGTAAATATTTGTCCCTAGTGTCTAGCAATGTATGGAATGCCATGGATCGATGCTTGGATAGGTGAGTGGATGGATGGATGTGGTAAGCACACAAATGATGCCAAGGATTATCTTGTGATAAGGTGTTTGAACAAAGGATTCTCATTTGGATAGTGCCTCATGGCACAAATAATGTTGGGTAGGATTGGATCAATGAAAATGACCCATGTCAAGATGTTTACCATAAGCAAGTGTAAAGTGTGCACCAAACTTGTCAAGATTAAGATTATTTGGAAGGTGGATGTAGATGGATGAAAATGGATTGGATCAATGGTTTATGGATGAATAGATTTATTATGAGTAAGATGGATGGAATGCTGGATTTATTATGGATGAGATGAGATGCTTTCACTTGAAGTGACACACACAGATGCTCGATTCTACACATGATGCCTATTTGCTAGGTTTTGATCATGGTACCTATCCAAAGCATCACCATAGTGGTTTTCACTAGAGGACCATGCTTTTCTTTACAAATTTCAATCCTTTTTCTAATTTTTTTAGATTTTTAGATTTTTAGATTTTTTTAGATTTTTCTATGAAATATTTTTAAGCTCATGCCGAATCACTTGGTGGTGTTGATTTAGATGCTTTTGTCATAATGTGCCATCAATATCCTACCTGAAGAAGCTGATTTTCTAAGATATGTGCACTTGAATGCAACTTTTGAGATTCTTGATTTGCTTTGTTGATATTAGAGTTAATTCTATCTTTGTGTGCACTTCGTGATAGAGTGCCTTCTAAATCCTTATGATGAAGGGTTGCTACCAATACATGGTCAATGTGAGAATTGGATATCATGCGTGGAGGTGTGGATGGAGTGTGCTTAGGAATAAAATATGGATTGGTTGATAGTTTGGAACCTTTGACTCTCCAAACTTGGGAAGATGAGCAATGATGGGTGGATACAAAAGTGTGAGTGGAATTAGGACCAACTGCTTGATATACTTTGTATGTTGCTTGAGAAGCCCAATTTTTCCTTTGTGGACATATTTGATGGATAATTTTCCCTTTTTTATTTTTCCCCATAGTTTCTTTGACTCATGGAGTTTGATAGGGATAATCTTTCTTTGTATTCTTTGGTATCCATGAGTATTTGATTTTTCCATTTGGTTCCTTTCTTCTTCTACTTTGATAATGTTCCTTGTACTTTGATTCAAATCTTTCTTTTGATGTTGGCCCCAATTCATGGATGGGGTGATGGGTGGATGAATATTCATGACGTGGCTGGTTGTAGTATTAGCATCCGTTTCATCATAAGGATTCTTCGTGCTCCCTATGTTGATGTTTTCCTGAGACATAGTTTCTCCCAGTATGATGGTAGTGGAACCTTTGTTCCTTGATTATGATTTTTTTGAGATGACTTGTTTAGTAAGCATGCTTTGATAAATGACCACTACAGATGACATTGTTTCAATTTGTTGCTTTTCTAACTCTATAATGTCTTGTTATGTTTGACCTATTTCTTTGAGTGGATAATGCTGGAAATCTTCAAACATGATGTCCTTAGTTTGAATTTGGGATATATCTGATCCTGATGTTGACAAATCAGTTTGATTGTAGGAATCAATAACCTACTCTTTTTGTGTAATAATGTTAGGAGTAAAGGAATCCTATTCTGAATAAAGATCATCTATGTGTCCATCCACCGAAAGCATCTCATGGGTAGATGGAGGAGTATGTGTTATGTGGATATGATAATCTTGAATAGATAGGAGAGTGTCCATTAGATCATTGTAGTAGCTTGGGGATACAAATTCTTGATCTTGAATGATTTTGGAATTCCTTTCAACATGCTTTGGATCAAGTTCTTGACATGGGTCCATTTCAAAGGGTGGATTGCTTATAAAGGGTTCTTGGATATCCTCATTAGGCATGGGAAGTGGCTCAATATATCCTCTTGATCTTTGAGTGGACTTGGATCAAATGTTGATTCAAGGATTCCTTTAGTATCTGTAACCATGAGGTCAAAGGATGTTAATATGTCTTTGAAAGGGACATTGCTAGACTTTAGTGAAAGATGTTGATCATGTTTTGGAATAAATTCTTGAGATATGCTTTCTAACTCATTAGGTGATGTAGAGACATTTTCAATATGATCATTGGTCGATGGATCATAGATTATGTCAATGTGATCAAATAATTATAACACTCCTTGAAATAGATCACTAAAAAGTGGCTCTTGATGTATGGTGAGTTGATCATCGGATGGGGTAGAAACATCTTCAATGTGCTTATTAATGGAGAGATCTTGAACATTCTTTTCAAAAATTACGGCGAAGAGATTATGAATGTCTTCAACCATAGGGTCAAGTGATATTGACATTTCTTGAATTGGATCATTGTTGGGTATTGTTGGTGGATTTTGATCATTATTGAAAAGTGAATCTTGATATATGTTGATTTGATCTTCGGATGAGGTAGAAACACCTTCAGTGTGCTCACTGATGGATAGATCTTGATCATTGTTTTCAACAATTGTGGTGGGGAGATTGTCAATGCTATCACCAGTGGTTGAATCTTCATCATTGTCCCCAATAGTTATTATTTTTTGATCAATAAGGTCTTGGATGAGATTTTTGAGTCGAATACAATCTGATGTTGTGTGTCCCTTTATTTTGTGGAAATCACAAAGGTGATTTTCATTGTACCATGGCGGTTTCACTAATGGCTCTTGATAGTTTTCATAGGTGGGAAATGTGATGAGTTTTTCCTACACCAAGTATTGCATGACCGATTTGATAGGCTTCCCAAGTGGTGTGTATTCTTGTTTTTTACCCTATAAGACATGTAATTTAACTTGACCTTGTAGTGATTGATTTTGGAGATGTGGTGATTGATCTTTGATATGTGGGGGTTAGATTTTTTGTTGATGTTGTTGATCTTGATATCCAACTTCTTGACATTAAAGATATTGTTCTTGATGTGGTTGTTGACACAACTCAATGCTTTGATGACATGGTTTAACCAATGAAAGAGTGTATTTATTTTGGGGTGGAGATGTCTCTTGGCACAATGAATCAACTATTTTGGTAAGTGTAGCAATTTGATCTCACAAAATTTGATCTTGATTTTGATTTTGAATCCCTTGATTTAGTTGATTCTTTTGTTCAAAAAATTTGGAATGTGTACTTGTGGTGTTTGTGTGGGATCATGGAAAAATTGATTTTGGACAATGTTTTGATTTGGGATGATTTTCAGATTTGGCATTATAGGTTGAAATTGAACATTGTTGCGGTTGGGAATCACATTGCCTTGATTTAGGTAACTTTGATTTTGCATGGTGTTACCTTGACTTGGATCAATACATGGAGTCGTTATCATTTTGTTTGGACTTTGAACAACATTTATATGATTCAAAAACATATCTATCCCAAAATTTATCAAGTGTGGACTTGTACTTGGTTTATTCACATTTGTCATGTATGGATATGGTGGGATAATTTTTTTTTTTGAAGAATCATGCATTGATTGTTTGGTTGATAGATTTGTAGATTTGGAATTTGATTTAAATCTACCATGGGGAAAGGTGTTCCAAAATTTAGATTGGGAATACTAACATTTGCTGTACCATTGAGATTTGTAGGAGATAATGATCCCATGTATGGATTGTGTAAATGTGAGTTTTGATAATCAATTGGCATTATAAGGCTTTGATAGTTTTGTTGTCTTGGATTACTCATGTTGTCTTCTTGTGTTTTGACCTTTTTGAAAAAGTGACCCCTAAGGTGTTTAGGATCGATGATGAGATGAAGGATGGAAGGGGTGAATGATATGGGTGTTGAAATTTTAGGAACTTTGGATCAATGCTAGACTTTAGGATTTAATTTTGATTGATTTGATTTGGATAATGAACTTGAAAATTCCAAGGTGTTAGATGTGATCTTAGGATGAACTTGTTCAAAGGTGTGTTGATTTAACTAGAGGTATGAAAAAGGATGCATTCTCATACTCCTAACTAAACAAGGTGATTTTGATTTGGTTTGGTGATGTACCCAAGTCTAGATAATGATGTTTTCAAAGCTCTAAAGTTGTTTGTGAGACATAGGTTTTGATTGATGTTTTGAGGATGGATGAAGTGTTTGATTTGATCCTAAATGAACCTAGGGAGAACCTTATTTACAAGATGAAGATAGTGAAGAACTTGATTTTCTCTAAGAGTATTTCAAACCAAAAGACCAATGTTTGCATGAAAACCATATAACCAAAAGATACCAAGCACATGTGTGGGGTCCAATTGTTTCTTATCTTTGCTTAGTGAATTATCTTTAGCACAAACACACTCTTTATTAGCTTTTGAAACTAGATGTCCAATGTCCTAACTTCTTCTCACCCCACAAGGTGCATTATGTGGAAATCAAGGAAATCAAGGCAAAGGTGGTCCTAATGTTGACTTTATTAGGAGAAAATTGAGATGAAATCCAAATTCTTAGAAGCCTCTAAGGATGAGAATCCTGTTGATCATCAAAGCTTGCGCCTCTCCGAAAGTCTTATGGGAAAATCAACGAGGGGGGGACAAATTGCATCTCACTGAATACCTCCAGGTTTTTTTTATAGAAAACCAACTCTTCTTTTGGGGTTTTGAGATAAGGGAGAAAATAAATGTAAATATAAAACATGAAAGGAAATGCACCAAAGATTTTACAACATTTCAAATTCAAAATATTCTTATGATTGATATAAAGGACACAAAACGCCACAACCGCTCATTGTTGGAAAGAGAACGAACAACAAAGGCTAACTTCAAGCACAATGTAGACTTTCAAATCTTTCCATAGACAATGTTCATTGAGATTCGATCAAACATAAAAATTCTTAAAGTAAAAAAAAAAAAATATTTCAGAAATTATGGGAACTCTGTCTCCTAATACAACATAGCACAGAAAAATAATAACTTCAAAGATAACAGAAAAGTCCAATGACATAGTCCAATTTCTCCCATTTCTTAGTACAAGTATAAAGCATAGAAATCCACTATTTAAACTACAAGAATATAGCTTGCAAGACACAGTGTTTCATTCAAAGCAATGATATAAAGAAAGAAAGCTTGAAAAAGGCCATACATGCACAGTCTCAAAAAATTCCCCTTAATAGTTCATGCTTTAATTAAAACTGAACTTTGAAACAAAGGTACGATGCCAATCTGACAATAGTTTAAACCTTAATAGATATAATTTTCCATAATAAAGTAGTTCTATAACTTGCTTCCAAAATATAGTTCTTAAAACTTTAAGAAAAATAAAAAGGAAATACACTTCCTCTTTTCAAAGAAAACAATTTCCTCCTAGAAAAATCCTTTACTGAAAAAATCATCCTCTTTCTGGTATCATTTCCTTCCTTTTATAACCATCAAAGAGAGAAACATCACCTTGCCTAGAAGTGAATGTTGCCATATGTTGATACCTGATAGCTCACAATCTAATTTGTAAGCCCTTGGTTAGGCCACAAAATATTTTTGCATTAACTTTTTAGCTACTGCATTAATGTCTTTTAGATTTTTTAAGAGAGAGCAATATCGGATCCAATCTTAAAAATGAAATTTCATCAATTAATTCTTTTGACTAATCACATCACCTCGAGGCACTGACTAGAAGGTTTTGTCCCGAGACAAGCAAAGAGAAAACAACAAGTTCTGCCAATCTTTAAAAGATATAGTCCTCCTTTGATAGAGAGGTGGCATGCCACTTGGTCAGGAACTTATGCTTTTTGAAGAATGTTTTTGCAGATAATCTCCATCATCCCAACATGTGTCTTGGGCACTCCTTTGAAAAGAAAAATGATAAAGGAAAACCGTGCCACCACCTTGTGGAGCATTACTCGTCTTCCTTACTGACCTTACCTTACTCCTAACACTTCTACAAAATATAAAAGTGAAGCTGAAAACTGGAAGGCTAGGGCAATGCGAAAAACCTCTTCATAGTTCTGGAAACTCACAAGGGCCTTCACTTGCAGAGCTACAAACCCAACTCTCTAGAAATTCCTAAAGTTTGAAGGAGGAATGCTGTGCTTTCCATTCTTCCTCGGTGGGTAAATACATACTACAAATGAGCCTGTAGGCTTGATCAAGTTGGAAAAATTCTTTAAAAGACATGAACCCCCATCTGGTAGTAACCACTCCAAGATAATGATAAGGGAAAGAAAGGTGAAAAATATCATGTTCAACCGCATTAGCTGCACACACTATACTTGAACTCAAAAGCTTAGTTATAGTCTGGTCCTTGTATTTGATAGCCTCTATAATTTTCTCCACAGTTTGCACATTTCCTTCTGGGGAAAACAAGGGGGGTAATCTGTAGTTGATCAAAACATTAAATTTTTTTTAAATCTCTTCAACTCTCCTTGCCAACACTAATTGAAAATCTTTACACTTAGCAATTTTCTGGGAGTTGATGATTTCATTGGCTTTGATGTAGGAAGTTCTTATGTCAGCAATTCCAACATCTTTTAAAACTTCATCAAAAGCCACAAAAAGTCTGGAAATGAAACTTTGTGACTCCACCACTTGAGAGTCACTTTTTTGCAAGACATGATTGGTTGTTGAGCCAATCTTCTCATTTATTTCTTGGACATCCTTGAAGAATTGAAAAATAGGCCCAAGAATGAGAATTGTGGTTGCAATCCACTCCTAATGTGGAGATACCAATCTTTTCAGAAATGGGAAAGACCCAATATCTCAAGTAGAAGCCAACTCTTGATTGAGCTGAGTCTCCCTTTCCTTTGCATTTTCTTCTATTTGATCCTTTTTCTAGAGAGCATCCGTCAATTTAGAGCCCACTCTTCATTTCTCTAAATCACAGGCCTAGAATGTAGACATGGCTTCTTGTTTTTCTAGCTTCAACTTTTCTATGTCTGCCTTTTCCTTTCAAATAGCATTGGGAAACTGAGATCAGACATTACCCAGCTCATTCTATAAATTTTCTTGAGTACTTCTGTATTTTGCGTTGGTTTGATGTTGGATGGTGAGATCAACTTTTAACCTTCCAATTTCGGCATGTAGCCAAACCTGTTGGCTTTGCGCTTCTCCAAGCAATCTTGAGTCCTCCCCTTGTTTACTCTAAACTTGCATTATGTAGGCCAACTCGATGTCCTTAGCTTTGAGCTCTGTTTGCAATCTGCCTACTATTTCCCTTACATTTACTAGCTCTGTCTCACACTTTTTTAACCTTCTACCCAACTTTTCCTAGTCTGAGTATGTCACCTGCTAGGTGGTCTTAGCTAAGACCACCTTGTTGCGTGGGTGCGTTTTGATTAGATCTAGGCTTGTTGTCCAAATGTCATAATCATCTAGCTACATTTTTCCTTTATGTTTAGCCACAAGCGAGGTCATGGTACTGATCAAAAGGGAATTCCGCTCCTCATTGTAACAAGGCTCAATCTTCTTCGCAACAAGTAACTCAACATTTTTGATACGGTTCCTTTGTTTAGCATTTCGTTGGACCATCTTTGTTGCATTGAAATGATTTTGGAGAGTTTGAGGAACATCAATGTTCTGTGCTACATCAGGGGCACCAAGAGGAAAACTAAAAATGGTAATAGAGGGGGATATTTTAGATGTATGGGTATGGGGAGAGGCGAAAGGGAGCATTATCATGGAAAAGGGTGGAACACCCAGTTGGGACTGAGCAGGGGATTTTCTAGTGGAGGTAAACAAAGACACTGGTAGGTGGAAAGGTGTTTGCTCGGAAGTTGTCGAATCGGGCATGGGGGTTAGTACTAATGCTTTAGCTCTTTCAAAAGGGGCCCTTGATAGGGTGAATAAAGTGTCAACAATGGTTGAAACAGATGTTGCTTGTTCAGAGTGTGGGGTAATCTCAGGGATTTCATTCTGATAAGGGAAAGGTGTATTTATGATTATTAAATAAGGGTTTGTGGATGGAGACTTCCTTCCCAAAAGAGGAGGAGAGGGGGTAATAAAAAAGGTAGAAATAGGAAGAGGAGGAGTAAGAGTTACCTGAACCATGGTGGTTGAAATATCTTGGAGAGAAAACTCCACTTCTTCTCCTTGGGCCAACGCTTCAGATATTTGTAGTCCTTCCAGCCACCTTCTCTTCTCTCAACCAGAGCTGAGATGCTTCGTTCTTCTAACCACCAATCCCTCTAAAAATTGACCCTCAATGATTGCAACATATGACACTCTTATGGACTATTGGGGTTTCTTTCCATTGCTCTGGGAATAGGAGGTAGATGGGGCCCGTGAATCCTTTTGCATAAAATCTTTCCAACCACTAGATTATCGAGGTTGGTGGTTCCGTTGTGGAACTTGTTCCGCATCAATTTCATGGCTAGTTTCTAGATTACTATTGTTGGAGCTGGCCTCTTTATCATAAAAATACTCAAATTCTTCATCTTGTGGGAACTATCTGACAAGGAGGTTAGGATAATGTAACTCTTGTCAAAATCTCCAGAAATATTCTTTCTTCCTCTTTGATCATCCCCTCTTCTTTAGCTGTGTTAAAGGATTTATTTATTGGGAGGTTTTCGTCATACTGGACCTTTAGCATATAGAAACTCAACCATTCTGGTCATTTGAAAGGAATATTCTTCAAGTCAATATATACTTGTGCACTTTCTTGAGTCACGTTCTTCCTTCTTTTGAAGTATTCCCACTCATGTTTTACACTAAAAATTCCCCTTGGATTATAGTCCCACTTATTGCAGATGACAACCATGCCCAAAACTGCCAATAGATTCTTGAGTTCTTCACAAAATTGCTTTGTGAGGGATACCTGACTATTAGCAATATTTAGAGGAAGTGGATACAACCTCATTTTGTTTTTTCCTGCACTATAGATTTTGTCAACAACGGTCAATTGAAGGCATGCTTCTAGCACAAAAACCCTATTTGTTACAAACCTGGGGAGTAAAAAAAACTCATTGGGAAAACCATGAAACCTAATAAATGTGAAATCTACACCCAGGAAGTAGTCTATTAGGTTTTACAAGATCCTCATCCATTGTAAAATCTCAGGAGAAAAATGTCTTGTAGGGAAAAGTAACAACTCTTGGAGCATGGGCCTCAAAAAGTAATCTACAAACCCATAATAATCCCATGTTTTAGAAAGAAGATGGGTCCATACGAAAATTGATTGAAGGAAGTTCCTTTCATCTAGCCTAGACACGCACATTTTTTCCAAAATATTCAAAATTTTGATGCAAAATTAAATGAGCCAAGAAGGGTACCTGAATTTAGAATCGGTCCTATAATTTTTTAGCTGGTCCAACATGTTTCGAGCTATCACCTCGAAAAAATCATAATTCCTCTAGATTTTTTCTCTTTATAGCTCAAAAGCTAGGATGAACCAAAAAGGAAGAACTTGGGCATCGTTGTCAAGAACAAATACTTGTTGATGTGTTTTTTGTGACTGCACGAACGTAGAATAAAGTCGCCAATGGCTACCCTATTCTCTCTTGATCAAAGTATCCAACACGCTAAGATTACGAGAGATTTTGTGTGTTCAACTCCAAGGTTCCTTCAATGCGAATAGTCTCAGTTGGCTCGATGTGATTTGCTGGTATTTCAAGGGGACTTATAGAATTGTTCAACAACAGAAGAAGGGGTTTCCATAATTCGACAAATTTTATCAATGAAGCACAGATTTTCTATTCTAGTTAGAAAGTACTAAATTTAAAGGGGGTGTAGGGTTTAGAGAGTCTAAATCTATTCTAAGTGTGGGATATAGAGCTCAACTTCAGCAAACTTCAACTGGACTTCACTTTTCCTCGCTCCGGACAGCTTCCACGGAGTTGGTGCAATCTTCAGGGGAGATGACTAAAGATGTTCAAACCACCAATTGACATGAAGATACCATCACAATGATGCATACCATCATTCAAAATGTGATTGAAGTTAAGCCCACAATGTTTCCAGTTGACCACACAAGGCAAACACACCATCAGTGAGCCCACTAGTGGTATAGATAAGCGAAGCTTGCTTAGATCAAACACCACATTCCATTATTAAAATATACTTGCATGGAATGAAAGCTACCATGCAAATCAGAAGGACGAAGAAACCTTGCTAGATACTCACAACAAAGATGAAATTCACCATCAATGAAAAAATCTTTTATTGAGAGAGTGTTCACAACAATTTCTTACAAATTTTTCAAAGGGAAAACTTTCCCTTCAAACTACACTATCAATCTATACTAAGCTACTCCTAAGTTTTCCCTCTACTCTATGTCTACTATCTAACTCTAAGCTAATCTAATGAGATACAAATGAGGGGGGATGCCCCTTTATATAGCTGGCCAAGTCCAACGGATGACTCAGATTACAATCGGCTGGATGGCCCAGATTGTGCCACCTTAGCCCTAAACAAGATTCACCCTAAAAACCGCCACCAAGAGGAGTGGGGTAATAAATGAGCCATTAATGTCCACCACCTTCTAGAAGATTCCTATTCAAAGATGCGTTCACACTATTCTTGATTTTCTTCTTGACTGCAAGCCGGATGAGTCTGGTTGCCACTGCTTCAAATTCTTTCTTTTTCCTACTTGAAGATGATTTTCCTCCTTGATGTTGTTCTTCAACTTTGCTCAACTTTGCTCGGACTTCCATTCCTTTCTCCATCTTGAGTTTTGAAAACATTTCTTCTCTGTCACTAAGTCTCAACACTTAGCCATTTCTCACAACTTTTCTTCCTTCAAGGTTGTAAGGTAGTCTTGAAGGACTTGCTCCATCTTCCTCAGTCATCATGCTCTGGCCTCCACGTTCATCCTGCAAAACAAGCAAGGAGAATATCATCAAAACACTTCGTAATATAAATTTACCTTACTCATATGATTTTCATGCTTTAACTTTCAAGGGTCTATCGTTTTTCTCTAGCCAACTTTGCTTTCTTCAAATTCTTCATGCCTTAGCCAAATTTCCAACCCATCTTGTATTTCGCCCGGGCATACTTCACTCTGATACTTCATCCAACTCAGGCTCGAGAAAAAAATGCTTTCATCAGGAATTTGATAAAAAATCATCTAGGTATCCAACTTCAAATTCGCCAAGGCGACATATTTCAACATCTTTTTCCTTTCTTGCCTTAGAATTTTTTTCAAACTTTTACTTAGGAAATTCATTATTTAAGTGCCCATCAAAAATCTTCATCCTGAAGGCTTCAGCAAATTGTGAAAGACTTTGAAATCCATTCCTTGTCGAAGATCTTCAATACCCAGAAGAAAATTTTCTTCAAAACTTGTCAGATTCATGGTTATACAACGAATGGGTTCATTTAATTTTGAATTTTGAACCTTAGAAAAATAATTCCTCATGAAATTTAATCCATTTCCTTAGCTCTATGAGTACTTCATTGCTCTGACTTGGAAATTTTTTTATCCATCTTGCAATGCCAACATTCTCTGACTTCACCACTGGTGGATTCATCCACGTCCAGGAAAATTTCATCATCCTCCAAGTCCAGGCGTAATTTCATTAAGGAAGAAAAATTTGTGCCTTAGAAAATTTTAAATCACTTAGCATTTTTACCATCTTGTCCATGGTGAGGAATATTTTTATCAACTCACTTAGAAAATTTTCCATTGCCATGGGCGCATTTTTGATGTTATGAAGGATAAAAAAAACTTGTCCTTTTCTTGCTGAAGTGAGGGTGCATTTCACATGTGTGGAAGGATGAAACTCTTAGAATATTTTTAGCAATTCCTCCCTAACTTGGGTGCATTTTTGACTTGAAGAGGAACATTTTCAACCTACCTTTGGCTTGTGTCTTTATGTGCTTTCAACACCTTGTCTTCTTCCTCCTCCTTGCATGGATACTTTTGTCTTTTTCCTCCTTTGCATGAATTCAAATTTCTTTAACTCATTTTTCCTATACATAACGCCTTGAATACTTTTGTGTTTTTACTCTTTGCATGAATACTAACTTTGCATGGGCACATTTAGGTTAGGCAGGAGGATATTTTCTTGACATGCAATTACCTTCTTTGACTTGGGTGCATTTGGCACATGCAAGAGGATCAACTTACCACGCCTTGACTTTCCTTTTGAATTCCTTCTAAACTTCTTAGCATGGCCGCATTTCCTACCTTGAGGAGGATGGAACTTGTTGACTCTTTGACTTTCTCTTCCAAGCTTCTTAGTATGGGCACATTTTGGGGTGAGAGGAGGATAACTTCAGATTTTAGATTCTTCTTGCATGCTTGATGATGAGGGCGCATTTAGCATGTTGAGGAGGATTTACCTCAACACTTAGAAAATTTTATCTCCCTATTTTTTTTTTGAGCAAATTTTAAGGGTGGAGGTGGATGAACTCAACACTTAGAACTTTCTTCATTTCTCTTGGCAAGGTGGGCGCAATTCAAGGGTGGCAATGGACTTGACTCCACACTTAACATTTTTTTCTTGATGCCCCCTATAGCTGGGCGCATTTAGCATGTGTAGGAGGATAAACCTCACGCCTTAGAATTTTATTTTATTTTTTTATCATCAACACTTCCTCCCTTGGGCGCATTTGAGGTGTGGAGAAGGACAAGACTTTATGCCTTAGACATTTTCCAATCATCTTGAAGGCAAGTACATTTTGAAAAGGTCTCATTACAACATGGGAGTCTTGTTTGCTTGCATTCTTTGTCCTATTCATTGTTACAGTCTAATAGTAAGAAGCTTATAGTGATATGGTAGGGAACAGGGCATAATCATGAATTTACGAGCAATACCATTAAAGGCTATAGGTTTATCTTCATGTTATCTATGAGTTTGAAAAAAAATAGTCAATGGATGACAACATGACTATAGCCATGAAATGTACTGTAGTGAGATAAGTAATGTAATTGCTACCACAATCAATTTTTTCTCTTTGGACAGTCATTACTAAGTCCTAACAAGTGAATAGCAAAGGGATAGGTGTTAATAATATACCTTCACCTGACAGGTCCTAGAATTTTGGTGATCTCATTGACCCAATAAGGCATTGCTTAGAAATTATTTCATATTTCTTTGAAAAGATAAAAAGAAAGACAAATATATCCAATTTCAAGAAGAAAAAGTAATGACAAGGCATAGTGAAACATGTAAAGACTTCAAGAAGTCACAAGAGTAGTGCAATGGCATTGAATCATTTGACAACCATTTATTATTTGCAAGACAACATTTTCTTGTCTATCAGTTGATAGGGATATCTTTGTTTTAGTTGATAAATCTCATGAAATGTCATTCACACTATAATCTTGCACATGCTTTATCTCATAAAATACAAATTCTAAAAGCACCAATGAGGCAGATGATGGACAAAATGCATTTGAAAATCTAACATAAAATGTAGCTCATAGAAAGGGAGCTTTAGACAATCTATTGCTAATGAATTCTGTGATATAAAGATGGAGAGGCTCAGGGAAAGCATTTTGTTTGATGAGCAAGATAGTGAAAAATTAGAAGCAGAGTTTCACATGCAGTTTGACAATAAAAGTTATTTAGAAAAGGTATCGTGGATGGTCAGGAAGCAATTAATCATCAAGAGAACTATTGAATTTTTTTTTGAGGGTATTGTGATTTCAAAAGATTTTAGAACTCCTTCAAACAAAAAGAACAAGTCTTCACAGATTCCTCATACTTGGCTAGTTGATAAGAAAAACACTAAGAAAATGGGAATTCCAATGGAACAAGTCGACATGAAAAAGATAAAGGAGTAAATGTACAAATTTTACTGAGATGCAGGCCTTTCAATGAGGATGAATTGAAGGCCAATGTTCCCTAGGTCATAAAATGCAATGAGAAAAACATTCAAAGCTTCGGCCTTTAGGGTTTCATTTCCAAACCCTCATGTTTCTGAAGGGAGAACAAACCAAGTAAAACAAAAAAGAGTAGTGGCAATATCAAAGGGCAACATGGTCTTGTGGAATGGTCGAAAAAGATAGCTTTGTTTCAACCAACCACCTTTCATGGAATCTCATTCAATTATACTAAAATATTGTGCATTTTTACCACAACAAAAGCCACGGCCAATGGAGCAAGTTTCTTCACAATAGTAACAAACCCACTTGGGGTTTCTTAATCTAGCCTCAAAGATGGAGTAAAATAAGAAATTATCTGCCTTATTATGAAGCTAGAGGCTCAAATGATTCATTTTTTCTTAAAAATTAGAGGAAAAGGAGTTGATTTGACTTACCCAAAGCTTTTGCTCACATTTTTTGCAAACTTTCAAGCATTTTAATGGCCTCCATTTGAGCTTCAGAAGAAAAAAATAATGCCTATGAATAGAGAAGAACACCCATAGAAGGAGAAAAATGAAATACATGGTCAACAATATGCACATGGCCGTGGCCTGTAGGCTCAAAAAATGGCATTCAACTGGTGGTAAAAAGCACATATTTTGTTTACAAAAACTAGTTACCTCTTTTTTCTATGTTTCTCATTAGAAAAATCACCACAAAACTAGTGTCAAGGCCTCCATTTTTCCTAGATTTTGACTAAAACCTTGGCGGATGCATCATGTTCTTAGAATGTTCCATGACAAAATGATGGGCTTGTTCCATTGTTTTAGTGTTTTGATGATTAGGGTTTGACCCTACTTGAGTGCGATGGGATTTTCTTCCCATTTTTGAAAAATTGAAGCATGTGTTAATGCATGGGGCCCAAAAACTCTTGTTCATTCACTCAGGCATTTTATGCCTTAAGGTGTTTCCCCTTTTTCAAACTTTGCTAAGTCATCAACACTAAAAGTTATGGAGTACGCCAAGTAGCCTATGTAATGCCTTTGTTTTTTGACCAATAATCATGTGACTTGGAATATGCTTTCCAAGAAATTTGGAGGTTGGCCATATTGGCCAAGCATTTTGGAGCTTTATGATGCCTTTGAAAACCAGTGAGTATTGCCCATGTGTGGACTAAAATGCAGAATGAGGTAAGTTGAGATGGCCAAGTGCCTTGGAAGCTTTTGAAAGCTTTTAGATATGACATTATATGTTGCATCTTATTCCAATGTTTAAAGATATCATGTAAGTGATTTGAAAATCACTTTTATTATGTCTTTTAATGCAAATGTAATGTGATTCAAGGAGATGGTGGGGCCCCTTATTTTATGCTTTGAATGTAAAATGACTTGATTAAGTGATGTTTTATGAATCACTTAATCAGGATCATTATCTTTATTGCTTTTTGGAGTCTTGTGTTTTCAAAACACACATATTGCATGAGGAGAGTGTGGGTCAAGACTTGTGTGAAGACCAATGATGACTTGCAGACATGAGGAGTGTGTGAGAGGCTGTTTTAACTGACTTTAGAGAAAAGATGGCTATTTGGAGGCATTTTTGTCACATTTTTAGTGTGACTATTGACTTGGCTTAGCTTTTCTTCATGTGGAGGACAATTTGGAGGGTTTCTAGAAGGTTCTTTTTGGCCTTTTCTGTTGTATCTAACCAGAATCTTGTAGATGGACTTGTGTGAGGGGTTTTTGCTGGGTTTTGCTTAAGTATGTTCATTTTGAACATTTTGAGGGAGTTCTTTCTTTCCAATAGTAGGATAGCTTTGTTTTGGAGCTATTTTTCATGGAGTAGTATTGTAACTTAGATGGGCCTATTATACAATAAGCACTTTGAATTAATAAAGTAGAGAATTTTTACCTTCTCATTTCCTATTTCTCATGTATGTTGTTAATGATTGATTAGTTTGTCTTGTGAAAATTTGTCTTTTCCTTGCAAGCTTGTCTCATGTTTATGTACCAGTTTAGCAGAAGATGTATGTTTATAGGTTGTGAGTTATGTTGTTTAGGTGTTGTTAATTGTGAAACCATTGTTTTCCTTTTAAAAGCATTGTTACAAACCTCCTTATAAATTATTTATGTAAACTGCATTGGAAAGTGAGTTGTGTGAGTCAAGCTTTATGATTTTAATTTGAAGGTGATAGGATGTTAACAAGTCTAGGTTGTTTTGGTGCATCACCTTAGGTTTTTTAGCATTAAGTTTATTTTCATGAAATTCTACCATTTACCTTAGAGATTAAATAGTTAGGTGACATAAAAAGGGGAAGCCAACCCTTATCATTAGAGGTATGCTTTCGAACATGTTATGCACAACCTGAAAGTAGTCCCATGTTCGTCCAAATCTATTGAGTTCATTTAAAAGGCTAGAAAATAGGGTGCAGATTTGGAACCCTAACAATAATGACCATTAACTTAGATTATGATATTTGCATGAAAATCACAAAGCATAAACACATGACTTCCATAAAGAAACTATAACTTATAAAAAAACTGTATAAATATGACCATACTTTGTAAAGCTTGTCAAGGCATTGATATCTATAGGACACAAATATTAAAATTTAACCCTAAGTTATAACTACATTATATTTTTCGTTGTTAAGCATTCTATGATACTCATGAAACCATAGCATAGCATGTTTTTGAATAAAGGATCTGAGTTATCACCAGCTATCAACAATGCCATAGAATTATTTTTGGCATGGATTTGAGAATATTATGACTAGGAACTATTCATTATGGTAATTATATAAAATGAATATCAAAGACAATTTCAAATATTTTAATATCAAATATGTTTATGAGAATGACATCATTAAAATATAAATCAATTATTTCAAATTGAATTTGGAGAATCATACTATTGTGACCATTAAAATTGGATATGTAAACGATAATTTTAATAATGAATTTTAACTTGAATTTCACTTCAAAATCTAATATCACAAGTCTTTATTTAATTTCAAGTTTTGTTTGTAAATAATTTTAAAATATAAGTACATAAAGATAATAACTAAATTTAGATAAGAATAAACTTGAAAGTCAAACATTTGAAAAAAGCTTTAAACACAAAAAATTTAATGCGAACAAAGTAAATTTAAAGTGACCCCATTAATGAGATTAGGATGATTGTAGAATAAGATATTCCTTTTGAAAAAAAGGATGATTTTTTTTTACTATAATAAATTGTAACAAGCTTTCTTTCTTACCACATAGGAATCCAAATTAAAATTATTCACTTGCATGAATGCACAATTTTTTCTCCTATACTCCTAAGTACTTTGAACTTTATCAAAGATGGATTTGATTCTTTATGAAAGTTCTTCTCTTTTGTTATATCATGCGTTGATATGATGGATTCTTGGACTAAATTTGCATGATTTGTCACTATTCTCATGTCTGGATTGAATTAAAAATTTAAATTGTTAAAATATCAATAATAAAAAGGTGGTTAGTTGATGATCAAATTTGTAATGTTGTAAATATTTGTGTCTATTAATCAAGCTAATTTGAAGATATTAAATAGTTTTGTTCAAATTCTATTACCTCATTCTTTCATGTGCTACAAGTTAAAGAAAGTGTTAAATAAAATCAATGATTTTAGGGGTAAGTGTGCCATATTTATTCTTAAGGTTATATTAGCTACTTTTCTTGTATTTATCATTTAGTCTTCATAGATATTTTTAAAGCTATTTCATAGTTTATTTGGAAATTATTTAATATATCTGTACCATAGAAAAAAGGCAACTCGCTTGATTTGGGAATAACTCATGATAAATTGGACTTAATGAGGCCTTGATTTAGTGTTGCGAGGAGTTTTACACATCCACACTAGGTCTTGGACCCTTGCAAACACATTTAACAAAGTCTTGTAAAGGTGTTGTAAAGTGTTGTAAAATAATTTCATGCCTCTCTAGACTTAATGAACCCATTTCCCCTCAATTCAACAATATAAAATGTATTTAATTACATTCTCACATCAATCTAGGAGGCTTGTAAAATAAACTTAATGTTAATCTAGTGTTGTAATGTGTCTTGCACATTTACATTGGATGTTGTGTCTTTCTAGGCTAAATGGGCCTCATTTTAGTGTCGTAAAGTGTATTTTATCACACTTTCACATTGAATTTTGTGTCCTAAGCCCTAATTGACCTTTACATCATCATCAATAGTCCCCTATGACCTCATATTGTGCATTTAGAGGCTTAATTTGATGAAATACCCGACAAAGTCACCATATAAACCTGATTTCCTCATTCCCCAACAACCCAGCTAGTAAATGGACCCCTCTGGGACTAATTCACCATTTGTGGTGAATGAGTCCCTACCAGGTGGGACTCATTCACCCAAGGTGGAAAATAATTCCCTTTTGGGCTATTTTTGACTTTTGAGCAGGAAAATTTAGAATTTAAGTTTATTATTCTTTCATGTTGGCCTTAAGGATCCAATTAATGGGTAAATAAGGTGAAATGCCTATAAATACAACATTCTAAGCCCTAATTCACAATATCTCAACTCATTTTACAACTCATTCATCATTTATCTTCTCCATCAAGTCAAACAAGTTAGGGTTTTATCATCTCAAGTCACCAAGATAACATTTTTAGACATTCAAAGGAAAATACTTCATATTGTTGCAAAAATCCAATATTAATCATCAAGGAAAGGTATTAATCCATTCATTTTATGTTCATTCTTCATATTATTTCTTAATTTGGTTTGATTACCTAAAAGGGGTTTGACTTGGTCAAACCCCCATGCCCTAACAATCAACATTTTCTCTTTCTCTTCTTGTGTGTTTGTAGATTTAGTTCTCTTGGAAGCTTGGAAATAATTAAGAATCAAGTTTCAAAGTTGTTCCAGTCTTCTCTTCATTGTCTAAGGAAAAATATAAACAAAAAGTCACTTTCAGTGTCAAAAATCAAAGTTTCAAAAGCAGACACTTGTAAAGAACCAAAGTGCAGACCGAGAGCTCTTGTTTCCTCTTTTGGATCAAGTCAGAAATTCAAAAGTGGACATATTCACCATCAATGGTGAATGAGTCCCATTTCTAGGCCTAAAAAGTGTTCCTTGCAATTTTGGATACCCATTTGTCCAAAACAAGTTCCAGGATAGTTTCTCAGAATTAGGACTAATTCACCCAGAATGGCGAATGAGTCCCTGTAGAAATTTTTTACAAAATTAGCAGAATTCTAGATGTCATTTCCAATCTCCATCAAGATCTTAGGTGCACACTTTTAGTTTCATCCATTTTTGTTTAGTTTTGTTCATATTTCTAGGTGTTTTTCATTACACAATGTGTTTTCCAACAAGTTGCATTTCAATAGTTTTCACTTAATAGTCAATATATTTTACTAGTTTATGCATCTAGATCATTTCATTTAGTCATAATTTCATCATACATACACTAGTTTGAGTGAACCACCTAGATTTTTGGGTGTGGGATCTATCTCTTTCCTTTAGGTGAAAGACCCTAATTGAGCAAAAGAGACATAGTATTCCACCATAATAAAATCTATGGTTAATTTTGGTGAACCTACCTTTCAAATAAATTTTCTTTCTAATTTGGAGTCCATCATACATCTAGCTTGCATTTACCTTGCATTAGGATTTGCATGGATTAATTTGCATGCTAGGTTTCAAATTTTGCATTCATGAAAAGTGCATTCAGGTTGCATTTTTGGTGTCCAAAATTATTAATTTTTTTTGAAAATTCTGAAAAAAATCTCCACTAGGACTCATACGCCACCTTGGGCGAATTAGTCCCTTTTCACCCCGGAAACTACCCTTTACAAAACTAAAAACCCTATTTTTCAGCTCCTATTTGGTTCCATTACCTAGTTGTATTAGTTGGTTGAGTTTTTGTAACATGCATTTCATTAGATTTAGTGTACATTAGCTCATTTCATGCATGGATTAAATTTCAAGTTTACATTCTCATATGGTTACATAGCATAATCAATTAATTGTCATCCTTAAAATCTGAAAAATTACATTCCTCTTTTGAATGATTGCTTTAGCATAGTTATATTTCAAGTTTATAGAATAATCATTACATCATGTTTTCATTACAAATTTCTATAGTTATCATGTTTCATGTTCTATTTTTATATCTTATTGCATGTTATAAGAGAATTTTGTTAAGTGCATATGAATGAGGTCCTTTCCCCTCTCTTTTTGTTCATCATCGATCCCTCTCCTAGTTTCCCTTTCATGGATGAGGTTAGTCTAGTGAAAGAAAACTTGGATAATCATAACAATCACATTTTCTCTTCTCCTATTATCTCTCACACTTGTAAAGAAGATATTATAGTGCTAGAAGAACCAATTGATGAGCATTTTGACAACCTGAGTTGTTTCTATCCTCTTACCTCTCCTGCTAGACAAAAAATTATTAACAAAGAGGACATCACAATAAGTAATCATGAAGATCACACAACACAACAAGCAGATGATATCATAGAAACATTTCTAGACATTACCTTTCCTAGTCTCCATAATCATGCTAATTAAACTTGTTTGTCTCCTAATATCCCTCCTCGATGCAAAGAGGATAGAGTGTTGTTAGAATATATACCTATTAGAAGTCATGAGAATATTATCCCTCCCTTCCCAAATGTTTCTATCCTATGGGAAGATATCTTTAGCAACATTGAAAACCATAGTGGTCCTTCTCTTGATACTTTCCCCTTTTGTGATGAAGCCACCTTACAAAATCCAACCATGGATGAACCAATTACAAGCTCTCCTTATAGCATAAATAATATATGGAAAAAAAGAATGAGCCTTTAGGAAAACATGATAATCCAATAGAGTCTTCCCATCATCTCCCCATCATTGATAAACAAGAAAATTCAACCATTGATAACTCGCTTACTTGTGATGAAGTTATTTTAGAAGAACCAATCCTTGAGTGTCAAGAACATTTGGTTTGCTGTTCTCCTAAAAGTCCTCCTCCTAGGGAGGATATCATGTTACAAGACAAGGATAACTCTCCCTTGCTAAGGGATGTTAACACTATTCAAACTCAACTCATTCTTTATCCTCCTTCACATAAAACTCAAACTCAAGCCAAACCTAAACTTGTCCTTTACCCACCTAAGAATAATGTATTGCATTAGTTGAGTCATAATACAATTGCTCATACATATAACACTCAAAAAAATCCACAACCACAACAACCAACCACAACACCCCTACCCTTGCCTAACCCTATCATCTCTAATCCTATCTTACTAGGACCTCCTAGTGGAAAGGAGTACAATCTTGTTGAACAACTAAAGAATACTCCTACTAAGATATCATTATAGGACCTTATCCAAACCTCCCCTCACTATCACAACATGATTCAAGCAGCCTTGCAACAAGTTCCCGTCCCTTCTAACATGCAAACAAACGATATAGCAACCATGATTGAAGCCATAAATGTTGACATTGTTTTCCACCAAAGTGAGCTCCCTCCTTTGGATGTGAAAAACCAAAATGAAGCCTTCATGATCATCGCTCAATACAAACAAAAAGGAATTAAGAGAACTCTTGTGGATACCAGATCTGCTCTTAATGTGTGTGGAGTGAACTTTCTCGATAGACTAGGTATCAATAAATCAACTATTTGACTCGATCCTTTATCCATCAAAGGATTTGCCAATGTAAGCAAACAACCGCTTGGTGTGATCACTTTACCTATTATAGTTGGAGTGGCCACATTGAAAACACCAATTATCCATGTTATGCCTAATGATCTTGCATATAATCTTCTCTTAGGTAGACCGTGGATTCATGCAATGAATGGTGTGCCTTCTACTTTTCGTCAAAAAATGAAATACATCTACAATAATAAAGTGTACACACTTGAAGCTGATCCTCATCCAAATAGTTGTTTAAACATTGAGAAAAACAAAGAGAATCCCTTGAACAAATTAACACCAACCACACAAGTGGACCCCATCCAACATCTTTAACCACTCATGAAGCTCTTAGAAGATGATTAGCGTTCCTTGGATTTCGAACATGGCTTCATGGGAGAGTACAAGATCATACAAAAAGCCTCTAGCAAGGGAAAAGAAACTATAGTTTTGTCAACATAAAACTTGGAAAAACCTTTGAAAGCATCCACCTGAACCACTTTAGACAAAGAAGAAAATTACACAGTCACCTTTGATGACACTTATCACCAACCACCACCTGATCCAAAAGAAATGGAGAAGCTTTATGGAAAAGGTTATGAACTCATGAAACAACTTGTGTATAGTGGAAAAGGGTGTGGTGTTCACGAACAAGGTATCTGCAACCCTATAGAGCCTATCACATAACAAATGACTCAGGGTCTTGGTTATTGTCCTTTGATAGAAGTAATCAAGCCTTCACTCAACATCAATACTATCACAAAAAATCCTTATAAGATAACTTTAACCTTCGTACATCCTAAAATCCTCGACATTAGTGGTCTTGAAATTTATCCTTTCCAAAACATGAAACAAACACCTTACTCTTTGCTTAACATCAATGTCATCTCGCATAGCACTAAAGATTTGCATTTGATAGATTTTCCCTCCTATAAGAGTGAGAAAAAAATATTGCAATCTAAAGAACCTTGTGTAGGTATGACATCTTGTACATATAAGAAAGAGATATCTTTGTCACATAATCCCGAAACTACTTCTCCCCTTGATCAAGAGGGTATCTTGTCGAGACTCCTCCAAGATCACAGCTTGATATCCCTTCCCCCACAAACTCGAAATAAATTTTATTACAAGACTTCATTCTGCACATATCATAGAGTTCATGGTCACTCCACCAATGAATGTAGGGCTTTGAGTAGTAAAATCCAACATCTTAAGGTTTTTGGTATGCTTCTCTGTGTGGGGGAACCTCATTCCTCTACTTGATACTGATTTTCACTCAAGCATGCATCTTATCAACCATTTCAGCTCACCTTTGTCCTGCACTAAGTAGGGGCAAGGGGTTAGTTAGCCTTGTCCTCATATGTCACACGTCGTTGCCTCTTTTGGCTAGCCGTTAACCTTTGATGAACATATAAGAGCAAGCTTGGGTTGTGGATGACATGCCATAGGTTGGATCACATGTGACATACTCCCTTTTTTAAGATGTAGCTTATCAGAATCATATGACTTGGCATAGGGATTTTCGAGTAAGATTTGATGTCCTCTTCTTCTACGTTAAAGCAATTGCTCATAGTATTGGTGTTCGCAACTGCTTTAAAGTGGGGGCATACATCACCACTGACATTCCATTGTGCGATTTTCTTTTTCTTACAATTTCCTCTCTTGGAAACATTAGGTACAATGTTGCCCAGGATGAGACATTGCACTTGTCCTCTCTTGAGAACAAGATGAGACCATTTTCACTTATCCTCTCTTGGAGACATTCAAGATGGTCTATAGGAGTGAGACCTTGCACGAACTAAGCAAAATCTCTTTGAGCACACCTTACACTATTTTTTCATTTACAACAATTGTTATATGGCCACCTTGCATAATACAACTTGCATGCCTGTGGTGCCATCTTGTTTGTCTATGAGTGTCAAGCATACGAAGTTTTGCTTACCTTATAGAGCTTGAAAATCATTTTCCTTTGTGGTGCCTTATTAAAGTTAGATCATGAGGTATAAATTTGATATGGTTGAGCAGGAAGCCCATTGTGAGGCACGAATTTCCCCATAGCCACCTATGTGTTTGTGAGTACATACTAGCCAGGCATATGTTTCTCACCTTTTAAGACTTCTCACCCGACAAATAACCAAGAGTTCTGTCACCTCAGAGTGAGTATACATTTTTGGACAAACAACCTAGATCTGATCCACAACTAGCTGGACAAATGGTCGAAGCTTGATCCACCTTTTCATTTTAATCTTTCTCTTCCTTCTAGTTCTTGCCATTGCATGATCATGTATCTTGTCTTTCTACAAATCATTTACCTTGTGCGTGTCCTCTTGTGCTTATGTTGGTTTGACTTAGGATCTTAGATCCAGGGGGCTTGACTGATTCCTTGATCTTTGTCATTCTTTTTCATCCACATTGGTATGATTAGACATCTCTTGAATGTCTAATTTAGTGTGAGGTTGAAGCAAGTTCATCCTCTCACTAAAGTGGGGGCTAAATGTACCATAGAAAAAATGCAACTTTCTTGATTTGGGAATAATTCATGATAAATCAGATTTAATGAGGCCTTGATTTAGTGTTGCAAAGAGTTTTACACATCCACACTAGGTCTTGGACCCTTGCAAACACATTTAACGATGTCTTGTAAAGGTGTTGTAAAGTGTTGTAAAAGACTTTCACACCTCTCTAGACTTAATGAACCCATTTTCCCTTAATTGAACAATATAAAATGTATTTAATTGCATTTTCACATCAATCTAGGAGGCTTGTAAAATAAACTTAATGTTAATCTAGTGTTGTAATGTGTCCTACACATTCACATTGGATGTCATGTCTTTCTAGGCTAAGTGGACCTCATTTTAGTGTTGTAAAGTATATTTAATCACACTTTCACATTGAATTCTGTGTCCCAAGCCGTAATTGACCATTACATCATCATTAATAGGCCTCTATGACCCCTTATTATGCATCTTGAGGCTTAATTTGATGAAATACCCGACAAAGTCACCATATAAACTTGATTTCCTCATTCCCCAACAACCCAATTGGCAAATGGACCCCTCTGGGACTAATTCTCCATCTATGGTGAATGAATCCCTGCCAGGTGGGACTCATTTTCCCAAGGTGGAAAATCACTCCCTTTTGGGCTATTTTTGACTTTTGAGTAGGAAAATTTAGAATTTAAGTTTATTATTCTTTCATGTCGGCCTGAGGGATCCAATTAATGGGTAAATAAGGTGAATTGCCTATAAATAAAGCCTTCTAAGCCCTAATTCATAATCTCTCAACTCATTTTACAACTCATTCATCATTTATCTTCTCCATCAAGTCAAACAAGTTAGGGTTTTATCATCTCAAGTCAAAAAGATAGCATTTTCAGACATTCCAGGGCATATCCTTCATATTGTTACAGCAATCCAATATCAATCATCAAGGAAAGGTATTAATCCCTTCATTTCATGCTCATTCTTCATATTATTTCTTCCTATGGTTTGATTACCTAAAAGGGGTTTGACCAAGGCAAACCCCCATGCCCTAATAATTAACATTTTCTCTTTCTCTTCTTGTGTGTTTGTAGATTTAGGTCTCTTGGAAGCTTGGAAATCATTAAGAATTAAGTTGAAAAGTTTTTCAAGTCTTCTCTTTATTGTCTAAGGAAAACCATCAACAAAAAGTCACTTTCAGTGCCAAAAATTAGAGTTTCGGAAGCAGACACTTGTAGAGAACAAAAGTGTAGATCGAGAGCTCTTGTTTCCTCTTTTGGATCTTCAAAAATTCAAAAGTGGACTCATTCACCATTAGTGGAAAATGAGTCCCATTTCCAGGCCTAAAAAGTGTTCTTTGTAGTTTTGGATACCCATTTGTACGAAATGGGTTCCAGGATAGTTTCTAAGAATTAGGACTAATTCACCCAGAATGGCGAATGAGTCCTTGAAGACCAAATTTACAGTATAAACAACATTCTATATGTCATTTCTAGTCTCCATCAAAATCTCAGGTGCACACTTTCAGTTTCATCCATTTCTATTCAGTTTTGTTCATATGTCTAGGTGTTTTTGCATTACACAATGTTTTCTCCAACAAGTTACATTTCAATAGTTTTCACTTAATAATCAATAGCTTTTAGTAGTTTATTGCATCTAGATCATTGCATTTAGTCATAATTTCATCATACATACCTAGTTTGAGTGAACGACCTAGATTTTTGGGTGTGGGATCTGTCTCTTTCCTTTAGGTGAAAGACCCTAATTGAGCAAAAGAGATAGCATTCCACCATCCTAAAATCTATGGTTCAATATCATATGGATTTATCTTGTTTAGTTATGGATCTTTAATGTATGCTTAGTCATGAATGCTTCTAGTATACATAGGGATGCATTTGCATCATCATAATGATAGAATTATGATCTTTAGGTGCATGCTTGGTTCTCATGTGTGGGATTGCAAATATACGTGTTTGAAGATTAATGTTTGAAATTTGAAGACCTAATGGTATAAAACTAGGGGGAAGCAATTTCCTTTCAAAGGAGAATGATATATATATATATATAGACCTACAAAGGGTAAAATATATTTAAAAAATTAAAGTTGCATCTGCTTACAACATAGAGACTTCGAAATAATCATAGCTAGCAATAGATTTAATAATAGAAAAATCCAAGGTGGTCTAACAAAATACCACTGACCCCTTAAAATAAAACACTATATGATCCAATCATGAAATAAACTACCAACATGAGTCATAATGAAGAATTTACTCTTGATCACATGATGACACAATTGAAGAAGCTCCTAGATTTTAGCTAAGGATAATGACTCCCAATCTTGAACATTCCCTTTATCAACATTATTGGAGGTCCATTTAGCTAAACAATTAGCCACATTATTCCATTCCAAAGGAGTATGGGAAAAAGAAATAGAATCAAAATTAAGAACCATATCCAAAACATTTTCAACAATAAAAGCCAATTGCTAGGAAATATTATTAGAAGTCCTATTAAAAAGATTTGCCAAGGTCATAGAGTTCATCTCACAAATAATTTGTTTTGATCCCAACAAAAAAGCTTTAGTCATAACAATAAGAACAACATGAGTCTCCACTTGATTGTTAGTGTGGTATCCAATAGATGAAAAAAAGAAGAAGTGAACCAAACAATGATTATCTCGACCCACTCCCCCAATTCTCTACTATTTTATGCATGCCATACAATTCCTATAAATTGATGGATATTATTATGTGCTTTTCATAATTGACTAGAAGAATAATCCCATTAATTTAGACATGTTGAATACAATACCAATAAAATAAGAGATACTCTACAAAATATCATAGATTAATAATAACTATGCAAAGATTTTCTTAGATTGTCATAACTTCCAAAAATTATTTAACCATGATTTAACCTTTATCACCTCATAAAATCACTATTGACCAGTTAAAAATGTAATATTTAAATAAACTGCATAATAACCACATACATTTGTATCTTTTTGACTACTTTTAGTATGGAAAATTTTGCCCATTTCTATGGAGCCCACTCCCAACGACGTTGTCTTCCGCCCAAAGACTCTACGCCAATGCTGCAACCACCGATAGGATTCCGGCTATAAAATGGTGTATATTGGGAAACTAAACGAAATGAGGACAGCCTTTTTTGCAGTTAATATGGATATCCCACTGCTTTCTTGGTATTATGTGCTCCTTACCATTGGTTCTCTGTTATTATTTTTCTTTGTATGGAGAAGGCAGAGTAGGACGAGGCTTCCTCTTCCCCCCGACCTCCTGCTTGGCCTATTTTGGGAAACATCCTTCAGGTGGGAAAAAGACCGCACGAGTCTCTCTATGCCCTTTCTCTACAATACGGCTCACTGATGACTCTCCGTCTGGGCATGAAAACAACCGTGGTGGTCTCCTCTCCTGCCATGGCCAAAGAGGTCCTCAAAACGCACGACCACGTCCTCGCCGGGCGGATGGTGATAGAAGCAATCAAGTCCGTTTCCCATCACAAGTCCTCCTTAATATGGAGCGAATATGGTCCTTACTGGCGCCATCTCCGACGCATTTCAACCGTTGAGATGTTCAGCCACAAAAGACTAGAAGCTCTGCAACACCTCAGAAGAGATCAAGTTTTTCGCATGATTCGACTCATTTTCGAGGACAACGGAAACGTTGTGGATATCGGCAGGACAGTGTTCTGCACGTCTCTGAATTTGTTAGGCAAAATGATCTTCAGCACAAGTGTCTTCGATCCGCAGAATCCAACTTCTGTGGTGTTCAAAGACACCGTCGGGAAAATGGTGGAGCTCTCCGGAACGCTCAATTTGGTGGACTTTTTTCCGTTTCTCTTTTCCTCGATCCCCAGGGCGTGTCCCGTGAGATGGGCAGGGATTTGAAGGCAATGTATGACTTTTGCGATATATTCATACATAAGAGGCTCGCCACCAGAAGTCAAAGCGTTGAGCTTAACGACTCCGAGAAGGATTTTCTGGATGTTCTGCTAGACTTCAAAAGTGAAGATTTCACTCTAGTCGGTGTTCGAGCCTTGATAGTTGTAAGTACTGAAAAGATTTAGAACATAAGTGTTTATCAATCTCTTGTATTTTACAGATCTCTAATTGTGCTCTCTCATTTCAGGAATTGTTTATTGCCGGTACTGAGACGGGCACTATAACAATAGAATGGGCCATGGCAGAATTCATTCGCAATCCACAGAAACTAAAGAGACTCCGTCAAGAACTGGATGAAGCCGTTGGTTGCAACCGGAAAGTGGAAGAATCTGAGATAGATCGTCTTCCTTATCTCCATGCAGCCGTGAAAGAAATATTTCGATTGCACCCGTCGGGTCCTCTGCTGGTGCCCCACAAGGCCGAAAGCTCCTGTGAGATCGGGGGATTTGTGATACCCAAACACAGCCAGGTGTTGGTGAACGCGTGGGCTATTGGGAGGGACCCTTCACTTTGGAATCATCCATCGGAATTTATGCCTGAGAGATTTATGGAGCTACCGAATAGCAAGATAGAATACGGGGGACAAAACTTTGAGCTGATTCCATTCGGAGCAGGGAGGAGAATTTGTCCGGGACTTCCATTGGTAAGCCGCATGATTCATTTCATTTTAGCTTCTTTAATTCATTCCTTTGACTGGGTACTTCCGGATGGGATGAAGTGTGAAGAGATGGACATGAACGACCAGTGTGGACTCTCTCTAAAGAAGGCTGCACAGTTAAATGCAATCCCCATACCACGTCTCCCACATCATATATACTAGTGCTTGTCACTGGTTATCATATAAGTCTTGAGTTTCATGGTTCAGTTTAATTTTCTTGCTATGTATTAAGGCATTAGTAGTTCTCCCTGGAGAGAAGCATATGGCTGCTCCTCACATCTATCGCATCATATCGTATAAGTCTGGGTTACGTACATGTTGCAATGCATTAAGGAATTATTAGTTGCTGTATTAGGTGTATTACAGTACCTGTTTTAATTAGTTTGATAGTATGAACTACTTAATATTAAATAATAAATATTTTATTAAATTTTCTATTTTTATAATTCATAAAAAATAATATTTTGATGTTATTATTTTATTTGATTGTTAATATTAATAGTTTTATTATTATTAAAATTTAAATATTAGTATTTATATTTTAAGGAGGTGTAATGATTATGTTGATTATAAGTATAATTTCAAGTAATATAATAGAAATTATAAATGGAAGAATACAATAACATATATAATCAAACACAAGTGTAATTAAGATTGCATATGATTAACTTATATTATAAAGCATGTTATTTCATAATCACTCCTTATGAACTTGGCATTGTTGTCATCCTCTATTGTTTGCATCGAAATCCCTGAATCTATCTAGTCATCTTTTCATATTTTTAACCCATCAAAAAATGTCATCTATTATATTATCTAGTTTCCTTAAGTGAGGGCTATTTGAAATTCACTGAAACGAAACTAATTTCCAAATTTAAAATGCAATGATTTAAATTGTTTCCACAAATTAATTCCAAAAATTTTTATGCACAAATTTTAATATAATATTTAAAGTTCGAGTAAAGACTTTGAAATTAAATGCAATAAATTATTAATTCAATAAACTCAAAGATTTGAAACAATTTTTATTGCTCAGATAATTTATCAACATTAATACTTATCTTTGAAATGTGCAGAAGAAACCCCAACTATTGCTGGAATGGTCCTTGGTTCAGCCTCTTCCGTCTGTGAGTAGTCTGGGAGGAAAGCAGACTTGGCTGCTCTACACGAGTGCTGGTTCCACTGGAACAATGCTCAACACTCGTGCCACAAAACCATGCCCTGGCCAGGACCGTCCTAAGTGCACGCACTTGTACCCCAGGTTGGACACCCACTGTAGGAGTGCCCCTTCTCCGTCCTACTCACAGCCTGCTAACCTAAACCCTATTCTCGCAATGTGCTCCACTTGATTTTCCTCTTTTTTTCATTTCCGTCATACTTTCCAAGTCTCACATGAATGCTTATATAAGCCTTAAGGGGTGGTTTCCAAACCATCACACCCTTTCATAAAGGCTGCATTTAATTATTTAAATAAATAATTATGCTTTCACCTTCTTAAGAGAGTTTTTACATATATGTTTTATTAATATCTCTTTTAATCAAAGGATCATAATATCCTTTATTCTCCCTTTAATTTTAAAGGATTATTTCATAACTTTCTCTTCTCTTGGGGAAAAAGTCACATAACAATTCTCCCCTTGTAATTTAGCTACTATCCTCAGTAGCACATGAGATGCATCTACATCAAACTCAAAAAATACATAATCAATAATTGAAGAATTTGAATATAACTATTCTTCATAATATTTATATATATACTTCATCTATATCCTTTAATTCATAGCTATATCACTTTTTCAAGTAATTACAAGAAAATCATCATTTTTTTTCCAATGACAAGATCTATACATACATACATATTAGGAATTTACAATTAAATAAACTAATGGTATTTGATGTGTTTATTCATATATTTCAACCTTATCAATTTTCTCTCATGTAACCAATTTTCTTCAATATAGATATTTTAATCACTTACATGTAACTTCAATATTAAATTTAAAAAAATCATTATATCATGTGTTGACATAATCATATATCTAGTGAAATGACATACATATCCCATACTATGTAGTCAGTCACCCTTGAACTATATAATCGATATACTCAAAATATATTCTAAGATGATAATCATGCATTCCGGACTACATGAGCATCCTCTTTTCTATACGTCAAGTATAATTGAATGAAAATAAATACAATAATTTATAAGACACATGTACAAAGTTATTAGGTTGATCAAGTACAATAACAAAGTACAATAGAATAATACATGGTAATATTTCTAGGATCCTTAACATGAATAGAACAATAGTAAACTTTTAATATGCATAGAAAAATTCATAGAAAAACATTAGAATTAATCCTTCATTTAATGTAACCAAAGTGCGCCTGTCTCTAATAAAACTAGAATGCACTTGATATCTATAAGTAGCTCATCCCTTATTTTTTTTGACACATCAAGGCCCATGTTCCATGAGATGACACTCATAATAAGTGGGAAATGATATATTAAGATACTACTTGACAGTTGGATTATATAAATTTGAAGACTTGCTTGCCTGAAACACTATTTAGGAACCTTTTACATTCTTCTAATAACAATGTGTATACACATATTTATATAATGAACAAAGGGTGGGTAGATCACCACAAACCTCTTAAAGGAAAGAGTTAGGCTTAACTATTATTCCCATAATTAATTCTAAAGTGAATTATTGCATCATTTATCTTATGAAGAGGTTTTTGTAAAGAAGGGGGAAATAACTAGAGTGGGATTTTACTATTATTTCACAACTTCTATGTTGAAATATGATCCATAATATTAATATTATTAAATCCACAATCTTCAATACTAAGTTAGATATTGAAAGTATTGTTTAATTCTTAAAATACCATCTTTAATCTATTCAAATTCACAATCTTCAACAAATGATAGATCACAAAATCAAGAAACCCTCAAGTATAGGAAGGAGATCACCATGACTTCACATCTATGGCACAAGGTCATGATTTTTCTAGATATAAAAGTCTAATTGAGTCCATTTTTATAAGATGGCCTATGATCCAAAGGTTCACATATATTAAGTAAAATGCATTCTAGGATGAGTTATATAATACCCATCTTCATGTGAGCTATCATGGTCTTTACTTGTATGTTTATTAAAATTGAAAATATGGATTTAACTGGACACTAATCAACTAGTGCTATTTTTCATTTTCTTTTTTTTTGTTATTATTATCATAGCTACAACTAACCCTTCTAGAATCCCATACAAAATGATTTCATACTATTTAAACTCAAGAAACACTATAGTATTCTAAAATGATACAACCATCTATTTGTTATTATTTAATCAAGAAGTTAAAATATGGTGCAAATCAAGGATAGTTGTTAATTTTAAGGCTATGTGTTATTTCAGCACAAATAATTCAAGAGGACTTATTCCAATAAATATAATGTGACCACTTATATTTGGTCAATCTAACCCACATATATCGAATAACTACAACCATTTAAAAATTAGAGGCGGTTTCTCCCCTTGTAAAAAAATTGACATGTCCTCATGTTTGATGATAATATAATCTATTTGGTTTCATATCTTATAACAATGTGGTGTTATTCTCACCAACTCATTCCAACCACAATGTCAATATTCTAAGTTTAAGATGTGAATCCAAGGACCTGTGGGTTATGGGCCCATAATGTAACAAATCTAGATATTTATTTTAAATGCTTGATATAGAGTAGTCTAAGGGTTCCAAGTCTAAAAACATAGTTGGTTTGAACACTTGCTTTGTATAATATCTAGTATTTGGATTTACCAATAACACAATAGAATTGAGAAGATGGCACTTGATCTCCTTGATGTGGATTGATATTTATTAAATTTCTACAATGACCTCCACATGTCAATTTGGAAGTATGTGTCTATATTGGTTCTCAATATAATCTTGTACTTAATTTAAAGTGTGAAGTATGGAGAATTCTCATTAGACCTTATTTGATCATAAGATTATCAACTCTCTCTACATTACATGGAGGGAAAATTCTTGCACTACTTTACTTATTTATGGAATTGGTTGTCATGGCATCTTATGACAAGTTATACATATAATTCAATATGATGATTTGAATTATATGTATAATAACATATAATTATACTTGTTTTCCATTTAATTATACTTGACATATAGGAAAAGAGGATACTCATGTAGTCTGGAATGCATGATTATCATCTTAGAATATATTTTAAGCATATCAATTATATAGTTCATGAATGAGTGACTACATAGTATGGGATCTATGTATGTCGTTTCACTAGATATATGTTATGTCAACACAAGAAAGATGAAAAAAGAGGAAAATCAAGTGGAGCACATTGCGGGAATAGGGTTTCAAGGTTAGCAAGTTGTGAGTAGGACGGAGAAGCGGCACTCCTACAATGGGTGTCCAACCTGGGGTACAAGTGTGTGCACTCAGGATGGTCCTAGCTAGGGTATGGTTTCATGGCACGAGTGTTGAGCATTGTTATGGTGGAACCAACACTCGTGTAGAGCAGCAAATTCTACTTTCCTCCCAGACTACTCACAGACCGAAGAGGTTGAACCAAAGACCATTCCAACAATAGTTGGGGATTTCTTCTGCACATTTCAAAGATAAGTATTAATGCCGATAAATTATCTGAGCAATAAAGTTGTTTTAAATCTTTGAGTTTATTGAATTAATAATTTATTTATGACATGATTGAATGTATTTGAGTGAAATTGTTGATCAATTTATTATATGCATTTAATTTCAAAGTATTTACTTGAGCTTTAAATATTATATTAAAATTTGTACATAAATGTTTTGTAATTAATCTGTGGAAACAATTTAAATCATTGCATTTTAAATTTGGGAATTAGTTTTGTTTCATTTGGTAAAATATTGGTTAAAAATGATAATTTGACTGGAATAGTGATGATTTGCATAGACTCATGTCCTATGATATGAGACTCAACAAGGCCATTGAGACCTCCAAATAATGAATAGAGGCAATGTTGTTTAAATAAAGCAACAAAATTCATTCAATAATTTCTCCCGTTATATTTTCCTTCATGTAAGGAGGTTCATCACAATAAATCTCTATATTAGTGATCCCAATAAATCATACAAAATCCTTTTGTCACACTTCTCATGTTTTATCCACAAAGCAATCCAATATTTGTCAATATGACTAGGATACTATTATCTACCAAAATATGATTAGGCTTGAGATCTCTATAAATGAATTCTAACTTGTTAAGGTTTTTATGCACATTTATTCATAAATTTCTCCTATAAAATATATAAATTATACCCCTATATATGAAAAAATCACATGCTAGTTTGACAATCTCTATCTTTGTTTATTTATGCCCTATATAGTATTTTATTGCATATCTGAAACCAATCATAAGCAATCACCCAAACCATATATCATGGTTTATTTGAGGCCAAGAAATATGTCTAACATACATAGTGTTCCCTAGCATAATAAAGTGGCTTAGTAATTATCCCTTTTTACAAAGGTTGTCTCTTATAATCATGAATCTCTCTTTTAAAAGAGTTTTCTTAAATATTCTTCATTACTCTATTTTTATTTTATTTTAATTTAGGAACAAATATCTATTCAATAAAAATAAATTAGGGTTATCTCTCCCCCTGTAAAACTTCAACATGTCCCCATGTTTAATCATAAAACATTATTCCATTCCAACCAATGTATTTAAACAACAAAATATTTTCAAGGTTCAAGATGTAGAGAAAAACTCACCTATGATTTTATATCCTATAAATATGTTATTCTCAACAATTTATTCTAAACATATTATTGTTTCTCCATATTTAAAACATGAATCTAAGGACCTATGGGTTATGGGCCCACAATGTAAACTATATTAGACTTAAGTGATAAAATATAGGTGTCACTTTTTTTTCTTTTTTCTTTTTTTGATAGAAATAATAGGCATAGTAAAATCACTTTCTCAAATGCATTCTTAACCAAATAAAAATTAGTATGGGTATATGAATCTCACCATTACAAATACTATTACAAAGACAACTTCAATGACTCAAAATATGAACAAATTTGAATTCAATACTTTTGAAGTGTTTGAAATGTTGTGATGTATTAATTGGTCTAGAGCTTCATGAATTATTAAAATATTAGACTTACATGAGTGAATCATCAAGGTCATTCTTTTAAGGAAGTAAAGGATAAATTCAATTTTTTGAAATTATGACACTCTCCATATCATACTTTGAATTGTTGTAACATAACCTACTTTGAGAATTTCAATCATTTAAGCTTTTGACAACATATGTATCAAAATTACTCTCAAGGGGAATATGATCGAATTGCCATAATGCAAGTGCCAAAGAATATGCATTTAATATCAATCCAAAGAAATAAATAAATCATTTTCATCATCACCAAGATGGGGTAAATTTATACATAAGCAAGATAATAAGTTGGAACCTTGTTTCTTCTAGAGACCTCATGATCTACATAATCCATATGGTTTATCAAAACCATTATTAACTACTGTGGTTGATGCTAACTTTAAAAAAAAAAAATAAAAAAAAAAAAAAAATTGCATGTTAGGGCCACAAAAAAAGGATCAAAATTTTAAGTACCCTGACTGTTGGACAAATATGCATAAAATAAAATTTTTAAAGTTTCAAATACGAAATCAAGTTATACAACTTTTTCATCCAAAATACTTATCAATATACAAGATCATAATTGACTAGGTAGGTATGCTACTTGTTTGAGGAAATGAACAAGTTCAAGAATCATACCAAGCACACTCACATAACCATTATTAATGCAACTTCATTAAGTTGCTTCAAATTTGATATTTAAAATGTCAAAATAACATGGCATCAAATTTTGATGCAAGTCCAACCTATTGTGGTCTCACAACAATGAGCTTGCCAATTCATTCAACCAAGAAATATATTTATCTGGTGTTCTTATTATAAACTAAGCATCACGTCCTATCATCATATATAAGAATACATTATATTACTTGTATTTCACTTAATAAGACAATGGGTTGAGTACAATACCAAACAAGAAGACAATACTACCTACTTTTAGCTATTAACTAAGACAATTGCAAATTACAAGCACTTAATGGTCCAATATTCTATGTCATAGACCTCAAAACACATTATAATTTTTTAGTGCTTTTAGGTGTCAACATGATCTCTGATAACATGGTGGTCTTACCTTATAAGGAAAACTAGAGTCTTCAAATTTATTACCAAGAAATTCCTTCTAGGCACTATCTCCCATATGATTGAGGGCAAAGGTACACAGATGTATGTGATGGAATATATACTTTTAGGCCAAATTGGTCATTACTAGCTTTCAGAGTTTCTTACCTTTTTAGAACTTAGTCTCTATGGTTATCCATCGTAAAAATATTTGACATTTGAATTCATTTTATTTAAGAGTTAATTTAATACGTTGGGGCTGAAAATATGCCTACAATTGTTTGTAATATCGTTGCAGATTAGGCAATTCAAAAAAATGCAGATTTCGTCTTCTTCTTTTACTGGTTACACAACTCAAAACTTTTTATTTTTCATATTTTCTCAAAAGGAATCGAGATCAAAGATGAACTTTGAGGACCAAAGAAAATGAAAAATATCTTTATCTACATTTGAAGTACATTTACATAAATAACAATGTTCATGAATAGACTATTACAAGGATAACAATGCTAATAGCTAAAAAATAGAACAATATCTCGAAGTAATTTGTCTTCAAACCAATCGTTGTCTTCTTCAAAACAACTCCACCATTTACATTATTATATTCTCCTCCAAACCATGACATATAGGTTTTGAATTATCTAAGGCTTATCAAACATTGGTTTAGATGATTTTAACAAGTCAACACAATAAATTCTCAATCTAAACTTTTTAACCTTATTAATAAGACAATTTTATTTTTTTTAATTCCAAACATTCCATTTTCACATCTTAATAGTATGAGTGAACCCTTAAATCTTAACAAAGAATTATCTATTAGTGGAAAATACTGAAACTAATATATGGATGGTGTTACTCATGTTTGAAAGAGAACTCTGAAGAATTTTAAGGATGCTCCTAATAGTTTTCTCTAAAATTTGTGTGTCGTAAAATCTAAGTATTGCCGATATATATAATGAATTCTCTAAAGGCACTTGTAAGAAGCTACAAATAGCCCATGTGAGGGAGTTAGCCAAAAAGCTGGTTGGCAGGCATCTGTTTGTGGTTGAGATAACTATGGGGTTTTGGTATTCTTAAAAAAAAGCATTATGCACGGTCAAAGACTTTCATTAGAGTAGTGGCTACACTAGAATCATTAGTGATGTGGTGTACAAAGACAAGTTCTATAAATCCTTTTCAAACTAGACAAGCATTACAAATGAAAGCTTAAGATTAAGCGCCGAGACAAAGGAGTTCCCAAAGATTTATTATCTCCGATTCAAGGAACTTATTGATACTCCTAAGCAGTAGAGCAATATAGATGTCATTCGCAATTCTACAAGTAGATTACATTCTAGAGTATTCAACTCTTCGACTAGAACCAGGAAGTAATTCACAGCTGCTCTCACACGATGATATTTTCTATAGATCGTAATGGTTTAAGTCCGCGTACCACCCAATAACAAATTAACAGTGCATTATGACGCCTCAAATTATTATGATCAGTAGGCTATAATAGTTGTTGTGATCTCTCATAACAATGTGAGTAAGCAAAAGATGTCACCTCAACCCAAGTTTAGGGTTTTACCGGAAGGAGTTGCAACTATAATATCTATTGAGTTTCCTTGATTCTATGCACGTTGATGGTTGTTAATTGTAGGGATGGAAAAAAAAAAAATTAAAAAATCAACAGATTTAATACCTTTGTGCCTCTGTTTTCATCTGAAAATATATAAGATATGGAGTATTCTTGGTACTTGAAACCTTCCATACCGATAAAATTGGCAACACTACGGTCCCATTGTAAACTATTTGTTCTCAGGCTATTCTTTGATAGAATCGAAGCGAGGAAGGTAATTCTGATCTTACTATTTTCTTCAAGTTATTCTTATTGTTTTCTTCAACTTGAGAAGATTCTTGTCAAGAGACAGTTACGCCAGTGATAATAGTGGAGCTTAGGAAAGTTTGCAGAGGTAATTTGAGTGAAGTTTCAAAGGTAATTATTTCTCATGAATTCAAGAAACCTAATCTCTTCTGTGTGTATGCTTGAATAAATTTTATCCTAGGAGTGAAAAAATATTTCATTTAATTCCCTGTGAAAAATATAGATAAAGTAACTATTAAATTTAAATGAATCCCCGTAAAAAGTATGAAGGGAAAAAAAAAAACTATGGGTAAAAAGTTATTAAGTTTGATTCAATTATTATGGAATGTTATTATCATTTAGAATTATCTTATGACAAGTTATAAATATAATTCACAACTAGATGGATACAATAATTTTATAAATATTTGAATCATACCAATTTATAATAAACCATCCAATGGATAGAAAGATCAAAAGTTAATTGTTGGGAAATAAAAATATGTGTTTCATAATAATAGCACAAAGCTATTACATTACACAAATATATATTTTGTTTTCTTATAAAATGTGACATGAGATTTATGCATCCTATAAATATAAAGTGAGGACACACATATACCTTATCATATACATATCCAAGAGGATTGATATTCTCTTTCCATCTCAATTGAGAAATTTCATGACCTCTTAATCAAGATGAAATAAACACAAGTGAATATGTATATAATTTTAAATAGGCTCATAACCTACAAAGCTTAACTCATTTCTTTATATACAAAACTATATGTAGATATTTTAGTAATGAAATATTATTATTTAGACTAATAGTAAAGTAAATCATCACAATTGAAAATGAATACCTAACATTATTATTGTCAAAATAATGTTTGTAATATTTATAATAAATTTTAGGAACAGTCAAATCGTTGTGTATTTTTCCAAACAAGAACCATCTTCTCCAACTATTAGAAATTGTTTGAAATGATAATATTTCGTCAATTTTCTTACTATAACTATCGTAATTTTTATTAGTTCTACTCAAATTTAAATTTTAAGTACATGCTCATTGATCTTTTTCATTTGATCTTTCTTCACATGGAGTCTCTTATTTTATTTTAGCACATTCTTTGGTTCTAGGGGCTTTGTAATTCTTGTTTTTATTCAATAGTTTTCATCTTTGGAATCCTTTTAGTTTCAATGAATTTCAAATTATTTTACTCAGGGGTTTGATCTCTTTTTGGACATCAATGATCTTCTAGATAAATAGATTATGCATATTTTGAAGATCTATAAATGAAAATATTCACAAGATTGATTATGCAATCAGTTGATATTGCTAGCCCAATAGGTTGTGGGTCTTGCTTTTTGTCAAGGCATGTGTAGTTGAATACCTTATAGAAACATTTATATGCAAGGTGATACTCAAAGAAAGATGTATTTTATAATCCTAGTCAACTTGGTAGGTTTATGATGCTACACTATTCATCACATTAGCACGTTGGTGTTTAGGGTGGGCCCTTCTAACCTTTGAAGTGGGTTTAACAAATAAGGGCAATGATGTCACAACATCTACATGGCACGAACATGCAAT